>JAQFVV010000058.1:0-1202983 GCA_028023455.1 Epiperipatus broadwayi | reverse complement strand
GTACAATATAAGGAGAAGTCACACTGCATCACATTACATGCTGAGTTTGGGAAAAGATAAGGAGGATTTAGATATAAAAGCCATGGAGCTGACAAAGATTATGTTGTGGAAATGGGATGAAGCAGGATATGGGAAAGCTTAGGATGGGGAATGGAAGAAAAGGTAAAGTGGCTAACAGGTTTCTCTGGACATAGTTGCTGACAGATTCCAAACTCCATATAAGGAGAAGTCACAGTGCATCACATCATTACAGACTTTACATGAGGTTTGCAAGTAAATATATTGAAAAATGTTGGTAAAATTTTAGTTTATGAATAGTAATAAAATAAATGAAATAATTTTTAACTGTAGTTTTAAAAGAAAGAAGTAACTAAATGAATGAGAGGATTTTGTGCCATTTAATATGTATAAAAAGTGAAGTGAATGTGCAGTGATAGTTAATTATTACAGAAGTAAAGATTGTGATAGGGAAATAGTTTTATTCAAAAAAAAAAATCAAAATATAAAGATTAAAAAACTTATATAAAAAATGAAGAATTTGAATATCCATAAGAACAAAGATTACTAGGATCAAGGCATTTTTAATAATAGTCGATGAACCTACTCTTTAAAACAAATATTGGAAGCAAGAAAATATATAACAAAAACTATTTAGGGATTTATTTTGTACATTATGTTTAAAAAATGTTGAAACATTAATCATTAATAAAAAATAATCACATGATTTATTGCTCAGGAGATTGTAAAAAGTTTGAGCATTGGAAATGGTAGAGGTTTGATTCATGGCCTTGTGCTAAAGTCTGACCATCTCCCGCTGCACCAAACCTCAAAACTTCAATCCTTAATTATTATGATGAAGGTATTTATAATCAGAAAGAATGGGAAATAATAAATTTATTATTGAAAATATAAATTATATAAATATACAAAAAATAGTTTTTGGATATTTATGTTAGTATTGAAATATGATAAAAAAATGAACAATAATAATTATATGGAAAATGAAATAGAAAATAAAATATTAATTGGAAATTTTAATTGCAGCAAAGTTAAACATAGCAAATGAAGATATATGATGGTTGATTAGTATCTTGATTTTACTGTTTTAATGATTTTTATCTTTAATGAAAGGAAAGTCATGTTTCATTATATTGCTTGTTTCTGGATGAATAGTCTTCTGGTGCCTTCTGAGAAATCAGATTGTCAGAAACTAATTATAGGAATCTGATTGGTTGTACCATTATCTAATATATGTTGACTTTCCTTATCATCATTCATATATTGGTTTTATCTTTTTATATGTTGTTTTGGTTAACCACACCATTGCTCTCATCTTAAATTTGTTTTTTTTTTGTATAAATTATCTTCAGTTTAAAATTATGTATTTGGCTATATAAAATTCAAAAACTATTAAATCAATTGATTTTGATAGGATTTACAATTGAATGTTAAAAGAGAATAGATGTATATCCCTTAAACCGCTAATTATATTATTGGTTGTATGAGGTAAAAATCAAATCTTTTAATTGGCCAACTCACAAACTGAAGACAAAGCCTATTGTTAAAACATATTCGCCTATAATATTAAATTCAACTCAGATACGTTTATAAAAAGTATATTACTAATTTTTCAGGTTATGAAAGAGAATGAAAGTTCTTTCAAAAATAAATTGCTATTTATTTATTATAAAATATATTCAATTTCGGCAAATATAAAGCGAATGTCTAAACAAAAAAGTGCTGACGCAAACGCTTTTTTTCAATTTTACGATATGGAAAAGTAAAGATTTCTTTTTGCTAAATCTTAAATATTTTTACTAAAATCTTCAATATTTTTCGAAAATAATTTTGTTTTTTTTGGTATATTTTTTAAAAAACTAGTTTAATTTCTCAAATTATATTTTTTTAATACTTAAATTGCATTCGAAATGAAAATCTCAGCGTTTTTCTTTATTTTCTTTGATCAGGTGGTTTCTTTGTTCTTTCCAGCCAATCAGAATGTCTTTTTCGGCTGAGAGCCGGCTGACAGCAAATCACCAACAAGGTTCTTTCTTTGTTTAGTTTAAAATGCATTTTTTTTGATTTTTTACTTGTAAAATAATTCGGAAGAGGGCACCATCTTACAGAACTTTTAAAAACCTAATCAATAACTGTCAAACGAATATTCTAGCATAAGAACTAGCAGAGTTAGAGTGACGTCAGATGTCAACGAGATGCCTCGTAAGAGGCGGTTGAAGAAATATTAGTCCTTGTATTAGTATTTTTTATTAATTAAACTATTCATTTCTTTTAGTAATATTTACTGAGGCTATAACCTCAATAATATGCATATAAAATGTGATAGTAGGGACCTCTACAGGTGTTTTAACCACAAGCTTACGCTATGTAGAGGTCCCTACTATCGCATTTTATACGTATATTATTGAGGTTATAGCCTCAGTAAATATTACTTACGTAATCAATGTGCGTTTAATAAATTTATAATTACATCATTTCTTTTAGGTATTTTTCCATACGTAATCAATGGATGCAGGAAGGTTTGTGAAAATCACATGATATTTTTTATATGGAGAGAAATGATTGGGTATGCAGGATTAAAGAATTTTAATTAAAAATTTTAGTTTGTCATTAATTTGCTTAGTATATTATCTGTATTACTGCTTTATTTTACATAATGCATAGCACTGAAAGTCATTTCAGCTGATAATTTTCCCTTGGTCTGAAAATTTAATTGAGCAATTAATTATTATATTAATATAAAAGTAGTAATATTTGTGAGTAAATAAGTGATTTGTTTATTTTAACATAAAGAATTTTGAAATAGCCAATACAGACTGAAATATGAATAAAAAATTTTTTTTTTAAATAGTGACAAAATAATACAATGATTCATTTAAAGGTTTCTGCAGAAGATTAGAAGCAAACAGATTTAGAAGAGGAATCTTTACACATAATTAATAATTATTTAGAAATAGGACAAAATTCATTTATTTAAGCTTCATTGATTTTTAAGGATATTTCCAATTCTGAATAAATATATTGGATATGATTAAAGGAGGGATCATGTGGGCTGATAGACAGTGCATCCATACTATGTTATTTTAGTTGAGTCGGGGGGAGGGATTTATTTATAGAAGTAGATATAAAAAATAATTACTTAATCTATACTCTAATTTGTTTATAAATGAATGAATAAATAAATTGTCCTATAATATGCAGAAATTGTTTTGTTATGTATTATGGCAAAACAAGGACTAACCTAAAAATTAGATTGTCACAATATTCATATAACAGGGCACAAATGATGGAAATGTCATGCAAGGAACTTCAGAAAAGTAAAAGAATAATTGATCTACTGTTAACATTGAGTTTGTCAGAGATCTGTAAATAAAGGTTAAAATATGCTTCATGTTTTAAAATCTAATTGCAACAAATCTATTTAATATTCTCAAAATCTGATTTGATTTGTTTTTATTTTTTTCAGATAACAAGACTTTTCAAGAGGCTTTTTGGCTTTGTGACAATAGTTCTCTGATCCTACTTTCAAAAAGACTGACTATTTATTGCCAGATCTTATCTTTAATGGAAACATTTGGATTCAGTGAGCATAATCGCCTATTGGCTTATTTTGCCATTGGCTATGCGTCATCTATTTGTACACGCATAGGTTTTTGGCAATAAATACTCAATACAATCTAAATAAGATGGATTAGTCCATTATTTGAAAGTAAGGTGAGATATAATAAATAGGATGCTCTTAGCAAACTCAGTTAGCCAGTCAATTATTGATTGATAAATAAGTGTAAAAAAGTTTTATAAAAATGATAAATCACAGAAACCCTAAGAGTTTCACCACCTGATAGTTATTGATAACTTTTTCTCTTTTGAAACATTTTGAAGAGATTTTTAATCAACAATAAACTATTTAATACTTATATTTTTAACTATATAAAAATATGTTGTTCAGGGGTTTTTTTTACTGAGTTATTTTTGCAATAATACCTGATAAATTTTTAAATTAAATGTAGCTGATTTAATGAGGTTTGAACTCAGACTTTCACATGACTCTCAACTATCCATGCTATCTTTTACTGCTGACACATTTGATAACACATGTCAAAAAGATAAACAATCATTAATATACATATTTCATGCTAAACCAACACTCATCAGTTGGTTCAGATTATCACTTCCACATAGCTTAGCACTGATTGTATACATGTGTGGAGCTGATAATCTGGACCAACTGATGAGTGCTGCTTTAGCATAAAATACATATATTGGTGATTGCTTATCTTTTCGACATGTGTGTGATCAAGTGTGTCAGCAGTATGAGATAGTGTGGATAGTTGAGGGTCATGTGAAAGTCTGAGTTCAAACCCCCTATATATTACATATTGAAGTGCAGATATAAAAAAGCCTGTACTGTAGACAAAATTCATATACTAATTTAATGAGTTAAATTTTAAGACTTCCAATTAATGCATAATAAATTTGTAATGTTTTCAGACTTTGTAAATAACAAATAAAATTAGAATTTAAGTAGTACTTAAAATTACAATATTCAAAATACTCCCTCTATGTAATATTTCCAGCAATTCTCTGTGAAAAAATTAAAAATCTGAACTTCAGTCAACTCAAAAGGAGACATTTATGTGATTCAATAATAATGTTATCTCTCTCTGCATGTTTTTATGCAATAGAGTGTCAGACATCAGACCTTAAAGTCCTTGGATTGATTCATTTTGTGTTATTTACGGTGCTCAAACTTCTTATAAATTTCACAATATCATTACTTTGTATGTTTACATAAGCTGTTAAAACAATAGCAAACTCTTCATATAGTACTGCCACACAGTGCAAGCCTTAGTAATCTATGGATGCTAGAAAGTTTGGCTATAAAGGGGGGGGGTATTAGACTCTAAGATCAAGATACAGTGCTCTTAGATCCAAGACTCCTCACTGACTAAATCCACAAGCTAGAAACAAGTCCGGGAATATTGGATGAAATAGGCATTAGATAGAAAATCTTATGCACAAACCTTCCTGCTTTCATTGATTACTAGTGTTTGCACTGGGTGGTACTAATATATGGAGTGTTTGCTTCCGTTCTTATAAGCTTCCAAACAATAAATATATTCAATAATTTATTTATTTTTGGTAGATTTGCTCTGAGCAGTTAGCCTAGTTTAAGAACAGTAGGCTGTAGAATTAAAAAGTCTTGAAATGATTTATAACTAAGAAGAAAAAAGCCTGCTCACTGAATAAAGTTGCTGAGTTCTTATTGTCAATTTGATGTTTAAATCTTATTTGGGAAATAAATTGGGTGAAGCGAATAGAAACGGTCTAGAATGGATTTGGAAAATTTAATAATATATATTTTTAAAAAATTATAATTGTTGCGGAAAACAAGATTTTATCTGTTTTAACTAAAGGTTGGATCCAAATTTCAAATAGCACAAAAGATGGTAGAAAGAAGTGCGTTGGAAATAACAAAGAGGTTAGAAAAAGGAAATGCCAAACTAAGATTTCAACTCTAATATTTTATATAATTTGATTTTTTTTTTTTTCCATATGTCATCGGCCGGGAGGCTAACCCGCAACAACCATCCGCAACTAACTGCGTGCTTGCAAGGCGGCTGCGCTGCCCCCCCCCCCGGCTAACAATGCTTGACTAATTTGATTTTTTCATAGTATAATCAATAAACATTACGTTAAACTAAAATAATCTTGATATTTCCAATGCTTATCACAAAAGCATTAAACAATTTTATTAATAGAAAATATATTTGCTTATAATAATATCATTTGTTTTAATTAAAGTCAAAATATGTTTTATAATAATAAAGTTATGCTTCTTTATAAATATTTAACTTTTCTTACGTTCGTATTTACAAAATCACAAATTTATTGATAACTATGTGCGTCACAATGAGAAAGGACTGTAAATACTTTTTAATTATTTCAAATCGCGCGACGCCACTTACCTAAATTTGATAAGTAACTATTATCTTATTTCTTGATATAGTTAATTAAATTGTAAGTGTATGAACAATTAAAATTACTTTTCGTTTATCGGTTTATTTTTAACACTAACATCATTTGATGGCGCCTGCCTGCGATACAGATCTTAGAAACTGCTTAAGCGCCCGTCTTCATTCTAGTTCAAAATTATTATCAGATACAGTATAAAAAAATTGAGTGAAGACGATAAATGAAAATGGTTTAATGCATACGTAAAAAAAGAAGGGGGCTATCGATAATGTAGGATAATTCTCACATATAAGATTAAAAGCATAGGAGGAAAATATCTTATTTAAAACGAAATGATATCATAAAAAAAAAGTTTATTATATTATTTTAAGAATGAAATGCTTGTGTTGGAGTAATATATAACAGTATGTATTAAAGAGGTCTTTACCCTTACGTGGACTAATAATAGTTGATAATAGATATCAAATTAAAAAAAAAAAAAGTTGTTTTTTTTTTGTTTCAATTAAACTGATGTCATTCTTTTTCTGTTTTCGTACTTTTTTAAATGAATATATTTTTCCCCCTTAAATACAGTATTAGTTTGTTATGTAAATAGAAAATATTAAAAATAGATGTTTGCGAGAAAAAGTATTACAGTATTTATTTTTATCTGCCACAACTTTTTATATTTACATTAACGTGAGATAAACATTTCCTCTTTAAATTTCAATAATATAAAATATTTCAAAGATTTCAATTAATTTCAGGAATGATGATTAATATGTCATATTAAACTGTCAGTTTGAGTTCAAAGTTTGAATTATTAATACTTCTATATAAATGATGTTGTGAAAATATTTTAACTATTGCCTTATTTAAAATAAAAAGCAATACGTTCGCGTTTCAATTCTAAGGTGAAACCAAGATTGCAAGTAATATTCAAAAGTAAATTATTTTCTGAACAACTGAAAGAAATGAAAATATAAGTATAAGAACTTAAAGTCGGATTGGATATTAGCAAGTCTAACTGATAATTGATGTACTGCAGCGATCCTCAACTGGTTACTTTAGTGACATGTATGAAAATAATGATTAATCATCACCACTATCAAGCATTATCATTCCACTGCAGGATGAAACTCTCTCCAAGCTCAATCCATCTTTTCTGATCTCTAACCTCCCTTCTCCACATCATCCCTGCATATTTTATTTCATTTATTTCATCCACCGATCTCATATGTGGTCTCTTTCTGGGTCTATAATGATTAAAATAACATTAATATAATAAATAATCAAATGACTATTGCTTTGAGAGTTTAAAGAAATTTGAGTGCTGGCACTATCACTCCGAGAACTTTGCTCTATAATGTCTGACATTCTGCCACTGCAATAAATGATATAGGGCATAGACAGCTAACCATGTGTACAATCAAAAACCTAGGACTGGCTCATCTCTAATTATATTCTGATTCTTATACTCTATGGAAAATAATGTGTTACCAAACTGTGAAAAGACTACTGATGCTAATGTGATCTATTGAACATTTCTGTTAAGACTGCTGAAGATGTAGATGATTGCTATAAAGGCTATAAAAAGATTGCCAATGATAGATAGACAATAGTCCTAAATAGTTCTGAAGAATGCTCTAAAGGATAAAGACAGCTCTAAAGACTATGAAAACACTACTATAAATGTTGATACAACTGCTGAAACTAGCTTGATGGCTGAAAATAAAAGTTCTATGAAGCTAGCATAAATAGACATCTATATCTGGATGAAATAACCATAGAATGTAATAATATTAAGATGAGGATAAAATGTGATACTACAATGATCAGTAATCACTAAGCTAACATTGGCACTCTCTCCCCCAACCATCAAATATTAGCCATTGTATGTCTTTATCACTATGTAATTATAGGGTCTTATATTTACTGCAGTGAAGCCGTAATATGTGCTGCATCAAAATAGACAACTTCAAATGTTGTCCGTAAAAAGAGTGTAAATAAACAAGAAACAAAGACATAAATTCATAAATTAAATACATTTTAAGGTGTGATAGTGGGCATTTTTCATCTCCAAGTGTTGTACAAGAATTGGTAGCCTAGTGGTTAGCATAGCTGCCTTTCAAGCAGCTGGCCTGGGTTCGCAGCCTGATCAATGCATTTGACATATGAAAAAAAAGTGCTGTACATCATCAAATTTATTAATATATGTTTTTTTTGGTTTACATTGAAAGCATATAAATTTTGTTTTTTGCATAATAAAATGTTATCTAAGTGTAAAGTTAAAAATTTTCCTGAAGTATCTTTCTTAAGCTGTAAGATGAAAGTTATTGATTTGTAATGGCAATAAAAAAATAACTGCAAAATGTTCTTATATTGCATCAACTTAAAGCTTAAGGTATTTAGCTGAGAATTTGAAATGACAAGTAAGGGTGACATATAAATTCCAAATGATGTGGATTTAAAAATAGCAAAAGAATTAGAAAGGCCAAAAGTCTGCTCATTATAAGACTGTTATTAAATTCATATAGGGAAAAAAGTTATTGAAGTAAAAAGATATTATCCAAATCACATTTGATTGTGATGAAATTCTAACACTTTGCTATTCATTTTATCTAAAAAATAAAGATGTTGTACAGTAAATTTTTTATCATTTTTATTTTCTGAATGAAATATAAGTAAATAAGCATACATACAGAAAATAAATATGTAAATGTGTTCCCTCAATTTATTATTAACCCTTCTGTACTCTGACAGATTTCTTTGTTCTCACTAGATTTAAGCTTTCAACTTTCACTTTAATATTAAACCATTATTATTTATCAATATGTAATAAATTTGACTTCATTTGATAGATATTTTTGTTTAGAAATTAAATAAATTTTAAAAAATCACATTTGATTTTTGGAATTATTTTAAAAACTATATTTTAGTGAAAACAAAATGCTGTCAAGTCATCAAATGTCAGATGTAGTTGATTCAATTTGCAAAATGAACAAAATCTTCTTTGTTTGCTGTTTGTTTTAAAAATATGAACTAATTATTTTTAATAACTATTAAATTTATCAATTTATGCTTTAAAAGTTTACAAATGTTTTTGAAATTTTTATAATATAGCTAAATATAATGACAATCGGAAGAATGATCTCATTTCCAGAAAGCTATGTTTTCCCCTGACAGTAATCTCTATAGTAACAATATTCAAAATAAAATATTTTATATTTAAAAATTAAACATTTCTGTATAAAATAAATATGTAATAATATTTATTTTTGATTTTTAATAATTATTACACAATTATGATACAAATATAATCATAAACTTTCTAAAAAATCAAGTTTTTAGATGATCATAATATTTCCATGAAATATACTCAGCAAAGTTTGTGATCACTGAATAAACAATATCTACTCATCAAACCATGTTTTCAGTTTCTTTGTAATACCAATTATTCAATTTTCCTCACCATCTTTTGATTTTTTTTTTGTAATTAAAATATTAGAAAATAAATATATGTGAATTTTAAAGCCGTAAAAAAAAAGTTTCACAAAATTTTCATCAGCGGAAAAAAATACAAATTTAATTGCTTGAAATCTCAAACAAAGCTTGACTATGTTGATAAAAGACCTGGTTAATAACTACATTTTTAAAAAAAATTATTTATATTATAATC
The DNA here is from genome assembly GCA_028023455.1 of Epiperipatus broadwayi. Lineage (NCBI taxonomy): Eukaryota > Metazoa > Onychophora > Udeonychophora > Euonychophora > Peripatidae > Epiperipatus > Epiperipatus broadwayi. The sequence continues at coordinate 1,193,331 of JAQFVV010000058.1, read as the reverse complement.
TTAATTTATACATGTATACCATACACATAAAAATGTGTTATACATTGTGTTGGAAAGTATTGTACCTTTATAGTTTAATAAATAATGCATATTCTATTGTAATCAAGTAATCAAAGCTTATCAACAAAATGTATGCTGGGAGAGAGACTTGAAATAAAACATAATGAATATCATGGCTCTGCTATAACATATAATAATAAAGCAAAAATATGTTTTACTTTAGTGCCATCTATAGTAAGATTGAGTAATCAGTGATACTTATAAATGCTTTGTCTTTTCAATGCTTCTATTCTCAAAATCACTAAGATATCACATGACCACTATTTCCTATGCATACACAATATGTTAAAATAGTAGCAAACTTTCCATACAGTAGTGTCACCCAGTGCAAATCATAAAAATCAATGGATTCTAAAAGGTGTGAACATAAAATTCCTATCTAATGCATACTCATCTCCAAACTAATTTCTAACTTGTGGCTTTCATTCGTGAGAAACCTTGAATCTGAGAGCATTATGCATCTGGATCTTTGGATCTAATGCAACCCTCTAACAACCACTTCTTACCTATTTAGTTAACTACAAAGCTATATACCCAAAATGAACACACAATAATGATTTCAATCCAAACTAATTTGCTTGTATAATCACATAGATCTAAACCCATATCATTATCTATACATTTTGGTCTTTAGTTCTTTAATAACTATAGTTATCATCATCCTATTGGCAGAATTAATATGGCATGCACTGGATGGACTGCTGGATGGAGAGTTTGTTACTGTTTTATGAGCTAGTGTAAGCATAGGAAATGATTATCATGTGATATCTTAGTGGTTTAATACCAACCATGCCAAGAGGATACGGTAACTATAGTTATTAAAAAAAACAATGACACCAAAATGTTTAGATAATGAACTGGGCTCAAATCAGTATGACTATACAAGTGACTTAGCCTAGACTAAAAACATTATTGTGTTTTCGTTTTAGGCTTATAGCTTTATAGTTAACTAAATCAATAAAAGGTGGTTGCTGGAGGGTTAAATTAGATCTAAAAGTTTAAGTGCAGTGCCCTTAGATCTAATCCTCATTACCAAAGCCACAAGTTAGAAATGAGTCTGGGGATATTGAATGAGTAGGCACTAGATACGGAGTGTATGCTCAAACCTCCTGGTGTCTATTGATTCTTATAATTCAATTCAAAACGAAGCAAAACTCTCCATATAGTAGTGCCATCTTGTGCTAACAAGAGCAATCAATGGATGTCAGAAGGCTTGTGCATAAAATCCTTATGTAGTGCCTACTCATCCAATATCCCCAGAATAGTTTCTGGCTTGTGGATGAGTAGGCACTAGATAGGGATTTTATGCACAAGCCTTCTGGCATCCATTGATTGCTCTTGTTAGCACAAGATGGCACTACTATATGGAGAGTTTTGCTTTGTTTTGAATTGTTTAATAACAATTATATGCTAGTATGAGATAGTGATCATGTGATGTTTAGTGATTCTTATAGTAAGCACTGTATTTGCATTAAGTAGCTACTACTGTATGGAGAGTTTGCAGTTGTTTTTTTCAGCATGGTGTTTTATTACCACCTTTCTACTGCCACTGATCTTGAGAGTTTATTCTTTTTTACAAGATTGAAATTTTTACAAGAGTGAACCTTTAAAAGAACAGATGGCTTTCTTTTTCTTATAAATTCTTATAACAAGATTCGACCAAGATCCATAAACAACTGAATAAAATTTGTAATAGATGGGTTAATATCATCCAAGCACTTTCTCTCTAATAAAGTTCGCTGTCTCTTTCTATTCTCAAGTCTAATATTTATGTCACCGAGTCATAGGATTTGAAGCTGAATTGTTTTAAATAGCATGTTATCTCGTATATATATATATTCAAGAATACACAAAAAACATTTTTGTATATCAACATAAATAATTAATCTTAATATAAAGTTTCTTACCATTTATAAAAAGCCAACTGTGTTTAAAACTCTAAATTAAATTAGTGTTTATTTCTGTAAAATTCAAATGATTATAACTTACGACTTTTTAAAAAAAATTAAGAACCTTGTAAATTTTAAGTGAATTTTCTTTCAAAGGGGCAAAAAAAGTTTAATATTTTATAGTCTTGAAGGATAATATTGCACTTAGAAAAAATAAATAAAACATTAAAGAAATAAATTATAAATGTATGTATTAGGTTTTTCTGCCAAATAAATTTTGGCTCAAATGATCAAACATTAATACTTGATTATTATTGGAGATAGCTTTTAGCATTTCTAATATCTTTCACTAAAATAATAATATCAATATTTTAAAAAATCATGTGACACTTGGGCAAACACTTTCAATCATTTGACCAAAATGATCATTTATAAAAACACCATTGTAAATAATAATAATTAGCTCTGATCTTTAGTTATTAATATTACATCAGAATTTCAAATAACCCGATCTTACGAGAAAAATACTACCACTGCATAATCTTGCTAGTGTCAGATCAAGCTTTTATAGTGCCCTTTACACCTGAATGAGAAAAAACTATACAGTACTAGCTATCGTAGTTTTTTTAACAACATTAAATATCTTTCATTAAGTACCCCAAAGAATGTTGTATATGATTCAAAACCATGGATAAGTAAAATTGCTTTTGAAAAGTTGCAAACACAAGAATCCTACTATATTTGACAACTTCAAGATAAGTCTCCAATTTGCTTTTAACTGTTGAAAATGTATGGTGGTTGCTAATGGACATTTTCAGCATTTACAAAAATATATACTATATGGTTATGGTTAATGAATATTTTTTAATATTTATTACTCTAAAAGATAAAAATGCTAAATTCTATGTATTGTGCATACATTTTGGGACCTTTGTGGTATATATAGGTACCATACATATATATATATACATATTGTGAGAATACATAAAAGTATCATATAAGTGTATATGATTAGTATATACATAATTTCTTATATATATGTATAGTTGTTTTAATAAAATTAAAACAATTAAAAATAATTATTTTTCATTCATTTGTACAAAACTATTGTTTAAACTAATAAAATTCATTAACCAAGATGTTGACATAGAGATGACCTTAAGGTCAAGTCACAGCCTAGCAACTAATATAAAGAAAAAGAAATTAAATTCAATTATTGATTATTAATATAATTAACAATTATAGAATGTAAAAATCATGAAAACCAAATGATATATGCAGTACATGCTACCGAAAGTCGATTCTACTATAAATACTTAATTAAATAATTTATTAAGGAATTCTATCTTTTGCTGACATACTAGCCACTATGTACAATAATTTTACAGTGTTCAAATATAGAATACTTTAAAAAAATAGATTAATAATTTGAACAATTTGCTTATTGATAAAAGTTGTGTTAGAAAACATTTTAATATCATTCAAATAGAAGAGTAAATAAATTACTCTTTATTAATATTATTCATATTTTCAAAATGAAATTATATGTTTTATTAATTGGAAAAGCTTATAAAGTCATTTTAATGTGGAATTCTGAAATAGATAAATTTCTTCAGAAAACATTTATATATTTAAACCAAAATTAATTTAAGAAGATTACACCTATAGAAAAATGCATTGTGAGTAAACACCACTTGTCATAGGATATAATGCTACAATTTTAACTGAAGATAAATGTAATTATTTATTCCCACTGAAATGCTGAAAGATATATAAATTTCATCTATATAATTTAAATGAAATTCCAATTGGTAGTGAAATCATTTCTGGAAGATGTCAACATCATGCAAGAAGAATGTTTTGGAACAACAAGATATCTTGATTGCCTCTGTGCTGATTAATAACTAAGAAATAAAGAACTTTATTCTTAACAAACATTACTTTGCAAATATGGAAATGAATAAGACAATAATATGAACTTATCTTTGTGAATCATCATTTAAAAATATTTGTTGCTAAAATGTGTTTGCCATTGGAATAATTTATTTAAGAAAGACTAAATGAAGAGGAATAGAAAATCATGAAGTCAAATATTTTGTTTAATATTTAATAAAATTTAGGTCTTCTATGAAAGTGACTACGGTATGAACTGAGATATAAACTGAGGTATAAAAGTAAACTTAATATGAAGGTAAGATTTTATCATTCTTCACATTTAATTTATTCATGGCATGACATAACTTTGTTGTTACTAAATTAATATGATGTTTGTTTATTATTAATTGTATAAATGACTAATATCTTGTATGAAATTTGTTAATGATGACTACACATAGGAACGGTCTCATGAAGATGGAATTCGCTCATACGGATTGCATAATATAATATTACTATTTATTTGTATATGAATTAAATCAAAAGTAGCTAATTTAGCATTTTTATAATTTTTTTTTTGTAAATTATAAAAATTTGTTTTTTATGTTATAAAATATTAAAATCTGTTCACGTTATGAAATACATATTTATTATGGGAATATGAGAAAGTATTAATTATTTAATATTATAAAATAGTAGAGATGTAAGCAAAGCAATATGATAAAAAAAAATTTATTATATTAAACAAATTTGAATTGTTATTCATTAATAAATATTGTTAAAGTTTATTTTAAATTTAAAAAAGTTTCTAATTTATTTATTCGTTTTACTAAACAAAATAAAGTTAAATACATATATCCACACATGCATATTTATTTTATATCCTAATAACTTGGTTGTAATAAATTTTAAAAATATATTGAGATTATATTGAATATTGTTATTGCTTTAGAATTGATGAAAACCCCTGAAGAGAGTTAATTGTAAAAACTCCTCTGAGTTTGAATTCTAAGCATAATGGAACAATTAATAAAAGTGAAAATTGAGTAATTTAGACTAAATTGTGTCTACATTAAATATTTGATATTAAATTATTCTATTTGAAATGTATTCAATTTTGGATTAAAATGTTAGTAGCCGAGAGGTCAGTGCAGCTGCCTTGCAAGCAGTTGCTTGCAGACAGTTATTGTGGGTTCGTCTCCTGGCCAATGCTTTGACGTAGAAAAAAAAGTTAAATCTTTTTATCCATAGAATCCTATATGAAGATCCCAAATGTGATTGTAGGAGATATGACCACCTTGTTCATTCCTTAGGAAATCCGTACCATTACAGTATATAAGATATATGTAAGATATATTTTGCACATTCATTCATATAAGATTTTAATTAAATATTTCAATATTTTGACTTGATCACACAAACCCTCAACTGGTAAATGAATATATACACATATATATATAGACACACACACACAAAGATCTTCAGTGGTAAAAATAATTAGGATATCTTTTCACACATACAAAGATCTTCATTGGTAAAAATAGTTAGCATACCTTTTTGAAATATTGATGAAACCTGGCAACTATTTGAGAAGTTGAGGACTTTCAAGCAAACTTCGAATTTTTCTTGACTAATCATACCAACTTTAGTGAGCTTTCTAATTAATGATGTGTGAAAGCTAAAGATTCAATCAAATAAGGACACAACTATAACCCCCTCTTCATCAAATGGTACTTAGCAAACTCCTTCACGATTCCTTGAGAAGGAATTAGAATATTACACCTAAATACATACAGTCTACCATAATAATCACTTCACTGCAAATAAAAACATCCCAAATAAAACTTCACCTCTGGCATCTCAACATGTGAATGAAATGCTTGTTTGCAGCTTGAGATTTAAACATTTGAAAAATAACTTCAATATTTTTGAATATATATAAATGCCAAAATCTTATCACAAGTCATTCCATAATCAGTTTAAATCTCAAAGCATCGTGCAACTCTCCCAGCTTAATTTCTCCATTTTAGAAACCCAAATGAAAACAATGAATAAAATCAAGAAAAACCGGATGGCGTTTGGTAAGAATTTTATAACCAAATTTGGGTTAAAAAGTATTAAGTCTTTATATGGATATTTTATTTTTATAGTACCAATTGTACAGATGTAGAATCAGTGAAACTTAAATGTGAAATTGGATTGAAACAAAAAATGTGCATTATTCCTTTTGTTATTCCTCTTATTGCTAAAAGAATTAAAGCTTATGCTAAAAAGATTAGGGATAAGAATGGAGACAGGCGCAGTTTGAGGCCTAATTGAATATTTCTTATGAGGTTCCTCTAGATATAGCTTATATGTACAAATAAATAAGGGTGCTAGTATTATAGACAAAGACGCCGTTCGATGGTGCCATTTTCACACTAAAACTATCAAATAGGAACATTCCCAGGCCGTTGATTTTAATCATTTTGATGTGTTTTTCATAATGCGAAAATAAAAAAAAATAAAAATCGTCTTTTTTAAATATTATTTTTTATTAACATATACAAATTAAATGATAACAATAAATGTAAAATAAAATCAACAAATTACAATTTGATTTGTGGTTTTTATTTTGCTTTATTAGAAAAAACAATTTCAATGGAGTTACGGCTTTTTGTTGTTGTTGTTTAAAAACTCATAATCAGAATAAAAAGTAAAATTTCTTAGTTTCCCTTTAAATTTTAATTTTTACAGAGAAACAGATATTATTGTGTTTTAGTCTTCGTTTTACATTTTAATTTTTTTACAGAGAAACAGATATTACCGCTATTTTTTACTTCAAATAGAATGGCGAACAAAAAGTAAAAGTTGTTAGGTTTAGGGTTAGGTTTAGGCTAGGGTTAGGTTTTAGGGTCAGGGTTAGGTTTAGGGTTAGGGCTAGTTTTAGGGTTAGGTTTAGGGTTCTGTTGTTTGTAATGTTAAAATAAAAAATATCAAAATCATATTTTTGTAAATATTTTTTTTATTAACATATATAAAATAAATGATAACAATAAATGTAAAATATATTCAACAAAGTATAACAGTAGTTGGAGAAAAGAAAGAAAGTAAAAGTTTTTTAAACAACAACAAATATATATATATATATATAAAATGTCTTCTTTCCTTATTAACCATGTTTATAATATATGCTTTTTATGAAATTTAAAAAAAGTGTGTAGAATTGTACTTTTCTTACTGGATATTTTTGTGTTACCACTATTTTTCACTTCAAAAATAAACACACGGTAGAATATTGTTTGTATCATGGAATGTTACGAACAGTACGTTGCTTGACGCGTTACCTAATTCCAACTCACTTTACACATATATCTTGTCAACATTTTCCCACTTAAAACTTCAAGACAGTATAGTGTAAAGAGTTGGATAATTATTACTTTAGAAAATCTGAACATTTCAATACTTTAAAAAAATTCAATCAAAACAACATTTCCATCCAATTCAAATACATATACCCTCTCACCAAGCCGTAACAATTGTATAAACTGTGTGAATTCACCAAATTTATTTGCTGTGATGTGACATACATGCTGTACTGTGACGTGACATAGCGGCCTGAAATCTGTAGCACAACAAAAAAGTTGTACTATAGAAAACGCGGGTTCGAACGTGTCGGCCGCGGAAACAGCATTTTTATGTATTTTAGCACAAAAACGGCACCATGGAGTGGCATCTTTGTCTATAAGACTACAACCAAATAATGTTTCTAAATAAAAAAATATTTAAAAATTACATTTTCTACTTTTCCCAAGTTGCAAATATTGAAAAAATGAGATATTTTAAAATATTTTTAATACAATTTTTAATTAATTAAATGTTGATACACAAGATGTCTCAAGGGCAGAGCCATCTGTGGGCAATCAGTCCAATTGAACTCCATTCTGGTTCTCAATGATTTCTATAAACAGAACCAGAAGAATTTAAAACATGGAGTTCTTTTGCATGTGTGTGATGATGCATTTTTTGCAAATGTAATAAAAAATGAAACTTATTAGAAAAATGCAGTAAGATAGGAAGAAATATAAAAATGAAATTTATTCAAAACAAACATAAGATTTAACGAAAACAATAAAAATGACAATGAAAAGGAGGAAATAATTATTTTGAAGTGGATGAGTTTATATATATTTAGGTATTTCATTAAGTGAAAAAACCATATCAGATAGTTGGAGATAAGAGATGAAAAGGAAAGAATGAGATTGGCTTAAAATGTAGCATATTTCTCACAAAATAAATAAAAAGTATGAAGAATAATTTGGAAAGGGTAATAGATTCATGTTGGCTAGACAACTGAAAAAAAAAAATAGAATATAAAAGAATTGGTAGATATGCAGTAGTATGAATTGTGGGTAGCTATTGAGACTATTCAAGAGAATGTGGGATGAACTAATTTTTTAATGAGGAAAATTAAAATGCGTTTGGAAGATTACAATATACGAATAAAAATATCTTAATAAAACGTAGCATTTAAATTGAATTATGTGAAAAGAACAATCAGACATAATGGCTTAGAAAATTTTTATAATATGCAAAATTAATAGATAGACAATGCATTTCCATGTGTTTGTATGAGAAATTTAATAAATACATAGAGAATATGATATGAGAATGGAAAAAGAGAAAAAATAAATTGCTTAGAAAAAAAGAAACAGAGTTAGGGATATGATTAAGTATAAATATTAATAAAATATAAAAAGTTACTTAATAAAGCTGTTATTGTAAATTTATATTGAGGAAACAAGACAAAAATGGAATAAGAATTTAGAATGTAGATGTAGCATATGAAGTGATGGGATGGAAAATATTAAGTATTTAATTTTGAAATGTATGACATTAAAAAAAAGTATATATTTTTGGAGAGTGGTAAAAATTGAAAAAAAAAAAGAATGAAAAAAGGGATAGATTTTGATTATTATTTTTAGATCTTTGTAACTAAAATTGACTATGAGAATAGAATAGTAGAATATATGAAACAGCTTCTATTAGTATGGATAAGGGAAAAAAATGAATCAGAGATGGAAAAATGATTTGACAATAGAAAAGTATATGGGTTTATTGTTGTACATAATGGTTTCAGAGAAAGAGAGAATGTCTAACTTGGCTAAAAGGTTCTCTAGACATATAGCTTGCAGAATAAACTTTACATCATATCTCACCTCCAACATCTAGTTGATTGGATTTCTTTATTATTTTCTGATATCCAGTGGTCATCTTTTTCTTATATATTTCTATTTAAGCTAGTTGTGTAAAAATTTAAATACCCTCTAATTTAAATTCTAAGTAAATTTATAAAGCTTCATAGGTCTGATCTGGTCAACAACAAGCCATTACCAAAGCTGATAAAATGAGAATTGTTGGCTAAGGGATAATAGACAGCCGTCTATCTCCCATGGAAAACTGCTACAGAATGAAAGAAAACATCAACCTCAGCCCAAGTCCAGTGATGGAAAAGCTACACCTGAAATACTAGAGAGTTCTTGATTGAAGTGATTGAGGAAAGCCACCATCGAAGCAGTATACAAAGCTGCATCCAGATTTAAACCTAGAAAATCCACAGCTGATTTAATAGAGAGAAAGACACTCAGTAAAGAATGCATTGAAAGACTTACTACAAAGTATTACCAGTAAATCATTCTGCAGAATATGTTAATTTCATTACTAAACCAATTCTAAATTAAAATCTAGCTAACTAATCAAGTCTCATATTTAATTATGCTATTTAAATGTTAAACTAAACTGTTTATATTAAATTTACTTTAAAGCTTAGAGCAATCTCAAAATTCTTGCTTGATCATAAATATTTTAAGTAATCATAAATATTTAGATTTTATAAAACTGTTCAAACAAATTCTTCATTTCTAAATTATAACTTTATTGATCGTTTAGTTTTTAATTTTATGTTTATTAATTTGTGCTATGTTCATCAGAATGTAGTTTTGTGGGGTTTAACAATTATCGGAGGGGCGATTAAGCACCTTTCCATTATGTTAGAATATTATAATAAAGAAATATAGGCAAAATTCCCTTCTGAAATCAAACTATTATTTACGCTAGAGTGAATCAGTTATTTATAATGCACAAAATAAGTTATTTAAAATGCAAATTTTGCTTAAGTTATTTAAAAATGGATATTTTGCAAAGTTATTTTAAAGAGCAATCTTTTGCTTAAGTTATTTAAAAATCAATATTTACTTAATATTAGACGTGAGCTATACAGCATATAAGTAATATTTTAAATCTTAGTAAATCCTTAATTTTGCTGTAACTCTTCTTAATTAGAGATTAAATGATACAGATATCTTAAATCAGATTCTTATTATTGCCTTGTAGTGTGACTAAGTAATACTATTTATGAACTGACCAGTGGTAGTGGTGCTGATAGAAGGTAAGATTTGACGTAATTAATTTAGGAATATTAAATTAGCATAGCAAATGGGTTACTAGTTAGCATAAATATGAATAACTCATTGTTATACCTACAATGGCCTACATCAGGATCATTTTCATGTCAAGTCATGCCTCAAAAAGTTTAGGCAATTGTGACATTTATCTATTTGAAGAAACCAAAGCGTTCCAAGAGCTCGTTAAGCCGCTGTTCCGTTCACTTGAATAAAAGGGCCTCTTCGTATTATAACAAGTAGCTTGGTCAGGGGAACCGATTACTAGGTAATGAACCTCAATTAAGAACACATTCAAGATGCATATATTCTGATACTATAGTTTGTAATGCCCTAAAATCTGACATTCGACTGCCCAACATCAGTTCAACCTTCCATAGAAATTAATATTGGCTTTGATCCAATTCGGAGTCTGAATTAATGCATTTATCTGTGTAGCAATTATATATAATATCATGCAAATATCATTATAAGTTATGTTAAACTTAGTAAAAATAACAATATAATCCCCATCAGTTACCAATTAATTGATCACTCTAACTATTACTGATTTCTACTATAGATCATGGCATGGGTTATGACCTAAAAGATGATATAAGCATATTGCCAGTTCTGCAAAGTCATAAACTAATTAAACATTTTGCCACCCCAAAATTCACTCACCTGCGTGTGAGCAAAAATATAATTGGCTTTGTTTATTGTTTGATGATAATCACATTAAGCATTTGTAAATCTTAAGTATTCACTCACCTATGTGTGAGCAGTATATATAGAATTTGCGTTATCCTTTACTGACTATTCATTAATATTCTTTGTAAACCTAAGTATTCACTCACCTGTGTGTGAGCACTATATAATTTGCTTTAGTATATTCTTTGTAACCCTGAGTATTCACTTACCTCTATGTGAGCAATATGTACATAATTTATTTGCTTTATAACTATTAAGTGTTACATTAAATTTATGAAATATAAATTTAGCTCAGTCTCCATTCTTGCTCATTACTTTATGAATATCATGTATTGAGGGAGGGTGTCTCATGTTTTACTGCTTTGCTATTTTTGAAATGTGAATAAAGAGATATCGAGTGTAACTTCAGGCATTTCATTCACAATGGGTTGACTTGGAAGCATGGGTAAAAGAGTTGAGGTATGATCAGACATAGGATTTTACTACCCCGATCTGGTCAGCTTTTGGTTCTCTGGCTCGGACTCTCATTCTGTTGATCAAATGTACAAACCTAACTGTTACATAGATAATTTTTTTCCCCAGAGTTAGCAACCCAACGTGTGACTTAGACTAAGTACATGACCCTGAGTAGAGTATTTATATTTTCTGTTACCAAATATACGATTACTAGATAATGAACCTCAATTAAGAACACATTCAAGATGCATATACTCTAATACTATAGTTTGTAACACCTTAGAATCTGATGTTCAACTGCCCAACATCAGTTCAACCTCCCATAGAAATTAACATTGGCTTTGATCTGATTCGGGTCTGAATTAATGCATTTATCTGTGTAGCAATTATATATAATATCAAACAAATATCGTTATAATTTATGTTAAACTTAGTAAAAATAATAATATAATCCCCATCAGTTACCAATTAATTGATCACTCTAACTATTACTGGTTTCTATTATAGATCATGGCATAGGTTATGACATAAAAGATGGTATAAACATATTGCCCATTCTGTAAAGTTGTAAACTAATTAAACATTTTGTCACCCCAAAATTCACTCACCTGTTCGTGAGCAAATATAATTGGCTTTGTTCATCATTTGTTGATAATCACATTAAGCAATTGTAAATCTAAGTATTCACTTACCTGTGTGTGAGCAGTATATATATAATTTGCATTATCCTTTACTGACTATTCATTAATATTCTTTATAAACCTAAGTATTCACTCACCTGTGTGTGAGCACTATATAATTTGCTTTAATATATTCTTTGATACCCTGAGTATTCACTCATCTGCATGTGAGCAATCTAGTTCAGTCTCCATTCTTGCTCATTACTTTATGAATCACTAGTTAAGTTATATAATATCATGTGTTGATGGGGGGGTGTCTCATGTTTTATTGCTTTGCTACTGCTGGAACGTGAATAAAGAAATATCAAGTGTAATCTCAGGCATGTCATTCACAATGAGTTGACTTGGAAGCATGGGTAAGAGAGTTGAGGTATGATCAGACATAGGATATTACTATCCCGACTTGCTCAGCTTTTGGTTCTCTGGCTCAGACTCTTGGTCTGTTGAGCAAATGTACAAACCTGACCATTACAATATATATATATATTACTGTAAGCATGAATAAAATATGAACTTAACAATAAAGCTCACCTGCATATTAAATGTTCTGAATTTTAATTTTTGTATATTATGAAGAATAGAATGTGTGCTGTAAAATTTCATCAACATGATAACATTTATTCTGTGATTTTTAGCAATCATTACAAAAGATCTGCAGCACACAGTTAAAAAACATGGACATATAACATATGTAAATTCTACGATAGAATGTTCCTCCTAAGTTTCTCTACTTGTAACACCAAAAAAAGAGATAAATTATTAGACTATCTTATTTAAATAAAATAACAAATAAATAAATACATTTCACTGTCTATTAATATATTTCAATGCGGAATTAAACTTAAGAGTGACAGAAATTATTTAGTTCAATTTTACAAAATCTGTTTTAGGAATGAAAACAGTAACAATCTTCAAATAAGTAAATTTCAAAGAGTGAATCATGTAGCTTAACAAGATTCAAATACAAATTATGCAATAAAATGATATGCCTACATACACAAATTTTATAACTTTAAAAAAAATCTATTTACAATTTTTATTATTTTAATCACAAAAAAAGTACATCCTAGACACATGCACTGCAATGTTGTTTTAAAATCGCAATGTTGTTTTATTGAGTATGAAAGATACCCTCAAACTAAAACACAAGATACTTTGAAAAGATAAGAGTGGCCATCTTTGTACCTAAATTCACTTATATAGGCCAATCTAAAGCATCTTGGAATAAGAGTGTAACAATGTTCCATTAGTCACTTTACATTCATAAACTTTTATATATTAACCATATTTCATAATATTAACAGGCAGTAAATTGGAAGTTTTCATGATTGTTAATAGATAAAGTTAATGGATATAAAGTAATTAATGTAATACCTTCAAACTCTCATTCCAAGATGCTTTAGATTGGCCTATATAATTGAATTTAGGTATAAAGATAAGATGGTCTCTCTTATCTTTTCAAAGTTTCTATTTTGTGCATTGGTTTGAGATTATCCTTCATACTCAATAAAACAATGTTAAGGTATTAAAAAATTACAGCACACGTGTATATTTCCTTTCTGATTAAAATTACATGTGAATACTATGCTAGTAAATTAAATAATGCTAAATTTTTATTGTTTTTGATTTCTCTCATTTTGATTTTTTATTTTAATCTGTAATATATAGGGTATATGAGCACAGATCTCATATCATTGATATATATGTCGAAAAGATAAATAATCACCAATATGCCCTATATATTACACATATATTGATACAGGTATATAATAAGCCTGTATTTCAGTTATTTTAATCTGTGTTTGTTTCATAAATATTTTTTTTTTCTTGTTCTAAAAGAAAGTTAATAAGAAAGCTATAAAAATAGTTTTGAAAAAAAGAAAACAACTAAGATATGATTCTAAAAAATATTTATTACATATTTTTCACAGATACTGACATGCTTATCCTATTACTTTACCTGTCTTTCAAAATCAGTGATATATATAATCTGTGTGATTTAATGCAGAGGTAGAGTAACAGTCACAAACATAGAAATCTATAGATTACAATTCCCTCTCTCACTTCCAGAGCTCAAACATCAAATGACTAACATCACACATTTTATACCATTTTTGATTAAAGTTTTTATAAACAAACATAAAAAATATTCTTCAATATAAACAGAAAACATTTCTTAAACCACTACATTACATGATTACCATTTCCTATGCCTACACAAGCTGTTAAAACAAGGACAAAGTCTCCATATATTTTTGCCATCCAGCACAAGTCATAGTAATCTGTGGATGCAAGAAGGTTTGTGCACAAAATCCCTATCTCTCAAATCCAAGGCTCCTCACTGATGATAGCCACAAGCTAGAAATTAGTCTAGGGGTAATGGATGAATAGGTACTAAATAGGGATTTTGAGCACAAACCTTCTTGCATCCCTTGATTAATATGGCTTGCATTGGGTGGCACTACTATATGGAGATTTTGTCACTGTTAAAATATTTCTTAATGGATATTTTTTTGTGGAAAGTTCTTATGCCCAGAAAAAATACACAGCTCTTATGCTATTCTTTTCAAATATAGTTGCCACTAATGAAATCGGCCACTAAACATGTTTATGCAAAATTACTTAGCCTGTGGTTAAATCAGTTTGTATTGTCATTTGTCAAAGTTTGTTCAAAGTCTGTTACAGTAGGTATTAACTTTAATTTGAATTTCAGAAAAATTGTTTTTTTTTTTTAAAACGATTCAAAAAAAAATGGTGCAATAACGTTCATCTTTCTTTTGTGATTTATAATCTTCGCTTGTTATTCAAATTAATTAATATCTTAGAGAAGTAAAATATTTGGTAATCGAATACAGTTATAATTCATGAAAAATTTTCTGCCTTATGTGGATTAGTAAAAAAAAGTTTAAACCCAAGTGAGCCTTTGCTTTGCTGTAAATAGTTTTTTTTTTCCCTGTGGTATACCCGTTTCAGAGAGAGAAAGTTTAATTTAATTAATAGGGTCTCTTAGGCACATCAGAAAAAATAAATAAATACTGTACACTGTATATTCTTACAGCATATTCATAAAAAAATAATTGGCATTTTTTTAAATTCCTTGATAACTGCTTTTTAAAATTTGAAACACGTTTAAAAAATTAAAATTAAACAAAATAATTTTTTGTTTTTTGCTTAATTGGCATTATTAAATAAAGTGCAAATCAGTTAAGTTGAAGTTAGTATTTTTAAATCGCCAAAATTAAGAGAGAAAAAAGGTATTTTAAAGTAAATATCATTAAAATTAGGAATGTAGGTTATTAAGACTGCAGGGAAACAATTTTCCACATCAGCAAAAAAAGTGATCCATATTAAACAAAAAAGATTGATGAAAATAAACAATTTGTTTTCGCTTAAAAACAAGTTTTCTTAGTTATTTATTGGCATTTTTTCCTCCCAAAATGAGAATTTGCTGAGGAAAAAAAAGTCTCTAATTTAAAATGTTTAAACTTTACAACTGAAACAGTTTAATTAAACTTTTGGAACATTTTAAAAGTTTTAATTAAAATTTAAAAATAAAAATGTTTTCTATTTTTTATTTTGTTAAGCTTGTTTAAGTACCAAAAATATTTTAAATTTTGAATCGAAATTTTAAAGTCAATAAATGAAATGTAATTATATTGACCACAGAGTCGGTTTTTAATTATCAATATTAGAAAATTTAGCTTTTACAAGATTCTATGAAAACATTTAATAGCAGCTTCTTTAACAAGAAACTGTTTCATATTAAATAGTTAATAAATATATTGTTGCTATGTAGTTTAATGACATCAAATAAATAAAAGTCATATGACCAATTGTTTAGGAAGTTTACATAGCATTTGAGTCTCCAAGTAAATTATATCTAAAATATTTAATAAATTTGTAGTTATTTTTTAACTTTTCTCAAAATTTGCTCATATAAAAATTCACGATCTGTTTCATAATATGCTCCTGCAACTATTTGGCAAATGTAAAAAAATATAAACTGTTTCCAATGAATTTTTTTCAGGCTATCTTATATGTAAACATTATGGTAACCATTTAAGAAGTATATTAAAAAAAAAAAATTTGATCTTATTTCTGCTTTTAACTCTATACTGGTACTTTCCATTTCCACCTTTGACATTTCATATACTGGTACTTTCCATTTTCACCTTTGACATTTCATATACTGGTACTTTCCATTTTCACCTTTGACATTTCATATACTGGTACTTTCCATTTTCACCTTTGATATTTCATATACTGGTACTTTCCATTTCCACCTTTGGCATTTAATCATTTGGCAAGTATTGTCAATTTCAGCCTACAGCTGATTAAAAAATATTTTAACTTCTTTATCACTGATATATTATAGGGTATTAAACTTGTTTTATAATTGTGTTGAATGGGTGTTCAGAAAAATGAATTTGTTCTGTGTTATCTTAATATAAACTGAGGACTGTATTTGGTCTGAATAAAATGTTCCAGCACAATTTCTTTGTCCCATCAAATTATAAAATGCAATGTGTAAATAGTTCATTTCATCCTTATCACTTTTCTTCCTGTATTCGCCATATTCCTTTGTTTAACTCTCTCAATTAGTTAGTGTAGATTAGTTTTGATTAAACTAGATTGTATTATGATAATAATAATTCAATTTTATTTACAGTGTAAAATGGCAACAAAAATGTCAATTACAGAATGCACAAATGAATAACAAATCAATTATGATTAAGTGATAAGATGATAGAAAGGAATTTAGGAAAAGATAATAGATGATAATCAAATACATGAGGAAAAAATAGAAGTATGGTTCTAATATGATGATGATAGTAGTAGCAGTAGCAGTAGTAGTAGGAGGAGGAATAAGAATAATAGTAGTAGGAGTAATAGTAGTAGTAGGAGGAGTAGGAGTAGGAATAAGAGTAGGAGGAGGAGCATCAGTAACAGTAGTAGTAGTTTAGGTATGATCTTTTTTTTTAATCTATGTATATTTTAATTTGGTCTTTGATTATAAGCTTTCTTTCTTTTTCTGACTTATCCACAGAGATATTGCCAACACAATGTGCAAATGTTAGACTACTTGAAGCTATTCCACTTTCAGCTAAATAAGTTGTTGCAAATAGAAGCAACAATATTATTGTCTGTCAGGACCTGGTATTATTATTAAATTTGTAATCAACATTTTGGAAAATTATTCTGGATATCTTTAAAAAAAAATTGCTGAAACTCTAGTGCCTTAATATTTCAAATAAATTTTTGTCTTTTGAGAGAGTTAAATTATTTGATTAACAGTGTTGAAATAAAATTGTTATTCATATGCTGCCTAATGAATATATTGAATAGATGGAAAATACTGAATTAATTTTTCTTTTAATTGTAATAAATGATTTTGTATAATTTGATGTAAATCCAAAAAACTTTTATAAATTTTCTTCTTCTCAGTTAATTTTTTTGACTTCCATTTCCTCAGAAGTCAAGTGTATAACAAAAGCTTTTATTTAATTATAACAAATAAAAAGTCTGTTGTGATTTCTTTGTTTTGACAAATTTAAATATTCATTAATGAAACTATATTGGTTAGGCAGGAAACTAGAGAAAGTCATAAATTACTTTTAATGTTGACTTTGATTACTTAAAAATATTTAAATCTCACCTGTAATTTACATAACCATTTCAAAACTTTTCCACTTAAATGTCCTCTTATATGAGAATGTGAAAATACTTGTTTATGGCTGAACCATTTCTTCATGTAATGTGTTAAAGATATGGTGTTTTACTGCATTTTTTCAAATTATGATTTGTTTAAAATGTCATGTAAATCTTCACTAATATCTTTAACTAATTTCCCAGTAAAGAAAACAATGAGTTATTATGAAATCTGGATGACCAACTTTCTTTAAGTATACTGAACCCTACACTTTTCTGTCATTACTGTAACTCCAATCAGTACAAATCTCCACACAACTTTCCCAAGAAATGTTGTTACTTTTTTGTCTGATGTTGCTGAAGATTCTAATTTCAAATAGTACAGTAATTCTTCCAGTATATCTTATGTAAAATCAATATACCTTATATAAATCCAATGTCGTTGAATTATTTAATACAGCTGTTATAATAAGACTTGTATTTTCTCATTAACTGTAATTCAGAATCATCAGGAATGATTAAGAATGGAGTTTGATATGAGATTTCAGTTTATTTTTGTTTCATATTCTTTTCTAGATAATTCTCTGTAAACATTTTTATGTAAGGCTATAACAACTATTTCTTCAAGGATATAAACTTTCCTGCAGTGAGCAATGTAAAAGACTGTTAAATAAGAACTTTTTGTCTGTAAAACAAATTTTGTCAAATTAGATTATTGGGTTTTTAATTTACTGACATTTTTTTAAAAAGAAATATGTAGATTTAATATTATATTGTTTATGAATTTTTTCCAAATGTTTTAATAGTTTATTAATTTGGAATAACGTTTTGGCCAATACATTCCACAGATAAGATATTGTCTTTTAAATCTATTCCAATTTCTTTTATGGAAGATAAACTTAAATTAATCTATTTGTTTTAATCATTATAAATAAACCCCTTATTTTTGCTTTTTTTTTCTTTCTATTTGTTGTCTTAACGTACCAGACATTTGTCAAGCGTTGGTGGCCTAGCGATTAGCATAGCTGTCTTCCAAGCAGCTGGCCCGGATTTGCTTCTTGGTCAATGCTTTGGCATAAAAAAAATTTTTTAAAAAAAGTACTAGACATTATCTACTTTTATTATCCATGTTGATTTCTTGAAATTTTTCTTTTTCTTCCAAATAAATAAAATAACTTACGTTGTTTACTTATTATTAAACAAGAAATACAAGCTTTCCAAGATATCTATAACTTCTTCACTCTTATTAATTGCCTTTCTGCTACAAAACCTTTATAATATAAAAAAAAAAAAGTACACTTCTCAAAATGTATTTTTCACAGAAATGTTTTTTTTTTTATTCTCATTATTTTGCAAGCGATGTAAGCTAAGGGGGGAAAAGACAAAATCTTAAAATTGCTTTCTTTAGAAAATTAACTAAAAGTTTTCATTATGATGAGTTAGTCACATACATTAAAATAAAAAATATTTTACAAACTAAACAAAAACTTGAAAAATGAAAAACTAGAAATTTAATATTATTGAATATAAGTGAAATCAAAATACGGTAATATCATTGAGCACATATCACAATGAACCTAAACAATACATCCTTATGATTATATAGTAGAACAATAAAGTAAACAAACACACACATAAAAATAACTATTTTCAATTATTACATTGTACAGGCTTAAACCTGCATTTATATGTGTAATATATGAGGGATTCAAACTCAGACTTTCACATGACCCAGTACTCTCAGTGTCATCTAATATTGCTGATCCACCTGATCACACACATGTTGAAAAGATAAATAGTCACCAATATACGTATTTCATGCTAAACCAGCAATCATCAGTTGGTCTAGATTACTATCCTTACATATATATATATAATCAGTGCTCAGCTTTATATTAAGATAGCCAGTCTTCATACTTTAATGGACAGGCTTCAAACTATTCCAACTCACAACTCTTCAGCCTTCCAATTCATTGACAATCTGATGGTGGAACATGAGGGGTCAGAATGACTAATACATCAACATGAGTAGGATGACAACCTTGGCACTAACAAGGGTTTTGAACGTTCCACCATCAGATTTTCAATGAAATGGAAGGCTGAAGAGTTTTGAGTTGGAATAGTTTGAAGCTTGTCCATTAAAGTATGAAGACTGGCTATCTTAATATAAAGCTGAGCACTGATTATATATGTGTGTGAGAATATTAATCTAGACCAACTGATGATTGCTGGTTTAGCATGAAATACGTATATTGGTGATTATTTATCTTTTCAACATGTGTGTGATCAGTCTGAGTTCGAATCCCGCATATTTTCAATTATATAAATTTGTCCAGCCTGTTCACAATCATGTCATTTGTTTCATACTGAGATCATTTTATCTCAATTCCATACTTTAATATTAATATATCAATTTGAGTTTGCATTATAAGAGGGTTAGTGAATGAAGTGAATGAATAATACTCAGAACTTTAACAGTATTTAACAGATTACTGATCAATTGTGTTGATGATGAAAATGAATTAAACAAAGGATAATGATATTCACATCAACATCATATTGATATTCACTGGTGAGAGCTATAATAAAACCATTCTCAAATATGTCTAAAATCATTTTGTGACCTAATACAAATTTATTGTCCTCCATATATTGAAGAATGCTAATCTATATAAAATAGAGCTAAATATTATGAGTGAAAGGGATATAAAAAAAAACTAAAACAAAATTTATGAATAATATCCAGCATCTTCTTAAACTTTTTTGAAAAACATACTATTGTTAAACACACTGCTAACATTGCTGGATTAATTTACGTGCGCTATGTAGACGATGTATTTATGGCAGCGCCAAAAAATGTAATTGTCAATATTCAAAATGAATTACAACTACAATCCAAATTGATCATGAACACCACTTGGGAGAACGAAGGGCAGAAGCTTAAATATTTGGATTTGCTGGTCCATAGAGAAAACAGAGATCTGCATTATAGTATGATAGTTAAACCCCTTGAGATCCGAGGCTTTACTCACCCGAAATCCATGTCACCTACTGCACATAAATTCGCAGGGCTCAATGCGTTTTTATTTAGAAATCAAAATTTATGTAAATTTGAAGCTGATAGAAAGACCAACATCGGAATTTATATAAAAGATTTGCTTAGCGTAGGTTTCAGCTACAGATCAATTGCAAAGAAAATTAAGCAATTTCACAGTAAACTAATAGCTAACCACAAAAATAAGGATAAGCCTTAAAATTACACCCCTTATATTCCCAAAGTATCACAACAGATAATAAAGACTTTAACTGGGGAATTTAAGGTTGATTTTCAGTACTCCCCTAATTCTAACAGACTCATTAATAATTCAAAGGATAAAACAGACCCATCTCAAACACCCCAGGTGATTTACAGCATGTCATGTCCACAGGCCGGATGCAAAGCCATATACTATGGGGGAAACTAAGGCCACTGTCTCACAATAGAGCTGCTCAACACTTGTATACCTATAGAAGAGCAAAAAGAACAGCGATAACTTTTCAATATTTCTGGAACATGAAAAGCAGACTGGCCATGTGTTCGAACCAGGCAACCCCAGGATTGTATGCCCTGAAACCAACGACTGTAAAAGAAAGATCAAAGAGGCATTCTTTATTGTTTGCGACAACAATTCTATCAATAGACGCGACACGTGTTTTTCCATTTCAAAAAAATGGTCAAACTGATTTGCATTTATATTTGCATATTTGTTATTTAATAACACTACGTAAAGATTTATTACTTTCGTCGGCCATGAATATGAGGGCAAACCTCAAAAGCGCTTGGCCCATTTAATAGTTTTAAGCGAAATTTGTTTTGTTTATTTGGAAGCTTCTTCGTCAGCGAGTAAATCATTTTTAGGCTATATATAGAAATAAAATAATTTTTAAAAAGAATATAAGAAATAAATACTAATACAAATTTACTAAGAAAAAGAGGCTGGCCTATATTTACAATTATTATATAATGGAAAGCAGAGTTACATATTAAATTTTGATCAAATCAGTTAAGATAAAATAAATTAGATAAATTATATGTTGTAAATTTATACCAAGTTAAATGCCGAAGAAGGTACTAAATTAAAAAAAAAAACATTTGCTGTTACTTGACCTGCCAGTCCAACCATGTTTATATTTATTAGTCACAAATTAGAATAAAAGCCATTACTATTTGCTTTCATTTCAATGTCAACAGATTTATAACAATATCAAAGTAAATAAAATAATCAAGAAATTTTTACTAGTGCAGTGTCAAGCAGTAATTCTAATGAAAGGGTAATCAAACCTCCACACATGCACTGTACTATAATATTCCATTAGCAATGTTAAATATGAGTAAGTGCTCGATCCAAGTCACAAGCTAAAGACTTTGAAAAGATAAGAATGGTTGTCTTATCTTTATACCTAAATGCAATTATATAGGCAAATTTTAAGCATCTTAAAATGAGAGTATGAATATATTAAATTATTCACTTAAACTTACATTTCTTTTTTATATCCTATTAATACTTGCAAAATATTAAAATTTACTACATATGAATATTAGATGTTATACTTAATGTAAATAATCAAGATTTTTTTACTAGGTGTCAAGCTGTAATTCTAATGAGAAGATAATCAAATCTCCCTAGATGTGTTGTACTATAATATTCAATTAGTGACCATTCTTATCTTTTCAAAGTCTTATGATTTAGATCAAGAGTTTACTTATATTTAATATTGTTAATAGAATATTTGAATATTGTAATACAGACATGTGTAGAGGTTTGATTACTTTCTCATTAGAATTACAGAGTAACACTGTGCTAGTAAAAATTTATTGATCATTTACCTTAAGTATAACACCTTCTAATATTGATATGTAGTAAATTTCAATATTCCGTAAGTGTTAATAGGATATAAAAAAGAAATTAAGTAAAGTAAATAATTTAATATATTCACACTCTCATTCCAAGATGCTTAACATTTGCCTATGTAATTGCATTTAGGTATGAAGATAAGATGTCCATTCTTATCTTTTCACAGACTTTATTCTGCAATTTGGATCAAGAGTTTGCTCATATTTAACTCTGCTAGTTGAATATTATACTACAGTGCATGAGTGGATGTTGATTCCCTTCCCATTAGAAGAACAATATCAAAGATAAATCAGAATTAATTTTTTTAAATTATAGAAATGCTTTTATTTATATAAGTGTGCTACAAAATAAAAACAATACACTTTCTCAAACTTTCCCAATTAAAAGCATCAGTGGTTGTAATTATAAATAGTCTTAGTTCCACTTTCTATCAAGTTTTATAGATTTATTATCCAGAAAAAAATTGCAATTCAATATTTTAAACTTAATATTCTTTATAGTTTTGTTACTATGTACATAAAAAAACATATCTAATTTCCATTTATGCAGTCAATAACTAAGAATAATTGTAAATATGAGCACCCCAATCTTTTTAAATTTGAAAGCTGAAGAAAATTTCCTTTTTAGGCATTTATTTAAATTAAATTTTATTTAATCAGAAACACTAAAAACCAGACAAATAAAAATGTATAATAAATAAAAAAATTAAGCTGATTCAGTTTTCAATGAGTCATTCAGTTTTAAATTACATATAGAAGTAAAAATTTAATTTTTTTGCTAATTTTTTGGCTAGAATTGTTTGTAAAGGCTAAAAAAAATGTATACTCAATGGGTCTTAAAAATATAGTCAATGGAAATATATATGCAAACAAAGTTTCAACTAGATCAGAAATTCGGAAATGGGTAAAAACTGAGATGCAAGATTTTACATAGAAAGATTAAAAAGCAGAGTAAGTTAAATAAAAGCATATAATATCATGAAAGTACTTAAGAACTATAACTTATTTAAATTAATCTCAAACCTGTTTGAAATATAATCTCTAGAATGATGGATTTTGTTTTTTATAAAATTTACATAATTCATTCTATATAATTTGTAATAATATGAATAAAGAAAAGAATGGATTAGATCAATTGTAATTCTCTCAAAATGCATTGAAATGTAATAGTATAATTAGATACTATTAAAAGCAATTATTCCCATGGAACTCAATAGAGCTTAAAATAGATAAAACCAAATAAATAAATAATCAAATTAATACTAGAGACCATCAAATCAGAACAAAAATTGTCTTAATGCTGATTATTACCTATGATTAATAATTATTGAGTTACATATATTGATTTCAAAATAAATATTTGAATAGATCAAAAATCTGTAAAATTAATAAATAAGCAAAGAGTGAATATTTATTAATTGTATTTAAGATCCTTATGGATCCTGTATTTCCTTTTTAATTTTTTAACTTGGCGATGTGTAAAAATTATATTTTTAGATATACTAGGAAAAGATAAATCCATGTTTGTGAATATAAAATAAAAAATTATAAATTTATAGAATTTATAAGTAGATACAAAAAGTTCAGCTTGTATTTCTTTTAAAAATTGCAAAAAGTGATTTTACAAAAAATTCATTTTAAATTCAATTAAATAAATTAAAAACAAAAAAATATGTAGTTAATTGTACTAAATTAAGGTTTTTGTAATTAAGAGATTAACTCTAAGAAAATAGAACAACAACTTGTAAAGAAAACAACTTTAGATAAGCAAAAGTTGAGCTTGTGGTCCACGAAAATATGTTTTGTCAGTCATCCAAGACTATATGAAGACATTAAGACTGAAATAATCTATTTTATCACATTCGGATTCCACAGATTCAGATAAACTTATTCAGTCATACTTGCATAGTTAGATAAAAATATGAATGGTATAATTATGCCAAATCACTGCATCTCTGGGAATAACTATTAATATAAATATATATATATCTAGAAAATAATTTTAATACTAACTTTATTCTAGCTGGGATAAAAACTTTTAAAAATGACTTTCAACAAGATATAGTAAAGCAACCAGAAGTGTACTATCCAAACTTCCTGAAATGTAATCTCTCAACAGTGAAAAGATGCATGCAGCATTTTGCCCCCTGGAATTAATAATTGCCAATAGTCTGAAGATGATGATAATATGGGGCCTAGCCTGTTCTCATATCTTAATAAAATTTGTTAATGCTACTCAAAAGTTGCTCTAGCTTACTGAAATAAAGAAATACACAGTTCAAAAAAATTCAGAGACCCAAAGTTGGATATAGTTTTAGAACAATACCTGATCAATAAGCTTACAAATTATTAAATGCAAGATAAGATTTGTAGTTATTGTATATAAAACTCTTTTTTGTTTTTCTTATTTTAAATTCGTAAAAAAAAATTATAATTCACACTGATTGGTTTATTCGAAACCGTATAAAGAAATGAATGTGCTAGTAATCTATCATAGTTTAAATATATCAATGAAGGCTAGATATTGGAGATCTTATAAATTAATTTTTCTTTCTTATTTGAAAATAGCATGCTAATATAGTTTTCTAACATATCAGTTCATGGATTTATTTTTATTATATCTGTGTGAGCATATAATCATGAATAATTTTTTATTAATCAAACTGTTTTAATAAATTATTTATTATTTTAAATTAAATTTAATATCGATGCCATTCTTATTTAAACCTTATTTCATTTCCATTGTGTATTTAATTAAATAGTTTTTTTTATATATCCCTGAATGTGCTTATATTCGGGGGGGGGGGGGATACGTTAGTATGTTATCAAGGAAGGAATTAAAGTATTATAATATGAGAATAGTTTTTCACCGAATATAATCTTCTGTAAAGAGAAGTGTTTCTCCAGGATCCCATCTGATATATCCTGATTATAAATGAAGATATTAGATGATTGATTCTTTGTCAGACATATATAGTTGGTTGTAAAGTGATGATGATTAGGAAATATAAACTATATTTCTTTTAGAATTCTTCCATATGATGTTTACAAAATGGGAATATGCAATTTAATCATGAACATCATAATTAATTATTAATGAAAAACTGAGTTTAGAATCTCTTGATCAGTATAGTTAATAAAATATTTAATAACTTTTTCAAACTACTATATAAATAAGTAGTAAAGTAGTATATTTACATACATTAATTCATATTTTATTCTGTTACATAAAATGTTGATCAGTGTATGGAAATTACGTATAAAATATCCGTCTATCCACATATCATCCTCTATTTATTCCCCATCACACTATATCCATTCATTTAATCTACGTTATAATATATATGATTGAAATATGATTTATTTAATATATAAAATACAAAAAAAATAATTTGTTTCATTTAGTAAAAATAGAATTTTGATTGACATGTATAGTAAATTAATGCATATACAAGGTTATATTTAGTTTTACGATTAAAATTAACTGTTTTTAAGCAAGACGGGAATTAAAAGTTAATTCTATACCAATCAGAAAACGTTGTATCAGCAAAAACTCACTGATAAATTACTTTCGTTTCTGTCATTTTAGTACTACATGCACAAATATAAATTCAATCAATTAATACCTGTTAATGTGTGGTCTCTTAGCTTTACGTTTAATTTGTAGTTGCATTTAAATATACACAATTTTATATATATCTTCTAGATAATGTAAAAGACAGACCTATAAAATGTACATATATATGTCTACGAATATAGTCATAGAGATTGTAATATTAATAAATGAAATTCATCTATAAGTTAGTTATCCCAAAAACATCAAGTCAAACATATTTTTCAATAAATTCAGATAACTTCCTAATTTATTTATCTTTAAGTTTAGATAAATAAACAACTTTTATTTTTTGATAATGAGATCAATAATAGAAAATGTTTTTCCATCTATGGAACCTCTAGTTGACAGTTTCTAACATTATATCAAGAAGTGGTTTATTTATTATTTATCTAATGGGATTCCAGTTCTGTGATTTTATAAAAATAAATTATGTATAGACCAATGCAATGATAACAGTAAAAATGGTGTGGTCTTTATGAAATCTAATCTATGACAATGAATCTGTATTGTACTAAAAGTTTTCATGATACTAGTCCTGGTTTGAATACAAGTCCTCTGCAAGGTATTTAATATGTATAATTAAAAAAATCGTCATTAAAAATTAGAAATATGATAAAGAAAATAAGATTTACTAAACAGAAAGAAATGCTTAAATATTTATTTAAATGTCAGTAGTTGTAATTTGAAATGCTTATTAATAAGAACAAGATAAACATTTAATAGATGAGAATAAAAAAGTTGTAGACAATAGAGGAATCAATACAGATTACATAAGAAATAATTAAAATTTAAACAAACAGTTTATTTATAATTACATAAATTTATAATAAAAATGTAAAATAATTTAAATTAAACTCTAATAACAATGAAAAAAAAAATAGATTTTATTGTTAAAAGTGAAAGAAGAAAATATTTATATTTAAATTACTATATATACTAGATATATAATGAAAAGGCATTTGATTCTATAAACATTTCTTCAGTGATTAAAACATTGGATCATCAAAGTATAGATCCAGGATATTGTCATATTTTAAATAATATTTATAAAAATGCAACGACAACAATTAGATTACATAATGATACTGGGAAACTCAACATTGAGAAAGGTGTAAGACAAAGAGACTCCATATCTCCAAAACTTTTTACAGCAGTGTTGCAAGAAGTATTTTGTGGATTAAAATGGGAAACTAAAGAAGTGAATGTAAATGGAGATTATTTGTCATTTAGATTTTGCAGATGATATAGTTGTTTTTGCAAATAATGCTTTAGAGCTGCAGGAAATGTTGTAGGAGTTATCAGATGAAAGTAGGACTAAAGATAAATGTTAAAAAGACTAAAGTAATGTTTAATCAATTTGCTCAAAATATGAAAATAAAGATGGATCATGATGAATTAGAAGAAGTTAACAGTTACAAATACCTTGGTCAGATTATTAATACAAATGGAAACATAATGGATGAAATTAATCATCGAATTAAACTTGGTTGGAGTGCTTTTGGTAGAAATAACTTGATACTAAAAGGAAATATGCCTATGTGTTTGAAAAGGAAGGTTTTTAACAAATGTGTTTTACAAGTTCTTACTTATGGATCTGAGACTTGGACACTTAATAGAAGAGCAATACAGAAACTCCAGACCACTCAAAGAAGTATGGAGAGATGCATGTTGGGAGTAACAAGAAATCGAAGCGCAATGTATGGGTAAGAGAACAAACAGGTGTTACTGACCTCGCTGAAAAAATTAAAAGATTGAAGTGGAGTTGGGTTGGACATATTGCTAGAAGAGATGATAATAGATGGACAATTGAAATCTTAAATTGGATTCCAAGAGATTGTAAAAGACCCAGAAAGAGACCACATATGAGATGGATGGATGAAATAAGAAAGTATGCAGGGGTGATATGGAGAAGAAAAGCTAAAGCTCAGAGAAGATGGACTAAACTTGGAGAGACCTTCATCCTGCAGTGGATTGATAATGGTTGATGATGATATACTAAATATATATTTATTTATATATACTAGATAAGTATTTAAATATTTATATTTAATTATATCTTTAATATTAGATTATTTTTTATCCAATTTTAAAAATAGAGTATTTAATCTGGAACATTGTTTAAAACTGGTATTCTAAGACATATTTTTAAAACTTTAAGTCCCCCCCCCCCCCAAATATGCAGTATTACTCCTTCTATTTTGTAAATGTTTTATATAATAAGTGGTTAGAGGCAGTCAAGCTAAATGTTTACTGTTTTCCTAAAATGAAACTCCGTAGTACTTTATTTTCTTATATAATTAAGATTGCAAATAAATGTATTTGTTAAATTTATAAACAGCAAAGTATAAATACTATTAAGATGATAGCTATAGAAAGTTTTATTATTCACTGTGTCTCAAAGACAAGTGAACATTATCAATTTCATTAAGTAAAAATATTTTGTTTGAAATATATGCTTACTACTACTACAAAAAAATTATTTTATCAAAGAAAATACATAAGAACTCCCATATTTTCATATCAAGGTAATAAGGTAACTGAATTACAAAGAAGTGAAAATCTTTTTATAAGTACTTTAAAATCAAGTTCAACACACACACACAAAAATATTAATGTTCGACATTTTGAATTTAATTTTGTTTAATATTTATTTACATTGATCTGTTAAAGAAATCATATAAGTATATTTTATGCTTTGCCATGAATAAAAACTATTAGAGGTTTATTTCCAAGAAAGTATATCTCAAACTTAAGATTTTTTTTTCTTACATCCGTGATGGAAATTTGTAAAATAGAAAACATTCAAGTATAAATTATATACGTTCGCTCATTAAAAACTTTTTCAAATATAATATTTTGTTTGATTTATATAATTTGAAAAAAAAAAAAAAGAAATGATGTTAAAGTTAGTCATGCTAAAATTAAGTTATAAAATTAAGTCTAAAAGATGAAACAGTCAAAATTTAAATAAAATTCTTAATTGCAAACATCTACGCAAGTTGAAATATATATTTTTTTGCTTGCAATGTCATATATTAATGAAATCTCTCATTGAGAATTATTTCTAATATTAATATCTACTGATTTTTGAAAATTGATAAGCTATTTATATGCATTGTAAAAATGTAAAAACCTTGGTTGGTATGGCAAAAAAAAATAAGGGGGCAAATATTTCACTGCAAAATAAGATTTTGTGGATTTAAATACTTTTTTCTATTTCACATTTATCTAATATTGAAGAATTAAAACAATAATTAAATCTAAATTGTAAAAAAATAAATCTCGCCAAATATATCTGTATCACTTATTAATATGTCTATACACATATCCATGCATATACACATATGTGTTTATGTAAGCGTAACACACATATTAATAGAATCAAAAAATAAATTTTTTTTTTTTCCAGTATTAATTTCAAACTTTCTAGACTAAGTATTGGCAAACTTTTTAACAGTAAGAGCCATTTTATTTGAATCTCCCTCCCTTCTCCCATTACAGAACTACAAGGAAAGAGGTGAAAAATATGTTGGTGTATGAAAAATATGAATTTCTGAATGGCTGTGGATATATTTGAACATTTATTTTAGTAATAGAACATAATAGAATCTGTATACATCCTAAAGAAAATAAAAATTCTCTTAAAAATAAATAAAAATTATTTGGATACATATACAATAATTATTATTTTGTAATAAGGCTGAATTCAAGAGACAACATTGCAATGTGCATTTTTCTTCTTTTAGTCATGAAAATATTTATTTACAAATTACAAGAGATAATAAAAAAATGTGCTTATGCTTATCATGATAAAAAGAGCTATAAGATTGGAATCAGAGCTACATTTGACTCACATGCCGTAGTTGCCAACCCTGTTCTACACCTATAGTTTTTTAAAAAAAATATCAGGAAATTTCTAGAAATACTTGTTTTTTAAACCCTACATAGAATTTTCTTGACACGTTTAAATATATTTTCCATCAAATCCGAATGAAGCTTACTTTCTTTTCATATATTTTTGGTCATGAAATATATTAAGTAAAGGGAAGTTAATATATTAAGTTGCAATAGAATGACAGCCTGTTAAGCTAATTGCGCAGACGCTGTGAGAATGTTATTAATAAATGAATACCTTCGAACAACCACATGATATAGTATTTGTATAAGAGTAAAAGGAATCCTCTTACTCTTACGACTCAAATGTTTATATATGAGCAAATCTAAAGTAGTTGTAACGAAGGCGTGACTACATAATAGTCACTTTAAATTACTATATATAATGTCTGTATGAATGACGCCAATGAAATTTTTTAGAATTTACTAAACGCCACTCTAAACAAAACTAAATCATATACATGAATAAGCATTTATTTTATAACATCTTGCGTGCGATTATAATTACAATAGAATGACAGCCTGTTAAGCTAATTGCGCAAATGCTGTGAGAATGTTATTAATAAATGAATACCTTCGAACAACCACATGATATAGTATTTGTATAAGAGTAAAAGGAATGAGTCGTAAGAGTAAGAGGATTCCTTTTACTCTTATACAAATACTATATCATGTGGTTGTTCGAAGATATTCATTTATTAATAACATTCTCACAGCGTCTGCGCAATTAGCTTAACAGGCTGTCATTCTATTGTAATTATAATCGCATGCAAGACGTTATAAAATAAATGCTTATTCATGTATATGATTTAGTTTCGTTTAGAGTGGCGTTTAGTAAATTCTAGAAAATTTCATTGGCGTCATTCATACAGACATTATATATAGTAATTTAAAGTGACTATTATGTAGTCACGCCTTCATTACAACTACTTTAGATTTGCTCATATATAAACATTTGAGTCATAAGAGTAAGAGGATTCCTTTTACTCTTATACAAATACTATATCATGTGGTTGTTCGAAGGTATTCATTTATTAATAACATTCTCACAGCATCTGCGCAATTAGCTTAACAGGCTGTCATTCTATTGTAATTATAATCACACGCAAGACGTTATAAAATAAATGCTTATTCATATATTAAGTTACCTAATATCGTATGTTAAATAGTGGGTTGGCTGAAATTTATTTCTAATCTATACTGTATGAGTCAAGGAAGGAAGTTTATTTGTCCATAATTAACATTTAATATGGGTTATTTCTTTTGCATTCTATTATTTAACTCATGTCAAGATGTAAACTATTGTATATATTCCTTTTTGCTATGGATTACAGATTTGTTGTGATATTCTTTATATTTCCATAACTGTACTTAAGTTAAATGTGTATTTATTATTAATTCTTTTTGCTATAAAATATAAATTTGCCATGTTTAATAGTCAGTAGATTTAACAATTACTACTAAACTTAAATTTTTTTCACTACAAATTATCAATCCATCATATTTTGTTAGGTCTCTAAATTTAATAAAGTTTGATGACTATTAATTCAGAAAATACTTATTATTACATTTTGAATTATGTGTCAAACTTACACTACCCACACCTTTGACACCAACTACTCCAAATAAATATTGTAATAATTATCATTTAATCATTAGATAAATTTTCTTTATAATAAATATTCAACAATCATATTTGCCTATTTAATTCACCTTTGCCGTATTGCTTGTAAAAGACTACCATATAATACTTATGATGAGTTAATTTTCTGCAATGTAAATATTTAATTTTTCCTTTGTTGTTTCTATTAGAAAATAGTATTTATTACCATCATTAGTTGAAATAAATAGTCTTCAACCATTGGTAAATTATTATTAAATATGTTAAATTGTTTTACTAATCTTCTATGTATCTACAAAATATTTTTTTTCTATCAAATTACATAAATGCTCATGAATTATTTGAATTGTTGATAAATAACCATTTGGAAGTGTATTTAAAATCTATTTCTTTGAATTATTTGCTATCTTAAGAATGATCTATTTGCAATTTAATTATATAAAGAAAAAGGAGACCAATGTATTTCAAACATTATTTAGCATACTTTCTTATATGTATCTTTTTTGACAATTATTCAGGACATCCAAAAAAAAATATTAATAGAATGTTACATGTATTTTGTTTATTAATATTTTATTAAGATGTCTGTGACATAAGATTTCATTTAACTTTTGATAAGTCAAACCAAAAACAATATAGAAAAATATTATTCGAAATATGAGTGCATGTGCAAAATTTTAGCATATATATGCCTTTGGATAAATTATAGATTTCTAGAATTATTTGCATTTTATTAATACTTGCTATATAAGTAATTTTGTCTTTCCTTACTATTTTAATAAGTCTGGATGTGATGTTCCATTACAGTAATTCTTATAATGTGAACATTTCTATACTGTATTTAAAATGTCTGGCATGTATTCACAGATATGTCTTTTGTATGTTGTCATATTTATTATTACATGAAAAGTCTAATTTTGTTATCGATATTCATGTTTATTGTATGAATTTTAAATTAAATGATAGCTTCTTTTTAAAAGCATTTGAACTTGATATTTTTCAGCACTCGCATATTTTGAATACTGTATTTTTGAACTACCTGGAATGATCTTTCTATATTTGGACTACCTTATATTCTTAGTTATAATGGTAAGA
This sequence comes from Epiperipatus broadwayi, assembly GCA_028023455.1. NCBI lineage: Eukaryota > Metazoa > Onychophora > Udeonychophora > Euonychophora > Peripatidae > Epiperipatus > Epiperipatus broadwayi. Next base: position 1,160,472 of record JAQFVV010000058.1, on the reverse strand, counting down.
CAATTAATTAAAATCTAGTGTATTGTTTAATAAGTGTTGATTTTATGAATTAATTAACAATAAAGTCCAGCTCAAGTCTATATCTGATTTAAGTAGTTTATATCACTATCCTATTTTTATAATTGCTAGTATCATTGTAAGACAATTCACACATTTGTTATATATATATATATGTCGATTCCATTGAAATGAAATTAATTTCAAACTTATAAAATAGTTATAATCATAAATTTGAAATATATAAAGATGTTTCTATATAATAAGAATTGCCAGTGAGATATTCATTATCTTTTGTCATTAATGTTTTTAATGGGTTTCAAACTTGATTATAATTTATTAATCTTATTTGAGATATCACATATTCTATTATAATTATGTTTTGGAAAAGTTAATTATTTAAATGCTATACAAAAATTTTCAACATAACTTACTCAATTAATAGTTGTATAATTCTTTATTTTTTTAAATAATTAATCTTAAATCATGTATTTCTCTCTTGTCTTATCATTAACCTTTTACACCTTTTTTTAAAGTTCCTAGTGGCTAGTTGAATTAAATTTCCTTATTTGATTAAATTTACCTTTATTCTTTATTATATTTTCAGAAATTTTATATTATTTGTTAGAAATATATGTTTACAAATGAAAATTATTCTTAAAAATATTGTTCCAACTTTGCAATATAGAAAAAAATATTGAATTGAAATATGTAATATTTTCTTTATTATTATGATTATCATATCACTGGTAAAAATATTTAATTTTAAAAATCAGATACATTTTATTTGTAACAAAACTTGATACTTGTTTTTTTTTAAAAAAAAAATGACAAAAAAATCTACTGCTGTTAATATAAAAGGGTTCTTGTTCAGTCAACTTCAAGTTATGACTACACACTATTGATTTCTTTTGAATATTTTCAAATAAAATCTGAATCTAATCTTTTACTCTTCTAAAATAATATTACACAAATATTTTGTAAAACAAATCCTAAATATGTAAACAAACTACTGGAAAATATATATTTTCAAAATTGAAACAAAAAAATTAATGTGCTCAAAAGCTTTCACAAGTATTCTTAAGCAGAAAAAAAATATCAATAAGTAATATTGTGAGTGGATCGTTCACATTTGTAATAGTTTATTTTTTTAATATTAGTATCTTTTAGATTTTAAAATTAATAAATCAATATTATTTTAATTCAAGTTTTTGTTGCCAAATGAATGTAAAACCAGCAAATAAATGCTAAAGATAGCTATAAGAGTAAATTAAAGTTGAATAAACAAAAGCAGCATTAGTGGCAATGTTAGTTCTTGGAAGGGATTAATAAATTTATATTGGATATTTTAGCCTATGTCTTGTCATACACTTATTTCTTTATTTGATATCATTGCTTCATGAGATTCAAATGCTTGCCTAATGTAAAGCATTGGTCTACATGTACAGTAGTATGATGGAATGGATTTAAACTTAGTTCAGACACATATAAATCCTTCAATGAGTGGTACTTGCATTATACTACATTATTAAATATGAAGAAATTATCTCAATAATACATTTGTTTATTATATATATATATATATTATTAAATTACTCTTAAAAAGGATTCCTTTTCAAGTAAATACTCTTAAATGTTTAAGGTTCATATTAATAATAATGAACTAAGTGTAACACTACATAATTTCCATACTGAGAACTAGCACATAAGAGAGTGAAACTGGCTGCTTTTTGACAGCTAGTACAATCACATTTTTACTTTGATAAACTTATAATTCTGTCACTCATCCTTCATCACTACATGCACTTAGTGAGCTATAATTACTATATACACCTGGGTCTCATTTTATGCGAATTATTTTAATATAATTTTGAAGTTATGCATTTCACTATATTTATTAGATATCAAGAAATTTAAATTATTTATAACTTATTTTCACTTGAAATACTTTTTTTTTTTCAAAAATATAACGTTATATTAGCAGCTAACATGAATATGGCCTGAATCTGTATTTAGAAACTTAGCTTCATGTAAATAACCTACTTATACTAATGAGTAAATAATTATAATAGATTTATACTTACATATAAAAATATCGCAATAAATATTCAAAAAATTTAAATTTTTAAAATGTATTTTGTTATATATAACAGAAATAAATAATCTTTTAGATTTTTAAAATAAAAAATGAAGATTTTATAAACTGAAAATAATCTTTCTAATGATAATTTATAATCTTTTTGTTTGGATTGCGATTTCATTTTTTAATATAGAAACAAAAAACCATTAACACAACACAAGACTAAAACTGGCGCTAGTTGTACATCACATCACGAATAAAAATAAAGTGGCTAACAGGTTTCTCTGGGCATAATTGCTGAAAGATTCTTGACTTCGTTTAAGGAGAAGCCACAATACATCACATCACATCGAATCTGATTTCTTACCAGTTTACAAACGAACGCTAGTGCTAATGATTAAAATATGTATGAAAAATGTAAAATTAAATACTGTAGTTAAGAAAAAACATAAAAAAAGTTTGTCTTGTATTAATTTTTTTCAAATATTTGAAATTTTTTATTAGTCACACTTTATTTGCTTATTTTTTTAATGCGAATTTTAAAGTAATTTTTCCTTGCTGCTTTGCTTTTATGCAAATTCTAAAAATTACAGACCCTATCCCCCATTTTTCAAGGTAAGTTAAGTCTATTTTTGTGTGATTTTTTTTAATGTAGGTTTTCTGTGGAAACTATCTACCTCATAAAATGAGACCTTCTAAATGGGTACAGTAACCAATTATGTTTAACTAAAAAAAATGAAATAACATGAAAACTTTTAAATAAATTCACTTTAAAAATCCATAACCTTGTTTGGAGAAGTTACTTGCAGGTGTTGTTTAGAAGTTTTGAAAACATTTAGTATTTCTTAAAGAATACTATTTTGATGATAGGTGGGTGGCTTGTTCCAGGAACTGTTAGTGTGTAGGTTGAGTTAATACAGATTCAGTGTCTGTGAGACAGTGGTTATTTGCGTAGGGATTTGCTGGTTTGTTTATTGATATTTCAGTTCATAGCATGGTTAATAGTAAATTCAAGTAGTGGTCATATAAGCTTCTATTTGATCAGATTGGTTTGGTATCTATATTGTAGCATATGTGTGTGCATGTACATTTCTGCCATCCTACAGCTTCATCTTTTATTCATGTATGTAATTACGATACCGAATACTATATTTTATAGTGAAATACATAAATTTATAATAGATATCTCTGATAACCAATTTAAACGCATTTTAAGTGATTAATGGATTGATGGATCAGTGGATTGTTGGGCAGACCAAATACACTTTCAATTACTTTATTTATTAAATAATTATTTTTCTTTTATTATTTTAGAAGTGTAGAGTATTTTTTTATTGATTCAATTTGATTAATATTATTTAGAAGTCAGAATGATTTTTCTTTTTCAAGAGAAAAAGTTATTGAATATTTCAGCTAATTATCTTAGTGCAAAGGTTGGGATTAACCTTCTTGCAGTTAATCTTTGGGGGAAGCAACCTCTTGATTGGTGAAAGAAAATAGATATTGAAGCAATAGTCGGTAATTAAAAATTAGATTAGTATCACCATCTTCTGGGAGGTCAGTATTCAATTTAAAATTGAATAGTACAACTTTCTTTAAGTTTTTTTTATAAAACTAGTATCTAAAAGAGTCAACATCAAGCAAGGTATATCTCACTATCTTTCAATCAAATAACCTTTAGATTTAATATCATTATTTAAAATATATAGGTGCACCTGTCTTTAGTATTAATGATAAAATGGAATTGTGTGAAATTTGCCATTTTATGGAAAAAGTTATGCAGAACTTTGTAACAAAACATTTCATAGACTCTACATTTTAAGTTATTCTAACTGTATAAAAAAAACTCAGAGAAAAGAATGTGTGTCTAATTTAGTATATCATGTTTTTAAACTATTATTGGGTGAGGATTATATCTAACCATTCATATCTTATAAGATTAAGGAATTGAATGCATGGCTTATATATAACTAACGGATAATTAATGTTTACTAAATGTGCTTATAACTTAACTCAAGTGGAAGAGTGTGAATACTATATATGAATAATTTACTCATTGTTCTCCTCATTTATAATCAACATATTAAAAAAAATATTGTCATTTAATGAATTGTGTATACTTAAATGAATATCATAAATTAATAAACTATTCGCCTAATGGGTGGCCTTTGATGAGTTATTATGAACACCCAAATGCATAATGTTAACTTGCGGAAAGCTAGTGTTCCCTGAGGAAATTTATAAGATTTGTTGCTGAGTCTTAAATTGCATAATTACCAGTTAATTAAACAGTAAAACATCAAGAGAAATCTGCAGCAGTAAACGTTAATTTATCACTATCATTAAAAAAAAAGAAATATTGAATACTTCGCATGCTATTTCATTGGCAATCTCAATTAGCTTTCACTAAGAACCTTTGAAATTGTTCAATTGGATCCAAAATGTGTATTGTCCATCCTGCAGGAATTCATCTACAGACTATGAATAAACTTCTATTTTCTCATTAAAGAACATTTAATCATTTCTTTTATTGTCAGTGTAGATGGGTAGATCAATTTATTTGTCTTATATGTTGTTTCTTTGCTCCAAGACCATCTCAGACACGTAAAATATGAAAGTATTGTACTGGATAATTGATTATCATTTAGATGTAATTTCTTTTATACATGTTTTCTACATGCTTATGTTAACAGTAGAAGTGTTTATTTGCTATCATGAAGCTAACAATTAATTTAAAGAGGGATGAATGCACAAGTGTTGTTTTATCTTTGTGTCATCAGATGATAAGGGCTATTTAATATTATACTTCAAATTTAAATAAAACATTTACAGTTCATCATAAATTAAAATTTTTTTATTTATTAGTTAATATTGGCATAGCATTTATGTCTTGAACATAATTTGAAATTATTTTGTGCATTATTTATGCGTGTGTGCCTATTTTGTGCAATCCTTGTATATAACTATTAAATGTATGGTCGTTTGACTCTTATTTTCCTAGTCAGTTTCAGATGATGTAATATGCCAAAAGAGGTGAAAGAATTAGGAATTTATCTATGAATGAATTTTTTTTTTTAATGTTTAGAATGAAATGTGTTAAGTAGCTATGAGGAAAGAAATTGTTAAGGATATTTATTATATTGTCAGGGATTGAAAGAACTCTCCCTTAGTTTATTTAGATATTTATCATGAGTGAATTATATTTCCTAGATCAAGTATTTGTGCACTATGATGATGATATTATATGAAGTGAAGCAGTGTATTTCCCTTGTTTTCGGTGATGAGACTAAGTCCACACCAATATTGAACCTCTGAATAAGGTTAGGGAGTCACTATATTTTGTCATTTAGATTTACTAGAATTAAGATCTTCTTTTCCCTCATGTGTCCATTTAGGAATGTTTTTTTTTTGTATTTGTCATATAGTTATAGCTATGTGTGATATAGTTTGTCAGTTAAAATAAAGGTAGGATTAGCTTCTTTATGGAATATCTACAGCCAAAGTACTATAGTTGTTGGCTAGTCTATAGCATCATCCGTATTATATTTTACTTCTTAATTTCATAAGTAAACCAACAGAATGTTATTGTGTTAGTTATATCATAATGTGTAGCATAATATAGAAGCACACATGAAATGCTATTGATTCTGAAGATTATGAAAGAGTTTTATCACCAGATTTGCAAGTTTGGGTAAATATTTCAAATCATACCATACTAATCAAATCCCAGAATGATTCATCCCTATTTTGAATGAGTAAACAAAAAAATGTAGCTATTTAATAGAATTATCTAATTGACTTATTAGTTATTCTCTGGACGGTTAGAATTGTTTAACTTTCATGCTATTGTAGGGTAGGGAGACTCCTTTAACTTACATATTGACTCCCTATTGCATTGTTTAATTACACCAATGTCAGTTTGTTCAATAAAGAATATTAGAATTAGCTGATAACATATATGTGAAATAAAAGTATAGAGATGTTTATTTTAATTGCATAATGTAATAAATGTTTCATTTATTTTAAACTTTGTTGAGAATTATTCTTTTATAGACATTCACATTCTGAATTTCCACACCTAAATATCCAATACAATATAATTGCACTTTTCATGAATTTGATGAGGAACACGTTCAGATCTGATATTATTTTCTCGATCCAGACATATGAAATGCTTAATTATTTGATGAACTTATAGGAGCTATGTACTTAGTTATTATATGGATAATGATCTGAAATGAAAAGGTACCAGTTCCTTTCGTTATCTCATTGCTATTTCATTAGAACAATACCCAATTTCAGATTATTACCTTTTATGGTGGCAAACACTAATGTTATATAATATGAATTTTAAATAAGTAATACATTAAAACCCTGAGATATTCCCTTAGCGATTCCAAGTAAACATTAATTTAGTCATTTAATTTAAATTTATTATACAGTAAAAGTTGATTAGTGTTATATCTTTCATCTGACTTATTAAAGTATTACCGTGGTTAGTCAAAAGTGTATTTGGATGATGGGAGAGGTTGAGCTACAACTTATTAGTTTGAATGGATGGGATTTTATCAATTCAACCACTTATTCATTATGAAACGCTACAACTTATTAGTTTGAATGGATGGGACTTTATCAATTCAACCGCTTATTCATTATGAAACAAAGTAGATATTTTATTCTTAATGATTTATATTTTCCTTCATCTTATTTATATTTTATATATCATAGTATTCTGTTACCCTGCCGCTGAACTAAGCTGTAGTTGGACATTATTAAGTCCCGATAGTAACTCAAATGGGATCAGCATTAACTTATTCTATCGTCGATAGAATTGGCGCCCTGGGTTTTTATTCATAAATGATGTAATATTGGTGTAAGGGAGGGGTTACAATATATATATATTAAACATATATAATTTCAGTGCTAGAAGAAACATGAATTTTGTCTAAAACTATGTTGATTGAACAAAACAATTTATATTAAATAGATTTTACTATAGTTTTACTTGTATATCTACTGTGTAGACCTTTTAAAAGTCTACATACTATATATCAATACTGCACAATGGGTATTATTGAAGCTTATATCTATAATATTAGTACTATATAAATTATATTTTACAAAAGGTATTAGCATCATAAATGTAGAAATGGCTGAATATGCTTTAAAAATATTCTTCGAACAATGTAACAAAAGTTGTTTGATATAACTTTTTATATCATGGTTAATCAACATACATAAATGTATGTAATGATATGAGGAAACAAAGTTAAATGTTAGCTATCTCACTTTTAAATGTATATCTCTATGCAAATCCACACATTACATCCTAAAATTATAAATATCATAATAATGCATGCATTTTATTTGTATACAGAATTAGACTTTAGTTAAAAAAAAACATTTATCCACAGCATAATAAGATAAAGCAGTTTCAATAAAGTGATATTTAACATTATTAGTCATTTGTATATTGGATCATTAATTTTTTTCATGTGTGAACATGTGTTTCAGTTGTATGACGAAGGCCAAAAGCCAGAAAGTAGTCTGGGGATATTGGATGAGTAAGCACTGGATAGGAATTTTATGCACAAGCCTTCTGGCATCCATTGATTACTCTGGCTTGCACTGAGTGGCTCTACTGTATGGAGAGTTTGCCTGTTTAATAAGTTATGAACAAGCATAAGAAATGGTGATCATGTGATGTTCAGTGGTTTGTATGAGATAGAGCAGATAACTGAAGGGAGCTTGAAAATCTGTGTTCACGTAAACCATTTATGCAAATTATTCCTACAAATTGGCCTTGCTTGTATACACAGAGAAGATAAAACATATGTGCACAAACAATGCAAATTGTATGAATCATGACAGAATGAACCCAGATAGATCTCTTCTTTGTCCTAATGATCTAATGATATTACAATTGGGTCAGTACAAATTCAAAATCTGATGTACATGTAATGAAAACTAAGATGAAGCATTTTGATTGGAGGAATGTATTGTTGATTTATTTTATTATCATTAGTGTTAATGTGTCATATGCACACTCATAAAAAACATCATATATGGTTTGAGATATTTATTTAGATAAGATTTGGAATTAAACCTATAATTTAATGCATAGTTCATGCTAAGTTTTAGCTTAATGACATCATAGTATAATCATCCATGCTTACTATAAAGTGATGACATCTCTTCTACATTCATGCATCCCATCCATATGTAAATATTAGAGAAGCTATACCTTTTTCACTTAGAAATAAATTAACATAGATAGTGCAAATAGAGAAGTATAAAATATACAAAAGAAAAAATGAAAATCTAGATCAGTGGTAGACAACTTATGACCAACAGATCATTAATGATCCACAATGCTTTGGGATGATCCATTAAATGTTTTCAAGAAAAAATTTATTTGGTTTATTAAATTGATAAACTTACCGAAATAAAGTGTATTTTGTGGATTTATATTTTATCAAGTTATTTATTTCATCAATTAATATTTAGTGTAAATGTATTAATTTTACATTGCCGATGTTTTGTCATTGTTCCAAAGAATTTTTATGAAACAATGGACTATTTTTATTTTATGGGAATTGATAATCTGAAAATGGAATTGATTTTAAAAGTTCTTTAATTTGGACTAATAAATTCAGAGAAATGTTGAAATTGAAAATGTTAGAAATGTACAAATAAATTAGATTGGAATATTGGCATTTCTTCCTGAACAGATTTCAACAATGGAAAAAAAAAAATAGTATTTTTAACTACTTTTTGACAAAAAAATGTTTTTCCAAATGAATCATGTTCATGTAAATGTCAGATTATAAAACAAACTTGTGCAAACAAAAACATCATCTAGAAAATCATTGATCTAATTATTACTATAGTTTATATTTATGTAAACATAACTTTTGTATGTATTCTACTGCTTTGTTGCTTTTTTTAATTAATCTGACAAAAAAATAAAATATTTTGCTACAAAGTGATCTTTATTTTTTGCAGTTGAATTTAATACATTTTTCATATTATATATAAATCATTTTATATCACTTATTTATTCGACTCGCTAACAAGATGCAAAAAAAATTACAAACCAATTATGTGGATCAATTATTCAAACTATGAAGCAAAATGTACATTTTCTTCAATGAGAATTTTTGTAACAAAGGTTCATGGCACATACTAAAATTTATTTAAATAACTATGACTAATAAAATATGTAATAATCTCACTAAAATTTTTTATAATTTTGGGATTTTCTTCTATTTAGGAAGACAGCCAATTTACTTAGAACATTTATTAATAATTTCATATTATATTTATCTATTTTAAAAAAAACAACTATAGAAATTCCAAGTACTGCAAAAATAGCATTAGAATATCAATTTTTTTTTTTTTTTAAAAAGTGATGTTTTTCAAAAACATAGTTATCTAAACTTATATATATATACTTTTAAGTGTCTAGAATTTTATAAATACTGAGATAATTTGACCTCATTTGATTATGATTAACTAATGATTTTATAATAATACATAAAATACAGGTATATTAATTTTCTTTTATATTTATCAATATTTTTTGTAAATAGGCAATGATCATGATCCAATATTAACTTTACGAATTTGTCTACTTTGAAAATTTTAAATATTAACTTTTGAAAGGCCTTTTGTTTGTAAACTTGTAGTTATAATAAATAATAATAATAATAAAGATTATACATGATTTTATATTCTACCATTAAATTAGAAAATTTCATAGATATAATAAGATTAAGCATAAGTAATAATTAATTTGTTTCCTTTTCATTTACTTTTAAGTTCTGGACTAAATAATTTTAGTAGCTTTTGAAAATAATATAAATATACTTGTAAACAAAAATTATTTTTCAATAAATGCATGCAAATTATGGATGATAAAAGAAAAAATCATCAACAATTAGTTCAGCTGCTGTAAGCAGTCAATGAGCTACAGTATGTGCGAGCCTACAGATTTGAAATAATTGATAAGCTCATTGGATTATAGTATTACTATTTTCAGTTGTAATTATAAATTTATTAAACGCTCACTATTATTTCAGTAATAGTTTTAACAAGGCTGTAAACCTTAGCAATGAGCATCTGAAAAAATCGTCACTATTTTCATATTTATGACCTAACATCTACTAGTCACTATCTTCATTGTGAAACTGAGAACTGCATATAATTTACACAAACGTTTAACCTGCTCATCAAGAAGCTGAAATCTATACAAAATTTCTATGAAAAAATTATCATCTTGATCATCAGTGGGCCAAATAAATTTTTTGTATCATACCGCGGGCTGGAGTAGATTGAATGATTTAGCAAAAAAAATCAGAATCTAAAAAATGTTATATTACTGGAATTATCAAATTATCAATGTGTTTTAAAAAAAGGTAAATACAAAATTTAATGACTTAAATAGAAATCGATTATAGTTTATATTTCATGAAATGTTTTGTTGAAAAATCCTTTTTTAAATTATATTCTTTAAAAACAGAAATAGGTTCATTACAAATCAAACAGTTTTATCATCTATATTTGCAAATAAATATACGAATGTCCAATTATCATTGAAAATGCAGCATTCAACATCAATTTTCCTTTTTTTTTTAATTGATTCATTTTATGGGCTGTAAATTAAATTAAAAATTGTAATTAGAAAATGCATACTTACTTATAAAATATTATGCACCAATATTAATTTTTTCACTAAGAAGTTAAACCCAAAGGAACTTCGTTCAATTGATGCTACAATAATAATTAGGAAATAATACTCTGATGCTGCATAGAAATATTCTTTAAAAACTGAAATTAACATTATTTGCAATGTGATTCCTCCCATATTTTTATATTTTGTAATATAAAATTGGTATTTTAGAAGTTATAATTAAATTTATGCAAGTTATGATAAATTTTTATAATTAGAATTTTATATTTCCCATGGCATTAGGATGAAGTTAATGTTATATGAACATGTGAGAAACAGGCCTAAAGATTGTGGATTACATCAAGTGTAGTCATGTATGGATTTTCTATATTTAGGCAATTATGGGCGGGCAGGATTCAAAATTGTCACAGGCCAAAGGTATCCCATGGGTCGGCAGTTGCCCACTCCTGATCTTGATAGGAAATTACAAGCTGCAGAAAAATTCATAAGAATTAATTAACAGAAATGTCCTATTAATATTGAGTTTATGAAAATTATAAATGAACTTAGCATTCACTAAAACAGAAGTTAAACCCAGAAAGCAAAACTCTTATAAACTGATATCCATCCATGCTAGTGTCATTATTAACAAATGAACATACAAAATTATTTGTTAATTTTAGATAAAATGCAAACCCTATATTTTATATTCCAGTTTAAATGTTTTATGTAAATTATAAATATTTATTTTCTTTCAATTTCTCAAGTAATTATACTTTGATTGAAGTTATTTGTATCAAAATATTCCAATTATTAGTTATATGACTTTAATAAATTTATGAGTTTAGCTAAACCTATCAAAATTAGTGTTTGAATTACAGACTGTTCTTCAAATAACATTCTAATTATTCCCATTTTTAATGTAACATTGGTATAATACACTTTGCTGTTCATAAGTTAAATTCTTAATAACCAACTTATGTACTAATTCTTAATTATTATTTTTCTTAACTTTGTAATTTCTTTCTCTTTGATCCAAAATCTTAATCATATAGATAATTGCAATCTTATATTTTTATGCATAAGATAAACAACCAGAATTTGTAATACGTATATACATGTGCTATTGGCTACTTCATATATTCTCAGTTAATATTGCTTTGCTGTATCATTCTATATAAATAAAACTGATCATAATCATAAAAACTATTTAGGCACTGGATCTACCATATTTGAAGGTAAAAACCAACTAATTGCTAATCATATATTTTTCCTTTGCATAAATATGGCAAACCAATGAGAAGCTTGGTGGTAATAGTTATTAACCATTGTTAGATTCATCAGATATACTGTCTATTATATAAATTGATTCTCAACAGAAATCCTCAACATCATTATCACTCCACAGTAAGTGGCTTTATTGATATTTTCATTATATAAATTTGATGTTCCAACATGTAGGCAAGATGTTTCCATCACAACATGTATAAAATCAAATATAATCTGAAAACATTGCCAATTAAAAAAAAAAATTATGTAATACACCTGGGTCTCGTTTTATGCGGTAGATAGGTTCCACAGAAAACACGCATTTTAAATCGCACAAAAATACTTACCTTGAAAAATGGGGGATAGGTCCTGTAATTTTCAGAATTCGCATAAAAGCAAAGCAACAAGGAAAAATTACTTTAAAATTCGCATTAAAAAAATAAGCAAATAAAGTATGACTAATAAAAAATTTCAAATTTTTGAAAAAAATTAATACAAGACAAACTTTTTTTACTTTTTTTATTACTACAGTATTTAATTTTACATTTTTCATACATATTTTAAACATTACCACTAGTGTTCATTTGTAAACTGGTAAGAAATCAGATTCGATGTGATGCGATGTATTGTGGCTTCTCCTTAAACGAAGTCAAGAATCTCAGCAATTATGCCCAGAGAAACCTGTTCGCCACTTTATTTTTAATGGTTTTCTGTTTCTATATTAAAAAAATGTGATCGCAATCAAAACAAAAAGATTATACATTATCATTAGAAAGATTATTTTCAATTTATAAAATCTTCATTTTTTATTTTAAAAATCTAAAAGATTATTTATTTCTGTTATATATAACAAAATACATTTTAAAAGTTTAAATTTTTTGAATATTTATTGCAATATTTTTATATGCAAGTATAAATCTATTATTATTATTTACTCATTAGTATAAATAGATTATTTACATAAAAGCTAAGATACTAAATATAGCTTCAGGCCATATTCACGTTAGCTACTAATATAACGTTATATTTTTGAAAAAAAAGTATTTCAAGTCAAAATAAGTTATTAATAATTTAAATTTCTTGATATCTAATAAATATAGTAAAATATGACAGATATTAAGAAAAAACATGAATCATATAACTTCAAAATCGCATTAAAATAATCCGCATAAAACGAGATCCAGGTGCATACAATTCTAATCATACTTTTTTAATTCTAGACTTAGTTTTAATTCCTACACCTTCTGAAAATAATAAAAACATCAATAATTTTAATCTAAACCATCTATAAGTCCAATGCCAAAAATCTAATCTTCAAAATTTGGCAACTTCTAACATCCAATATTTTTATGTAAGCCATCATAATAATAATTGATGGTTTATTGCTTAGAAATTCATAAAGTACAAGAACCCAAAGTGACATAATGGAGTCATGATTTAAAGTCCTTGATTTCCAGAGACTACTATTACTTTACCATTGCACTCAACTACACACAGCAATCAAGATGCATAAAGAATATGTGTAGCACAAATGCTAGAATAAAAAAGTCATTTCCATTAATATAATTTTGTTGCAAATGCTATTAGTAATAAAACCTCAATATTTTGCTCATAATTAATCATTTAACATTCTCATATATGTACAAGTAACAAGGCAGTCAAATACAAATAGTCAGGTAATGTTTAATAAAAATCAAGGTAAATAATATTATTTATTCATAGCCTGAGAGTAGTTTGCTCTTCTTAATTATAGATTATTAATCATTTGTAAAAGTTTTTTTGAGATAGTATTTACAAATATTAAAAAATTCTTTTAACATTATTCTTTAGTAAGTATCATCAGTTGTCTACCAAAAGACAGGACCCATATAGCAAACCAAATCTTCTGAGCCTTTCTTATTTTTCAAAAAAATGCTAATAGCCATTTCCTTCTTTAAGATCATCAATTAACTTCTTTCTCCATGTGATTCTTTTCATCATACCTTATATGCATCTTCCAATATATCTTTCATAATTCCTTTGCCTCTAAGCACGTTCAATCCAATTCCTCAAAAAAAAAAAATTATAATGCTTTTTTTTTCAACACTTTCCAAGGTATTATTTTTGTTCTCTAAATCCACTTTTCTAAAGCCTCCAATTTTTCTCATCTTTTTAATAGTTTCATGTTCATGCTTCAAATAAAGCAATATTCCAAAAAAAAAAACAAAAAAAACATTTAACCGGCTTCTGTTAGATATAATTTGAATGAAGTGCATAATAATCTATCCTTATTCAAAATTTATTAAACATTATAACTCCCATTCTATTTTTTTATATGTATTTCCATTATCAATTAATGAACTGCCTAGCTATTTATTAAATACTAGCCTGTTTTATTTACTTTCTATCCAATGCTCTCTTTTAAGCTTTTCTTCTCTCTACCTATTTCATTGCTTTAGATTTATTAAATTTATTTCATTGCTTTAGATTTATTAGAATTTATTTCATCTCAAATCTTCTGCAATCTTTATCATTCTACATAACATTTCATTGAATTCAGCTTTGCTATTTACAAATATGATACAATTAAATCACCTACACTCAATGTTAACTTTATTGTTATCATAATAACATTTAAAACTCATCTAAGTATAAAATAGAAAATCTCTGCCTTAAACCTCTTCTTACATCGTAAGATTATTTGACCACATATATATTAAAATTCATTTACAAATTTCTCAATGTCTTTCCTTTCAATGTAAACAGTTCTTTTTCAGTATATTCAATAAAGTTATCCAAATAATTCTAACAAATGCCTTTGCCAAATCAATAAAACATTAATCTACTTTCCTCTATATATGCATATCAACAATAGTTCTCAACATTTCAATTGCATTTCTTGTACTTTTTCTAAAGCCAATTGTCCTTCGAATAGAAATGTGTACAATCAATTTGAAATCCATCTAATCAATAGTAATTCCACTGAATTTGGAAAAAAAATTTTTAGTGGAAACATTTGCTGAAAAAAAATACTATAAGTCACTCTTCAGAATCATGGCAAAAATTGTATTTCTTTTATAAAATATTTATAAATGCTCTCTTATATAAGTTGCATATTTCTAATATATATATATATATAAAGAATATAAGTAACCAAAAGTTAAAAGTCAAAATATACGAGGTGGTTTTGCCTTAATGAAATGTTTAAAAAACTTATGTAAAAGCATATATCCTTGTGCTTTAAGTGTGACATGCATTACTGCAAAATAGTGTATATGCCGCACTTCAAATATATGACTCATAAGAGAATAAACTATTGACCAGTGTAATTTTTATAAAATTAAACTTGGATGAAGTATTATTGGTGGAAATTATATACATATGATAAGCCAAAAGTAACTATCTACTTTGCATAGTAAGCGGATTTTACTTTTTTTTTTATAAAAACTTACAGAATTCTGTAATTATACACATTAACTTAAACAAAATATCATAGTTTCAAAATAGATGCCTGGAAGATAGCCCAAAAATTTTTAATTCATTTCTAAATGTGTACTGCTAAAATTTTCCCGCTAAATCTTGGAACATTTAGATTTCATCTCCACAAGTGCAGATCTTCGATTATACAATTTCAAAACACATACTATCTGCATAATGTAAATATGTATATTTTGTTTAAAATGATACATATAATCTTATTATTAAGGCTTTTTTTGTCTCAAAATTCATTTTATTTTACAAACAAAATAATTTTTTAGGATATCTTGCTCATATGCCTGAAAAAAATATTAATAAATGTTTTACTAATTTGAGATTTGGAATACTTAATAGAAGAGAGTGCTTACAGATTATATCATAGTATGGTGTGATGCATATAAAAATTATTAAGACATCATATAAAATCAGTTAGAAAGCAAACTAGTATCAAAGAGAGAAATGATTGAAATGAAGCTGTAATGAATTTTTCCCAGAAGAAAATAAACAACTGTGGTTCTAAATTAGATTTTAAAACATTGAAAAAGACCAAGTGGAATGAATAGATGAAACAGTTTGCCAAAACAATGATTTGATTTTATTAAAATTCAGATAAATACTTGTCTGCCATATTTGTTTTCCAGCCAGATTTAAATAAATTATACTGTAAATAATGACAAAAATGTACTATAGATATTTAAAAAATATTGTATATTAGTGTTAATTCAGTATAAACTAAAAAGTAATTTATTGAAGAATGTTTATTTAAACAAGATTTAAAAAAAAAAAAAAGTTTATTGTTTACTGTGATATTTTTATAAATGTATTAATTCTTGAGCACTCTGTTGACTTAAGAATTCAGATGGAAAGCTATAAATTAACAAACATAAACTAATTAATCACACTAAATCAGATTTTGGCAAAACACTGCCAGAATCAGTGCTGAATAAAATAACCACACCACCACATTCTTTTTCAGAGAATAAGTTGACACTTTTAAATCAAAATGTGATTTATTTTCTTTGATACAATTGTTCCATCAACAATCTTCAATAAATTACCTTTTAGTTTATAATGGATTAATACTTTAATGTGCAATAACACTTTTTAAACTTCTACAGTATACTTTTGTCATTATTTATAATGGAATTTATTCAAATCTGGCAAAACATTAGCTCAGAAAGGCTGAACAAATATGACAAATGTCTCTGAATTTTATTAAAATCAAATCGTTGCATTTTTGGATAGTATGTTTAATCATTTCCAGACAAAAGCCTTATGATCTCTCTGCATTTATTTCAATATTTGAATGATTATTTCTCTTGATTTAAGCAACTTTTTCATGTACTCATTTCATATGGTCTCTTTCAATCTAGTTTAGAACTAGTCTATTTTCTTCTGGGAAAATATTCACTCCAGCTTCATTTCAATCACTTTTCTCAATACATGTTTGTTTTCTGATTTTATTTCATATGTCCTTAATAATTCTTATATGCATCATACTATACTTTGATATAATCTCTAAGCACATTCTTCTATTAAATACTCCAAATCTCAAATTAGTAAAACACATTTACTAATACTTTTTTCAGGCATATGAACAAGGTATCCTAAAAAGTCACCGTTTATTTTGCAAAATAAAATGTTTAAAAAAAAAAGCCTTTCTCACATTACTTGTATTAATTTAAACAAAATATATATATTTTCATTATGCAATGTTTTTTTTTGTGTAAATGTGTCTATTTTGAAATATTTATAATCAAAAATCTGTGGACAGTAGAGATCTGGATAACCAAGAAAAAAATATTAGCAGTGCAAATGTGAAAATGAATGAAATATTTTGGACTACTTTTTGAAACTAAAAGATATTTTCATTAAATTAATAAAATTCGGGAAATTTTTTTTAAAAAAAATTCACCTTCCTATGCAAAGTAGATGGTTACTTTTGGATTACCTAATTTACATCAACACCACTCCATCTAAGTTTAATTTCATAAAAATTACACTAGGCAAGTTCATTCTCCCATGAGCCATCATATATTTGCAGTGTAATATATGCACTATTTTGCAGTTTTATTTTTATAGCTTGTTTATTAATATTCTAATTTTGTCTAAATGTATGTCACATTTGAAATACTTCTATTTTTATGGCTATCTCATGCATAATCGAAAACCTTGACTTGATTTCAAATCTGATGAAACTGGATTTTTTTTTCATGTAACTGACAACTTATAATTTTTCTTTTATGAACTGGTCAAT
Organism: Epiperipatus broadwayi; assembly: GCA_028023455.1. Taxonomy (NCBI): domain Eukaryota; kingdom Metazoa; phylum Onychophora; class Udeonychophora; order Euonychophora; family Peripatidae; genus Epiperipatus; species Epiperipatus broadwayi. The sequence goes on along the minus strand of JAQFVV010000058.1, from coordinate 1,142,742 downwards.
TCATAGTTAACAAGGATAGACCATATTAATCAATAAATGATTATCAAGATATCCTTAATTAGATATAAAATGGGGGAGGGGACTATAAAAACTCTTCCTCACATCTGTTGACTAGATTAGTGATTATTGACTTCTTCACTATTTCTTAATGGTAAAATCTGAAAAGCCTATGCACTATGATAGACTATTTATATAATTAAATAAATTGTATGGTTCATAAGAAGTTCAAGGACCAGAGATAACAGAACTGGACTACAATCCAGATCTTGAATTCCAGAGTTTACAGCTTTACTATTGCATTTAACCAAGCAGAACATCTATGTAATTTATCTGCATATTATTTTTATAAATCAATTAGTCAGAAGCGATCTCTTTCAATTAAATCTTTCAAATTATTAAGATCTCATTCTAACAAATACTTAGAATTTGGTTTATAATTTTCCAAATAAGTTTTAAAGATTATATTGCTCAATTAAGTCTGTTTTAATAGTAATTCCATTCAATTACCCAAACCAATTTTTTTTATCTTCATCAATTAGAATACAATCCAAAAATCAATTTAGAGTCCATTGTTCTTAGGAATAAATGTTAACATCTACTATATCAATCAACATTTTATGAATATTTTATTCTATTAATGTAAATTAATAATGAAGATTGAGGATCAAAAAGTAAATTTAACTTGTGGTTATAGGCTTATATCACCATTGATAGATCTTCTCATTTCCAAACTGCTACATAAATACTTGCAAAGAATTTGAGGAAATATTTAATAATCAAGTTTCATATTTTTCTTCTCTTTGTAAGAATATATTCAAAATATTACAGTAAATCTTCATCAATAACTTTTTAATTATATCATTTTTTTTTTTTAATATTAAATTTAAAAAAACTAGACAATTTTCGAGAATAGTAACCCAAAATATTGAAACCTTAAGGACACTCCTATAAAAAAATATTTTGGTAATGACCTATTTTCAGTGGTTAGTATTTAATATACAATTTTTTATCCTAAAAAAAAAAAAAAATTACTTTTATTATAAAACTATTAAAACTTATTTATAATCTTAATATATTAATTTCACAATACCAAAGACTATCATTTAAAAAAATAATTTTATAGCTAGATATATTTTCAAGTTATATGATGAACAATTGTTCTCCATAATATTATCAGTGTCAAGTTCAAACATGACATATAAGCTGTTTGAAAATAAGTTTTTTTTTAATCATGAAAATTTTTGCTAGCTCTTTAGATCGTTATCTGCTGGATCCACAAATCTGTTGATGACAATTCCAGAACTATCATTCTGTAACAATTAAAATGCATCAAGTTTATTGATAATAAAGATACAATTAAAAAGAAAATAGTATGGATTTATTTTAATTCATATTCAATAACTATCTAAGTCAGTTTTTAAATTAATTTCAGATATTTCCTTCCATTTTCTATTTGTATTTCTTTTTATTGATTATAAATCATTCCAACATTCAAAGTATAATTTTTTCCCCTCTATCTTTAATATTTTATTGTGTGGAGAAAAAAACAATAATTTACATATAAAAAACACAAGGTTGCATAAATTATTGAAATAATCACATGGCTTTATTGTTTAGGAATTCATAAGAAGTTTGAGCATTGAAAGTAAACGACAGCCACATTCTATAGATCTTGAACTCTAGAGATCACCATTCTACCATTGCAATAAACCATGCAGTTGTAAATCAATTCATGTGACAAAATAACAATAGCTATAATTTGTTTATAAAAATAACTCATTAGACTGGTTATAAACTATTAGTATTTAAATTTTAGTAACAAATATAATAGAACACCAATTATCCAAGGTAATTAGGGACCAACAATGATTCAAACGATAAAGTATCAAGTTTATACTTCAAATAAAATATAATTATTATGCAAAATTAGTCAGGAATTTTAAAAATATAAAATATTATTGTAAAAACCATTGATTCACTTATTCATGGATCAAAAAATAAATAAAATAGTAAAAATTGATATTTTAATTTTCTAATTCACATTGCAATCGCTGGAAGTGTGATCACAAAAATCACAAGAAAATAGCTGATATTTTTACTAACTTAAGATCACTTAGGTATTATCTTTTATATTTCATCATTAATTTTCATCACAATAAGAATGAAGATAGAATTTTTTTTTTTTTTGTAATCGTCTGAAATCTGGGCAAGGCCACTTGGAGCGTTGATGCTATACAAAAAGCAATCAAATATAATGTTACCGGGCTGCCGTAACTTTTTTAATAGAACATGTTTTTTTTTTTATTAAACAAATTTTTTATTTCATTTATAACATGATTTCCTTTTTTATTAAACAAATTTTTATATTCATTTTCGTTGTTTTTTTTTTTTTAACCTGACATTTTTCTTTATTTAACAAATTTTGATAATTTAATTTTGTGTTTATTTTTTATGAATTTTAAAAGTTTGTACTGTTTCTCGACGGAAAAACTTGTTTTAAGCCTGCCGAAAAAATATAATGGTATAATTATATGGGACTTGTTTCAACTGTTCTACCTTTTTTTTTTTTGTTTGACTAAATTGTTTTTATTATTATTAAAATCAAAAGTAACTTTTGTGTTGTTGGGGGTTCAAAAATTGTTTTGAAATCCCCACACCCACCCTCATATCAATAATTATAACATAAAGTCAATCATTTTACTTTTCTTTAAACAACTTTTTTTTCACTTTTTACTTTTATTTATATTTCGTTTGAATTAGCCTTTTTTTTTTGACTTCTACAATAAACAGCTTTTTGAGGGGCTTGCGTACTGTTATTATTAACAAAAAGTCATTTATTTCAATCCCACTTGTTTTAACCCTGATGAAAAAATAGAATGCAATTATTTGGGTATTATTTTAAATTTATTCAACCTTTTTTTTTTTTTGCCTTCACCAAATTGTTTTTCTTCTTTTATTTTTCTACGATTAAAATTTAAACTTTTGTTTTTTGGGGGATAAAAATTTGTTTTAAAACACCCACCCCCACACTCGGAAAAATAATTGTAACAAAAAGTCAATAATTTCTTCTTGTTCCAACAACTTTTTCTCACTTTTTACTTTTATTTATATTTCGTTTGAATTACCTTTTTTTTTTTTGTCCTTCTACAATCAACTGCTTTGGGGGGGGGGGGGATACGTACTTTGTTATTATTAACAAAAAGTCATTTGTTTTAATCCCGCTGCAAAAAATATAATCCAAACACTTGTCAATTTCTAATGAAATGAAAAAAAAAAAAAAGGACACAAACTTTTAACTTTTTGGACTTACTTATTATTTTATTGCTGTAATAAAAAGTGTACATTATGTGCCTAAAAAAAAGGACATAATCTCACACATTTTCTGTACTCGGCAATTCTGAAAAGTTGAAAAATTGTACGTTCTTCTGACCTTTTATTGGTCTTGTATATTTTCCATGCTGAAACATGACTTAGCGTGTGAGCTTTTTCGAAGCACTTTGCCAATTTTTTACATATTAACATTTTTTTTTAGAGAAGGGTGGGGACCATATGACAATTATTAGTAATTAAAAACATTATTTAATAAATGACATTACACTATTACGGAGATTTGAAAGTTGTACCGACTTGAGATTCAAACACCCTCAAGCAATACGGTAATCCACTAAGAATAGAACAAATACGCGTAAATAGTTTCGAAGCACAAAACAGACCGTAATATTTTTGTGCAATGTCATGTAAAGCAGCCTGCCTAAATGGGTTAATACAATATTAAATGTTGTATTAACCGTAAGGCCCGGCTGCAGAAACGGCTTTTTTATGTGTTTGGACACATAAAACAACGCCCCAAGCGGCCGTGCCCGGATTTCAGACATTTACCTTTTTTTTTTTTTTTTGCTGTCTTAATATTTACATAGCCAGTTGTAAATATATTTGCAATATATAAACTTTATATTGTATAAAATTTTTATTTTTTATTAATTATTTTTGTTGATGTCATAATGTGTAATTTTTAAATAATGGACCATAGGTACATATATACTACATATATGTTAAAAACATCTGTATTATATATAAATACATTTAGGTTTAAAAACAAATATTGTACCTTATTCTATTTTTTTATGGTTATTATTATTGCAGTCTTAATATGTAAACATAATCTTTAAATAATCCTGTCATAGATATGTATACATTATATACACATTAAAAATGTTTGTATTTATATGTATGTGTGTATTTAAAACATTTTATATAGGATTTAGTTCTATCTATAGGGAAGGTTTTGGAACCAAATGGCATGAATACTTATCTCTAATGATTTAGACTTGTAAATTTTAAAAATGTTTTGATGAAATGACCTTCAGTTACACTTGTTTGAACAAAGAATACATTACAAAAACTGGAACAAACAAAACTACTTCAAATAAAATTATTTTAAATATATATGAGGCAAAAAGTATAAACACATACAAAAAAAAATTATACTTTTTAAAAATAAGCAACCATTTTGGTTGTTTTCTCTCCTACTGGACGAGCTGCTAGGTGACGCTGCCAAACCACCAAGAAGCCTGCAATTGATAAATTTCTATTCAAAAATTGCTGAAATTGACAAATGGTAGACCCCCCCCTGCATGAGAAATCGGTCAAAATCGCTGAAATTGAAATTTAAAACAAAAGTTGACATCTGAAGCGAGAAATGTTTAGCATTTCTCAAATTGAGCGATTTTTGAATAGAAATTTATCAATTGCAGGCTACTTGGTGGTTCGGCAGCGTAACCTGGCGACTCGTCCAGTAGGAGAGAAAAAAACTTTTTAGGTATTAGATGTCATTTTATTTCAGATAGGATAGAGGCTGTTATCTCCTCTTGGTATTTATATGATAACATTTCAAATACTGTAATATATGATCACTCAAAATTTACCAGAATATGTATGTCAAAGATAATAGTTTTCAATAAGAATTTCTCAAACTTTCTAAAATATTTAAATAATTTTTATTAATTAGTTTGATTTCTGAAAATAAATCAGATGTCAAATCATTTCTTATTATATGTAAGTTTAAATAAATAATTGGAAATAGAAATATTACACGATAAAAGTATATATTTCAAGTAAAACAACTCACACATTTAAGTTTTACTGTGAAACATGCAATAAGATTATAGATGATTATTTGATTAAATTGTAATTGATTATAAATTATAAAAATAGTGATGTTATTGTATATTTAAAAAGAGTTCATATTAGAATTAGAACAGAAAAGCAAAGTAGGATTTTCGAGATTGGATTGAACTTTTGACTGTTGAAGTCTGATTAGCTACATTTTCAATATTGATGGTGGATGAAGGATTTTGTCATTGTTTGCAGTGTTAACCCACTTTTGAGTTTTTATATTTCCAGTTGTTTATCATGAACAGATAATGTAGACTTGTGCCTCTAAATCTTAAAAAAATAGGAGCTAGGCAAATTTACCAGCCTCTAAGACACAAAGGAGCAAGGCTTTGCAAAGATTTTTCCATTATTATCTTTATTTGCAGCAAAAAAATTTTTTTGCAAGGGATGGTGCACCAGTGTTAATTGATGTTTCTATTGTAATTAGAATCAATACAAACCAATTCATTTATAAATAGATTAAATATTATAATCAATAAAACAAACAACACAAAAGATATATATTTTCATTTTTTTATTCCTAAAAAAAAGATTAAAAAACTTCAAAAACAAAATTTCCCATTACAAGTGGTACATATGAGCTGTGAAATGTAATTAGAATTTTTTTATTATTAAAATCTCTGTATATAAAAGTTTTAATCTATTTGCAACATAGCATTAAAAAGAAAAAATACACATATTAAACCTTTAATTTAAAAAAAATAAAAATCTGAAAATATTTATTCATTAGTAAAATATACAAATTTTTATCTTCCCCATAAGGCTTTATAAGTTATGATTAGATGGTACTATATAATTTTTAAAAAAAATTAAATGTATTCATAATAATCGCTTTAATATATGGATATAAACAATATAAATATTTAACTTTTTTAAATAGACATTGCGAATACTAAACATATATGTATGTAAATGTTAAAAATAATCTAAAATTATTATATTAATCATATAAATTCGTTAAAAATGTTTGGATAGGGATGAAATTACATTCAAGGCAAGAAGAATTGGGCCACAAAGAGATGTTTTTTTTTCCTTTCCTTCCATGATCAGGAAGAACCTTTACACTAAGTAAGTCAATTACTAGGTTAACTGACCAGAGCACAATCAAAAACACAAAAAGGTTTCAAAAAACTGATACATTCTAACTATATATATATGCTATTTAATAAAATATATTTTAGTCCATTATTCTACCATGCCTTATTCCACTAAGATTAAATATCAATAGTTACAATTTTACTTTCATTTTTAATTAGTTATTTCTTTAATGAAGTCATCATTATATTTTATTCTAACAAACACTTTAATATGCATAATACTGAGATTATATAAACAATATTCTTTAAATTTGTCTGTAGGCATCTTCAAAGCTATTAATATTTAATATTACATTCGTAAATTTCATAAAAATTCAAAACGTGTGCACACGTTAATACAAAAAGCAATACACACACATTAACAAAAAAAAACAATCTTTTTTTCTTGAATTGTAAAATTGTATATATTTTGTATATAAAAAAATTTGAAATGTAAATTAAAACAATATTTAATTTTCTAAATATAGATTCATTTATTATTGATATATGTAATATTATAAAAAAAAAAAAAACAACTGCTAAGACACTGTCAGTTGGATTTAATGAATAACATTATATATAACAGAAGTTTATTAAACAGCCAAACCAACTGTTATTAATATAAGATGAATATTATGGTTGAAAATGATCTTCAATTGTGAAATCATTCTATAAATATTTCCAGAAAGCAATTAAAAAGGATCTCTAAAATATTTTGGACAGAACAAAAGAAAAAAACCTGTATAGATTTGTATTGATGATGATTTTAAAATATAATTCCCATTTTAAAGTGATCCATCATCAAATTTCATATGGATTTTGGAATCTCAGTAGAGCATCTAACATTATATTTTACATATTAGCTACACACTGATTAAAAAGTGAAATTCAATATGCATGTAAATTTAATATTATTACATAGTTACATTTTATATTTTTGTGTGCCTGGATAGATTTACAAAATGTTTTATAATCCTTTCTTATATATGAAAGCGAACAAAATGAATACATTTTGTGAAAAAAAAAAAAAACTTCTATTTGTGTAACTATCTATACAACCGAGTAATGAACTGACTAAACATTTTTACATGTTTCATTAAGAATCATGCACGGACCTTACTTTTTTATATATATAAAACTTATTTTTGTGAGTTAAAAATTAAATTTTTATTTTAGTAAATAATAAACCTATTTATTTATTTTTTATATACTATAAGAGCATTAAAATAACTTTCAAGCTTATATAAAAAATAAAAAAACCTAAGTTACATCTTTAATAATAATATTAATAAAAAAAAAATAAAACAAATCATTTCGCTAATAAAAATTGACTAAGGCCATATAAACAAATACAAAATATTTCGCATACAATATTTGTTTGAAATAGTAATTAAAGCAAATTTTTTTAACCTTATTACAAATAATTAATGCGCAAGACTGGATTGTGACATGGCGGCCCGCATACCCTGAGATACAATAGGATATGATACTAAAGTAGGAGTAGGGCCTGCCAAAGTACTAGGCCCACTCATAGCCAAATTCTGGGCTAAAGTAACAGCGGGAATTGCTTGCGCTAGAGAAACAGGTGCAATAGCTTGTGCCAAGGATACGGGCACAATGGCAGCTTGATGCGCAATACTTTGCTGTGGCGCCAATTCCTGAGCAATACGCTGCGACTGAAGAGTCTGTTGCGCGGCTGCAGCTGCTGCTGTCAAGTCACCACTCAAAGGCAATTGTTGTGAAATAGTTGCAATTGTACCTACATTTGGAGTAATAGTATGTTGAGATAAAGTCTGACTAACTGGAACAGCAGAAGCTGATTTGCTTAATCTTAACCGTGCATTTTGTTCAAGTAGAACTTCATTGGTGGCAACCAAATCAGATATCTGTTTTTTAAGTTCTTCAGCACGACGTCGCAACATGGCATTTTCTTCTTCCAACAAAATATAATCTGGGGGCCTATGAGGCCGTGGATCAAAGCCATATAAATCTAAATCTGATCTTCTACGTTTAAATTCTCTTCCATATAAAAGATCATCAAAACATTCAAGAGAATCAAAACGCTCTGCATATATTCGACGACCACCAATAGAATGATTTTCAACATCATAATCCACTACACTAACATGTCTAAACTTACATCTATATCCTCTACGACACTCACCTTTCAAATTATCTTTGCAAATTGGAATTTCACCTCTCATGAATGCACTTTCTGGTGTAACTAAACCTCTACTAGAGAGAGCTTCTTGAAGACTAGGAGGAAGTTCTCCAGTCTTCTTATAATAATCTTCTTCCTCTCTACTGCAATGAATAAAGCGGCAATCAGGACGGCGACACTCTCGATTCTGATAATCATGACAAAACGTCAGTTTTTGTTGTCGACCCAACTCTTCAGCTTCAGAAGGTTCAGGGTGCCGATACTTACAACGATTGCCTCTCTTGCAAACATTTCTTAAAAAGTCTCTACAAACATTTTCTTTATCTCCACTATCTGCATTGTTGTTTTGTTCTGACATGGTTTTAATAAGAAAGCGCTGCTATGACCGCTGCAATTCGAAAAGCGAACAATGCGTCCACTATCTAATGTTGCATTCACCACTGATACCAAATGGCAGCTGTAACAAAATAGCTTGACATGAGTCTTGCAAACAAAATATACAAATATTTATTATTCAACTAAATATTCTATAAATTTAAAATGACAAAGATTTAATACTATCTTCAGCCCTTTTACTTAACACATTTAATTTTTCACCCAATTTCTGAAGTATATTTGCAAATTAATATTGTCTGCTTAAATGTGTTTGCAGTCCATTTTCAAAAATAAACAAAATTACTTGTTATACATAGATTTAATAAATTCCTTAAAAAATCATTATGTTTAATAATAAAAGTATATATCTAAAAAGGCTAAAGACAGCTCAAATCAAACTATTTGGTTAAATATTAATTATATGTTTTTCACTTCTAAAATTACGAAAGTATATCAATTTTTAATCAAATTTTCAAAGTTTTTATTTCAAAATTTAGATCCGTTTTTAAAGAAAAAAGGCAAACGCTAAAATAAGAAAATTGCACCTGTTATTGCGCATTAGACAATAGCACCTTTAAAAATATATACTATATAATTTGTTTATATGCACGCGCCCATGCATCTAAATCTAAAATTTTGTGCCTTAAAAAATCATATAAAAACATTTGAAAATACGACTATTATTTATTATTAAAATCTCAAAATTTTTCATTTATTATTTTATTTTAAATTATTATAAATTATTTTATTATTAAATAATTTTAATTACATTAATTTTTTTTTTAAATAAATAATTATATGCAAATTTTTTAAAAATATAATGTAAATTTTTTTTATCAAATTTTATAACTGATATTCATATATTCAGTATAAATATAATAAATAATAGCTGTACATTAATAAATTTAAATAGTTAAAATCAAAAACTTCTGTCAAAACAAATTAAAAAAAACATCAAAACAATCAGTTCAACAATAATAAAAACTTTTCTTAAATTTAAGATTCTTTTCATGTATACATATATATGCTTACAAATAATTTACATTTAGACTGAAATGAGAACAGAAACAATACCTTAAACTAATGATTATTAATTGCAATATAAATCAATAAATAATAATTTCTTACATTTGAAATTTTTCTATGTGGATCTATGAACATTTGTCATTGTTCAGTAAAAATTGATAGTCTATTTGTCAGGTGGGTCAAAATTATTCACTTAAAAATATATTTTTCTCATTTCATCGCAAATTGCTTAAAATATTTTTCAAAATAAAAATTTAGAATGATAAAAATATTTTCTAATAAAGCAAAACTACAAATTTAACAATTAAAATTATATATGTATGTATGTTACTAATTCATATCTCTAAATCAAATTTTTGATATATAAGTTTATAAAAAATGTTATTGGGAATAATTTTGAATCCTTAAACATTAAATAAAATACAAACAGAAAACTATATACTATACTCATTAAACATTTAAATAATTTTCCAAGTCATTTCATCCACATACACATTCTATATCCTGTTACATAGTCGCTCATCCTTTTAGCACATGCTTTAGAATCTGATTAAATATTTATTAGATTTTTCAATTGTAATAAAAATAAAATTAAAAAACATAATTATTAATGAGAAATTCAATGTACTTAACAATTTTTTTCAAAATCAGGATAAGAAGAAATGAATACTTAAACATTTATCAAGACGTTCATCAGTTAAAGAATTTCTAGTTTTATAATATTCTTATCTAAAAATGTTATGAAGAATTTAAATAAGACACCATTTATATACAACCCAATGTTTATCACAACAGAATGACAGAAAAAAAAAATCTTCCAAAAAACAAGTCCCAATTGACTGGGAGAGAGCAATTGACTGGTTAAGCGCTTTGCTCTATTACTTTCAAATAAACTGTTAATTTTAAACCAGTCAAAATATTTTAATTTTAATAAACAAAGCAAAATTAGAAGATTTAATGTTTACATTTAAAATAAATACTGACAAATATAATCTTCATAAAAGACTGGCAATTACAATTTAAAGCATTTGATTTAAATAGCAATTATTTTTATTTTCTTTTTATTCCTATTATTTTTGATTGGTTATAGCTATATCTATATAGTTAATAAAAAAAAATTTAAATTATAAAAAATCAACAGCTGATAAGACATTCAAATTTAACTGCTGTGAAATGATTATTATATTGTTATATAATATGGTTCCTATTACTCAACTCATTACCACATTTTTAAAAACAAATAATTCTATTAGATTTATTAAATTTATCATTCATTTCAAATATTTAGACAATTTTTATACAAAAAAATATTTACAATAATAAAAATGTTGATAAAAATGCACTTACCCATTAAAGAATTAAAAAATTGGTCACACTCAATAATTATTAATTTTAAATCTAACTTGAATATTGTTTAATTTTATCAAAAAGTGACTACACATAATAAATCTAACTATACTTCACTAGAATCTGTCTGAATCCAAATGTATCAACATTTTTTGAAAACATATCAGAATAACTGAAATAGAGATAGTATAAATTAAATAAGGCAATGATTTTATACTCACAATTAGGAGCAGAAAAAAATAATAAAATAGCTTCTGATATTTACTCACTGCTATTATCAAAAGTCATATTTAAATATTTTAAGTTTATAGTCTCTTAATATTTTACGTCAAAATAATTATTTAATTATTACATAGCATTCTATATTATATGTGTATACTGAAAAGAATCTTGGGGTTTTAACTTTTTTATTAAAATTAATATATATTTTGTAATTTAACAAGTTGCCAGATTTCATAAAAACGATAAATATAAAAAAAAAATTAATGAGAAAGATATATAGATACCGTAATACATATCCACAAACTATATTCAAAGCTCATTTAAAAAAATAAAATAAAACATGTCACAATATATAAGTCCCCAAAGATAATTTATCTCACTATGTTATTTATGCCTAAGAAAAACAAAAAATATGTAAATATAACAGAGCTATTCAATTTTTTTATAAATGCAAATTACTTTTTTTAATAGTGTCTTTGCAATCAATTCATATGCTGAGGAAATCTGCCATCTTAGAATCAAATTTCTACGTTTATTAAGATTATAACATATTAATACTTATAATGAAATAAAAATAAAAATATATAATTATTAATGAGATTTCTAATATTGCACTGAAATTTTTTTTTAAATGATTATAAAAAGAAATAGATAATTGTAAATTTTAACAAGATGTTCATTGGTTCACACAAGTTATGCACTTTTAATATTGTTTATAGTAAATGCATTCATAAATATGAAACTTTTTACTTCATAAATTTCTATATCTTTATTTTTGCTTTTTTTAAATCATTAAAATTTTCCTTTCATAAAACTAAAAAAAATCTTTAGCTTAGTATTTTTTTTGATAAATATGAGATTGGTTTCTCTTCTATTTTCTTGCCAAATCTCTTTTGATAAAATCATTTTTAAACTACCAATAAATTAAAAAATCACTGAAAAAAAAAGCACAAAAATTTGATTATTTCATTATTAGTGTTCATATATAAAATATTTGAAATCCTATATGACAAATTACTAACAAACTTTGCAGAGTAGTGAATCTACAAGATTACAAAACAAAACACATTAGTTAAGAAGCAAATATATTTGTGAATAAGTTCCAAAAAATGCACTATTTGTGGCCATCAATTGGGCAAAAAAAAAAAAAAATTAAGATTATAATACAACAAAACTTAAAATTGATGACAGAATCTCCGCTGTTAAAACTTTTTAACTGTATATCAAATAGCATTAAAGCAACCTCTATAAATTTTAATAAAAACAAGATCTTAAATCTAAGTACTCATTAACTTAACGAAAAGAAAAATGCAGGTATAGATCAACTACACTATGGGCTGACATTCCTTCAACATCACGACTTTTTCTATATACACACTTTCAAAGTGATTATCTTTGTACTATTCTATTTTAAGTGTGAATAATCAATGCGCACCAAACAGTAGAGTTGCTACATCACATTCCCAGATATTTTTGGCTTATTACCTTAATCAATGAAGAATTTGGAATTAAAGATGATACTAATAGACTTTCACATCAAGAAATCAACTTTAACTCTATATTACCAAGTTAATATTTCAAAAAAATCATAGTTATTATTAATTATCTAGTTATATACAGTTCTTTCTAGAGCAATAAGTATATATTTTAGTGATTTCAGTTTATTATCGGATTTGATATCTTAGTGCTGAATCTTGCAAGACATTACTTTCAATACTATAAAAGAACAATGGTAAGTACATGATGAAAATCAATAGTTATAATCAAGTCTGTGAGACCTGTTTGATAATATTTGATTTCCACTAATTACTCATTTTGGATTGTAATAGTTTCGCTGGGTCTGTACACAAATTTGCAGACAAAGCGCCACCTGTGGCATTAGTATTCAACGCAATATCGCGTTTTGAATTTCCTTTTACAACTGTTAGCAGATTTGTCCGAATATTTTCGTTTTTTCGATTTTATCACAAGTGTATATGATTCAGGTATTAGTTTGTAAAGTTTCACATACATGGCAGTTATAATTAATGATTTATTCATTATTCCGTGGACGATAATTTGTAGACCCATATTCACTAACTATATTAGAGAAAAGACGTTCGTCTTTGCTATCTGCAAAATAATTTTCAATTTTTTTTAATAATTTGTATTATTCTTTCAATTGGTAAGTTATAATAATTATTTAAGATTTATTTTTCTTTTTTAAAAAATATTTCTATGAAAATAATGTAGATTTTGAAAATATACGTTGTTTTGTCTATTGAAAATTTTCAATATCACGTGATGTTTGCTTATCTATAAAATTTTGAATATCTATTATATTTTTTTACAAAATATTTTAGGTTTCAGAAAGTATGTGAATCAAAACTTGATTTATATATATTTTTATAATAATGTATTTTCAATAAATAAAATAAACAGCATTTCTTTTTCATATATTTTGAGTCACGTGATAGCATATATATATATTCATTTTTCACCTCTCATTATATCCACTGGGTTTTTTGGACAAAAAATATATAAATATGGTTTTCTTTCATATAAAATATAATTTACATTTTAGAATGTATTGATCCAAAAATTTTGATTTATATATATTTATAATTCAATAAATAAAATTAGCATTTATTTTTTCATATATTTTGAGTTACGTGATAGCATATATGCATATATCTGTAATTGTAAAAATGTACAATTTGGGCCTCTTTTTTGAAAAAAAAAAAAAATAATGAAAAAGGATTTGACCAGAATTACAACACAATAAATTATATAGTTACTCTTATAAACAATTTAATTTTTTTTTTTTTAATATTTTTGTTTAATTTATATAAGAATATTCTTAACTAAAAATACACTTTAGAACAAACAATTATAAAACTTAAAAATTATTTAAGAGAATGGCAAACTCTTACATAGTTACTGTATTTTTATTCTTTTGTATATGTTTCACTAAGGAATCTTTTGGAAAGCATAACATAAAAATGAGCTTACACAGCATTATTTAATGGCTTGAGAGCAAAAGTATGGTGATAGTATTAAGACAATTAGTGAATAAAATTGTTAAAGCATATTATACTATAAATAGCCTTGAAATTTCACCTAGGAAAAGTAACTTTCTAAAGTAAGTCCACAATGAATCGTATTACAACAACAATTATTGAGAAATAAATAACTTAATTAATAAGTGAAATAAATTTCATTCTATTTTTTCTCCTAATTTGAAGCTCTTGAAATGTTAAAAATTATATTAGAAATTACAGACTTATCAGTTCTATACAAAATCTTTACTAACATAATTATAATGTATCTATGGCCAATGATGAATTCTATCCAACCAAAAGAAAAAAACTGGATTTAAAAGTAGTTTTAATACAAGGGATCACATCCAAGTTTTAGAACCAATGAACATAAGCTGTCATTATGCTTTAGATTAAAAGATTACAAAAAAAGCATTTTGATTCTATAAAACATTTCCAAACTAATTAAAATCTTGAATCATCAAGATATACACCAGGAATATTGCCACATATTGAAAATATTTATCAAATGCGACAGTCAGAAGATTAACATTGAAAAAAGTATATAATATGTTGATTCCATATCTCCTAAACTTTTATCAGCAATTTTACAAGAAGTATTTTGTGGATTAAAATGGAAACCTAAGAGAATAAAAATATATGAAAATTATTTAATTTTTGCAAATGATGATATTTTAACAATGTTTCAGAGATTCAAAAAACATTACAAGCTTTATCAGATGAAAATACGAAAGTATGAATAAAGATAAATATTAAAAAAAAATTAAAGTAAACTTCATTGGATTTTCTCAGAAAAAAATGAAAATTGATAACTATGATATCAACAACTATAAATATTTTGGTCAGGTTAATAAAAACATATGCGAATATTAGAAAAAATTATCAGAATTAAACGTGGATGTAGTGCTTTTGGTAAAAATAACTTAGATATATGCCTATAAGTTTGAAAAAAAAATGTTTTAATAGACATGTTATATCTGATAGTTCTTACTTATGGAAAATTTGGATAATTAATTTAAAGTATGAAGAAATATATATTAGGAATAAGGACATCACTGAAAAAATTAAGAGATTGAAATGAAGCTTGGCTGGACATATTGTTGTGAAATGGATCCCAAGAAATTGTAAAAAACATAAAGAGACCATACGCGAGATGGATGGAAAAATTATGGATCAAAATTGGATTACAATTGTAGAGATTTTCATCTTGCAATAATTATGATTCAATAATTGTTGAAAATGATAAAGTACTTTTTGTTTAATACAATAATCACAATGGACTTTAAACAAATTTTTCCAGGATGAAACTGATTTTCAATATGGTAGGTATATTTAAGAATAAATAGTGTGCATATTTTGTCTGTCCTCAGACAAATTGCAATTTGATTATTATTTGTAAAAGACTATGGTAATTCTGTCAGTGATATCTCATCTCATTAATTAAAATAAATAGAAAAAGTAATGAAAACATTAAATGTAACTTTTAATACATTTTCATGCTGAGTACTCTGTCAAAAAGCAACCATTACATTCAAAACAAAACCAGAAGTATGAAATTATATACTTAAATATATATTGTACCGCTAGTGAATGGCGCTCCATATAAAATTGTTTACAATTATTAAAAATAAAAATTTTCATAAACAATGTAAAGATTTTTAGATTAAAAACATCTCATTTAAAAAAATAAAAAGAAATCAGAAGGTTTGAGAGTAAGTTGGGTGAGAAAATTTAACTTAGAAAAGTTAAAACTATAAAAGTCTAAAAATAAATCTTTTATATGAAATTAATACTCTTTTCATTTAATTTAAAAAAGAAAAAATATTAAAAACTAAAAATCTCTTTTCATTTAGTTAGAATAAAATAAATATATGCATGCGTAAATAACGAGTTGATTGTAAATATAAAGAAAATAAAATGTGTGAGTGTTAAAAAATTAAAGTTAAATATTAAAAATTTCTCTCAAGGATTGTATATATTCATAAGCTACATAAAAATGGAATTAGCAATGGATACTAATTAAAATCCATAAACAGCAGGATTAATTAAAAGGCATCTGAAGAATTTAATCAACAAAAGCAGTGGATGGATTTTCAACAATGAAAATAGCTGGTGGGCTTAAAAACTAATTAAAGAAATGACAAGGTCATCACATAAATAGGGCCAAAAATTTTGTCAGTCAGTCATATACATATCTAGAAGCAGTCACTCACATATCTAAAGTCAATCACCTGTTAAACGTATTTGTTAATAAAGACAATGCAGTGTTGAGCAGTTTTCGGATCATGCGATGGACTCCAGCCTGTCGTGAGAACATCAAGTCTGCCCACTAGAAATAATGCCCATCTAACAATTTGAAGCTGCCAGGAATATCTAACTTCCTGAAATAGAAGTAACACAGAATAGCAATCATTAGAACCTCAACAGAAGCCTAAATTCCAGCCGGTTGGTAAAACACACACATGAAGCAGCAAGAAGCCACCATGTTCCAAAATCCTACAGGTAATAACATTCTCTTATTCCAATTTCGGATATTAATTAATGTAGCCATTGCAATCTTTGAAGCCTCCAGTCAGTAAAAGAAATGAACTCTATAACCGCATAAAATGAACTATTGATGTGCATGTTTTAAATACTTTGTACTTATTTAATGCTTTGTTATATTATATTTTATTGTATGTTATGAAGAATGTGTATGTGGGTATTATACATAAAATTGTTTATTTAATTGAGAAAATTTATAATTAGTTTACAAATTATAGTAAGCATTTTAGTTATAAATTATCTTTGAAAATTAATATTTTGTTGGTCAGTTCTTTACTAATATCACTAATGAGAGCAGCACTTTATTACATTATGTTTTTGATTGAGCTAGTTGGGATTTCTTAGGCGCTGACTTAGTTTGCCAACATTCAGGGTACGTTAGTTGCTTTTGTAATTAACTGGCACCTGGAGTTTACACCGAAACAAAAAAGTGCTTTGAATGATAGGTGTTGAATTCTGCAGTCAGCAAGATCTGTGGTCTTGAAATGTAGGCAGTTATGTATCTTATATAGCTTCGGTTTGGTCATAGGTATCTCTGGGTATTATGATTCTCTGCCTAAGGGACCAGTGTGGAACAATACTTAAATTGCAGTGGAGTAGATCGAATTTATAATAAATAACTTTTATAATACTGTTCCTTTTTCATAGTCTTACAATTTCACTTTTCACAAGTCACTATTTCTATTAAAGAGTAAAAAGTTTATGCTAGATGGTGTTTTCTATTCGATCTACTACCGCACCCAGTATAATATGTTCCAGAATGCAAATCCTATTACATTTTCGATTCAATAATAATGTTCATTAATACATCTGCATTTTTAATGAACCACATCTTTAATTTTATATTTCCTGTCATTATATTCATGCAAACCATGTGTACTAATTTAGGTTGAAATCATAATTAAATAATTTGGTAATATATCGTCTAATTACCCATACCGCTCTATGGCGCTATTGCTAGTGAAAAACAAATAGATATAACGTTACCAGGCTGTTTTTAAATTTTGTTGATTTATGTTTTTAATTTTTGGATTTGCTTGCTTTTTTTTTTATTGTTGTTGTTTTTGTAACCGGTTTGATGTATATTTTTTAAAAATAAAAAATTTGTTTTTTTTTTGGCTTTTTAAAATATTATTTTTTTTTTTTTTTAAAAAAAACAAACATTTCTTTTTGTCCGGTCTTTTTTTTTTTGAAGAAACTTTTTTTTTTGTTGTTTATCGAGAAACAAGGCTTTCTCAACAGACCTCTCTAAGACATGTCATCATATTCCTTATGGCGTTTTGACACCTTTCCAACTCAGCTCTAATACTTCACTGTAAGATGATCCTGGCTTCAAGAATAAATTAGCCATACCATTTGCGAAAAAGCGATTCGGCAGCCCCCAAAGCCTGTTCCGTGAGCGAATGAACACCTTCGTCGACCTTGATGCAATTGACATTCCATTTCAGATGTTTGACAACGCCTTAATTTCATTAAACCACCACAAAGACAGTTTTTCTGGGTGGGTAAAATGTTTTTTTTGCGTTGAAGGAAGGCCACCGCATTTGCTTCTGTAGCAGATAAATCTCAAAACTACAATGCTGAACGGTCGTCTGCCATTGAACTGTTTTGATCTCGAAAAAGTATCGGAAAGTGCGCAACTTGATCGCGAACTTTGCCGAATTGTGATTTACACTTCTCATTTAGTGAATTCTGACCCCTGACAACAAAAGTAGGGGCGTTTGAGAATTCGTTACAATTTTTACTAACTCACATCAATTACAATACATTGAAGCAAAAAAAACGTTCTAATATACTTTTCATCATTACAACTACAGAAACCTTCATATCATATGCTGTACAATAGTCAAGAGTAATGTCTATAGAGAGAGAAGCATACTCGTCGCTAATAATGTTCAACATGCTAGAGATGTTGAGGTAAGGGTGCACTTCAACATCTTAGTGTTTGAATCGTTTACAGGCCGTAAGATCTAAGAGCGGCCTTGTAAACAGCATATTTATGTGCTTTAGCGTAGAAACAGCGCCATCGTGCGGTGTGGATTATCAGACCATGTATTCCCAATAATTCTTTCATGCTCTAGAAATATGTAATTAAATATCAGGAATAGTTGCTCTTGTGTCTACTATAGTGAATCGTGATCTAAAAATATTAATGTACGTTAAAGCAGCATATATATGTTTATAAAAAAACTAAAAATAGATTCTACAATATCATCAGTATTTTTAGACCTTGAAAAAATTTTCGGTTATGCTTTCCAACCAAAAAAAAGTAGATAGTTTGCACTGAACATAATAACAGAAAATGTAAAATTAAAAAGGCATTGTTCATTGATAAGGTAGATTCAGTAATGCACAGAAAATCTAACAGACTTCAACTCAATATGTTTAGAACATGCTCACTTAAATGTGTAACTTCATATTTCCAATTTTATTTTGAATATAATAATTGCCTTTTGATAAGAATGCTCAGCATTAAAAATGTATTAAAGATATATTTAAGGTTTTCAATATTTCTGTGTATGAAACAGTATTTATCTTGAATTTTATCATTATTAACAGCACTAATCTTAAAGATAATACAAGTTTTTTGTAATTTTTTTTCCCGTGAAATTTTTTTGCATGTAGTTATATAATCATTCAATGAAGAAATTGAGGCAAATCAATAAAGATGATAATAGGAGGGATTTCCCAGTACACCTGGGTCTCGTTTTACGCGATAGATAGGTTCCTCAGAAAACATGCGCAAAAATAGATGTAACTTACATTGAAAAAGGGGGACGCGGTCTGTGATTTTTCAAAATTCGCGTAAAAGCAAAGCACCAACGTAAAATTACTTTAAAATTCGCGCAAAAAAAAAAAATAAGGAAATAAAATATGACTAATAAAAAATTTCAAATTTGAAAAAAATTGATACAAGACAAACTTTTTTTAACTATAATATTTAATTTTATTCAAAATAATATATTTTTATGCATAATTTACAGTACAGTAATTTACATTTTTTTATACACGTTTTAATTATTATAGCTATTTGCTGAAAAACACGTTCGTTTGCAAACAACTAGCGCCAACTTCACACTCATGTTGTGTCAATGGTTTTCTGGTGACAACGTAATTAGTAATAAATCTTTGAGACGATGATTTTATTAATTGTTTATGAAACTAACAACTAAAAATTAAATTCTTATTTTTGTCTTTAATTTTCAATTCCGTTTAAAAATCAAATTTCACATCACATTAATTTCAAGTCGTCATAAGTAATTTTTAAATTGTTAATTACAATTAAAAATCAGATTTTAATTTTTAATTGTCAAATTTAATTGTGCCCACTGCTATTACTGACCTTTTAAAAATAAACTTGCGGACACTAAATGATTAATAATTGATTACGTTCTTTTTTAAAAAGCAAAAACAGAATGATTTAAAATGCAAAATTAACACGCACAATGTTTGAACAAATTTACATTACAATCTTGTAAAATTTAATGTGTGTATACATAAAATGTGGAAATCATGATTTTAATTTCATTATTGCATAAAATCTTACTATTATAAAGCACTGAAAATATTGAAATTACTAAGATGAAAGTCAAATTCCAATAATGTGCTATTACTTTCAATATAACGTAAGTGCGCGAAATTTATTATTTAAAGTAATAGCGCATTATCGGAGTTCGACTTCCGGTGAAAGGAATCGCGTAATTTCAAAATCGTGTTAAATAAGTCCGCATAAAAAGAGACCCAGATGTATTTAATTTTATATAAAATAACAGATATGAACTGAGACTCGTAGTTATGAAGTTATGGAAATTTTTCTTATTTTACAACTTCGCTAAATCATACAACAAAAATTTTAAAAAAACTATTTCAATTTATTTACAAAAAGTAGAGATAAATTTATAACAACACTATCATTTTTTTAACTACAACTGTTAACAAAATTATAATGAAAATGGTATAATACTCATTTTCACAAGTATTCACTACACACAATTTTTCCTAGCAAAGCTTAAAGTTGTAAATCCTATAATTATTTCCAATTTAAAAATATAAGATTGTATAATTTTTATGATAAATGGCAACCTGTATTAACAGATATGAAAAATTAAGATACATATAATTAAACTTGCTTTGATGATAGACTACTTGCTTGTAATATCTTGAACTTCCGGATGTGTAACAACTGAAAATAAATAATATATATAAATTGTAGATACAAAAACATTTAAAATAAATTATCTGTAATAATTATATAATAAGAGTATATACTTCTAATAATGATAGAAAGGTAATTAAAGTTGGTTCAACTTCACAAAAAAAAAGTATTCACAAATTCATGATGCAATGGCCAAAAAATGCATATAAGGAAGTATAAAATGTTTTTACCAATTGTCTTATGACTATGCAAATGAAATGTTTATATAATTTATAAATAGACACTCCACTTTTATAAACTGATAGACTACTCAAGCTCTACAAAGACTAAAATATTCAGCTTTTTAACACCTTTAAAATGTGCATTACCTACACATTGCACCTTAATGATGTAAGAACTCATTAAAACTTATACTGAGCTCTAAAATTGATATTCTAGAATAATGTTAAGAAAGTGTCAAACAATGACAAATTACCACCAAAAACAATCAACTATTATCACATCATAGTACTTTTGTTTAAATTATCTACTTGCCTTCAAGCTGATATCTTAATATATATATACTAAAAAAAAAAAAAACACATTATTATTATGAAAATTGTTGATGATTGTATTTGAAAAATAGATATAAGGTTAAATAAAATTAAAATAAAGAAAGGACTGCTATTTGGTGCACATTCAGGTTATTTACAGTACTGATTAAATTTAATATAACAATTGTCAACTGTGTACTATTTGATGTAGTTTAGAAATGGAAATATTTACCAATGTAACTTTTTTAAAAAATAAAATCCTAAGAAGTTGATAATTAATAAGAAATCGGTGTTAGTTCATAAGCAAGTAAAATTATCAATCTTGTCCAAATCAAATTATTGATCCCAATTAAATGGATTATCAATATCCAAAAGTGTTCAACTGTTTAATGTTTCAAGAATGACCATCTAAGGTAAAATGACATTTACTAACATCTGAAAAATAGAAATCAACTACAACAAATATGGTTGAAAATCAACTTTTACTGAAAGCTATAAATATTACAAAAGACTAGCACAAAATAAAATGCTGCAGTTTAAATATTCTAATACCTATCAAAACAATTTGTTGAACTTTGCAAGAAGACTATGAAATTTTCATTTTCAAAGATTAATGTGAATGCTAAGATGTAAGTGGCAGTGTTATCAGCATAAACATTTAAAACTAGATGATAAAAACGTCACATGATCAGTCAAATCGTTACATATTTTCCAAGCATTGCCCACAAAGATTTAGATCTAGCAAATGACACAAAAAAGTTATCTACTGACAGCTTTTTCTGAAATTAGAAGAGTAGTCATGCCAAAACATTCTTCTGATAAAATCATATATACAATTGAATATTTTTGATGAAATTCATTCCATGGTTTAAATATCAAATACAGACAACAATGTACTCTTATAAAATGTTAATGCTACAATACAAAAAAATCCATGCATATCAAAAATTGATTTAACAAACATGAATATTATTAAACAAGGCAAAACTCTCTCCATACGGATGCCAGAAGGCTTGTGCATAAAATCCCTATCTAATGCCTACTCATCCAATATCCCCAGACCAGTTTCTGGCTTGTGGCCATCATCAGTGAGGAGCCCTGGATCTGAGAGCAATGCACCTAGATTTTAGGATCTAATGCAACCCTCCAGCAACCACCTTTTATCTCCACTTCTACAACACTATGAGAATGAAATTGAAAACACAATAATATTTTCAATCCAAGCTCAATAGCTTGGTAAAACATGAATATTGTTACTTTTCTCATTTAATATTTTTAAATATTTATGAACCACTCTTGAACAAAGATTAATATTTTCCTATTTCTCTACATACTACTTCATGATGCAGGTTGATAATTATTTCATTTTTAAATATAAACAGTGAAGTATACTGTGTTCCTGACATTATGTTCAACTATTATATATGCATTAAAAACAAACATATAGTATAACATATGTACATTACAATAATCCATGCATTATCACAAATAAGTCAAATTTTATGCAGTCCAGTCATTCCTCATAATCACTTTTTTTTTGACAAACTATCCATGAGGAATAAAATAACTTTCCCTCAATTGATATTTCCAAGACCAACTGAAGAATCTGCATCAATGCAATTTAAATAATTTATAATTATACATATCCATACACTTAACAATTTCTATTTATTGAGATTTATAGTAATTCAAGCTTTTCATTCACCATCTTTCAGCCGTAAGATTGCATTGCTATATATACTTTCAGCAATGTTTAACATCTATTTTATTTTATGATATTGAAACTTATTTAAATAGTTTAAAGCATTTGAAAGATCATAATTAATAATTGTCCCAAATTGAAAGCTTTCAGAATTGATTTTCATTCAATAACTTTAAAAAACTCAGTTTAAGCTACCTAAATAAAATTGTTTGTGCTCAATCTACTACTAGAGTGCTTAAATATCACATGACCTGCCAAGCAATTACTAAATGATTATTTATTTATTTAGACAATGATTACATTTCAATTGTTTTTTAATGAATAATTAACAATTATTTATTTACAAAATATTCTGTTAATATTTAATAACTGCCATGGTATCTATGGCGGAGAGCTTCCAGCAATCTACAAATCATTAATATATCAGTATTGAACTAAAATATATATTGGGGGGGGGGGGGTGCAAGAAGAGATTAAAATATAATATATACAAAACAAAAAAGACTTCTTTTTTGCCATATTTTATGGCAATATTGGACATGTTAGATTTTAACCTTCTTTTTTTTTTAAATAATACAAACCAATAAATTAACTTTAGAGTTCTAATTCATTACAATGATTTTTTTAAAAAAACGTGGCCTTAACCAAAGGAATTCTATTTTTTTTCCCCAAATCTTTTTATTTAAAACTTACTGACAAGCAATCTTAATTTTTAAATAAATTTTGTTTGGTGTTAAATTTTTGTTCATAATCCATTTCTGATGTTTTCCTACTGAAACGATCAGGTTCAAGCCCTTCTCGTTGCATATTTTAGTTTAACTACCAAACCTATCTGTGCTGAGTTCAAACCCTATTAAAATATTCATTTTAATAAATAAACATATAAACCTTTCTATCACGGATGGGTGCACAGCATTATATATGCACATATGAATAAACCTTTACATACATAGGCTAGTAAATGTTACAGCGAATATAATGGTTTAAATTTTATAAAAAATGATTTATAATTTGAAATAGTAGAAATGTCAATTTATTAAATTTAGTAAATATAAATTCGTATGTGGATGTATGATTCACCTTATATAATAATATATAGAGTGCCGTGATTTAATTTTGTAAAAGAGAAAAAGGTTTTTAGTTAAATTAGTTAAAAATAAAGTTAGCCTTAAACAGATTTGCATTTAAGTCCACCGCACATGTGGTTAAATCAAAGTTTGAAAGTTGATAATTGCTATACTCAAATTTGTTTATGAAGAAAGTGTATGTGTTAAAATCGCTGGAGCAAAACTATATGACACCTATAGGAGGATCCGCGGCACCATGGAAGCCTAAACAAAAGTACTTTGATCAAATTGGGAAATCTTATAATTTGGTGTGATACTTTAGAGTTAATGGGTTTCCAGGTGAAACGAGTTCTTTTCTAGGCAAGTACTTTGAAATAAAAGTACAAATAGAGTATATTTTGAGATTGAGAGAGGAGTCATTAATTTTAGAAGAGCGTCGCTATATCTAATCTATGTCAGATTGATCTTTGAAAGACCTGATGGGAGAAAGGCGATGACTGGTTCTAAAATCCACTGAAGAATGGTGTGCAGCTGCCAGCCGATGCTTAAATCACTGGAGCTGCAACAAGAAATCGTCCAGCATCAGCCAACTTTCATCATGTAGCCACTACACCCGCTCATGAAGACACTACGACCTGCTCAAGAAGACCACCATGATGCCTGAAAGCAAAATTCAATGCCTATCCAGTTCAACTAACCGGTAATGTCAACCTATAACAGCAGAGCTCTGTGCTAACGAACTATTTCTAAATCCAAAATTTCTATTTAAAAGTTTAAAGCTAGCAAACAATAATCTAATGTAATTTTCTAAATCCTATAAATGTTTCATTATAAATTCTCGTTAAAATAAATATATCATTTATATAACTTGCCTATATCTTTACAAATATCTTAGTTAAACTAAATGTAACCTATGCTAATTACTTTGTCTATCACTGCGGTTGTGCCTATAATATTTCTTTACTGTTATTTATATGCCAATGCTTCGAAGCAGCGAGCATTTAAACGTAATAAATATTTGGAGATATAATTGCAAATATCTTCCCATAATCATTTTCCTAATGACATTCTCTATGCTCGCTGGTTCGAATTCCTATTATTCTTATTTAATTTAAAATGTAGTGCGGCTTGCTATTAAATTTCCGTCTTATTGAGATTTCTGAATAGAGTAATGTACTAGTCTTAGTAATATGAAAGTATATTCAGTAATTACTTGGCCAGTCGATCAAATATACCCCCCCCCCCGTAATAATTTCAACATATAGATTGAAACCTATAAACCAGAGTTTTATTACATTTTCTTTATCCCCCTGATCGCTTGATTATATAGCATTGTTAGCATTGGCTCATAATAATAGTAATATTGACCAGGCTATTGCCCCATATTTTTGTGATAATTAATGTCATACTTTCGCTTGGTAGATTAGATATATTAAATTCACGTTCAATGTTTAACGTTTTGCTGCATCTTCTTCTTAAGATGGGACCTCGGGAAAAACCACCCCATCTTACTTTCTTTCAGGGCACATACTAGTAACACCTGACGTATAATTCCAGGCAGTAGTGTTAGCCACCCCAACCCTTTAGCAGCACGACACTCAGTTCCAGGGTACCAGTGTTGGTCACAAAAATCCTTGACTCTAATCTATTCGCAGGGCACTCTGTTATTGGTTTCTAGGTTCAATCTCAACCCTGAGCTGATTTACATGCTCATGATTTACTAATTTATTATTGTTACCATAAATATTTTGGGTAAGAGTAGTATAGCATTTTTATAATAGTAGGTACCACTTTCAATAGGAATTGGCATAACCTAATGTAGGCACTGCTTAATGATTTCTTTAAATATGTCAACTCATATTAATAATTAAAAGTTTTAATGAGGAGACATACTAAATCCTCATATAATAAAACCTGTGTGCTTTTCCGACATTAATTTATGTTCTGTTTGATTAATAAAAATATGTTAAATTTATTCTGGTTTCGTGTGATTTCTCATTCCTATTTTAATCCAATTCAGTCTTAGTTAATTATATATATGTGATATAACTATCTATGCATTAATTACCATTTATAAATGTTATCCTTGATTTCGTGCTGGTAGCAATTAAGTTAGTTCATATATTTAAGTCCCAGAGTCTCATGTTTCTCCCTGCCATATGCCGGCCGCAAAAGTTGGGTATACTATGTGTAACTTCAAGTGTGGTCATTCGTAGGGTCTTGTCTTGGAGTACTGGCAGGCGAGTTGAAGTGTGATCGGATTCGGGATGATCCTAGTCTGGTCAGCTTGGGTCACTTTGCCTGGATTCTAGATTCTGTTACGCGAATGTATGAAACTTGAACGTTAGACTACTGATTCCATTTTTTTTCTAATAAAAATAATACTCTTCAGATTTTTATTTCTTACGAGTATTCAAGCAAACAGTTGTAATAAATGGACCAATACAGAAGCATTTTTTTTTGGCCTCAGTTGTAATTGATTCAGCAATATTTAGTCAGATATCAATGTTTATACTACTTTTGTGATTTAAAATCTATGAGTATACTTGTGCTTTATAGGAACATCTACAAATAAATTTTTTTATTCTGTTTGGGTCAAGAATATAGATGATGATGCTGCATTTAATATACTACAGTTTCCCTCTCATCTTCATTGATTTGTTCCAATACATAATTACACAGTTAGTTATTGAGCACCCAAGTGAAAGATTAGTTATAGTAGTCCCGTTGCCTAATTAAAACTGATCAGTTTTTTTTTTTAGTTAAATCTGTTAAGAAGGGTTCTTGAATCCATCAATCTACCACTGTGCCAAAAAATTGCTCAGTAAGAACAAACTCTTTTTACATGCTCTAGATCATCCAATATAAAGAAAAAATGATATCTAATCTTAGAATTACTATCTCTTTATTTGGGTACATGAAGAGAATAATATTTACAATATCTGCAAAGATGTCAAAACCTATACACACAGAATGTAAAGTTTTGAGATGTTTAGTAGATGTCGAAAGTATTTGTTATTCAACATGAAATAAAAATATGAATACTTTCCAATCTGATACACGAGAAAAATCTATCAATAAGATGTTTGGAAATAGCTGTTTGAAGAATGGCTAGAGATTCTAATGTTAGATCGCAATGATCTTTGTTTAGATTACAATTGGCATAAAGAATATTTATTTTTCATCATGATATGCAGCAAGTATGTTCAAATTGCATCAGATATCTAAGCACTTATAAAGGAAATAATTATTATGTACTAGACGTGTTCGATCCAAGCAGATAATTAGGTCAAAGTTGTAGACAGTATTTCTTACATATTATATAGGCACAGAATAAATAAAACGAATAGAAGAAAAATTATTTAACTCAATTTTCAAACTATTCTAGAATTGTAACTTTATTTTTAAAAAGGAACAATAATGATTAACTTGAAAAGTTACAAAAACTTCACGTAATGTCGAAATCCATCGGCTACATTTACATTATTAAATAATACAATTCATTATTTATTCTTGAATATATGAAATAGTTCAAACACGGAAACTGTAACTTAATTTTAAAAAAGGAACAATATTGATTAATTTACTTGAAAAGTTACAATAACTACCAGTAATGACGAAATCTGTTACATTTATATTAATAATGAAATTCACTACTTATTCCTGAATATATCTATGAAATAATTCAAACAAGGGAAACTGATCAGACAAACTATCATTTAAGAAAAGCTGAAGTATAGTATATAAAGACCGTTACCTATCAAATTAATAGTAACCGCCATATTGTTACCATCAAAAGAAAATTAAAAACAAGTCTATATTTAATCTCAAATCTAACAAAATTATTTATGGAAGTACATAGTGCAAAAAAAAAAAAAGCAATCGCTGAAATTAAATAGTAGTTTATCATAATCACTAATTGTGGTATATTCATTTCATTAAAACAAATTTAAATTAATATAAGTTTATTAAATAAATACATAACATAGCTACAGAAATGCATGTTTATAGTTATATAATTATTATTAAACAAATTCATAAAAGCCGAAAACTTCATACTCTTGATAACGTTGTGGAAAAGTAATAAAATAAAAATCGTTTCACTTCCTTGTAAAATGCATTAATTAATCAAAATATTAAATAAGTTATTTTACCAGTTTTTTTGGAATGTTATAAATTCATCTTCAAAATATTACAGTTATAAATAAAATAGAATATGATAACAACAATTCTCTTACCGACAGTTTAAGATGGAGATTCAAGCGTCTGATGCGATGGAACATAGCCACTACTTGCTCGAAATTCTCATAAAAAGAGTTGACTAAAGATTTTTGAATCCGCTGAAAATAAATCCCGAGTATTTGTCTGATAGTGATTGTAGAGATTTGATTAAATGTAAATATTTTTCATTACTAGTTGACAGAAAAATAAAATGAATGTGGACATTAAGTAGCTATAGCGAAATTTAAAGGCTGAAATTTAACTTAAGAATGACAGGCGGATTAAAACCGCGAAGGAAATTCGTTTATGATCAACTGCTACTTCCGGTTTGTTTTGGATATTTTCATGTTATTTTGCTAGTAATGTATAATTCTGAAAAAATGATATTATAATCCTACTAAATCAATTCTTGTGCTCTTTTATATGATAGTAATAATCTGAACGAATAAAAGGACTATCCATAATTATATGAACATTTATTTCACATTTGTTTTTATGCAAACTCTTAAAGATTACTTAATTCCACTTATATTAGTCTATTAATATCATTTTTATTATTACGTACATCAATTTGTTTTGTGTTTATATCATATATACACAAATTATTGAAGATTAACCATTCACATTGGAAATATGTGCATGTTTAATATTAACACACATTTAACTTTATATATATTAATAAGAATTGGATTTTTTACATTCTAATTTCCAATGTTATTTAAGGTGGTAATTTTGTACATTTACATTCCTTATTCTGTAAGTTATCGATTATATTTCTAAAATATGCCTCTTTGATTTTTCTTTTCCTAAAGTCATTTTCCATGTACAAAATAAAAACATTTGTCAAAACAAAAACTTCTATTGCAAATAATTATATGTTCAGCACATACAGATTTAAATTTATTTACAAGGATTACTGCTGCATAAATACCTTTACAATAAAACTAAAACCAAACAGGAAGGTAATTCCATCTTTACTGAACATGAAAAAACAACAGGGCATATATTTGAACCCATGTCTGCTAACATTGTTTGCTCAGAAAGACAATGCTAAACACAAGATCAGAGAAGCATTACACATAGCAAGCAATCCTAAGTCCATCAATCGAGGAGAAACCTGCTTTGCCTTATCCTGAAAATGGCAATTATAACTAATTTACATTATTTTGCATAAATTTTCCTTCTAACAACACAGTTTCTAACAAGATAGTAGCTATGAATATGAGAGCAAGAAGTCCCTCGAAAGCACTTAGCTAAAATAGTATTTTATATTTGCTTTCAATTATATATATTAGCTTCATTATCTGTATGTGCAGCACATATATATAGTATTTTACAATTTAATGAAGTAAAAAATTCAATTATTACAGGATAACATAATTATTTACATAGTAGTTCATGAATTCTTTTTTTAATGCACATTTCAACTTGCCAATACAACTTAACCTGCACTTGCACACCATTTTATGCATATCATTGCATTTGATTTAATAAATAATTACCAGTATTTAGTACTACATTAAATGCAATATGAAAATGTGATCATATCACAAACTTTACTATTTATATAAACATATATAATGTATTTCTGAAGAGGGTTATAGAAAAGTAACAGAAAACGTCAAACAGTTTAATAAAAATATCAAATTATCTGAATTTAAACAATTTACTGTTTAGTCATCTTCATCCCTAATACTTTGAATGATGAAGGTCTCATCAAATTTCTCCAATTTCTAGCTTCTCTTCTTTATATCACAATAGAAAATTTCCTTATTTCATCCATTATCTAAAATGTGGTCTCTTTTACGGTCTACAATCTTTTGGGATCCAGTTTGAGAATTCAATTTCCCATCTATTATCCTCTTACCTAGCACAGTGTCCAACTCAGCTCCACTTGTCTCTTAATTATTTCAATGATATCAATAATACCTGATTGTTTTCTCACCCATATATTTTATTTTCAGTTTTTTCTTCTTATTCTTAACTTTCATGTCTCATTACTTTACTCTTCTGTTAAGTGTCCAAATCTCTGATCTATAAGTAAGAATTCATATATTTATACTAAAAATTTTCCATCCAAATTAATTTCATGATTAATTTTGTAGTATTTATACAGTGAATAAATATTTAATTTTAAATATTGACAAGAATATTCCAGAAGTATAATTAACAAAAAAGTAAAGAAAAGATTAAATGTATAATTTAAAAAAAAAAAACGGAAAAAGAAGTATTTAAGAATCTGATCGACAATGGAGTTAATGTAAAACTTGTGGAATTAGAAATATTAATTAGTTGCATAATTAGAATTTTTCTTTACAGACTGATTAAAAAGTATTGAACAAGTTTGAGACCTGATTAAAGAAAAGATTAAATAACTTAAAATAGAAGATCTGGAAAGTCATCATCATCAACCATTATCAATCCACTGCAGGATGAAGGTCTCTCCAAGTTCAATCCATCTTCTCCACTCTTTAGCTTCTCTTCTCCACATCATCCCTACACACTTTCTTACTTCATCCATCCATCTCACATGTGGTCTCTTTCTGGGTCTTTTACAATCTCTTGGAATTCAGTTTAAGACTTCAATTGTCCATCTATTATCATCTCTTCTAGCAATATGTCCAACCGAACTCCACTTCAGTCTTTTAATTTTTTCAATGAGGTCAATAACACCTGTTTGTTCTCTTACCCATATATTGCGTTTTCCATCTCTTCTTGTTAATCCCAACATGTATCTTTCCATGCTTCTTTGAGTGGTCTGAAGTCTCTGTATTGCTCTTCTATTAAGTGACCAAGTCTCAAATCCATAAGTAAGAACTGGTAAAACATATTTATTAAAAACCTTTCTTTTCAAACACATACGCATATTTCCTTTTAGTATCAAATTATTTCTACCAAAAGCACTCCAATCAAATTTAATTCTATGATTAATTTTATCTATTATGTTTCCATCTGTATTAATAATCTGACCAAGGTATTTGTAACTGTTAACTTCTTCTAAATCATCATAATCAATCTTTATTTTCATATTTTGAGAAAATCCATTGAACATTACTTTAGTTTTTTTAACATTTATCTTTAGTCCTACTTTTCTACTTTCATCTGATAACTCCTGCAACATTTCCTGCAGCTCTAAAGCATTATTTGCAAAAACAACTACATCATCTGCAAAATCTAAATGACTTAAATAATCTCCATTTACTTTCACTCCTTTAGCGTTCTATTTTAATCCACAAAATACTTCTTACAGCACGGCTGTAAAAAGTTTTGGAGATATGGAGTTATCCTGTCTTACACCCTTCTCAATGTTGACTTTCCTAGTATCATTATGTTATTTAATTATTGCTGTTGCATTTTTATAAATATTCTTTAAAATATGACAATATCCTGGATCTATACCTTGATGATCCAATGCTTTAATCACTAAAAAAATGTTTATAGAATCAAATGCCTTTTCATAATCTACAAATCCAAAGCATAATAGCAACTCATATTCATTTGTCCTTTCTATAACTCCTCTCAATACCTGGATATGATCTACTGTACTAAAACCACTTTTAAATCACAGCTTGTTCTCTTGGTTGGTTGAAATCCAATGTTCTCTGTAGATGAATTGTAATTATCTTAGTAAAAATTTTGTATAAAACTGATAAAAGGCTGATAGGTCTGTAATTTCTAATATCTTCTTCATCACTTTTTGTAATATTAATATTAATACTGCATTCTTCCAATCATCTGGTACATCTTTATCATTTAGAGATTTGGTATATAACTTTGCTAAAAAAATTATATTTCTTCCCCTGCTTCTTTTAATATATCAATTATAATTCCATCACTATCTGGATCCTTTCCTTTCTTCATATATTTAATTGCATCTCTCACTTCTTCATTTAAAATTTCTGGACAATTCGTAAGATGTAATAGATATAGGAGGTACTTGTTCTTTATTACTATATAATTCTTGAAAAAAGTCTTCTACCCATTTCATGATGTCATCTCTATTTTTAGTAATAATTCCACTTTTCTTATTGCAGATATAAATTTCCTACCGATATCAAAATGTTGTTTTACACTCTTGAGACTTTTAGTCTCTTCTACAGCTTTCCTTGCTAGTTCACAGTTATACTTTCTTATATTATATTCAACTCTTTTTCCACACCATTTTACAAAATTTGAGATATTCAATCCTTTTTAATGCATCATTTTTGTATATCTTCATATTCCTTCTTTTCATAAATTCTCTAGTCTCAATAGAAATTTTATTGGTCAATTGCTGCTTTTTTCTACCAGCTATCTTTGTTGCAGTTTTTATAAGTGTATCAGTTATTTTCATATTAATTTCATTCAAATCTGAATCATGTTCAAAATCTACTAATATTTGAAACCGATTTGTAAGTTCTAATTTGAATTCATTAGAATGTTTCTGAAGATTATGAATATCAACTGTAAATATTGTTTTTTGTAATAAATTCTTGTTTCTCTAGTTTTGCATTAACACGTATCTTACATCTTACTAATTGATGATCACTTCCTGTGTTAAATTTATTAAGAACATTACAATCTTGAAATATGTATTGTTTGTTAGTCAAAATATAATCCAATTTTGCTGTACCTTCATTTGGATGCTTCCATGTCCATTTCCTTTTAACATTTTTCTCAAAAAAAGAATTCATAATATAAAGTTTTTCTTTTTCTGCAAACTCCACCAGTCTATGTCCTCTCTCATTTCTATTACCATAACCAAAATTACCTACAGCACTTTCATTTGTTTGCCAATTCTAGCATTAAAGTCTCCCATAACAATTTTAAAATGTTGTTTACTCTGATCAAAAGCCTTTTGTACATCCATATAAAAATCTTCTACTACTTCATCACTATGAGATCTTTTTGGGGCATAAACCTGAATTATCTGCATTTTGTATCTACCATTAAGTTGTATAATTAATCTTGCCACTCTGTTCGATACACCATCAATCTGCACAATATTGTTCTTCCACATTTTATTTATAATGAATCCTACTCCACTTGTATTTTCAATATTTGTGCCTTTATAATAGAATATATGTCCACTTTTTAAATCAATTGTCTCTTCACATTTTCTTCTAACTTCACAAAGTCCAATAATGTTCCATTTAATATGACAGTTCTAATTCTTGCAATCTTCCTTCACTTGAAAGTGATCTACAGAAGCCTCCTGGGAATAAGGGCCATGATTTATTTTTGTCTGTCATAATTGTATATATTGGAAAAATATTTATCATTTACACAAACATTCATTCTGCCTTATCAGGCAACTGAGAAGAAAGACCATGGTGTTTCTTTATTTTAAACTCAGAGGTAAGAAGCCAATAAACTCACCATGCTGGCTAATGCATGTTGGTGAACAGCCCATCCATGTTCATATATTATATGAATAATCACATAGTAATATTACTGTTGCAATGACAAGAATGTATGGATTGGACATTAGGAATTTGCCCTTCTTGGTTCCTTTAAGGTCTCCAAGAGGAATCAAATGGTCTCCTTTCAGTTAATTGCAAACTCCTTTCTGCAGACATCTGGAAAGTATCATTAATTAAATTCTTGACAAATGAATTTAAGTAATGAGAAGAATCAGATAAGGAGAAAAAACTAAGATCTAGGTGCAGTGCTCTCAGATCCAAAGCTCCTCACTGACGAAGGCCACAAGCCAGAAACTAGTCTGGGGATACTGGATGAGTAGGCATTAGATAGGGATTTTATGCATAAGCCTTCTGACATCCATTGATTACTCTGGTTGGCACTACTGTATGTTTTTGCCTTGTTAGAAAAAAACTGGATTTTTTTTGCTTGTAAATTTTAGTGTTCTAGTAACTAGTCTAATCTGTAATAAGTTATGTTCCTGCAAGGGAATAAACAAAGAGACTCAGATCTGAAGGTACAGAAATCCAACTAACTTTAAAACAGATTGTCCTGATCTAATTTTTGTTTTGCAATCCTAAACGTCTATCAAGATTTAATTAGGAAACTTGTAACATACTTAACTGAATGTTGAAAGAGATATGCAATAACAAAGGTCTGTCATTTTTGGGCAATAAATTTAAGAGTGTTGTAAATGTACTTAGAAACTGAGATATCTATATGATGAACAACTGAGATATGAGGTAGTGAATAAGTTAATGAAGCATTTCAGCTCATGGCCATCTAGGCATATTTCTAAGTTGGCACTACGAAATAGAAGACATATGAAAGGAGAGAAAATAAAAGAATTTTGACATAGCATTACATCAGCTAGCAAAAATTTTTCTATATGATGAGTTTGAGGAACAGGCATTGATGGATCAATTGCTATGGGGAATGATGGACAAAAGGTTAAGACAGACTTCTGAAACCAAGTTGTCATATGAAGCAGCAATCAAAAAAGAGATCGTGTATGAATTAATAATTGAACAAGCCCTCACTTTTAGAAGTAAAGCAGAAAAAGGAAAAACATGAGTCTATAAAACTGATGAAAATATGCTGTAGAGAAATTATAAAGCAAGTAGTGAAACATCACTATTATGGAAAGTTATTGTTGTGATAAACAGGACATTTAGCGAAGAATTGTAAATGGCAACAAGAAAGCTGTTTTAATTGCAGGAATAGAGGATATTTTGCAACAGTTTGCAAAAAAGCCAAGCCAAAAGATAAAAGAGTTATAACCAAACAGAGGGGAGGTAAGTAAGAAAAGTTTAATATAAAAAGAGTATGATATCCGTGAGCAAAATCAATTTATGCTAATAGTTGAAATATTTAGAACAGAATATAAAATTAAAATTAATAGCAGATCAAGTATTTCATTGGTGTCTGAAAGCCAATGAGAGGAAATAGCAGAAGAGTATAAAGAAATTAAAATGAAAAAGGGTTGATATCAAAGTTAAAGTTGTAAGTGGTAACTCGCTAATGTTAGTTGGAATAGTAAATGCTCCAATTACATACAAAGTATGCTATTTGCCAATTTATATTATGAAAAGACAAATATGCCCCATTATAAGTAGAGATTGGTTTCATGAGTTAGGGATTAAGGTTTCCATTGTTAAAAACATTTCCGGAAATGTTAAACATATACCCAGAGTTATTCATGAAAGAGCTAGGATTAATAAAGGCAAACCCAGTAAAAGTAGAATCAAATGAAAACACACATTGTAAACTGTTAAAGATTCCATTTGCTCAGAGGGACAAAGCCGAGGAAAAGTTAAAAACATTGGTGGAGGTATGTTAACTCCAGTAGAAGATGCAGAACGGGCCACACCTATAGTGGTGATAAGTAAACCTGGTGGTTAAATCAGAATGTGCAAGGATTACTGAGTGACAGTGAATAACTATCTTAACAAAGGTGCTTATCCAGTACCAAATGTTAGAGAGGTTTTAGTGAGTTTGTCTAATGCAAAGTTTTTTGCCAAACTTGATCTTAACTCTGCCTATCATCAAATTAAAGTAACAGAAATCATCAAGAATCTGGACTTTAACCAAATGTAACCATTTCCAATTCAAAATTGCTATAGTAGTGAACATTTTTCAGGCAAAGTTAAACTTATTGTTGCAAGGGTTTTTTTTTAAATTATTGTTGCTGCAAGGGTTTAAAGGTGTAACACCATACTGTGGTGATATTTTGATAACAGAAATGTCTGGTGAATTGTTAAGATCGACAATTTTGAATGTTTACAAGAAATTAAGTAAAGCAGGGATCAAGATAAACCTTGACAAATGTGTGTGGAAGACACAAGAGTTAAAATTTATGGGAAACAGCATTTCAAATAAAGGGAAATGTCCTTTAAATGACAAAGTTAGGGCTGTGAGAAATGCTGAAAGGCCAAATAATATAAAGCAGCTTCAGTCATTTTTGTGACTATTAAATTTGTTCAAGCTGTTTTAAAGAATAAGGCTATGATTGCAGAACATTATATGAATTATTGTGAAAAGATCAAGGATAGGTATGGACAGAAACTCAAGACAGGACTTTTGAAAAAACTAAAGGGCTTCTATTAGATAACAGTTGGTGCATTTCGATGGTGAGCATCCAATAGCATATACTTCTAAAATATTGTCAAAAGCAGAGTGAAACTACAGTCAAATTGACAAGGAAGTACTGGTGATTATTTTCACAGTTAAGAAATATCAGTTTGTTTTTGCTCATAATTTTGAAATTATTACAGATCAACCTTTGTTGTAAATTTTAAGAGATGACTGTGCAGTACCTGAGCATTTAAGTTCACAAATTTTACAATGGCGGAATGAGTTCACTGCATATGACTATACATTTGTCAAAATTTCCAGATAATCCAGAGCCAATCGATAGGGAGATTGAGGTTAATTATATAGACAGCACAAATTCACAAATGTTAAATAGTAATACAGTCCAAAAGTGGAGTAGGGAAGAAAAAGGGTATATTTTGAAGAATTGGATTAAGAAGGGCTGGCCTAAAACTAGAATTAGTTATGTGCCAGTGGGGTTTTGGGTTAATATAGATCATTTATCTGTCTGTAGTTGGTGCATAGTAGTGAGGGATAGAGTTCTTATATCACTTGCAGGGAGGAATAGTTTTAAAACTTTTACATAAAGGGCATCTGGACAAAGTGTGTGTGAAAACTTTGACATGTAGCTATGTGGCTGCAAATTAGTGCAGATATAGAAAACAACATTAAAAGTTGCTCAGCATGTCAATCAAAAAATTCATTGCCAGTGAAATGTTTTGCATCCTGGATTAAGGCAACAAAAACATGAGAGAGGGTGATATTGATCATGCTAAACCAGTTAATTGAAAAGTTTTATTGATAATAATGGATGCTTAGTTCAAGATGTATTGAATGCCATATAGTGAAAAATACTAATGCCCAGGAAGCAAGTGTTGGAAGACAGTATGCTCGATACATGGGTTTCCGGAAGTGGTAGTATCCGATAACAAAACAAGTTTTATAACAAAACAAGTTTTACTGGAGAGGAATTACACTAGTTTTTTAGTACCTATGGGATATGTATGCACCCTAAGATACAGTCAAATGGATTAGCGGAGAATGCGATACAGCAAGTTAATCCAAGTTTTAAAAAATGAATAACATAGAAATGCAAGATGCATTACAAATGTTTATGCTATATCAACATTCAAACCATCTACATTGACCAATAAATCACTAGCAGAGCTAATGTGTGGGTGGAAAATAAGAATTAAAATGGCAGTTTTATGTCCCAATGTACAAATTAGTGTTCCAAATACAAAGCCATGTAAAATGTTTGGAATTAGTGCACATGTATGGGTGAGGGATACAATACAAAAAAAATGGATCAGTGGAATAATAGACAAAATAATGTCAAGTCAAATGTATGTGGTTAGTGGAGTAAATGGTTTATGGTACAGATGTCATGCTAATCATATGAGAAAAAAGAGATCCAGAGGAATTGCAGCTGGAAATATTACAGGGTGCAGGAGACACAGAATGATGAAAGAAGCAACACAGGAAAAAAGATAAAGGAAACCAATTAACTGAGGAAAAAAGAAAGGAATCGTCAGAAAAAAATTGAAGTGAAATTTGAAACAAATAAACCGCTCAAAGACCTGTGCACAGTAAACGGAATCCGGAAAGATTACATGTAAATTCTGGAGTGATGGGAGGAAATGTGGTATTTATACACTGAATAAATATTTAATTTTAAATATCATCAAGAATATTCCAGAAATATAAATAACAAAAAATAAAGATTAAATGTATAAATTAAAGAAAATGGAAAGAGAAATATTTAAGAATTTGATCAACAACAGAGATAATATAAAACTTGTGGGATTAGTAATATTAAAAAAGTAGAATAGTTGTATAATTAGAAAGCTTCTTCAAAACTGACTAAAAAGTATTGAAGAGCAAGTTTGAGAACTGATTAGAGAACAGATTAAACAACTTAAAATAGAAATTCCAGAAAGTGTCATTAATTAAATACTTGGCTAAGGAATTTAAGTAATGAGAAGAATCGTATAAGGGAAAAAACTGCCTACTATATAAACTCAGCATTTCGACAATGAAGTACCTTTTTCCACTTGTAAATTTTGGTGTTTAGTAACTGGTATCGTCTGTACCAAGTCATATTCCAGATAGGGAGTAAACCCAGAGACTTGGAGAAGGTACAGAAACCTGACCAGTTTTAAAACAGATTACCCTAATTTTTTGTTTTGTAAGCTAAAGGGCTAATGGGGTTTAATTGGAAAACTTATACTTAGTTGAGTGTTGAAAAGAGAAATGCAGTAACAAAGAACTGTAATTTTCAGGCAATAAATTTAAGTGTTACATTCAAAGATCAGCCTTTCAAGCTAATTGTGCATGCGTCTTTTGAGAGTGTTAAATAATAAATGAATACTTCCCTCCACAATACAAGATATAGTATTTATGCAGGAATAAAAGGAATCCTCTTATTCCTACAACTCAAATTCTTTTATATGAGCAAATCTGAAGTATTGTTGAGGAAAGCGTGAGAGTAGAATTCTCACTTTAAATTACTATTTACGATGTTTGAATGAATGACGTCGGTGAAATTGTCTAGAATTTACTAAACGTCACTCTAACTGAAACTTAATTATAAGTAAATAAGCATTTATTTTTATATGACGCTATGTGTACAATTGAATTACATTCAAAGATCAGCCTTTCAAGCTAATTGCGCATGCTTATTTACTTATAATTAAGTTTCAGTTAGAGTGACATTTAGTAAATTCTAGACAATTTCACTGACGTCATTCATTCAAACATCGTAAATAGTAATTTAAAGTGAGAATTCTACTCTCACACTTTCCTCAACAGTACTTCAGATTTGCTCATATAAAAGAATTTGAGTTGTAGGAATAAGAGGATTCCTTTTATTCCCTGCATAAATACTATATCTTGTATTGTGGAGGGAAGTATTTATTTATTATTTAACACTCTCAAAAGACGCATGCACAATTAGCTTGAAAGGCTGATCTTTGAATGTAATACAAATTCAAGTGTTGTAAATGTACTTAGAAACTAAGATACCTATATATGAGATATATGTATGAATATATTATGTGTAAGCGTATATAATCAAATTTTGCTACATTTGAAATGTGTAATAAATATTGTTTGATTAGGAAAATCTCATTATTATATTATTTGGGGATGTTTCTCAGTTGAATTGTTGGGGAACACACCACAAATTTCATCCATTATGATAACTTCTTCTAACACTTCATTATCAATCTTTATTTTCTTCTTTTGAGAAAATGCATTGAACATTACTTTCGTCTTTTTAGCATTTATCTTTATCCTACTTTTTACTTTCATGTGATAACTCTTGCAACATTTCTTGAATCTCTGAAGCATTATTTGTAAAAATAATTATGTCATCTGCATAATCTAGATGGCTTAAATAATATCCATTTACTTTTAATCCTTAGCTCCCCATTTTAACCCACAAAATACTTTTAAACTACTGTAAAAAGTTTTGAAAATATGAAGTCACCCTGTCACACACCCTTCTTAACGTTAATATTCTTAGTAAAACTATGTAATCTTAATCATTACTGTTGCATTTTAATAAACTTCAAAATATGACAATATCCCAGATTTCTTGATGATCAAATGCTTTGATCACTGGGGAAATGCTTATAGAATCATATACTTCACAAATCCAAAGTATAATGGCAGTTCCTATTCATTGATCCTTTCTATAACTGCCTCAATACTTGTAAGTGATCCACTATGCTAAAACAACCTTTTAATCCTGTTTCTTCTTTTGGTTGGTTAAAATCCAAAATTCACTAAAGACAAGTTGTAATTATCTTGTAAAAATTTTGTATAAAAATGATACAAGACAGATATGTCTGCAATTTCTAATATCTTCTTTATTATCTTTTTAAATATTAAAGTTACTACTGCATTATTTCAATCATTTAGTACATATTTATTATTTATATATTTGGTATCCAACTTTGTCAACAATTTTTCTATTTCTTCACCTGCTTCTTTAAAGATATTGATTACCATCATTACTGGAGATTTCCCCTTTTAAATAGATTTAATTGTATGTTTCACTTTATTTAAAATACTGGGCAATTCAGAATATCAATAATTGTAGGAGATACTTTAGTTTTCTTATTCTTCATTACTATATAATTCTTCATAGAACTCTTCCATACATTTCATGATGTCATTTTTCTAAAGTTCCACCTTTTCTGCTTATAACAAAATGTTTTACACTTTTGAGACTTTTTTCTCTCCTATAGCCTGCCTTCTTAACTCACAATTATATTTTATTATATTATTATTGACTCTTTTTCATACAATTTTATAAAACTCTATATATTCAATTTTTCTTAATGGAGTTTTATATTTTTTTCATATTCATTCTTTTCTTCATACATTGCCTTGTCTCAGCAGAAAATTTATTGGTAAGTTGCTGCTTTTATATACAATTTATCTTTATTACAGTTCATAAGAGTGTATCAATTACTTTCCTATAAATTACATTGAAATCTTAACCATCTTCAAAATCTGTTATTATTTACAAGGTTCAATAATTGTGAATAGTTTTTCTTAAATAATTTTTATATTTTTAGTTTTGCATTAACATGTATTTTAAATCTTACTAATCAATGATCACTTCCTGTGTTGAATTTATTGCAACCGTTAGTCAAAATGTAATCCAATTTTGCTGTGCCTTCTTTTAGATACTTCCATGTCCAATTAACATTTTTCTCAAGCAAAAAATTCATAATATAACCTGCCAACCTTGTGCATATCATTATCACACCCACCGACACTCCTCCTCCCAGTGGCAGGCCCAGATCATAGACCTCACTCATTGCCAACATCCTACAAAAGGCTGGCTTTGTTATACCATCCATCAGCAGCAAACTAAAGTACTGGGAGGTTTTCAATCAGACTGCAGACTTTTCCATTGTGTCCCCAACATTCCTCAAACTTACCAATGCTCAATTAATCCACAAATTCAAAAGGTGGTCCCTTGAGGCAAAATTCCTCAATTTCCTCCTCAAAATCAATCTTCACTCCCTTCCCACAAATCAATTTTTGGTCAACTGTAGGGGTTTCACCAAGATCTCTCCCATATGCCAGCTCTGTAAAACTGACAATGAAACCCTCCAGCACTTCCTACTTAAATGTCCCTTTCTGCTTGGTGTGAGAAATTTGTCATAAACTCCTGCCTTTCCTCGCACAGGAATATCATCTTCAACCTCCAAGAATCCATAGAAACAGGGCTCTTCGCAGCTATTAGACTATCAGTTTTTCTCATCTATGCTCTCTGGTTGCTCTGATGTGACATTATCTTTGACCAGAGAGTACCCTCAGTGAACCAAAAACTCTTGGACCTAATTCACTGTCTCAAAACCAGAGATACCAAACTAGTCCCACCTCCACTGTTTGCAGACACTTGGGAAATCCTCCAACTCCCATTCTTTGTCATAAGACTCAATTACAAAGACCTGCATTTAGGACCGGCCTGGACTGCACACCGTTTCCCCTTCCCATTCCCTTTTCACATGTATCCTTCCCCTCTTACCATGTTGCTCCTAAAATTTCAATTTATTTTATAGTCACTCCCTTGTAAATCTTTTCTAACTGTATCTCTATATATATTTTGATGAATAAACATCACTGAGAAAAAAAATTCATGTTTTTTTTTTCTGCAAACTCCACAAGTCTTTGTCCTCTCTCATTTCTATCACCACAATCAAATTTAGCCACAGCAATGTCATTTTCCAATCATTTACCAATTTTAGCATTAATGTCTTCTGTAACAATTTTAAAATATTGTCGAGTCTGATCAAAAACCTTTTTTTGTAAATCTACATAAAAGCCTCTATTT
Source organism: Epiperipatus broadwayi (assembly GCA_028023455.1). Lineage (NCBI taxonomy): Eukaryota > Metazoa > Onychophora > Udeonychophora > Euonychophora > Peripatidae > Epiperipatus > Epiperipatus broadwayi. The sequence goes on along the minus strand of JAQFVV010000058.1, from coordinate 1,100,253 downwards.
CTTTTTCAAAATGAAAACTTGTTGGGTATAAACTTGAAGAAACTGCATTTGATATCTTCCAAAAAGTCGAATAATTAATCTGGCCACTCTGTCTGTTATACCATCAATCTATACAATGTTGTTCTTCCACTTTTTATTTATAATAAATCCAATTCCATTTGTGCTTACAATAGTACAAGTCCAATTTTTAAATCGTTTCTTCACCTTTTGTTCCAACTTCATAAAATTCAACAATATCCCATTTGATTTTAGACAGTTCTTCCAATTCATAAAACTACCTACATTTAAAAGTGATTAGCAAGTGTAAATACCTAAATAAAAAATTATCATCAAATGACAGCCTGGGTCCTCAATCAGAGAATTCTTAGCATTTTCTATGTTTTCCAGCAACAGCTGCCTTGGCTGCTGACTTTAGAGCTTCTTGGGAATAAATTATGATTTAGTTTTGTCTGTTATGATTGTATCTATTTTTAAAAAGTTCATTCACACATGTATTCATTGCCTTCAAAAAAATTTGATAATTCAGTTAAGAATTATCAGGAAGCAGAGAAGAAAGACCATGGTATTTCTTGATTTTAAACTTGAAGATAAAGGGCCAATAAACTCCCTATGTTGGCTAATGTATGTTGGAGAGCAGTCTATGTTTGTATATTATATGAATGACCATATAGTAGTAACAACTGCAAGAACATATGGAGAACATTGGCAATTTGCCCTGCTCAATTCCTTTAAGCTCTCAAAGAGGAATCAAATAATCTCCTTACAGTTAATATCTAAATCCTTTCTGCAGCCACTGTTTATTATATCTATTTAAAATTTTTTTTTTTTCCTTTTATATCCTACAGTTAGAAATTCATTAACATATATTTCAATGTTAAGATAATCAACTATTTTAAAATTTATATAATATTTCTGAAAAATAAAAATTTAAATTGAGACAATTTGTGCTTACTAGGATCTTTTGACTAGGATATATAAATCTTCTAATTGATAAAAATTTCATAAATATCCTATTATTTTAATCAAGATATATTATATTATACAAATTATAGAAGCTCATTTCAAGTCATTCATCAGTATCATTTGATTTAGCTTTAAAATGTTTAGTTACTACAATTGATGATTCAACCATAAACACGTTCATCAATATATCTAAAATAAAGATTAATACCTAACTTTAAAAAACTCTCCAAATATTTTCCCACATAGTATATCAAATATAGTATAGCTTCATATAACAACAGCTGAGACCAAAATGTTATAGTCCACTTTGTTCCATTTTATATGCGTGATTTTCAAAAGTTATTCATCAAATTTTGATCAATAATGTCAATACAAGTTTAATAAAGAAATGTTCAAATTGTTATATTTCCTTATCATATGAACATTGATCGATCATTTGGGATTTTTTTTTATATAAACCTAAAAAATTTCTATTAAATTCGGGTTAAATAATCATTTTCATCCAAAATCAGCTTATAATTCTTCCTGCAAAAATATAGCATACAGCTTCCAATAAAACATACAATCTCGAAAATTCAACATAAGCCTGACAAATAAACTTTTATGCATTTTTAAAATGTCCCAAAATGCTTAGCATAATAGCAGCTGATGGATAAATATTGAAATATATATTCTATTAAAAATCTTATTTTAAATAAAATTTGAATATAGAACATTTCATTCTCGTTGTATCAACAGAATAATTATCCAATAATGCAAATTAATTTTTCACTTTGAAAAGACTTCATGAAACATAATCTTTCATATTTATCCTCTTTAGAGTGTGTAATATTATCAGAAAACCATTTTTTAAATTAATTAAAATAATCTGCTTATGCCATGTATCATATTATATCAAAAAGCATAATGATAACATTTTGGATATCATTTTTTTATGTGTCTCGTAAACATTAACACATTCTACAGCTACAATAACTTACTTTCTTTGTTTTTAACAAGGTCTCTAACAAATTTCATTCCTGATAAATAATATTACCTCGATTAAAAAGGATGAGTGAAATATTATGTTTAATGTATAAGGATTAATAGAGGAAATATTTGTCAACAAACATCATTGGGTAGTTAGTCCTTGGATACAAATGAGAATGAAATTTATTAGTTCTGTACTTAGAGCTTATTTCAATAAGTTTTTAATAGATAATTATATTTAATGGGTAACTGCTCTTATGTCAAGGATGATTGGAAATTTAAATGTGATTAAAACAAACAAAACTATCCATACGTATTGCCACTCAGCATAAGCCAGAGTAATCAATCGATGCCAGAAGGCTTGTGCATAAAAACCCCATTTACTGTCTACTCATCCAATATCACTGGACCTAGATCTTATGATCTAATGCAACCCTTCTGGCATCCATTGATTACTTTGGTTGGCACTGAGTGGCACTACTGTATGGAGAGTTTTGCCTGTTTCAATCCCAATATAAATAACAATCAAGAAAGGTTGGCAAAACATCCTTAATGTGAATTTAAATTTTAACTATAAACTGTGTAAATCAAAAATTATTATAGTTAATATTTATTTATAATTTTTTATTTTGTGATATGATAAATTTTATAAGATTTAGTCCGGTTTTTTGGGTTTTATAATATATATATCAGACAAATAGTTAATCTTAAATACAATGGGAAAAAATTGATGTTAATTCTTGAGAATCATCTACTACTAATTTTAATGGCTACTAATACTAAAAATTGCCATTTTTGTCGTTGTCATGTTATTGACACACAAAATTCTCTTAAAAAAAGTGTTCTAAAAATTATGTTTGTTGTAAAAAATCCCATATTGTTCTTTTTTTAGATATCTTTTTATATAGAAAAATAAAGAATTCAAAAGTACATGGGAAAAAGAAATGTTAAGACTATGGATAAGGAACTTGAAGCCTTAATGCTGCACGCAGTCTTCTACAAGGTTCTTTGTGATTCCTTTTGCCTATAATTAGTTTTCTCGGCCTCTTTTTTTTCCGTTCATTAAAAGTTTTACATATGAATTTTTATAATGTCTAATAATTATTTCCAATTATAAAATTACTTACTAAAAAGAAATGGATTTTATTGAAGAGCATTCAAAGTAGATTATAAATGTAAATGGGTCTGTTGTGATAAAGTTGTCATCAGTTTGTTCTCCAACAATGTTTTTAAATAAATATCACTCCAAGTTCCCGCCAAATATTTATACAATATTTATATCACAAGATTAGGATGTTTATATTTACTTTCTACTTCACTTTATTATGTAGGATGAAAATTTATTATTTTTTAAACATATAACTATGTTTTTACTTGTTTATTATTTTTGTCGATCGTTTTTGTCAACTGCTCAATATTTAATCCCTATTTCTGAATTTGTTTTGCTATTTTACATTTTCTGTTCGGTTAATCAAAAAAAAATTTACCAGAGTGCTTAAAAATTCTTGTTTTTCAAGTGTACGGAATAATATTGATATACAAAAAGTTTAGTTTTAAATAAATAACATTAAATTGTTAATATTTAATTTCAATATTAAATTTTGTTGTAAATTGTACTGGCCCATCATGTCTATAAAAAAAAATTGAAAGAAAAGAGAACATTTAATGGAAGTTACAATATTTTTTTATTTTTGTGAAAGATACAATGTTTTGTTTATATATGAAACTATTAGAGAAGCCATAAATCTGTTTTTCAAAAAATGAAGAAAGAAAAGCAGCGCTAGGAAGTTTTTAGCGCTTTTATTAATCAAGGAATTGCTGCAACTGATGCATATGTATTTGTAAAACAGAGCAAATTATTTAGCAATATAGGAATGATCGAAGTAAGTACTGTTAAAACAGTGTGATGTTTAGATTTAGAGAAAATTGACAATCTGTCTCAAAAACTGTGACAGATGTCAAGCGTTGGTGGCCGAGTGGTCAGCACAGCTGCCTTACAAGCGGTTGTCCCAGGTTCACTTCCTGACCAATGCTTTGACACATGAAAAAAAAAACCAAAAAAAAAACTGTGACAGATAACCCAAATAAGCTCAGAATGTGACAGAACAACTTTGCACAAATTCAAAATAAAGATTTATATTTTTCAATAAGATTAGATGAAACCACCAATAAAAATATTACATTTGTTCATTCTATAACCGAAGATTTCATTGTTGCAAGAAACTATTCACTCCGGGCATGCTTTCTGGGTGATCTTATGGGGTTGATATTTTTAACAACTTTAAGAAAATATGTCACGAAACAGGACTAAACTTTGATAACCTAGTAAGTGTATTCACTGATAATGTACCTTCTATGAGAAGAAAGTGAAAAGGATTCGTTTCAACGTTAAAGAAAGAAAACTCAAATTTAGTTGTAAATTGCATCAGTAAAGTCTTTCTGCTAAATCTTTTACTGCGAGCAATACTTTTGATGGAATTGTTGCAATCATTACTCTTATTTAAGTAAATACATATCATATAATGATACATATAGTGTTGACTTGTCATAGTAACCCAAAATGATTTGGTTATCAAAAAGACAAATTTTAATAAAAGCTTTAATTTTATGAGAACAAATTTTAAAATTTTATGAGGAACAAGAGTACGAATTACTAGATAAAATTTTTTGTAGAAATGCTGAATTTTTGTGTGATATTATAACAAAGCACAATGATTTAAATATTTCATTGTCAGGTAAAACAAAACATGACAAAAAATCAGGATTTTTCAAAGAAAGTTAATATTTTTCAAAATTCTTTTCTCTAAATTAGAAATTTCTGAAGAATATTTCCCATAACTAACAAAAATGTTAAATTAACAGAAACATGTATGCAAAATGTTTGTTAGCTTCATATATAACTATCCTGGATTTGTTTATTGAACAATGCAATGAAAGATTTTCTGATTTCAAAGAACATACTCTTACAATAAAATTGGCACATGAACCACATTTTATTAATATCTCAACAGTACCCATGGAACTACAAATGAAATTAATTGACTTCGAGGAACATAATATCATAAAATCTCTTTTTAACATCCAAAAAAGAGACCCATTAAAATATGGAAAAATGCAATTGAATATCCGTATTTCATCAACATCCTTCTTGTCTGTTTTTTGCTTTAAACTATCTACTGTTCCAAATCAACTTTTTCAAATCTCAAGCAAATTAAAAATTGTTTAAGGTACCAGATAATTGATGTTCATTAGAGGACCAAGTCAAGTTACAGATTACTAAACTGCAATCCAATATTCATTTTTTTACAAATAAAAAACAAAAATCTCGTCAAATTATTTATCTCTGACCTTTGATAATAAAGATGTTTTTTTTATGTGGCATAGCATACATAAATATATACTTTTTAGAAAAAGGAAATGTAAAATAATTAGGATAAATTTTCATCTACATAATATGGAAAGTTATAATATTTATAACATTATTAAATCGGAAGTCAAATTCCAATAATGCGCAATAGACCCAAGCCCTGATTTAGCATGATCAGTGAAAGTTGGTGTATTTATAGAAATGCACTCTAAACTTAAGTGATTCACTTAAGTTTTTAAAACTCTTGCTGAAAATGTGCGCGGAGATTTATAATATTTAAAATAATAGCACATTATCGGAATTCGACTTTCGATCTAATAATTTCAAAATTTTCAGCACTTTAAAATAATAGATTTACATCTATAATATTTATATTTTATTTTTATTATGATATAAAAAATAGGGGAATATATTACAGTAAGAAATGTAGTTTAATGTGCATCTTAATATGCAAAAAAATCTGTAGAAAAATAAAAATATTTTTTTAGAACTAAGTAAGGGACCGCCTAATCTGAGTGATCTTTTCACTATTTCTGAAGATAAATAAATGTGGCCATTCATTTTAAAAATGTTCACCACCCATAGTCAAAACATTCACACATAATAATTAAAAATTTCAGTATTCAAGGTCAAGCAAGAAATTATATGTGTGTGTGTACAATAATTATGTAAAGTGATTGTGTGTAAATAATTATATATATAATGATTATATAAATAACTGTAACAATAAATGTGTAGCAATACTGTTAGTTCATAGAGTTGCATAGCTGGCCTTATAAGGTCAGAGAACTATAAAAAATGCCATATATGATGAGGTGGGTAAAAAATACCAAGTGTATGTAAAAAATGCCATATTTGGTAATGTTTGTAAAGATTCCATGAAGTCTTGAGGGGTATATAAACCCTCAGAACCTTATCTATATGTTCTGATATTAATGGAAGTCAGAGACTCCTGCCAGAGGTAGGTCCAAGAGCAGGAGTAGGGTTTATTATGTGCAGGTCACCATAACCTTTTATTATTCTAACACGCCTTAAATGGATTATACACCTTTGTAAATATGTTTGTACATTGTTTAAATTAAACTATTAGTTTATCATCACAATTCTACCTTTGTCAATTATTTACTTGCTGCTCATAGGACACAGCAAATTAGCACAGTCGTCATAAGAATCAAATCTTAAGTAACTGCCTGAACAGGGACAGTTATCATAGAAATCGAATCTTAAGTAACTGTCTGAACAGCAAACAGGGACAGTCATAACTGAGAAAATGGTGATATTAGCAAATTTAATGTAGATAATTCGAGTGATTGGTCACTGTATGTTTAGAGAATAAAAAATTACACCAAATAATATTCCGAGAATATTGTAAATAGTATTACAGAGAATACTGTAAAAATTCACTGGAGACATAGAAATACAATGATCTTGTAACAAAGCTAAATGATTTATTTCAAACCCCCCACCATCCATGTTTATTGCTTGATTACGTTTTAGAAGCAGAAAGCAAAGGGAAAAAAAGATTACAACATGGACCTAAGAGAGATGGCAAAACTGTGCATTTATGATAAATTTTTAAAGGAAGCTCTCCTCAAGTAACTATTATATGGGATAATAGATAATCAGTTTAGGCAATTATTAGCAGTAAAAGACCTAACGTATGAGCATGCACACAAATATGGAACCGCTTACAAGCTACTATTAGATCAAGCGAGAGACTTCAGAAGTTTCACAAGACCAGAACCACTTCAAGCATCAGGAGTTGAATCTCAAACAGACAAGTTAAATGTTTCCAATGTAGAAAAATCAGTCATAAAGTCCATCATTGCAATAAGCAAGAAGCGAAAGTAGTAGGAAAGTAACTGATAACTCCGAAAGAGGACACCACCATATGAAGCCGACCCAAATAATTAAAATTAAAAATGAGGTGGGACTAAGAGAAGGATGCTCTATGTCACCTATTTTGTTTTTGTTGTATTTGCGAGATATGGAAGACTAGGAAGAGAGGTAGAAATACCATTAATAGGTGGCAAGGAAATATATACATTATCAGGTCTTTTATTTGTGAATGATGTCTTCTTGTGCACAGAAAGAAAAGAAATAGAAATTATGCTGAGGACCTGAAAATTATACTGAGGACATGCACAAGGGTGGGTAAAGAGATCGGGATTAAATTTAGTGAAGAAAAATCAGAAGTAATGATCTATTAATACTGGGAAAAGAGAAGACTAAGAATTTTTATTGGGTGAAATAAAGTTAAAATGTTGTGAGTAGGTATAATTATTTGGAACAAAATACATACTTTGCCAAACTAGATTTGAACAGGTTTCACCAAGTACCCATTACCGAGGAAACAGCAGAGATCTTGACGATCACAACCCACAAACATTTATTAAACTACAATAGACTACCCTTTAGAATTGATTCCAAATATATTCCAGGTCAAAATAGACTTGTTACTCAGGGCATGGATAGAGTCATCTCGTACTTTGATGATATATTGATAATGCAAACTCTGAAGAAGCATTGAAACACAGAGTAATGAAAACCTGTGAACTGCTTGAGAGATTTGGAACCAGATTATATCCTGAAAAATGTATTTGGAATACAAAAGAACTTAAGTTCCTCAGACATCTTATCAATAAGCATGAGAAAAAACTGCACCTGAGAAAGTGAAGGCTGTAAAAGAAACATCACACTCAAAAAAATGTTATGGAATCCTTGGACTATTAAACTACTTTGAAACCTTCTTAAAGGGTAAGGCTCATGTTACCCAATCTGTTAAAGAAAAATGAAGTATGAAACTGGGGAAACAATCGGGAAAAAGCATTTGAACAATTCAAAGCCTTATTAACATCTGAAAGACTTCTCATCCATTATGATAATAAGCTAAAAGTCATGCTAACAATGGAAGTGTCAGAATCTGAACTGGAAGCTGTAATATATCATCCATCAAAACATGGTGATCACCCTATAGAACATGCTTCCTGAACATTAACTAGCTGAGAGACACTACAGTCAGCTGGATAAAGAAGCAGCTGACTATAATATTCAGAATTAAGAAGTTGCATCAATACTTCTATGAACAAAAGTTTAAGGCCATCACCAATTAGAAACCTCTACTGGGAATATTGGCAGAGGATTGAACAACCCCTGACCAATTAAGCTCTCGAATGATTCGTTGGCTAGAATTCTTGTCAGGATATGACTACAAGCTCATGTACAAGAAAGGTAAAAACATATCACGTGGACACATTATCTAGATGCCCAGATAAAGCTGAATTGCCTAAAACAGAAATCTTTGTAAATTACATTGATCAGCTAGCTTCAAAAACTAATAATAGTCAAACAATAGCAAAATGGACTAATACAGACTCTGGCTACAGAATTCTTAAAATATCGATAAAGAGCAAATGGACTGCTAGATGACATCCCTACTTTTAAATAAAGGACTGGGGAAAGTATACGAGACTGTCCATAAATAAAGGCTGTATGTTGATGGAGAACAAAATACTTGTATCTAGCTATGGTCACAGAAAGTGATTTAGGAATAGTTGGAGCTAAAATCCTGACACACGGCTATATATGGTACTCAGTAATAAATAGAAACCTTGAGCTATATATTAAAAAGTGTGAAGCATGTTAAATCACAGCTGATCAACTGCCAAAGAAATATATTTCATAGCCAATGCCAAAGAAAGCTTGGGAAAGGATCCACATTGATCACGACAGTCCATGGAAAATGGTGAATATCGAGTTATAAAAAATATTAGTTCTGCAACTATCGAGAAATATTCACTATGCATGGAACTCCAGAGATCCTCATATCAGAAAATAGTACTGCTTTCTGTTTGAAATTCGAAGATTTTATTAACGAATGAAAGATAAAGCATACAAGTCACCAACGTATCACCCCAAATAAATGAAATTGCAAGAAGGCGGTCCAAAACATGAAAAAAAGCTTAATCAAGGTTAAAAATGAAAATATAAATAAAGCCTTATTGGAAATAGCATTTCATCAACATTGAACACTATCTAATGCTACTGAAAAAACCCACCTGACTTTGTTTCAAAGAAAAACAACGAATAAATTGTCAATCTTGTTAGACAAAGAAGTAATGAGACAATAACGGTAGGGAGAATGTTTGAAATAGGTGACAAAAGTTTGGTCATTGAATAAATTAAAAAAGACTTAGGAGAAAGCAATTATTATGAGTAATATTCCAAATCAACTGACAGAAATTGAAAGTGAAGAGGGCGTAAAACTTCGAAAGCATAAAAATCATCTGAGAAGACAATATTTGTCAACCGTAAGTAATGGAAAGAGTGAAGTAGCAACTGACAACAATGTTGAAGCAAGAATTACAGCATCAACCAGTCTGGAGATTTACAACTCCAAAGAAAAAGAAATTATCATGATTGGAGACTTTTCCAAATATGAGATAGCTAAACTGATAACACCCTTGAGGCACAGCAAAGGCTACCAGCATTCAGCAAAAATCAGAAACTTTCCTGCTCATCTCAAGGACTATGTTAGGTGAAGAACCATACTTCTGGAGTGGAGGAGGAGTGCAGTGTTCAAGGTCAAGCAAAAAATATGTGTGTGTACAATAATTATGTGTATATATATATAATGATTATATAAATAACAACCAATAAATGTGTAACAATGTAACTATTAATGTGTAGCAATATTGTTAGGTTATAGAGTTGCATAGTTGGTCTTATAAGGTTAGAGAACTATAAAAAACATCATATATGGTGAGGTGGGTAAAAAATACCATGTAAAAAATGCCATATTTGGTAAAATACCATGTAAAAAATGCCATATTTGGTAATGTTTGTAAAGACTCGAGAAGTCTTGAGGGATATATAAACCCCAAAATCTGGCCTACATGTTTGGGGATTAAAGTAAATCAGAGACTCCTGCCTCTACCTCTGTAAGTCCAAAAGCAGGACTATGGTTTATTATGTGTAGGTCATCATGACCTTTTATTATTTTAATACGCCTTAAATAGACTATGCGTATTTGTAAATATGTTTGTATGTTATTTAAATTTAACTATTAGCTTACCATCTCAATTCTGCTTCTATCAATTATTTACTTGCTGCTCACAGGACACAGCAAAAATATTAAATTTGAAATAAAAAAATAAATGGATTATTGCTTGGATGTTCGTAAGAAATTAAAGCACCATAAGTGATAGAATTGAGCCAAGAATCATGGACTTCGGACTCTAGCATCTGTCATTCTATTATTGGATCAAACTATACAAAACAATGTGAAATGAAAGATAATGAAAAGCTATTTAACATATTGATAAAGTCTAAATAAAAGCTAACAGAAGTGTGATAAGATATTAATTCCACAGAAATTATACTCACTACAATGTAATCAAAAGCCAAGATTGGAACAAACAAGACAAAATCATAATATAAAGGGGAAACAAATTTTTACTTGGAGAGATTAAAATACTATCAGTTTTAAACCATGAAGTAACATAACATAAATAAAGCTATTAAATAATCAAATAGCTTGTTGCTTGGGGAGTCATCTGACATTTGAACAATAGAAACAAGTAGAATTTTAATTTAGCTTTAGTTATTAAGTTTGACACTCTACCATTGTGCTAGACCTTGATAATTGTCTTTTGTTTCGGTTAAAAATTAAACTTATTGAGAGTTGAAATAAAAAATATCTCGTAAGCCAGTAAATATTTGTATGTTTTAAGTGAATAAGGGCCCAAAAGAATTAATAGATCGAAATTCTAATAATAATGAAAAACACATTCATAAAACCACATAAACATCTCTATCATGAGAATGTAATAGATCAAATAAAATATTACATGATTTTCTGTGCTTAGTTTCAAAATTTGAACTAAGAACAGTAGGTAATTCATTCTATTTATTCTACTTCAGAGCCATCTACTGTATATTTCAGTAATCAATGAACATTAGATGGCTGTGTTATATTGATTCCCAGATTATTTTTCAGCTATTTGACTTCTTAGGTAAAAAATAAACCTGTATAACTATATAGGCAAATTATCTTAAGTTCAAAACATTAAAATTTTAGAATCTCAGGTTATTAGTTTGAAAAATATACAAGAATAAAATGCCTGTTGGATTTATGTTGCAAAATCTGATGCTCCATATTGAAGATGGATAGTAAGAAACTAGTCTAACGTCCCCTGATAATCACAATGCAAATGAACTATTACTTATTGTAGCCCCCAATGCCTTTATACCTTAAATAAAAGAAAAATACAATTAATAATACATATACTGTAACACATTCCTTTTTATAAATATGTATATTTCTCATTACATTAAATATTAATGAAATTTCAAATATCCAAATATAAAAAAGCTTCCCAAAAATGTTAGAAGAATCAGCCGGAGTTTCCAGTGTGCATGGGATTGCCGAAGTTTTTTAAATACAGTTTCTACTTTCGGTTTTAAAGAATCCAAATCACAGCTATTATCAATAATATAATCCGCTAACTTTATCTTTTCACTTACTGACATCTGGGATTTAATACGGTTACATGCGTCATTTCTTGACAATTTATTCCGAAGCATTAAACGATCTATTTGAGTAGATTCATCACTGAAAAAAAAAAGAAAAAAAAGACTGTACATGCTATCAATTTACATTGTATGTATATTTATTTGGTTAAGAGTCTACCCATAAATAAACAAAATATGAAGGATATGCAATAAACAAATTGCTTGAGTTTGAAACATTGACAATCTACACTGAAAAGTTGATATTAACAATAATAATCATATGATTAAGTTGCTCGTGAAATCATGTGACAATTCAAAAAACAGACAGAATACAAAGAAACGAAAAATGTCATGTAAAAAAGTTCACAAATATAATCTTTCTTATTTGAAATACGGATTTATGCTTTCACGAACTACATAAGTCTACGTCTGTTATCCGCAGGAAATAGTTTTAAAATGAACTTATGAGATTTGGGAAACTTAGTCATTCTTTTAACTTCCTCAACTGAGAAGTAATTAAGAGATCTTAAGGATTATCACTATCACTAATGAACTTTTTAAATCACAGCAAAATACTTTCTACACGTGAATCCCAAAATACACAACCATAACATAACTCAGAAAGTAATAGTTGCAGCTTATAAACACCAAGAAATTAGTAACCACATTTTTTAAACTATACTTTTTACAAAAATCATTTTCAACCCTGATGCCGAATCTGTAAAAAAAGGAGTATGGTAGCTGTGGCTGATCTGATTGATATATAACTGAAAGTTTGTCCTTCCTAACCCCATTTTCTATGAGACATCTTAGCGGGCAAAATTTCAATATTAATAGTACGCTTCTAATGAATTTGTTTCCCATGTGCTTATTTGTGATGGATAACTACTCATATCTTTTCTACACTTCATTTCTAATAAACATATCAATAATGGTCTTATGTCTGATACTGCTATTGGCAACTGATTTTTCTTTAAGTGCTTTCAATTATGATGTTCACACATACAAAATTTTCTGAATATCAGACCGCTTCATGTAGAACGAAATTATATTTTCATATTCTTTCCACCAATTATTAATATTATTTCATGTGCTAGACACAAATATTTACTTGTTGGACCTTCTTATATATATAAAACCAATTATGTAAAACGAACACAGATGTGTGATAAAGATACTAATGTAAAATTTAAATCCGTTAAAATAAATACACACATTAATTCAAAATATATCTCAAAAGACAAAATATGATATATAGATAAATATCAACAAATTATAAATTATCCAAACGTTTTCGAAGGTTTACCCTTCATTATCAAGGACAACACAATTTCCAAAACAGTATACTAATATGCAAATGTATAAAATAATATAGGCTAATATGCAAATGAGAGTTAAATCGCTTCAGCATGCCACTTCTTTGATAAAGCATAAAACGATTCTCTTTTATTCAATGCGTGCTCGTCCGAAATAATAAAAAATGCCTCCTTGATTTTCCTTTTCAGATCACTTCATTCCCTACATATAATTTTAGGTTCATCCAGCTTGCATGCATGACCCACAGCAATTGCATGCTGTACAAATATTGACGGGTGGGATGAATCAGCCATAGCTCTATTATATGAATATATATGCTGGGACAATCTAACCTGAACGGATGCTTTCGTTTCTCCATAATATGCAGCCTGACAATTATGTTCTCTGCATGCAATTTTGTAGATTGCCTGTTGTGCATGAATCGGAGGACTGAAATCTTTAGTATTATTTAAACATCTATTCAAGTTAGGGGGCGATCTAAAACATACACAAAATTCCGAACGGAAGATCTCACACATTTTATCGTAAATATTACGAATATATGGTAATAAAATCGTAGGTTTATCTTGCTGTCTAATCCGATTATGCCTTTTTTGAACTTCACAATTATCCTATCAATTATCCGAGGGTTATATTGGGCTTTAATAAGATCATTTCTATAAATTTCAATGTTGTTTCTCTTGTCATTTTCAAAACTACACAGACAGTCGTTTCTATACAAAAATGCTTTGAGGCCAGCAAATTTATGAATCTCAGGTGTATTTTTGATTTCAGTCCTCCGATTCATGCACAACAGGCAGTCTACAAAATTGCATGCAGAGAACATAATTGTCAGGCTGCATATTATGGAGAAACGAAAGCATCCATTCAGGTTAGATTGTCCCAGCATATATATTCATATAATAGAGCTATGGCTGATTCATCCCACCCATCAATATTTGTACAGCATGCAATTGCTGCGGGTCATGCATGCAAGCCGGATGAACCTAAAATTATGTGTAGGGAACGAAGTGATCTGAAAAGAAAAATCAAGGAGGCATTTTTATTATTTCAGACGAGCATGCGTTGAATAAAAAAGAATCGTTTTATGCTTTATCAAAGAAGTGGCGTGCTGAAGCGATTTAACTCTCATTTGCATATTAGCCTATATTATTTTATACATTTGCATATTAGTATACTGTTTTGGAAATTGTGTTGTCCTTGATAATGAAGGGTAAGCCTTCGAAAACGTTTGGATAATTTATAATTTGTTGATATTTATCTATATATCATATTTTGTCGTTTGAGATATATTTTGAATTAATGTGTGTATTTATTTTAACGGATTTAAATAAAACCAATTATGTAATTAATACCTTATTTAATTAAATAGTAACATTTCTTGATATTTTACCATTATTTAAAATAAAAAAGTCTTTCTCTTATACAATATATCATTTAGTGTTTTCCTGAAGGTTTGTGATGATGGTGTTCTAGGTATATTTTTATATTGGACTATTTCCATCAGCTAATATGTGTATTGAATGTCTTTAGAAAAATTTAACTTTATTTAAATATTCCAAATACATTCAACTGTTAATAATAGCACATCAAACAGGTTAGTATGTGCACAATGTTTTGAGAGGTATTAGTCTCCCTTCTTCTTCAGCTATTGCAGACTTGACCAGTAACAGTACTAACATGGGATTTGAACCTGGATCCTTACATTCTTGAGTTTTGAATTTTAAGGTAACACTCTAATCAACTGAGCCATCCTTCCAAAGGCAACAGTCAGTAGCAATTTCATATACTTATCTATGAGGTTCCTCCTGATTTTTTTCACTTTTTCCTAGCAGCAAAGTTGATTAGTGGTTTCCATACATTATGTATAGTCACACTAAACTTTAGTTGGCTTATGGGATTTTTTGCCATTGTCATGTGAGCAGTTTCTTTAAATTTTCTTCTTTGTACCTTTTCTTCTCTATCCAATATTTTTGTATTTTCCCAATTGAACATATATGTTCATTGCCACATACATGTTCTGCTAGCTTAAACACAGATGTTTTCTCTCTTCTAATCATCAGTTTGTGTTCTTGCAAGCGCTTTTCAATGGGATGAATGGTTTCACCAATATATGTTCTTCCACATTCACATGCTATTTCATAGATGCAGTTTTATTTAATTCATTTTTTGATTCTGACCAAATCTAAAGAAAACTATTTTTTGTATAATCAATGGTGTTTTTTCAAAAGACATAATTATAAAAGTTAATCCCAATAAATTTGTACTTAAAAAAACCCATTAAAAGCATAAAGTTAAACTAATAAATAAATAATCAAAATTACCCCAAATTCACAACTCAACCAGATTAGCCAAGAAATAAACTCTAAATCACTACCAATGATTTCACTGCTACAAGCAGACTTCTCAAGTAAAAAAAAAAGAGAAATTTTTAATTAAAAAACTATTTTTGAAGTTTATTTGGCTTTTAATAAAATATAAAATAAACAGCCAACATTGTATTAATTGTAATCTTGTTTTTATTAATTCAGAAGGAAAAATCGATCTGTATATGCATTCATTAGTATGGTTATAAATACAGGCATGAGTTTAACTAAAAAAAAATAGAATCATAAAAAAAAATCAATTGCTAGGCATCTCCATGCTGGTCAAGCCAGGGATACCCAAAAAAATATGCTCAGAGCTGCGAACTCATAGCCCAATATATGGTATAGAAGCAATCATCACTTATTGCAACTGAAGTTCAGAGATTATAGAAGCTAAATGTGAGTTGAAGGCTTTAGAGAATTTTATATGAAAATAAAAGCACAGAGAAACACTGAGTATATCACATTCCTTATACTGCTACTGATATTTTTATATATGCATAGGACAGATGGATAAAAGACTTTACTAGTATATCTTATTTAAATTATTAACTTCTACTGAAGAAAAATCTTATTTCTATATATGAAATCTATTTTACATATGTACAAAAGCAAGAACAGAAGACATGTATTGAGATCGAAATAAATATATATATATATATATATGTATAATGTCATTTAAAATAGTAATTGCAGCACTAAGAAAATGTAACAACAACAACAAAAAAAAAAGCCTACTTCTTTACTGTATAAAAGAAATAGTACTTCCCCTGGTCCTAAAAGAAAGAGTCTTACGAACAACTTAGAAAAAATTATGGTTATCGTCGATTAGCCCCCACACACCGCCTGATGTCGCTGTTGCTAGTCAAAAACCAATAGATATAAAGTTACCGGGCTGATTTACAATTTACTTTTTTTATGCTATTACATGTCAGCACGTAGCGCTGGAATTTGGAGGGAGGGGGATCAGATGTCTTTGCTGACCCGAAGGATTGTCCGTCACATGCGAGACAATTTTTAAAACATTATCCATCTCAGCGCATAGCACTGGAATTGGCTCGCTGTAGCGATTTGTGAAGTGTGCGATAGTACTGTGAAGCACAAAAGCTGCTTAGCGGCCAATATGAACGGAACTGTTCTATAGGCCGCGTGAGCAGTATATTTCTGTGCTTTTGCATGGAAACAGCAACTTCAGGCGGTGTGTGGGGGCTAATCGACAACAACCAAAATTAATTAAAAGGTGCTAATTAATGGAAATAAGTTTGAAAAACATTCTAAGTTTGCAAGTTGAGAGAACAAAGAGTGTATACCCAAAAAGACAGTAAATACTAGATAAAGAATTAGAAATGATTATTATGCAAGTTTTCTAACAAGATTTTTGATTAAAATACTGAAAATAAAAGAACCATCAAATATTTTTGTAAATCAAGTTTTTTATTTTAAACACAAATGAAAGATTAACAAAATATCAAAAAAATGAAAGTTTACATTCCTCAGTATCTACAACCTTGAACTACTTCTCCGTATAAACACATTCAACCCTTAGACATTTGTTCCAATGCTGTACTGTACTACCTTTTATGAATCCCAGAAAGTACTTGATGTAATGTACTATGAGTACACCTTATTCGGAGTCAGGAATCTCTCAACCACTATGCCCTCAGAAACCTGTAGCCATTTTACCTTCCCTTTCAATCCCTGCCTTAAGGTTTCCCCATGTTCTTCTCTGCCCTACTCCATCCCATTTCCACAACATAATCTTTGTCAACTCCATGGCCTTTACATCTAAATCCCCTTCATCATTTACCAAACCCAGCATAAAAACCAAAAACTCACTTTCTGTATAATCACTTTGTTTATATTTATTCTTCTACACCATACTCACACCTGCTCCCTCTATTTAATCACTGTTGTAAAATAATGTTCAGTTCTAGATTAATCAAAAATGTTGCGATCTTTCATCATGCGTCCAAAATATTTCTACATATTTTCTATGCTATCAACTCAAATACAGAAATAGGCACAATATTTTATTCATGAGCTTTGATATGCAATAATCCATTTAGATGCAAATTGTAATATCAACAACTACCACTCATAGAAAAAAATAAGACATTTTCGCATAACATTCACTACTATCATTAACATTTTACATCTTTTTTCCAAATCCAAGAAACTTATTTAATGCATACTTATACTACAAGTAAATAAACAAATCAAAAAAGTGTAAAGAAGGTTCAACAAAAAAGAAATACTCTATTTACTTAGTATAAAAAAGCTTCTTTTAACATTATTGTAAATGTAATCAAATATATAATATACTAACGAGGATAACATAACATCATCAAACAAAGATTCTTTTGTACTAAATAATGTTATTTATAATTGTATAATCTTTTCCAGTTTTATCTATTTATTAATATGCAAAAACAACATAATAGATTATTTTCAAAGTGAAAATTAAGCTAGGCAATACCTTTAGCTCACATACCAAATGAAGGTTGTTCTCAAAATGCATGCAGAGGGAGAGAATGGTCCATTTTTCTGTGGTGATGGATGGTTATGTTATAGTGAAATTGACATGAGAGGATAAAATAATAGATTATATTCATTTCCATTTATAATTAGGTATACAATTATATAAATGCTTACCAGGCAACAACAATTACAGATGACATGTATGAAACCATTTTACCACTTTCATATAAAAGAGGTAAATCCAAAATCACAAACTGGTGACCTTAAAAAAAAAAAAAGGCAAACAGTAAATTTTAATAAGTAATCACTAGAGAACAGATATTAAATGTTGTTTCTAGTTACCACAAAATAACATCATGTATCAGATAACCAAAATCATCTGCAGTACTAGCAATATTTCCCTCCTTTGATTCTACTCCACAATATCAACAGGAAGTTTGAATAATCAATAGTTCCTAGATAGTAACCATTGATTGATAGTAACCAAAAATTAGTCTGGGAATTCAAATACAGTACTAGTATCTAGTAATCATTGATTACTCATGCTAACTAAAGACGGCTGTGAAGCAAGTAGAATGAATTACTGCTTCTAATCAACATGGTGAAAGTAAGTAGAAAAAAAACATGTCATGCCTGTTTTCCATCTTGTTATGATCTTGGGATGCGTCCATACTAAATGAATTTACGAAGTATCTCATAAGATTATCACACAAAAATGCCAAAATAAAAGCTTTTGTTTACATGAATTGCTTAGTGTGTGTTAATCTCTCCATCTAAAGAACATTGTTACTATGGTTATGCGATAACTGCTTAAACATCTGTTAGACATTTTATAAGTCATAAATTACATGGCAACCATTAACTAATTTTTTCAAACTTTTTCCCTCATAGCTTTTAACAATTCAATCTCATCATTGCTGTGCCAGTTTTAACTCAATTAAAGCAAAAAAAAAAAAAAATGAATTTTTTTCTTCATTTCTGTACAATCCAGGTTCATCCTTATAATACTAGTTTTTTTTACAGTAAATATTAACATAAAGGTTTTGAACATTTATACAGAAAATATAGTCCATATATTTTAAATTTAGATTTCATTCATGCTTAGCATGCTTTCGATATATAACAATATCATAATCATCACATTTTCATTTCTTTAATGTTCAGAGTCTTTGAACACTAAAGAAGTGAAAATGCTATGAATGTGATATGTTATATATCGAAAGCATGCTAAGCATGAATGAAAACTAAATTTAAAATATATAGATTATCTTTTCTTGTATAAATGTCCAGAACATTTATGCGAATATTACAATTACCCAGAAAAGAAAAAAAAATATTTGGTATTGAGTTTATAGTAAATATAAGTGAAAGCTTATTACTTATATCATACTAATTATATATATATTTTTTCCATGCACTACTTTTCACTAATTATAAAAAAAAAAATAGATGCATTAAATTGCTACATGATTCCTTCTATTCTCTGTTCCTACTTTTCCTATTTAAGTTATGTTATTCTATTCAATATTAAATCAAACATCTTTTCATTGACAATTTTCATTTTCCTATAACCTTTTTCTAATCCCTCACTTTCCCATTTTATCTGCTTCATGTTTCAGTTCACTGCATATCAATGTGCTGACTGTAAATACAACCAATAACACTGATAACATGATGCGGCCTTAACCCTAAGAAGGCGATGTTAAACTTTTACAAGTGCGGAATCCAAATTTACTTTTATCCCCTTTCTCAAATAATTATCTGCAACTTCTTTTTTTTGTCTACTTGTTTTGTTTATATTTTTAATGACTTATTCTAATTTTGATATTGAACAGTGATGATATGAAGAAATGTTGGCAAGAGGTGATTGATCAGCCAATACAGCAGCAAAAACATTTCAAACTATATGAGACAAAGCATACATAATCTAGTCCAAAATATTATATTGATAATTTTATGAATATGTAAAACACTACTCACTTGATAGTGAGGA
The DNA here is from genome assembly GCA_028023455.1 of Epiperipatus broadwayi. Classification (NCBI taxonomy): domain Eukaryota; kingdom Metazoa; phylum Onychophora; class Udeonychophora; order Euonychophora; family Peripatidae; genus Epiperipatus; species Epiperipatus broadwayi. The sequence goes on along the minus strand of JAQFVV010000058.1, from coordinate 1,080,287 downwards.
ATCAATACCAACTTGAAACATCTTACAATATTTATTGTTATTAAAACAGGCAAAACTCTCTATATATGCCAGAAGGCTTGTGCATAAAGTCCCTATCTAGTGCCTACTTATCCAATATCCCCAGAATAGTTTCTGGCTTGTGGCTTTCGTCAGTGAGGAGCTTTGGATCTGAGAGCATTGCATTTAGATCTTAGGATCTAATGCAACCCTTCAGCAGCCACCTTTTATCTTTACTTAACTACAAAACTATTAGAATAAAATTGAAAACACTGAAACTAGTCTGGGGATATTGGATGAGTAGACCCTAGATAGGGATTTTATGCACAAGCCTTCTGGCATCCATTGATTACTCTGGCTTGCATTGAGTGGCACTACTCTATGGAGAGTATTGCCTGTTTAATAACAGTTATGAGCAAGCATAAGAAACGGTTATCATGTGATGTTTAGTGGTTTAATATTTATTATTATGATGATTATTTTGCAGTAACAAACAACCACTAATAATATCTTACTGTCTTCAGATTGCAAACATACATACAATAATATGTAAATAAGCACACCTATATTTACAACATGTATTGAGTATATACTTATGCATTAATGCAAAAACCTTATTAAGCTGTAATGAACATATAAAATAAAATTAAAATTTATTGTATACAGTCTGCATATTGATGTAGATATGCAAATATAATTAAAATCAAAAATATTTTTTTAAATATTTGGAAAAACTATAAATATATGCAGTAACGAATCATCTGATAGAGAGCGCTAAGATCGACCTATGACAAAACAAATAATCATCTTTACTTCCAATCTAATCCTAAAAATCCATTATAGAAACATTACTGTTTAATGAAATATTGCTATTTTAACAATATTTCAAAATTATACTGACTTACATATCAACTTAAAAGTTAATCTTATTTAGTTGTAACTTTACCTTTTAAGAAATATTTAAAAACTCTCCATAACATAACTTTATAAATTTCTGGATGAGTAATTCCATTCAATTGTTTTCTCTTTTCAGGATCGGTAAAAATTATTTGTCCTAATTTTTCTCTGTTTAATTCACCATTATCCATCAAGACTTCATCACCAAATACCAATCTGATCTTTTTCCAAGCAGGTAGTTCTGGTCGAACTACTACAAAATATTAAGAAAATTTACTTTATAATAAGAAATCAAATCGCTTATAAATATTTTAAAACAAGCAAATAATGTGACATTAAAACACTAAGTTTGACTATGATTATGTGAATCCTCAACAATTATTATCATACAATAAAACAGATATAAAAAAATTATTAATAAATTTAGTGCCAGCAAGTACATGACTTATTTTTTGACTGGCAAATCAAGATAATTCTGGAACCTTTAGTATTCATCGAATAATAAAATTATTAAATGATGACTATGAAAGGTTTCATAATATAATACACAAACAAAGAACATTCAAATAGGTGATCATAAATAACAGATAAACAAGATGAGTATTTTAACAAATCTCCCTCAATCACATTGCGATACACATAACATAAAAATTATGTGATAACAATAATTCACAAAGCTAACAGCTTAAAACAATACAATAAGACAAGAACATTAATCCACTCCAGCGCCATCCTGTGTAAGCTTGAATAAACAGTCATTACTAGATGCACATAAAAATTCCTATCCTTCTTACCTTCAGACCAGCTACTGGCTTTTCTCTTTATTAATGAGGCCTGGCATTTAAAGTTGGAAAGAATGCAAATAAACATCCAGCAACCTGTCAAATTAAAATTTTGAAATTCAAATCAGTCTAAGATTTTCAATTCATATCAACGTGTTTTGAATTTCAAGTATTTAGCTTGATAAGTAAAATGGAGTTAAAGGTGATTGCAGGATGTGCATCTGCATCTCCAACTTTGAATCTCAGGCCTCATTGATAAAAACTAAACTAGAAATTAGTCTGAGAATGAGGATTCAAATATTAAGATTAGAGATTTTATATGCATAACCACTGATTATTGAAGCTTCTGAAAATGGCACTAGAATTCTATGTATTTAATGGAGATATCATAAAATCAAAAATTAAACCACTCAGCATCACATGATCACTATTTCTTATGCTTGCCACAAGCTAGAAACTAGTTTGGGGATATTGGATGAGTAGGCACTAGATAGGGATTTTATGTACAAGTCTTCTGGCACTCATTGATTACTCTGGCTTGCACTGTGGCACTACTGCACGGAGAGTTTTGCCTATTTTAAATTCAAAAATTCTTCACTTGTCAAAGACTTTGATCAAAATTTACAATTGAAATGTCCGTGTATACAAAACTGTATATGTAAATAAAAGATTATTTATTGTTGTAAATATGCACGGATTTCTTCACTTTAATAACATTCTCTTTATTGGAGAAATTTACTCTAGAAATTCGCTAGAGAGATCGTCCAAAAATTATAGATTAAATGAGAATAGAATATGTATGCAAATAAAGCTAGTTGCATACAAATTAGATCGTATATATATATATTTATCCCCCAGTAAATGAAGAAGAGGGAAACACCAGTTAAAAGAGTTATACCGGATAAAAATTAATTTGATTTGAAGTGATAACAGATCAGCAGTAACGAATGTCAATGATAGACTAGCAGTAATTAAAGAATAAAATAGACTAATAGCAAGAAAGAAACAGTTATTTCTTTGTGTATTGAAGAGGTTATTACCAGCGAAGAGTAATTAACTGAAGTTTAACTAAACAACAAGAGACAAATTGGGAACGGAGATGATTAATAAATAAAGTATAAATTTTGTGTGCCGATTTAAGCACTAATATTGCGAACTTTAATAGTTTATTCTATATGTAAAGTTACATATGTTTATTTGTGTTTCAAGAGACATTTGATTTGAAAGCACAAATATAATAACTGGATTACTCCTACCCGAGGAAAATAAATAATGTGTGAATATTAATGGATTATTACCCCCTTTATGTTGTTTTTATCACATTATTTGTTATTAAATAAATCTTGTTATATATACATTTCAAAGTATATCGTTTCTTTATTTAACTCGCTGACTGGTCTTTAGGGACCTTTAGGAAACAGCAACTCTTATAATCCTGATTTTGAAAATGATTAAACCAAAAACTTCATTAATAATTATATATATATATATTTCTATTTAATTACATTTTATATATTCACATTATGTATATATTTAGTGGAGATGGCATTTTTAGATAAGAATAATTGTCAAACATTTTGATCAAAGTTTACAAGTTTCTATTTCTCTTATATTCCTAATTTTGAAGAAGATGCTAATTCACTTTGATCAAAATTTATCTGTTTTATAATCCTGATTTTGGAAAAAATTGCTAAATCAAAACCTGTTATATTTTGTAAAACATATATATATATATTGTTTTAGTAACCATATGATATAAGCTGTAAAGCTAGTTTGTACTTCAGAGAAAAATAGTATTGGAAATATAATAATAGATAGAGATAGTAAGTTTTATAAGCAATAAAAAAGATTGCTAATAGTTAAAAGGAAATTTAGATGTAAAAAGATATTTAAGTTTTAAAGCAATGGAAAAAGATTGCTGAAAAATAAAGGAAACTTTATTTTAGATAGAATACATTGAGTTTAAAAGCAACGAAGAAAGATTGCATGTAGATAAAGTAAACTTAAAATTAGATAGAGGTTGCAGGTTAAAAGAAATGCACAAAAGATTGCTGAAAGATAAACTGAGTTGTGAATTATAATACGGTGGATATGCTTAATGGATTTTTGTTAAATACAGAAAAAACTGTTACTGTTTAAATTTAAACATTAAGCTATTTTTAATGAAGCAAGCAAAGGCATAAATATATAAAGCACTAATTACAAGGGAAAAGAATGTGAATGAATGCAAATTAAACACCAGATAATAATCATTGTAAAGATGCATTAGTTTCATGGATTGCTGCTACCCTATTGAAATAATTAGTCTAATGGATTGCCACTACCCTATTGTTTTCGTCTAGTGGATTTTGCCATTACCCTATTGGAATGTTAATAATGATATTAATGGATATGAAGTAGGAGAAAAAAAAGTATAAATAGTGTGTGCTGAAAAGAGCACGTTTCTTTTGTGTCAGCTTTTCTTTACTCGCTGTAATGCTGTTGTGGTTGCTGTTTCAGGAATTAACCTTCATAAAAAAGCTGAGGGAAAAGTGTACCAACATTTCTGCATTGAGGGATGTGGTCCCAGAGTCCATGCCTTTATAGATGAAAGACTGCCAGATAAAAAAACTTAGACCACCCCGGTCTTATATTATCTGCGTACGCCTGATAAGGCCCAAAAAGGATCGTGCATAAAGGAACTGTGAGTATAAACTTTAGTTATTCACTTAGCTACCAATTGTAGAGTGGAAATGCAGCTTAGTCTGTGGTTATATTAGCATTGAGGGTTTAGAACTTAAAATCAAGGACTCAACTGATTATGTTTGTAAATTAAGCAATGCTGGAACAGGTACTGAGTTAAACTGGTTAACTATGTATATATAATAATGTGTATCTACTTGTAAATAAATATTGTTTAATTTATTAACGTTGTTTTCTTGTTGTTAATAAGTTTGCAATAATTTTTGGCATTCAGCTTCATAGTTGAATACACAACAAACTTGGTGTAAGGCACTAACAAAGCTGGCGTAGTCACAATCATATTCGAACCTTGGTCTAAAGTAGGGATTTCATATTATAGGAGTTTAGTTGAAGTAGTGTTGTTTCGATGAATAATTAATAATAATAAAAATAATGTTAGGACAGTCTGTAATAGCCAAATTTGATGTTAGTGATGCTGGGGAATAGCCTCTTTATGTTACTCAGCTTGAAAATTTTTTTTTGCTAAATGCGATTGAGGACAAGAAGAGAAAGATAGCAGCACTGATGTGTCTATCAGGCAGAAGGGTAATTGATATAATAAATAAATATTTTGACATACCCATAAAGGATTCGGTAGCGTATGAGGATATAGTGAAAAAATTAAGTGACTATTTTAGCCCCTGTCAGTTTAAACAAGTAGCCAGATTGTCTTTAAGGAATAAAAGGCAAGGCAAGAAAAAACCAGTAAAAGAGTATGGTTTGGCATTAAGACAATTAACAAAAGATTGCTTATATGGAAATTATGTTGACGAGATATTGTTAGATCAGTAATTATGAAGTCTGCTTGATGATAAACTGAGGAAAAATCTGCTGTCTGATACAGATTTCAACTTCAAATCAGCTATCAAGAAGGGTGTAGCTCATGAGCTAATAATAGTATAAGCAGCCTGTTTTAAAAATAAAAATGAGGAAATAGCAGTGTGGAAAACTGATCAGAAAAGAGGATAAATACAGTAACACAAGTAAAAGTATTGTGCTTTTGCTGTGGACAGAAGGGACACATAAAAAACCAGTGTAAATTTCTAGATGAAAGGTGCCATAAATGTAATCTAAAGGGGCATTTTAAAAAGGGTGTAGGGGGAAAGCCAGACGACAATGGCAGCATAATATAAAATCTAATACAATTGTAACAGATATCGTTAGCATTAATAGTATGGGAGTAAGGGTGGAAAATAAATATATGCTACAGTTAGAAATTTGTAATAAAAAGATTGAAATGGAAATTGATAGTAGGCTGGCATGTCACTGATCTTAGAAAAGCTATGGAAACAGATTAAGGGAAAACACAAAGTTGTACCGATTAGAAAGACAACTATAAGAGGGGTAGATGTCAGTGGAAATGAATTAGGAATGCTAGGCTATGCCATAGTGTCTATAAAATACAGAAACAAGAGTAAAAAATTACCTTTATACATAGTGAAGGGTAAAATCAGTCCATATATAGGACAGGACTCGTTCATAAGTTACACATAACCATTAATGTGAACGCTGTAAATAAAATGTCAAGCGTACCAGTGGGAAGAGCAAAGCCTATGACCAGTAAGGCCAAGCGATGGCTGCGGAGACAAAAAAGAAGAGAGAAACGGAGCGACCAAAGGCAAATATAATAACACTAGTTTTGGAATCTGAGCTGCAGTATGGTTTTGTGATGTGATAAGTAAAATTTGGTTCAAAGGGGCAGTTGAAAAAATTCTGTCAAACAAAGTAGTAGTTATTAGGGGTGAAAATGATGGCATAAAAAGATGCCAGAAAAACCTTGTTAGAGAGCGAGAAAGACCAGACCTGGTTTAGTCTAAAAGTATAAACACAGTAAATGAAAAGGTGCAACCCAAAGGCAGAGAGTTACAAAAACAAAAATGAGTGACGTAAGAGAAGAATTGGATGAAAACAAAAGCCCACAAACATCTTCAGAACAGGAAGAAGCAGTAGTAGAAAAAAATCACCCAGACCTATTTGGGAAAAGCATAAACCAAATAGATTTCGAGACTATGTTTAGTAAAGTAAATAGGGGTTTTCTCTGGAGTGGGGGGAGGTGTTGTATTTTGTAAAATATATATATATTGTTTTAGTAACCATATGATATAAGCTATAAAACTAGTTTGTACTCCATAGAAAAATAGTAATGGAAACCTAATAATAGATAGAGATACTAAGTTTTATAAGCAATAAGAAAGATTGCTAATAGTTAAAAAAAAACTTAGATGTTGAAAAATAAAGGAAACTTTATTTTAGATAGATTACTTTAAATTTAAAAGCAAAAAAGAAAGATTGCATGTAGATAAAATAAACGTAAAATTAGATAGAAATTGCAGGTTAAAAGAAATGCACAAGATTGCTGAAAGATAAACTGAGTTGTGAATTATAATACCAGATATGCTTAATGGATTTTTTTAAATACAGAAAAACTGTTATTGTTTAAATTTAAATCTTAAGCTATTTTTAACGAAGCAAGCAAACAAAGGAATATCTAAAGCACTAATTACATAGGAAAGGAATGTGAACGTACACAAATTAAATGCCAGGCAATAATCATTGTAAGGACACATTAGTCTAATGGATTGTTGCTACCCTATTAAAATAATTAGTCTAATAGATTGCTGCTATTCTATATTGTTTTCGTCTAATGGATTTTATCATTACCCTATTGGAATATTAATAATGATATTAGTGGATATGAAGCGCGAGAAAAAAAGTAAAGTATAAATAGTGTGTGCTGAAAAAAGCAAGTGTCTTTTGTATCAGCTTTTCTTTACTTGCCGTAATGCTGTTGTGGTTGCTGTTTCGGGAATTAACCTACACAAAAAAGCTGAGGGAAAAGTGTACGAACATTTCTACATTGAGGGATGTGGTCCCAGAGTCCGTGCCTTTGTAAGTGAAAGACTGCCAGATAAGAAAACTTAGACCACACTGGTCTTATATTATTTGCGTATGCCTGATAAGGCCCAAATAGGATCGTGCATAAAGGAACTGTGAGTACAAACTCTAGTTATTCACTTAGGTCCACCACTAATACAATGGAAGTGCAGCTTAATCTGTAGTTATATTAGCACTGAGGGTTTAGAACTTAAAATTAGGGACTCAGCTGATTATGTTTGTAAATTAAGCAATGCTGAAACAGCATTGAGTTAAACTAGTTAACTATGTGTATGTATTTTTAAATAAATATAATCTTTATTAATGTTGTTTTTTTTTTTTTTTGTAGTTAATAGGTTTGCAATAATTGTTGGCATTCAGCATCATAGCTGAATACACTACAAATCTAATTAATAATTATAAATATATATATATGTTTCTATTTCATTACATTTTTAAATGGTCACAATTTGTATATATTTAGTGGAAATAGTATTTTCGGATAGCAATATGATAAAATCAAAAACTTCAATTGTCAAATACATCGAGCAAAATTTACAAACAACTTAATTAATTTGGGAAATAATTTCTTTTTTGCATCAAATATTTTAATTAATTCAAGAAACATTTATTAATTGTCCAAAAACATTTTAATTATTGTTGGAAATTTATTTAATATATTAAACCACTGTAATTAGCTTAAGCAAGGGCAGCTGATGGTTTTGTAAGGCCTCAGGAAAAATTATTAGTGGGACTCCATATCAATGTATCTTTGAAACATCAAAAATTCTATTAAATTTCCTTAGAAATTTGAAGTGTGCGAACCCTCGGGGAGCAGAACGTTCCGAGACCATCTAAATCATCTCTGAGTTTAAGAACCTTTAAAGCTGTTATAAACATTTATTTAATCCTCAAATATTTTTATTTAGCTTAGAAACTATTTATCTATTCCATTCGGAAAACATTTTATTAAATTTTACTTTTGTAAAATTCTGACTTAATATCATACGCATTTCACTTACAAAGGCAGAAAAATAGCTATTTTCTTAGATTAGCCGCTACAGATCCATTTGCTTTCTTTCTTCGTCATGCAATGTCAGCAGTTGATACATTTTAAGGGTTTAGTAAATTTTAGAGGATAAACATTACCTTTATGATGTGATGTGACGCTCTGGCGGAATAATTTCGAACTATATTGCACAGTTCTTAGCAATATATATAATAAATTCCGTAAAAATGGTGTTACTATTACAAAGAGACCTGAATGAAAATTCCTGAGGACGAAAATAAGGTATTGCTAGTACCAAATTGACATTTTAACTCACGCTTCGCATGCATCGACATAATCTGCACTGCCATCTAACATCATCTACGCTTTCAACGTATCTCAACTGCGAGCACTATTCATCACAAGCTGACATAGGATACTTTTCTTTAGCAGCCACCTCCTCGAAAACCATCTCATTGCCAATTCCGCAATTTGAAGTTTCCTCCATCGACTGACAAGACTGCGCGAATAGCCGGAAGACCTAACATTTCATTTACTGTCACGTTAAGTGTTACGCGATTTATGCCTGCCAGGGCCTTATTATAGTTAGTCGTGAAGTAGTGCGATTTTCACATGAGTTCTCTGAATGGATTTCAAACACCAGATAGCGTACATACAATTACTTTGTCAAAGTACCAACTTTACAAGTACAGAAGAAATAAAAAAGTTAATAAAATTCGAAAAAAGTTCGAAATTATTCCGCCAGAGGGAGTATGTTTCGGACCATTAAAGCGAATGTTTATCCCTATTTTAATAGGTGTGTTCGCCTATTAACTTCACTACTATTAATTATTTCTACTTCTATTAGTGATTATTTTCAAATCCATTGTTTACGAATGTTTCTATATATAATTAATCTCACTATTTATCATTTATGGCCTAAATCTTTTATCTCTATTATTTACATAATTCCTCAGTATTAATTTTTTATATTCACGATGTAATTATTTAGGGTTTCTCTTTCCCACAATATATATATTAAACAGGTTCGGGATATCTTCTGTTGAACAAATTCTAACAGAAAGACCCGAATGGTAAAGGCGAATTTCGGAGGGCATTCGGATTTAATTTGCAAATTAAAAGAAAAGTTAGTATAAAAAATTACAAGATAGTATTAATTAAGTCTGAATCTATTACAGAAAAGAGTAATAACTACGATTTATGTATTATATTTGATTTTAAAACGCTACTTACAAGTTACATTTACAATATTTTTAAAATCAATACTACTACACCTTCACGAGCTATCAGATCACTATCAATAATAGGCACTCCGTAGTCCTCAAACATTTTTGAAACTGTGCTTTTACCAGTGGCTATGCCACCTGTTAATCCAACCAAAAACATTGCCAAAATCGCTTTCAACTTTATATTCTTACTTCACTGTGTAAACTATAAACAGTACATAGTGCGCCCTCTAGCCCGTGTTTATTTTAAATGGCGGATTTAAAAACAATAAAGCGTGCAAAACATCATATTAGAAGGGAACTATGTCAAACAAGATCACCTTACAGAAAAGGTAGAAAGGATACAGCAATCAAAGTAAAAATAAAATATTTTTAGACTTTAAATTTTTTTTATTTCAGATTTGTTTAATGCTACATTTTAAGTTATTAAAACAGGCAAAACTCACCATACAGTAGTGATGTTTAGTGGTTTAATACATTTTAAGTTCTTACCTAATAATTTAATTTATTATCAACTCGTTCATATTAACTACAATTTTTAAAATAATTATCTTAATAATCATGTTTTTTTTAATCTTTACTATGTTTTCATTTTATGTACGTTTTCTCTCCATGTGTGTTCTAGGTTTACACTGTCAGCCAAGAATCAAAAAATATTTTAGTGCAAAATGTTGCGGCTGTTGGTTCAACTTCGGAATTAAAGATTCTTATGTCTAAATTTGGAAAAATTGAAGAATTCCATTGCCTTCATGAATATCCTAGCGAAGCGTTTACTGAAACATATTGGGTTAAATATCAAAGAATACAAAGCGCCAGGTATTTTAAAATATGTATATTTGTACATCAATCATTCTTTCTTATTACGTCCAAATTCCTTGATCATAATTGTATAACTATGTGTGTGTGTTGAATCTATTTAAACAGGCAAAACTCTCCATATAGTAATGCCAACCAGAGTAATTAATGGTTGCCAGAAGGCTTGTGCATAAAATCCCCATCTAATGCCTACTCATCCAATATTCCCAGACTAGTTTCTGGCTTATGGCCTTTGTCAGTGAGGAGCTTTGGATCTGAGAGCACTGCACCTAGGCGAAGTCCACAAGCCAGAAACTAGTCTGGGGATATTGGATGAGTAGGCATTAGATAGGAAATTTTATGCACTAGCCTTCTGGCATCCATTGATTACTCTGGTTGGCACTGAGTGGCACTACTATATGGAGAGTTTTGCCTGTTTTAATAACAGTAATGTGCTAGCATAAGAAATAGTGATCATATGATGAATCTATTTTAAATAATGTCTTTATCATTAACAACCACTAGCAAACGATATGGTCATTGTAATTCCAGTAAAAAGAAAAAACAAAAATAGAAAGAAAAAGAATGCAAAAAAAGATTGGAGTCAAATATGCTATGTGTAATTAAAGAATGGAAATATAGCACAAGCGTATTCCTAATGTCGTAGTGTAGAAACGTGACCTATAATATGAGTATCTCATATTGACCAGTCCCTATAATTAACCAAGTGAGTGAAGACAGTAAGATAAAAATGAAATGAAGAGAAAGAAAATAGCCAGAAAAGTATGAATTGAAAATTGTACTACCCTTTGATGATCCAACATCTTATCCTAAGAGACAGAGAGATTCTCTTGGTCAGTTAATTCTTATTGGGTAATACTTTTTAATGGGTTAAATGATGGTAGTAACGGTATTTCAGTGATAATTGCATTATTAATCAGACTATTATGATTAGTAGCAGGTTATTTTGTAAAATTGAGTGAATTTACAAAAAAGAACTATTAAATGTTTTTAATTTTTGAAGTGTACATTTATAAGGAAGAGAGTATATTAATCTATTATGTGATATTTTGTAATGCAGTTTTTCAATTCTACAGAACGTTTTTTTTCTTTCTGAAAGATTTTATTTCCTTATCTACTTGTAGTTCTCTATTATATTATATTCTCTACTATACCCTCTCAACGGAAGCAATCAATAGAAGCATCCTTAAGTTCATATAGCATACTTTTGTAGTTCGTATATTCTTAAAACTTCCCAATAGTTTTTAAATTAATATATTGTTGCCATATTTTAAAGTTTTCTCTAGATATGTCATCAAAATAAGCAACTTTTTGATTTTTAAAATTATAAAGAACTATTTTTATTCCATAAGCAGGATAACTCTATCCAAGTCTAAATGAATCAGTGATTGGTCAAGTCATTAAAAGCATTCATATGAATTGTTCTATCATTATTCAAAGGATTACCGTTTTACATTTCAATTGTATTGACATTAGAATGTGGCGGATGTGGTAATTATGGCCGATCCAGCATTTAATGTGTTTGTGGTTATTGAATATGCTGTTATAACTGATCATTCAATTTATATATTAAACTCTAACCATTTTTATCTATAATTAAATAGAGGATTGCAATCATGTGTGTTTAAAAAAAAAGTCTTTTAAATAGCCATTGCATATCAAAGCTCTCCATTATTATCACTTCATATTTCCAGGCTTGCAAAAATTGGTACAATAATAGAATAACAGACTGGAGCTCAAAGTCCGTAGAACACTCCAATTCAATGCTTCTGATGCTTAAACATATTACGAACTTTTGAAAAATAAACTATTCTATTTTTTTACTGGGTAATTAGCTGGGCTTCCAACTACTTGAAAGAAAAATCCTAAGCCTAACTGGAACATGAAAATTTTTTATGTTTTATCCATCTTAGATTCAAACTTAGGTCATGCAAATGGAAGCAATTGTACTGACCACTACATCACAAGGCTCTTACAATGTACATATGTGTTATAGTCATTTTATATAAGATTTTATTTCTCAGTATTGATATCTAGATACATTTAAAAAGTATTCCTTTTTAACATATCCTCACTAATATCATATCATGGTATGTTGAGTTACAATTATCACATTAAACCATGCATTTTACATTTCACTTATACTTGTGATTGGAATTCAGTAGCAATTCAAGGAGAAATGGGATGGTCAAATTTTTATATGAGAGATGCAAAAAGCGAAATGAAAATGTTTGGTAGATTGCAATGTATGGATAATAAGAGAATAACCAAAATAGTATTTAATTGGGATATGAGTAAAGGACAGGCAACAAGATGGATGAGAATGGTAGTATGGTTTATAGAAAAGGTGGGATGATTATATTAAGAGAATTGTTGAGTGTTACATAGTTGCAAGGAATGGGATAGAAGAATAAATGCATTAATAAAAAATAAGGAGTTGGAGAGATGGAAAATATACACATAAATGGAGAAATGTGTGTGATTAATTTGCAAATTATGTAAGGAAGGCATGGAAAATATTAGGCATCTGCTAGTTGAATGTAAATGCTTACAAGCAGTAATGAAGTTGTGAGAATATAAATAAAGTAATTATACAGAAATTGGGTTCTTGATTTTTATCTTGGTTTGGAAAAAGATACGGAGGATCTAAAGGCCATAGAATGGACATGATGTTACGGAAATGGGATGAAACAGGATAGAAAAGAATATGGGAAAAACTTAGGATGGAGAATGGAAAGGGAAAGTAAGGTGGCTAACAAGTTTCTCTGGGCATAGTGGCTAAGGGATTCCTGACTTCGATAAACCTGGTTAGAGGTATTAAATAAATTTTTTATTTATATTTAGTTATCTGTTCAATTTTGTTTTAAATTGGATTATTTTAAATTTTACATAAAAAAGACAACATTATGGACAAAATTTTAACATTGAAATTTGATCGTTTAAAATAAATATATATATATAAAAGGAGGTTGCCTTGACAACAGTTTGAAATTGTTGATTATTATTGATATTGGGATTGTCTAAGTGTTGACTGGTTTTTAATGATATATATGTACATTTATTTGTTTGTTCATCTTTTATAAATGACATTTGTGATGCATAAATATAAAAGGCGGATCATTGTAATATCAAAATCAGATATTCAAGCCTTTAGCTCATTCTTCAAAGATAAGTTGATATCTGAAATTTGTTTATAATAAGAGAGAGAAGTCTGAATTTTTAAGTTAGATGATGGTTTACAATCTCATAAACTAGGATTTAATGAAAAATGTGCTATAAAATCATAAGTCTGGTTATTTGCATATATATATTTACTTTTTAAAGATTATATTTTTGTTGTTGGTATTGCAGAATTGCCAAGCGCAAATTGGATGATTATTCGTTTTTTGGTACTGTGCTTGATTTATGTTATGCACCAGAATTAGAGACTGTCCACGAAACAAGAGAAAAACTTCAAGATCGTAGAAAAATTGTTGCACTTAAAACAAAAGATAAAGGTAAGAGTATAACTTTTATTTTAGAAAATTCTATATATTTAATTTATTTTTAATAAAATGTGTATGACATTGGTTTGAACATGATTTTAAAATGGACTGAGCAAAAGTTTTGAAACAGCAGGCTTCATGAGATGTTGCCTATCTTATTTAGCACAAAATATGCCAAAATATAATTATTTTTAAAGAAAATTTATGTAAATTTTTTGTAACAAAAATTTGGAAATTTCTTACGAATTTTGGAGAAAGTTAAATGAATGAATAGGAATGAAACATAAAATTTTAATAAGTGAAGCTAATATAATGCCAGGCACACCATACAAAAAGGTCATAAAGCGTTGCAGATTGACAATGCCTGCTTATAAAAAATGAATTTAATAAAATAAGAAAATTGTCTCCACAAGAGATGTACAACTTCTTCGCTGATGCCAAAGACAGATATTTATAGACTTTCTTTTTCTTTATTCCCATTTGGCTTCTGGATGAAAAACACTGCATAAACATGTTTTCAATATAAACAGTGAGGATTATCAATTCCTCTACAAGCTTTATGATAAATGCTTAGCCAGAGCCAGCACTCAAAATATCTCTCAGGAACCTCTCCCCAAACCCCTGACCATGGTTTCGTGCTTTGGCACTCCTCAGAGAGGTGTTAGGATAGGTTCAGACACTAGATAGGGTCATGTGATCCATGACTCTTATTTTGACTGTTTTCAATATGTTTCTAATTGATGGAATGTTTTTAAAAATTTCAGCTATTAGATATACTATCTGAGGATTATTCTTATACTTTTTAAAATAGAAAATCTGTAACTAACCATAAGAGGTAGCGTATATGTTGTAAGAGCAAGAGAAAACCCGATAAGGGAGAATTCCTCTGACATTTAATGAAAGTGTGGATTTTATAAGTCTAGATTAGGCATGAAAAAATCTTTTTCTAGCAGCAGAACTAATTGGGATAATGCTCGTTTTAAATTAATCCTCGTCACTAAAAGGAAAATTTGACATACATTGTATTTAATACAAAGTATTCTAAAATAAAATTATTTTGAAAGAAAAATCATATAAGTTTTATATTTTGGTTATTATAAGGGACAACGTATAGCTCCTAGGCTGTTTGATTTGGATTGTATAAAATTTATGGTCAAGGCCACTGGAGAATACAAGCACAATGTATATGAACCTGAGCCCAAGAACCATAGAAATTTAATGTCCCTACAGCTGAAAATATAAAGAAGATATATTGACTATATAAAATCTAAATAAATGTATGAATGTTATTTTTAATGCCGTTATATTTTTTATCTCGACAATTCTCTATTTTTTCAAATTGCTAGCTCATATTAACAGTTGTAGATTACCAATTTCAGTCGTTGATAATAATCGAAATGATAATTGATCAGGCGGTCAGTGAATATTCATATACCAGAAATGACAGGTTAATTTTTAATCCAACAATCTTTAGCTCTCAAATCTCTTACTCCACCATTATGCTTAGTAAAGAAATAAAAAATAATTTTAACAAGTTACTTAGTAAAGCAAAAGGGAAAAAAAATATTTTTCTAATGGCTGACAACAGACATGAGAAATTTTATGGAGAATACTCCATTATTTCAAAATACTGACATTAAAGTGAAGGGAGTAATGTATAAGAATATAATTCTAGATAGAAAATATCCATGAAGTTATTGTAAGGATTATATAATTCATTTTACAATTGTCTCCATGTTACAATATTTATAGAAAAAAGCTCAGTTTTAATAGTTTCTTTTATTTACATTTTCTGATAGCAATATCATTAATATCACAATTTGTTAGGGATCTTGTGAGCCCACCCC
Organism: Epiperipatus broadwayi; assembly: GCA_028023455.1. Lineage (NCBI taxonomy): Eukaryota > Metazoa > Onychophora > Udeonychophora > Euonychophora > Peripatidae > Epiperipatus > Epiperipatus broadwayi. The sequence continues at coordinate 1,064,633 of JAQFVV010000058.1, read as the reverse complement.
CATCCCCTACTAAAAAAAAAACCATAATTCAAAGCTCCAAAATCGTAAACGAGCACTAGCTGAATATCAGACACATTGGTAATAAGCAGACTATTAGTAATTTTGTAAGGGCAGTTAGTCGAGAACACTGGGTGATGATCAATACACCACATTCTCATTTAGTAATGTGATTGGTTGATAGATGGTGGTGCAGATAACTTCAAATGAAATAAGAAGGAAAAACTCCCAAAAATAATCAAAAATGATAATGAGTACAGCCAATATTTAGTCATTACCTGAATAATAAAGATAATAATGCAGTTAGGAAAATTAAAACTTTTGCCATCTTCACTGAATATCAAAATTTGCAAGTAATGACCTCACCAAAAACTATTCAACTTAACAAACTCCTTTCAATTGTTAGATAACAAAGAAATCTTAAATCAATTGATTAATCACCTAAATTAATAATAATGTTCAATTTTGGAGTTCCCAAAGTAATTATTTATGAAATTTTAAGTCTGTAAATGGGTAGTGTTTTAATCATCGTTTGAATACTCCATTCTGCCAAATCATTTATTGAAGCTAAAACTGTTCTTTGTAATCTTTAGTATAAAAGGCTGCTGATGTTATTATTTCAAAACAATCGGATTAAGTATGTTTTGACCCAGGAATTTGTGCCATTTTACCGTAAGAATGCTTTTATTGTTCTAGTTTGTAAAAATAAAAAAAAATAGAAAAGATTGTCAATAATTATCATAGAATGTCATTGTTATCTGATATAGTAAAAATATTTATATGAATTTTATTGAATAGATGACTTCCAGTCTTAAATAATTACCAGAATTAAAATGGTATTAGAGAATAAACTTGTTCTACAGATATAGTTTGATATTGCATAAATGCAACAAAAACATTATAATCAAAGTTGTAATTTATATATTGTTTTATCAATTTTCTCCGAGCATTTACCTTGCTATGTTTGAAAATAGCTTTTTATCTATTTGACACTATAAGAACCATTTTTATCAGTGATGGACAAATTGAGAGATGTGAAACAAAAAGTTGATTTCATAAAAGTATGTTAGTTTCATATTTTCTTTTTATAACAATTTTTTTTGCAAGAATTTTGTAGGAAACTTAACAACGCAGTCATGAGAATGCATTATAGATTTGATGGTGCGATTTTAATTTGAGTTTAAGAAAAAAATCAAAAACAAGAACTTCTCAGCTTCCTAATTTACAGTACGCTGGTGATTATACTTTTCTTATCAACTTAAAAAGATAATTTACAAAATATTTTGAATAAAATTTATATAGAATTTTGTTTAATAATTAATGTTAAAAAAAAAACAACTAATATGAGTATATGTGATGTGATATATTTGGCTTCTCCTTAAACGAAGTCAAGAATATCGCAGCAATTATGCCCAGATAAACCTGTTAGCCATTTTATTCTCCAAATGGACTCTTAAGTCTTCACATATTCTGCCCCATCCCATTTCCACAACATAAACTTTGTCAACTCTATGGCCTTTATATCTAAATCCCCCTTAATCTCTTCGCAAACCCAACATAAAAACTAATAACTCACTTTCTACCAAAATCTTCAGTGCAAGTCTTTATAATCAATGATGCAGGAAGGTCTGTGCATAAAATCCCTATCTAGTGCCTACTCATCCAACATCTCCAGACTAATCTCTAGCTTGTGGCTTTCATCAGTGAGGAGCCTTGGATTTAAGATCACTGCAATGGATAGGGATTTTATGAATAAACCTTCCTGCATCCACTGATTACAAAGGTTAACTCTGTGGCACTACTGTATGGAGAGTTTGTTATGCATTAATGAAGAATGGGTAGTTAAAGAGATGGAGAACTAGTATGGAGAATAAAAAGAGTTTAAATATATATAGAAGTAAACAGAATATTAGTTGCGAGTTAATTTGTGATAATAGCAAGGAAAGTAGTTTACTGTTTAAGGCTCGAACGGAATCTTTAGCAACAGGGGATTATACATGTAAATGGGAAAATGTGGATGATTTAGTCTGCAAGTTGTATAAGGAAGGCATAGAAAATATTAGGCATCTGTTAATTGTATGTAAATGTTTGGAAGCAGAAAGGATACAAATAATAAAGTTGTGGAAGAATAAATATAAGGAAAATGATTATACAAAAAGTGGGTTATTGATTTTTATGCTGGGTTTGGGAAAAGATAAGGGGGAGTTAGATATAAAGGCTTGGAGTTGACAAAGATTATGTTGTGGAAATGGGATGGAGCAGGATATGGGAAAACTTAGGGTGGTGAATGGAAAGGGAAGGTATAGTGGCTAACAGGTTTCTCTGGGCATTGTTGCTGAGAGATTCCTGACTCTATATAAGGAGAAGTCACAGTGCATCATATCACATTATTCTTATTAAGAGCATGTTTATGCATATGAAATGGTGATCATGTGAAAAATTAATATTGTTTTCTCAGCCAGTGAAGGAAGAAAAACTTCAGCAACTTTTATCTTAGATAGTTATAGTTCCAAATCTATATTAAATTAAATATTTTGGATATTTTATAATGGGATAATTGAAGGTTAATAAGTAACTCTGACTACAATGTATTGCTGCCTCATTTAACAAGTTAACATATTTCAGCTAAGTTATAAGAATGTTGGGTAATTATAACATAATCGGGCTTGGCCACTTGATGGCATTGTTGGCAGTCAAAAACAATACAATACAATGTTCGGGGCCGCATTATATTTTTAAATCGAATCGCTGTTTTTTTTTTTTTTTTTGGTTATTAATTTATTGATTGCTATAACTTTTTTTTCATGCCTTTTTATTAAAAAAGTTGTTTAATTTTGTATTTAGTAAACGACAACCTTTTTTTTTTATTTTTAAATTGCTGTTTTTGGACAAAGCTGCTACTCTGCGATGCCTTTCGCTTAATTATTGCAGAAATACTCAGCTTCTGTTGTCGGCAACTGCGGAAAAAGTTGATCGCCATCCATTTTATCAACTATGTGGTATTTCACGTGAAAACGAGATTTCGCACACGATATCAGCCGAATTATTTTTTACCTACCCTCGGCAAGCTTTTACACCTTACACATTCTCTAAACAAGGGTGTGGCCATTTAGAAAATTACTATAAATTCATGTTTATTAAATAAATTATAAATACAAATATTGTATAACGTATATTGTAAAAATTTGACTAATCCAACTAAACACACATACATATCAAACTGTAAACGAAAGATAAGTGTGTGGATTCACAATAACTGTCGCGAAGCAGAAATAGGCATCATAAACGGCCTTCTAATGGCTAAGACAAACATAGATGTTTTCTATAGCCGTAAGTCAGGCCTTGTAAACGGCATTTGTTAGGTGTTTTGACAGGATATGCCACATTATCATTGGATATGGCTTGAGTGTAAATAAGAACAGAATTCTTTGAAAAGTCCTTTATGACGAACTTGAGTTTGGTTTTTTAAGGAAGAAGCAGACATCATTTACATTATAAAGGTTATCTCAAAGACACTTTAAAGAGTTGTAGTATTCATTGCTTTAAACAAGCAGGTAAAAACAAGGTTTGATGCAGAGGAAGTTAGAGACAGGCAAAACTCTCCATACAGTAGTGCCACCCTGTGCCAACCAGAGTAATCAATAGAGTTTTGCCTGTTTAATAAGTTATGTTCTAACATAAGAGATGGTGATCATGTAATGTTTAGTGGTTTAAGTTAGTGACAGCTAAATGTTTCACTATAAATACCTATATAACCAATTAAATTAACAGACAGTGCATTCCTCATTAGCTTCAAATCTGTAATATTGTAAACCATCATTTAGTATAAAAAATTCAGTCTATCCCTCTTACTATATAAGTATTTCAATATAAAATGTTTGGTGTATTTAAAAGAAAGATTATTATTTATAATATCCTGCAATGCTAAGCATGCTTTCGACTCTTTGAAATCATAGTCATAGCATAAATAATTACTGAAAGAGGTCTTACTTACGCTCAAATGTCTGAGGTGATATTTAATGAAGTATACATGTATATGACATTTCAAATATGAATCTATTCTCAGATGCTGAAACCTCTACCTAATGAAGATAGATTTGTATCTGGAATAAATAAATAGGAAGAGAGGGCTGGTATGAATTTTTATACAGAACGATTTTCCATATTATAAAATTGAAGCAAATTTGGAATCCACTGTAGAGTCCATTAATTTATTTGTATATATATATAAAGCTATAAATGTATTTTACTTTAATTTCAGGTAATTCTGTTCTTCATTCTGCGAATCAGCTACATAGCTCGTTACCATCCAGCAATACATCTAATGTTAGTTATTTTCATTACCCATCAGTAGCTCGGTTAGAACCACCATCAGAAAGTCTATTCCTACCTTCGTCCTTTTCATCCAGCAGTACATGCTTCATTCCACGCCAACTCCAGAGGCCTTCTGCCACTCCAAAGATAAAATCGTCAATTCATTTAGATAAAATACCTAATCAAGAAAGTTACCAAGAAAAAGATGAAACGTTGACAACAATAACCAGTATCCGGCAGAAATTAAAAGAGGTAAGAAATTATTTTAGCTATAAGTAATTGTCACTCTCTCTTTATATATATATAGCTGAAAGATAAAACTACATTTAAATAGTGCTCTGCAGGCTAAAGATCTCTTCATCTTCTCTTTAAACAGAAACAGCAAAGAAGAAGACAAGTCATTTGGCTACTTAAAGGCTGAATATTGAAGATTTATTGATGATTTTGTTTTATTGTCTAGTTTTCTTTTAACAACCAGTAGTCAAATGACTATCTAAGCTGGTTATGGGTTGAATGCTTTGGGGGGTGGGGGAGCAGATATGTGCTAACCATTATTTCACAAAATTATTTTTTTTATTTGAAAGAAAATTTAGACCTGTCAGAATATTGCTTTTTGTATCTTTTAATTTGTGTATTATTCTATTGAGTGAATGACTGTAGATTTTTACATGCAATGGCCTAAAACTGTTTTACCTTTTAATTATAGACTGTAAGTATTTGTACATATAAAAACACATACTCTTAAATCTGAGACAATTATTACTTGCTTTATTGTTAAGAGAGAGGCAAATAAATTACAAATAGAATTTATATCTTTTTGTTGTTGTTTTTCCTTTTGTTATTGTCTGGATATTTTTTGTCTGACCTTTTGCTCTCTTACTGTTTCAAAATAAATTGTTGTTACGTGTGGTAATGCAATGTATCTTTTATATATATACTAGTTTATAATAAATAACTATGGTTAGTGGCTTAAAGATCATATGATGTTTAAGCATCCGAATGGTAAGTTGAGCACAATTCCATTTATTAGTTAAACTGAGATCCCCCCGTCCCTCCTTACTCAAATGAGATTGTTTCTATTTACTTTCAAAAAAAGATTAATTGGGTCATTTAAATATGAATAGAAAAAATGTCTTGGGAGTGTTTCCTTTTGATTTTAATCTGTGTATTCTACACATTTCACAACATATGGTTTTGAAACATAAACTTTAACTTCTGAACTGAAATAAAGATTATGGATAATATAGAAGAGTATGGAAAGAATTATATTGAGAAGAAAAATTATAAGATAAGAAAAGAAATGAGTGAATTGATATTATCAGTATACTTATATTAATGGAAATAGACTTGACTTATAGTAAAAAGCAATGACTGTTGATAAAATAATTAGACATCAAACGATAAGCAGCATCAGACGAGACATTTTGATGTGAGAGGATCAAATATGAAAGCTTTCTGGATTTTTATAGAAAGGAAATGCTATTGATAGACTTTTTCAGAAAAATTATTGAAATGATCTTTGCCCTACAACACTTCATTAACTTTAAATGTTGATGGATAGTTTGTTATGTATGCATTTCTCATCATTTAGATTACTTCAAATATTTTATTACAGATCGTATAGTTGCTCATCAATGATTAGAGGCACATTGTAAGTGAATCAAGTTATATGTCTCCAGATCAAATTTAGTTGAAAATAAATGTTTTTGTTCCAATTCTGATAATATATAACCTATACGTCAAGCACTAACTTTCACATAGTTGCTGAACAGGTGGTATTTTCTTAACTTTCATATATGTAGAATGACTGGGTGCATTATCAGGTAAAAGTTGTTAACTAAATAGAAATTGGTTTTTGATATGCATGATGATTATCAAAGTTAAATGACAGGCTTTTAATTAATGCTAAATATGTTTGGAACTTAAAGAATTCCCAATATTAATCGATTCCATACCCCATACTATGAAGTCAATTAATTCAGTGACGAGAATAATATTAATAAGAAATGTTCTATAGCTCATAGATGTTAGATTCATTAAATATATTTATATTCATGGCACACACAAAACAGAAAATCACCAAGACATTTAATTATTATAAAGCATGAATAAGATTAATATATTTAAGTCTTGATGCTGGTTTAAATCTTTAATTCTCAATAAAGTTAGTATCAAAATCTGTTATTGTATATTCATTATAAGTAGCCCTGTGTGACGATGAGCAATAATGGAAACCAATCAAAATCTTTAACTGCATAAAGTTTTGACTATGAAGATATACAAATTAGATTTTTTTTTTTTTTTGGTCTTTGATTTATCTAAGAATCACGAGAGAAGTTTAATAGTGTTGAAGAAGTAAAATAATTTATGCATACCCATCCAAAAATTTTGTATTTTATGAATTGGTATCAAAAGTAGTATAAAATATTGAAAAGCGGTATTAAAGTTATCTTATTTAGTTTTTGGATTTAATAAAAATTAAAATATCTTTTTTTTTCTTTAGCCATTGCAGTAAGTATTGCTGATGGATATATTAATTTATTCCATAAATTTTTCAGTATGTATGCATACATGAACCGTATCATGGCACAATAGTAGTGCATCTATCCACTTTCTATCCAGACCTCTGGAATCAAATCCAGACCAGTTAAATTTGGATATTTTTTCAGTGGATTCAGAGATTTTTTAAAAGTAACAAGATATAGCCAATTTAATTAAGCAACCAATATTTGTTGATAAGTGAGTATCTAGCTATTCTTAAGTAAAGAGTAAAATAGGAGTGGAAAACTATTCAAATCTTCACTGCTTTTCTATTGGAGATCTTTTACTTGCAGTAGGCTATTTTATTCATATATATATAACTTCCTCGCTTCCCCAATCTTTTTGTGATTTTCAGTTAGTTACTTTGGATTTTTTGTGAAATAAAGATTTCAATCAAAATATCACAGATATCTCTTTTACACTTTCTTAATATGTATATATAATTCGCTTATCATGTATATTATTTCCAAAATGAATAAAATCCTATGCATGTTCAGCAGCCCTCCCCATTCAAAAAGATATTAATTAGAAATATATTAAAAAGAAATTTTGTACATTTTAATGTTTTAGTTCATGGATACATATATATATATACATATCTTCTATAAACATTACAAGCATACCCTTCTATATTTGTGTGTTAAAAACACATTTTGTTATTGCCCATTAATTTTAGCAGACATGGCAGAAAACTACTATATTTCTCTGTTAACTTTTAACTATTAAGAATTTAGTTTTTCTATATTCCACATTCATTTATCTTATAAACACATATTCAATGCATATTTTAATCTTATTCAGAATGTATCTTGAACTCTATTCAAGACCAAAATATTATAATAATCTCTGGACATATTATTACTAATTACTTATTTAGTTTCAATAATTAAATTTGTTAAGTGCGTACTCGTTTTTTAAAATAAATCTGGTGTTAAGATTTGTAGAGGTCGCTACTGTCGTTTTTTAGGCGCATAATCTTAAGGTTATTACTTAGTTTCAGCATTTATATTTACTAAAATATGAGACTAAATGGGAAATTATCTCTACTTTTCATGTGTTTACTGCAGTGAAAGTGAATTATTTATGATAAATGAATTATAAAATTTGTACTGTAAAGATGCAAAAACTTCTATTAATGTAAGCTATATTTAAATTTCCAGTATGTCTGACAAAGATATATATATTATCTGAAACATATATTTGTATAGTGTAAGAATCATGCCTGCAAGAAAGTGCTAAAACTTGCTCAGCTAATTGTAATAAAATAACTATAATTATTTCATTAAACAGAATTGATTTTTTTTTTCTTTATCATATTCTTTTTTAGGTCGCAGAGCCCACTTTGGAAGTTCGGATTTGGAAAAAAAGGAAAACTTCAAAAAATGTAGACGTATAAATTTTTGTTTTAAATAAAACGATGTATGTTTTTTAAATGTAAATAGTATGAGAAATATATTGAATAATTCTTCTTGAAATACTCATATTACACTAGTCAACCATTTTGTCCCAAGCATTTGATATCCATTTAATGTATTTGAAGTATACTTTTCATGCTGGATGCAAATATAAAATCAGACTTTATTATAGTTCTCTTTAGACATCATATTTATATTTTAACCATTTAGCATAGCCACAGGGTTAAAAATTAATACTGAGCAGAAATTTTTGTAATGAGATTCATTCCTTTGATGAGAAAGATCTGCTCACAGTAACAGACTTTCCAGATTGAAATATTCTTTAGATCTATTTAAACACAGGTCTAATATATGTGCACTTAATGTTATTTATATATATGGACCGTTATTATTTTTGTTAATTTTGCACCAAGTAGTGTGTTCATTTAAGTGTTAAATGATATTCCATGGAACTATCTTGATTATTCCAATTCATTTTGCTATATAACTGCTATGTTAAATTTTAAATCCCAAATCATAACTTTATGCCACTACTAAATAAGTGTTATAACTTTAATTTATATATAAAATGGCTGACCAAAATAAGAGTCAAATCGTTATCATTTGATGTGTGGTTCGTACAAGATTACTCACAGGATAATTTATATTTCATATTACAGATATCCTTTACTTTTCTGATGATGGATGGAACTCAAAAATCGCATTATTGTATGTGCCCCCGAAAGTACAAAAAGAACAATTAAAAACAAAGTGATTAGTGAAATATCTTAACTGCACAATTTCTTGGCAATACTATGCAGGAGTCAAAACTTGATCCAACATTTGAGGCTGTTTATTCAGTGAACCAAATTTGCTGTTACAAAATCTGATTGATCTTCATAATTTGAATTTATCTAAGAAGCAGGCTGAATTTTTAAGTTCAAGATTAGACTGGGAATCAATTGCAGTATAATAATGTTTTTTTAAACCACCAAACATCACATGATCACCATTTCTTATGTTTGCTCATAACTTATTAAAACTCTTCATACAGTAGTGCCACTCATTGCAAGCCAGAATAATCAATGGATGCCAGAAGGCTTGTGCATAAAATCCCTATCTAGTGCCTACTCATCCAATATCCCCAGACTAGTTTTTGGTTTGTAAAAGATTGCATTAGATCTTAAGATCTAGGTGCAGTGCTTTCAGATCCAAAGCTTCTCACTGATGAAGGCCACAAGCTAGAAACTAGTCTGGGGATATTGGATGAGTATGCACTAGATAGGGATTTTTTGCACAAGCCTTTTGGCATCCATTGATTACTCTGGCTTGCACTGAGTGGCACTACTGTATGGAGAGTTTTACATGTTTTAATAACAGTTATGAGCAAGCATAAGAAATGATGATCATGTGATGTTTGGTGATTTAATACCAATCCTGCCTAGAAGAATTGTGGTGGCTATAGTTATTAAAGAACCAGACATTAAAATGTATGGGTACTGAACTGAGTTCAGAACTATATAAGCTAATGAGCTTAGATTGAAAATATTGTGTTTTCAATTTTATTCTCATAGTTTCGTAGTTAAATAGAGATAAAGGGTGGCTGCTGGAGGGTTGCATTAGATCAGGGGTCCCCAACCCTATGCCCACGGGCACCATGGCGCCCGCAGACCATTTTATGTGTGCCCGCCGCTATCCGAACACGATAAAAAATTATATATCTGATACAAATAAATTTAATTTTTAAAATCTCTTATAAATTATTGTATTATATTGTAATCAAATTGTAGGGAATACTATACTTTTACAGCGTAAAAATATAAACATTATTTACATTAAAATGTTATTTTTGAAATAAATATTTTTTTGTACATTATGTGTATTATTAACAATATCCAACTATAAATTTACATTGAAAAAATAAATGGTGCCCGCCACCTAGTGGAAAAAAATAAATGGTGCCAGCCCTCTGGCCGGTATTATAGAATGTGCTCTTAAGTGCAAAAAGGTTGGGGATCCCTGCATTAGATCCTAAGATCTGGGTGCAGTGCTCTCAGATTCAAGGCTCCTTACTGACAAGCCAGAAACTAGTCTGGGGATATTGAATGAGTAGGCATTAGATAGGGATTTTATGCACAAGCCTTTTGGCATCCATTGATTATTCTGGGTTGCATTACTGTATGGAGAGTTTTGCCTGTTTTAATGGTTTTTTACGATCACCATAATGAATGCAAAAAAATATTTCTTCTAAGATGGATTTCTGTTTTGTAAAGATGTTTATGGAAATTCTTAGTCACCAACACAATATATCCAAGTGACATTTTCAAAAACGATCCTGAAAATAAATTTCTTTCTGGACTTATTAAAGTATGAAATAGTATGACAGTATGAAGTTACTTTTAGAAAAGATTTAGAAAAATAATAAAATATCTAGGATGAGTCATTGCACTTTTGCTAGAGTTGCAACTGTTTTTTATGTACGAGGTGAACAACAGATACAAGCAGTGCTATTAGTCAAAATTCACTTCACATATCCTGAGTAAGAACAATGCTATAAACTACCCCATGTCAAATTGTAAGGAAAGTTTATATAGATTTATAAAAAAAAAAAATATTTACGTGATGGATAAAATACTACTGGATTCACATACTTAAGAAACAAGTTTCCTCTGAATAGCGATAAAAAAAATTAAGGGGCTCAGCTCATAGAATTGTTAAGAAGTAAGATATCTGAATAGCAATTTTAAAATCTCCCAAAATCTTTTTGAGAAGTTCCAGGGTTGAAACTATCCTGAACCAGCAATTAACATTAAGTCTTATTAAATAACAGAATACAATATATCATTAAAATTTCTTTTTATTTTAGTCTTGGATTGTTTTATCCCAGAAAATTTATTGTTCTAGCATTTTCATTAGAACACAAAAAATCATAATAAATAATAAAAATCATATACAACAGCTAAATAAATACAGAATATGTTAATAATTATACATAGTCTTTTTCAGCATATTGTTTCGTGCCCGTTTCAAATGTTAATCATCTATTTTAACTTTAACCAATTATTGCAGATAGAACACCATCTAGTATTCCATAATTGATAAAATAACAAATAAAACATCAGTAAAATAGAATAAAATCTTCATGTAGATATCCAATATAACTTCAAAGAATTGATTATATAACATAACAAAATACAGAATAAATAATACATACATTATACAACTTTATATATATTAATAATTTCCCATTCATTTTTAATTATTTATTCTGCATATTGTTATGTTACATAATCAATTCTTGGAAATTTTATTGGAACACTATATGATTTTATTCTATTTTATTTTGTTATTTGGTTAACATTAAAATAGATGATTAACATTTGAAAAAGAAATGAAACCATGTGCTGAAAAAGGCTTTTTATGTATAATTATTATTAATATAGCTGTTGTATATGATTTTTATTATAATTTATATGAAAAAACAGCATAATGGATTTCACTAATGTCCAGTTTTGATGAACATAAAAAAGTACGATGAAAAAAAATTACCGATGTCAGCAAGCAACCAATATGCTACTACTAATCTTTGTCAGTGGTATTTTTAAGGATACTTCAAAATTTAATTATATATCATTCATCTCACAGAAATTTTACAAACATTTAGATTCCATATTAAAAATACATTAAGAATCTGGAATTTTCATTTTTGGGACAATTTTTTTTTTTGTTCCTTAGTTGTATCATATTTGGGTGAAACAAAATGGCAGATATTTACATTAATTTTTATTGCCTCTTTATAAAATTACACATTGTTTTGTTTCATTCCAATAATAGTTAAAATTGTTAGTTTCAATTTTTCTTTTCTTCAGTATAGATTGGATGTCTCTTACGTACTATACATATGTAAACAATACTGAAAATCCTTTCTTTACTCAGAAGATGTAAAGAAAACAAGCAGAGAAAATTCATAATGTTCATTATTTAGATAGTTACCACTGCAACTATTATTATTATGTGATATGTATTACTCACATGATAAATAAATGCACAAAGCATGCATGGGCTATCATGGTGGATTTTACTAGATTCACCTTAGTGTTTACAACCAAGAAAATGCAATGATTTTTGAAAAACTTTATAGAGTGAGTGAATATTCATTTTCTTTACTTTACACTTAAAGATATACAAAAATAATTGGAACTGTTATATTCTAGAAGCAGTAAAGTCGTCAATTAAGAAAATAATTAATTACCAAAAATAGAGAATATCATAAAAATTGCTTGGTTATGAATGGCATCATTTGGTTATCTATAATGTAAGTAAAAAACTAACTATAATTAAATGACAGTGGATTTTGTGAAATTAGGAAAGATAAAGGCATAATTTGAAAACAAGAGTTGTATTTTACCTTAAATGCAGTAGTAATGGAAGCGCAAATGGAATCAGTTTCAATAGAAACAAAATATAGAACAATTATATGAAAATTGATGGAATATTAGAATTGCAAGATTAACTGACTTAGTAGAAGATATTAAGTACAGATAATTCAAGGTTATGTTTTAGCAAATCTCCATTCTGATAAGCTGATTACATATGAAAGTAAGATATGTTGATCAATTTAATGAAAATATCAAATGCAGATACTTCAGGTTTATTCCCAATTCCAACAAATTTCATTGCTTGTAGGTGAATCATTTTCTCTATCAACATCAATGGATAAATCTCACAGATCAAATGTCTCATGCCATCAACATGTCCTTTAGTGTTTAGATGGCAGTATTCCTCCACCACTGTAGGCCAATCACGCTGTATGTTAAATAAATCCATCATTTTGCCATTAATAAGATGAAATCACAGGTTCTGTCCATCAATATTTTGTTTTCATCTATCAACAAAAATCGATTTCATTAATCAAAACCATTAATGTCAATGAACTTTGGAGGCAATGGACACAAAAGTTATTCATGATGTAAGTTTTAAAGTTTTATTTTACTCTTCAAAATCAGATGTTAAGGAAACTATTTAAAAATGATGCAATTTTTCATTACAAACTCAATTCCAAAATTAATCAGGAGAAAAATATATTTGTGTGTAATTTATATAATACACACACTTATATATATATATAAATATTCCTTTATAAAGTTATGTACATATCAATACATTAGCAATAAGTTTACTAATCTTGGATAAGAAATTAATCAGAAAATATATTTTTAAAAAAAATTTACTACCAGTTTATTCATTTTAAATAAGTAAAAAAAAAATGGATATAAATTTTTTACATTTTACCATTTAATTAATGATAAATTATTTATTTGAAATAGATGTAATTTTAGTTTAAAATTTGATCACATCATTCATGGCATCCTATATGAAGATCTCAAATCCGATTATAGAGATGCAACCGCCTTGGTTTCTCCTTGAGAGGATCCGTACTGTTATAATACAAATGCAACTTTTAAACAATCACATTGATGAATGTTCAAAGCTAAAGTTTATTTTTTAAATATAATAAACTGCGATTACTTTATAATTTTCACTATTATATAATCCTACGATAAGATGGAATTCAATAAATTGAATACTCAATGTTAAATGCTGCATACAAACATTATTCAAAAGTCTTATCAGCCAGAAAAAAATAACAGAACACCATTCAAGATTTGAATTTCCTGGAAATTTAAAGTCATCACCCCAATTCCCTCCCTTAAACTGTTATATATATATATTAACAATTTTTAATATTTAACAGTTTAAAGTTGCTTCAAATAATTTACAACTCAACTGCTAGCCAAACAAATATGATCCAAAGACCATAGTCACACAAAATAAAAATAATCTCATTTTCAGCTTAAAAGCTATCTTTCATACAAAAATATTTAATACATAAATAACATAATAATGAATTGCTATCCTGAAAACAAACATTAGGCCTACAAAATTGAAAAAAATAATGGTCTTCATTCATGTTTCGAATTTCCATCTGTACAGTTTCATTAGCAAAGCATCATTACTTCTGTCCTATTCAATTTTGGTAATTACACTCAAAGCATCATCTATTCTAACTTCGAAGCTTTATCATTATATTTATTCTGTATTAATTTGTTTGGATATTACATGTAGTTATCCATTCTTATTCACCAGTTTGAATATTAAATAAATTAAAAATTTGTAAATATAATTTCATAAATTTAAAGTGTGACTGCCTATATGAGCAGTGGTAGAAATCATTTCTTTCTTAGCCATTTCCTTGTCCCTTATACTCGTACTATTGCTATCACAATGAAAGCATATAAATTTTTAAAAGCAGCAGAAAAAAGTTTTTATTTGATAATTATCAATAGATAAATCATCTTGGAAACAAAAAAATTAATAAACAATTTTATTAGCCATATTGTTAATTTTAGAAGTATCAAGGCATTATTTCATATGCTTATGGGTTGCTACTACATATTATTAAAAATTTTGTTTAAAAGGGTTCCAAAACACTCCATTATCAATTTTCAATATAAAAAAAAAAATGAAGCCAAGTGTAATTTTTTTATGAGAAAGAGGCTAAGAAGCAAACATTCATGCATGTACTTAACTAATCTAGATATAAATACTCACGTGAATAAGCTCTTTCTCTTGATTTATTATATTGTTTTTTTCATAACTACATTATTCTATTTTAAAGTATATAATTTTTAAATTAAATTTTATCATAGACAAGTATTTGTGGTAAAAATGTACATTAAATAGGGTTCAGTAGTGACTACTGTACCAAGCAGCTGCATCACAGGAACCAAAATGGCTACAAATATGAATGGACAATTGTATATACATAAGTACATAGTGAGATGGACTGTTCTCTTAGCAAACAACGTAGTCAGTGTATACATACATATTTATATATATTCAAGTCTTGAAAGGAAAAATAGAAATGAACACAAGCAAAATTTACATATAGAATTACTTAAAATAATGTACTAAACATCACATGATCACTATCTCATACTAGCACAATAATTGTTATTAAACAATTCAAAACAAAACAACACTCTCCATATAGTAGTGCCATCTTGTGCACAAGCCTTCTGGCATCCATTGATTGCTCTTGTTAGCACAAGATGGCACTACTATATGGAGAGTGTTGTTTTGTTTTGAATTGTTTAAAATAATGTATGGAATGATTTAAATGTTGATTGATTATGTACTATATTTTGAAATATAAATTATTTAAAATCAATTATACAAATGGTCTCTTTAGTGCAAATATTTTATTTTAGTTCTGACTTTGACAAATCTAAATTTTAAAGAAAAAAAAAGATATTTTTGTCTAAAACAAAGTTATTATTTTTTTCTTTCTTATGCACTTTTAATATGAAATAAATTTATAATTTGTTTTTGTTTTAAAATTCCTTCTAATTTAATATAAATAATGGGTTCAAATTAATTAATTATTGTTAGATTGAAGAGAGTACAAAAGTCAACTTGTTGTTAGTCTTCATATTGGTTGAGTTTGAATACACGGATAGGTAAGGGATGGCTTCTCAGTAACTGACAGACCAATATGTGGGAAATAGACTGCTTGCCTGACTGAAGTTCATGAAAACAAAGCTGAACTGAGTTGAGGACTCCAGTACTTATATGTGCTCATCGTGAAATGTTTCATCAGCAATCTCTATAAGCCAACCTACTGATCTTGAGACTCCAGTGATGCTATGCACTCTTCATATATTCAAGGAAGCACAGACTGAAAGAAACCTATCAATTGTATATACACTGTCCATGAGTAAGACCTATTTTAGAAGTATATGAAAGCAAGAAAAATAAACTATTGGGACAATTTTCTTAGTTTGGCAAAAAATAAGAAAATGTCAAAAAACAAAAGAACTGTCAGATCTTTCAAAGATAACAATATTTCTTTATTTTAAGAACTTTTGTTTGATTTGTAAGACAATGGTAATTAAAAATTAATAACTGATATACACATTAGAACAAGCCCATATGTGTACACATATTATATATGCATTAATGTTTATTTATTTTGTTAAAATAGAATATTTATTAGCTTAATGATTGGAACATTTTATATTATCATACATATACAACTGGGTGCTTATATATATATGTTACATAGGTAATAGTATGAATACTGAACCTTACCGCTTGATGGCGTTTTTCACACAATGCACATCAATATACTGTTTTAGCAACCTAACTTATGGCTAACACTACAACAGTGTTGTTTAGAGCCATAACAGGCCGCCTAGAGGGCAATGTATCCTATGATTACATAACAAAATGATGATACACCCAGTGACTTGCGACAGTATTCCTCAAGTGAGTGCAATTCAACTCTCGCTATGGTCTGATTTGATAGCAGCCATATTTGAAGGATGTGAAACTATCAAAAAATTCATTGTGGAAAAATTTTGAGAAAGCATAGTTGATTTAGTATTACATATTAAGAATTGTCACACCATCATGCACACTTCCCTACGATTTTGAACTATACATAACCTGAAAAGGTTAGGGTTTTCAGCAGAGTTCTGCCAAGTTCATGCGCAAATGCACGTTTACGCGTGAATCCATGTGACAACAGTAAAATATCGGTGGCAAGTGTTCAAAATTGGTTAAAGGGGGAGTGAATTGCCTGTCACAGAAGTTGACACTGTTGTGTTTTTCCAGAAAGAGAATATCCTTCCAGATGCGAAGTTATGCGTTTGAGGAATGAGGAGCATGGTTTTAGTCAACTACAGGATCTGGGGAATTCTGTTGCCACTCCTGCAAGCGTAGCTGGGTCTGCGTAAGGGAAGTTAAGGTTGGACTGCTCCAAAATCGCGTTACTTACAGCTTTGAAGCTCATCTCCTATTGGAGTCAAACAAACCGTAATTCCCTGCCCCCTAAAAAAAATGTTTTTTAAAAACGAACTGTTTAATTAAGGCTTTTTGAAAAAGGCAAAAAATAAAGGAAGAACTTTTCGCTATCATATAAAGGTTTTGGTAGCGTAAATATTTTTTTAAAAACACCTCATAATAAGAAAATAAAAGACGATAATTAAAAATCAAACCAACTCCCCTCCACCCTTTAAAAACCAACTGTTGGTTTATTAAAAATGAATTGATTAATAAGGTTTTCCCAAATAAAAAAACTCAAAATCAATAAAAAGTCGATAATTTAAAAGCAAACCAACCCCCCTCCAATAATTCGTATATTTTGTTAATATATCTCTTTATATGTATTCTATATTCGAACACATTTGAAATTAATATGCGAAGTTTCCAGTACATCGGCAAAAGATATTAAGACGAGAATTAAAATTCAAACCAACTCCCCTCCACCCTCTAAAAACCAACTGTTGATTTATTAATTAAAAGTGAATTGTTTAATTAAAACTCAAAATCCAAAAAAAAGGCGATAATTTAAAAGCAAACCAACCCCCTCTACCATCTAAAATCAAATAGTTTGTTTATTAAAAAGGAAAAAAAAAAAAAACATACTAGTTTTAAGTCTAGAAAGGAGTGAAAAAATTTTTTTGACCATAGTATTATGTAAAGAAACCAATAATTCAAAATCAACAAAAAAAAAAAGCTCAAAATCAAAAAAATAGATAATTTAAAAGCAACCCCCCTCCCACACCATATAAAAACAAAGTGTTTTGTTTATTAAAAATGCAAAAAAAAAAAATCATACGAGTTTTATGTATAGAAAGTGAAAAAAAATTTTTTTTCTTTTTACCATATTCTGTAAAGAGAAACCGATGGCCCATGAATCAGTATATTGATGTGCATTGGGCGAAAAAGAGCGCCATCAAACAGTAGGGTTCAGTATTCATACTATTACCGTTACATAAATTACTTATTTAAATATCTCTGTAAATTTTATTGTTTGATATTTCAATCTATTGAAATATTTTCAGATATTTATAAATAGTTAAAATCAGAATGATTTATTTATATTATAGAATATTTTTCAAACCTTTCATTTTATTATTTCTAATTAATAAATATATTAATCCTTATTTTAAGATATTCCAATTAAATCATTTAATAATGGAATAAACTGTGTATTTCCTTATTCACAGTAGACCTTGTGATCTCAGTTAGTTCAGACTACCATGCATGGATATCTATATATATTTTAGAATTATTTAGATGATACTAAGGCAGTAAAAGTCACTGTAAAGTCCAATCAATTTACATTATAAATATTTTGATAATTATTAATCCATTGATAGCCAGTACATCTATGGTCCCAAATTAGTCCAGAGCATTGATGATGATCAGCATTGGTATAATGATCCCAATACTTTTGATAAAAGATTGCTTTCAGAATTATTTTAGCACTTCTGCATATGCATCCAGACGAAATATTGATAATTGCTTTGATAATATTATGCCATAAGTTTGGCATTGCTTTTAAACTCAATCACAAGAGATGCTCGTTGCCTTTTGATTATTATTACTGATTATCCTTTTATTGCTTATTTTATTTATAATTTATATTTGATCACATGCTGATTCTATGCTCATTTCTAAATTCATTTATTGCTCATATCACCACCCTTTGTTTCATATTGTTACAAAATATAATAAACATGTTAGCAATTATTTAATTCCTTTTCACTTTGTCAATTATTACTTCTGAAACTTAATTTTTTTCCACTATGCACCTGGGTCTCTTTTTATGGAGATTTTTTAAATGTGATTTTGAAATTATGAGATTCAGGCTTCTTCTTAATATCTTTTTAAGCGGTTTTCTTTTATGCAATAAAGAAGTTTATATTTCACTTCCCGGTTTTATATACACGCATTAAATTTTACATACTTTAAATGCCTGTTGGAAAAAGGTTTGGCAATAAATTTAGATACCGTAGAAGATTTAGAAAAAGATAATGAAACTTTCACAGCAAAAAAGATTTGAGAAAGTTTTCAACTTTCTAATCAATTGGAAAATCATTTTCTTGTTTACGAAATAAATTATGAACAGCTCTTAAATTGTAACGAGAGCTAAATAGTTGTATGTCTGAATATCGCAAGCTTCATAAACAATTAGGAAAATCATTGTCTCAAAGATTAATCAACGATTACACTGTCACCAGAAAACCATTAACACAGCATGAAACTGAAGTTGGAGCTAATTCTGTTTGTGTTTCCTCTTGTGACGAATCTGATTTCTCACAAGTTCACAAACAAAGCCGCATAGTGTCAAATAGCAATAATGATTAAAATATGTATGAAAAAATGTAAAATAAATTACACATAAAAACATATTGTTTTGAATAAAATTAAATAGTTAATAAAAAAGTAAAAAAACTTTGTCTTGTATCAATTTTTTTCAAATATTTGAAATTTTTTTTTAGTCTTACTTTATTTCTTTTTTTTTTTTAAAACAAATTTTAAAGTAATTTTAACTTGTTGCTTTGGTTTTATGCGATTTTTGAAAATTACGGAACATATTCCCAATTTTTCAAGGTAAGTCAAGTTATGAGTTGACTGCTTGCTTCAAGTAAACTCGTTGATGGCTTTAACTCGCTCTAAAACCAGCAATTTTTTACGTTTTATCATAGTGAATTTATGCTCATTTTAAAGCCTTAAAAAATACCTAAGATGCTGCCCTCTCTAGAATTATTTTACAAGTAAAAAATCAATAATATATAGATTTGAAGCTACAACAATGGGAGAAGGCAGACTTTCCTAGATGCTGATTGGTTGGTTCTCATTTCGAACAAAAGAAGAGCGCCTGTCAATAATTTTCATTGCTCCAACTGTTTTGATTTTGAAAACAAAAATGAATGTTTTAGAGTGTTTTTTTTTTAGTATTTTTTTACATATAAATTATTTTGATAAAATATGCTGAAATTTTAGAAAATTTTAGAAAAATAGTTAAGATTTTAGTAAAAATTATTTACTTTTACATGAATGTAAATTGAGAAATAAAATCACTGGCGTTCTCAATATTTTCTAATAGATTATGAACATTCTTTTTAGCTCTCCGCTATAAAATATTTATATAATTATAAATAGAAATATTTATTTTTGAAAAAGCTTTCGTTCACTTTCATGTTCTGACAAATTATTAATTTGCTTTTTACAAATGAAACTAAAACGATAATATTAAAAGATGAATATATTTTTACTGCTGATTCTGTAATTGACTAATCAAAAGTTTAGAGTTTTAACTCACTTGACCAAGCAGATTTTGTACGACAAAAAGGTTGTCTATTTCTGTGCAATTTTTTTCATGCGGGTTTTCTGCGGAACATATCTACCACACAAAAAGAGACCCAGGTGTATATATATAAATCTATTCGTGAAACCAATGAGACGAAAATATGTTCTAAGATAATTCATAAGCTAGATTTCTAAAAAAATCATTTAATGAACTTGTGGGCATAAAACAAAGTGATCATTATTTACAAAAATGATTCTTTAGGAAGCTAATTTTGGAATTAGCTTAGTAACATATTTGGTTGTTAGTTTAGTGAATAGACTCATATTCTTAAGTTACATATTTCATAAGCTGTAAAATTATTCATGTGTTCATTAAACTCATTATATATATATATACATATATGCATGCATTACATACATGCATATAAATGCAGGATTATGACTACCAATCCTCCTTAATCCCCAATGGCTACAAGCGGTGTGTGAAATGGCTATCAATTTTCAAATGCCTTAAATTTTTATTATTTGTAAATTGAACAGGCATCGATCTCAGTATCTTCCTTAGTATGTTTTTATTTTGCAAAAATCAAATTAGTTTGAATTTAGCCATGCCCCTCTTTTTAGGTTTAGTGGTGTGTAGTCTAAATGATTATAAAAAAATTTCCTTTTTTTTGTAAATGATCACTAATTCTTTTCTATTTTTTAAGATATATTATAAAATTAATTATAAATAATAACAACAATAATAAAAAGCAAATTTATTTCATTATAATAACTGATTATAAGAAAACAATCAACTGAATCCAGTTAAACAAGTAATTTTATTTCTTTATTTTTGTGATTTTATGGTTATATTTTTAAAAAAAATTTATACAAACATTTTAATATATATTGTAAATAATACTTATAAAACAAAACAAACCAAATTTGAAACAATATATAAAACAAATACTCTCCTTAAAAGCGGTATGAGATACTGTTTACATTTCTATACCATAAGGTAGCCATTGCGAATTAAGTAAAGATTTTTATAACTTTAGTCAATGCTTATAATTTGATATGTTAATATTAATTATTTTTTATAGGAATGATATTTAATGTAGTACAAGTCTTATGTAATGACATAATTATCTAAATCCCATATAAGTTTCTGTATGTGTTCAATGTGTTTATATATACATGTATCGATATTTTAAAAAGTACTACAGTTATAATATTTACAAATTTAAAGATTTTCGTCAATCAAATCACAGTCAATATCAAAAATAATATGGAATCAGTTGAGTGCGGAATTAAATATAGACAATTTACTTTTTTTTTGGTGCCGTGAAACACCTCTAAAATACTGATTCTTGATGGTATTATGAAAAAATACATACATCTGTAATTTTAAAGATTTTATGAATCTTGAATTTTTCTTCATTAACTTTCAGGACTAATGAATATAATTATATATATAATTATGAAATGTTTATAAATTAAATTAAATAATGATAAATAATGGACAAACCTTAACATTTTATTTAAAATTCATTAATTTTCCTTACATTTAACATTTTTGCACTGGTATTTGCTGGTCACCATCCGCCCAATAGGGGAAGGCACCTTAAGAAGACAATGTATTTATGATTTGATAATCCCCTCTCTCCCTCCCCATTTCCTTTTATTTATATGACAGTTACTTTACAAAAGAACTTGCAATTTCTGACCTCTTTACATCTTTATATATATATACGTACAGACATATGTATACATACATATACACACATATATTTATCTATATAATATAAAGTCCTTAGATGTAACAGCTTTGTATTTAAAGTATTTTTAACAAAGCAATGTACAGTATTGATGAAAGGTGCATGTAATGGAAAAATTAGCGAAGATTAATTTTAAGAGCCAGAATGCATCCAAAGACCTGAATTTTAGGGAGCATTTGTTAATTATAATTTTGTTCAAAAGATGAAAAAGCTCTGGCAAGATTAATAAATAAATAAATAAACTGGAAGGCGATTGCTCCATCATGGGTAACAGACTGCAAGTTTCAACACATGATCCAACGATAAGCTTGAGAATATAAAGCAGAAATGTAAATGGAGGAGGCATCTTGAAATATCAAAAGAAAATAATTAATCAGTTTTGTTAGTCACTTATATGAAGAAAAATACTCATTGGACTTAGACTGATAAAAAAGAAAATCAGATAGCAGACCACATGAGGCTTCGATTTCTTTGAAAAAGTATCTTGATGAATCTGTGGAAATATTACTGTAATACTAAGCCAACCTAATAAAAAAATAAAAAAAAAAACCACATAAGAAATATGTATAATTATAACAATTAATAATGCTTTTCACTCTACTCTATACCCATCTATTGTAAGCCTATGTAATCAATTGATATTAGATGAACAATGCTATTCTATTTCATCCTCAGATTATTAGGCTCATGGCCTTCATCAGTGAGAAATTTTGGACTTAAATCTAGATCTAATCCATTTATGCATCTAGCAGCCCTCTATAACTAACTCCTTTATACTATAAAGCAAATAGCTAAAATTTAAAAACCCTAAGATTTTGAGCCCCAACAATTTTCTTGTAGATATATAAATATTATACCAAGCCAATAATTATATTTTAGTAAACACAATTTTATTCTAATTGTAGGTTTCTTTTACCCTTTAGCTTTATTTATAAACACCATGACTCTCTGTTTCCACTTAACACATAAAGCATGCTTTCTAAAACAGTTCTTTTTATTCTTTTATATTGAAGCTTACAATGGATGGCCATAGAGTAAAGCAAAAATAACTCTTCTGGAAAACATATATGCTGTGTAAACAAAGAAAGGCATGTGATGTTTGTTGCTAATAATAATGGTTTGTTAACTGTTTCCTATTCCCTTGTTATAAAATGTCTTACTTTTTCATTAAATAGAAAGGTTTTGGTTAAGTCAGGAAGGGTGTATAAAAGTGCAAGAATGAATGAGGACTACCAGTGTCACTGAAGTACTACAATTTAATTAAAAGACATAGAAGAATTGTTTCATTTAATATTAATTATATGCAACAAATTTTGAGTTAAAATATTATGATTAAGCCAAATATGTGTGTATACATTAGGAACTCGACTACACAAAGTACTGTGTGAAAAACTATTCTATGGCCAAATAGTTGTTATTTTTTTTTTGCATCAGTCAATTCATTTTTAACATATTTCTCTACTATTAAAAATGTTTTTGACTGTTTTTCACTCCAGTGAATCCTTTTCTGATATTAAATGTGAGATACTTATTTAACGTGTTTACTGACTACAAGTTAATTCAGTTTGAGATTTCATTTTACAGATCTACCATGACTTATCTCATAGTTATCTTTAAACATCAAACTTCGACTCTAGAACCAAATATGTGTAAATATGTATATTGCGCACAAGCATAACAACTGAGCATCAGAAAAATAAATATTTATCCAAAAGCTACAGAATATAATCAATGAGAAAATCAATGGACATCAAATAGCAATGCAGCCAGAATCCATAAAATTAGCTGAAGGACTTTGTTTCACAATGCTAATTTTATACTGCTTACACTGTGGCTTTTGAAATTGAAAAAGAGATGTCACAAGGGTCAATTAATGTAAGCAATTTAAAAGAAAATGAATGACTACTTTCAGATTTTTATCAATAACTTTAAAAATACTAATGTATGATTTTTGCATATCAAGCAGCATTTTCTTGAATTTCAGTTTTCTTTTAAAAAAAAACACATAGATAATAGCTTAGGGTGTATTGCCAGACTTCGTGCGAATTCACTGCCTTTCCTTTTCAGTGGTATTTTCTCTAGTAAGTGCATTTCCCCATTCCTTGCTTTGACTTTGCGTCGCTTGGGATTCGTTCTTTTTCCAACCCAATTTGTTCTTCATAAAGAGAAAACGTGCTACTTTCATAATCAGTAATGAAGTGATGTGACTTCTAACATCTTGCCTATATTTTTAATCATTATTTTGATAAATATACATAATGCAAGCACATCTATTTTATTTAGACATATATATTTGAATGTGAAATTATGCAAAATTTTAAAAAAAATGAAGCTATTGTCAAGAGGTAATCTACAAAAGATTTCGTGCTATTTTTTAAATTCTTTTTGAAAGTGAAAAAAACAAAAAAAATTCTTAAATACCATGTATAGAAAGAATCTAACTTCTAGGCATCACTACAATTAGCATTTTGGAAACGAATTTTTCCATCTTCTAATACCAAAAGTTATAAGCTGCAAATTTTTTAAAATTAAAAAGTAATCAATTTACTTCCTAAGGTAATTTTAATTTTTTTTCATAATGATTGACAATAGTAATTCAAATGATTTTGTGTTAGTATATTAAAATGATCTTAAGAAACAATAACGTTTCTTTAAAATACTTGTTTCTAGTTTCTAAAGTATTTGCTGTTCAGTTAAGCCATTACAAGCATAGTGAACGCACTCTTATGCACAAGTTTATTATTTAGATCGTATAATAAATAACGCTTATAAAAAACAAAAAGTAACCTACTTTCAAAAATTAACAATGGTGAAAATAGTTATGAGTACAAGATTGATCTAACCACAAATCTGTCACATACATTTTCATGTGGATAGAATATCTGGAAAAATTAATTTTAATATGTAATAGTGTTTAACTACTAAGTTGCTTTTTCTTCACTTTTATTAGATATAAGTTATCTTGAAAGGCTTAATAAAAACCAAATAGATATATCTTGGCTGCAATTATCTGAACATTGTCAGCCATTGAAATCAAATAGTAATTTTAGATTTTTATTTGAGATGGTTTATATTGCATTATGCTGCAAAATAAAGTATTTCATAGTCATTGCAAAACAAAATACAAAGAATATTTCTTCAATTTCTAATAAGCTTACAAAATGTGTGTGTAGATTCATCATCATCATCAACCATTATCAATCCACTGCAGGATAAAGGTCTCTCCAAGTTCAATCCATCTTCTCCAATCTTTAGCTTCTCTTCTCCACATCACCCTGCACACTTTCTTATTTCATCCATCCATCTCATATGTGGTCTCTTTCTGGGTCTTTTACAATCTCTTGGAATCCAGTTTAAGATTACAATTTTTTATATTCAAGAAGCAAAATAATAAAGCAAATTCTTTATCATGTTTTGTCAGAATCTGCAGAATATTCATTTTGCTGTGCATATATATTATAAAACTTTGATATTTAATAGTGATCAATCAACAGAATAAGAAAAAATTCTCTAGCTTGCAACAATCATTAGAAATATTCATTTTGCTATCTTAGCAGTAAATACTTAACAAAAAATACTAAGATTTGAAATCTGCATTGGTATATACATGTATATTGTTTTAATAAAAAAAGACCATTTTATAAAAATAAAAACTTAACAATTAACCAATGTATTTAGAAAGGTACTCATCAACAAAATATTAATTAAGACTATAAGCCTACCTGATTAGGATTCATTGACGGACATCGCCAATTGTATAAATAATACTGTAGATTTCCATCTCCTACTCCGAATTTTAATTTTTCCAAAAATTCTTTATTGTCCATAAGATCTAATGCATTAAATACATCAAAACCATGCTAATTGGAAGAAAAAAAAAGTTTAAATACATACAGAAATAAAATATGTATAAGTGTGTGTATGTATAAATATATGTGCCTGCAGATTTGTTTTAAAATTTCTTTATTAGATAATTTGTTTTTGATTTTAAAAAAGTAAATTTTAATAATAAAATATATAGAAACATAAAAATATTTGTTTTGAAAATAACTTTCGATACAAAAAAAAATACAAGAAGAAATCTGGAATATTGCCAGAGTTACTAAACAAACAAAAACTTGGATTAAATATATAGCATAATACGCTTTTAATAGGGAAGACAAAGACATTAGCCTACTGTAATTCTGACACTTCAATACAACAATCCCTATGATTAAATTTTTCATTGTCATAATCAACAAACAAATATTTTAAACAATTAGTAAAAATTTATTCTGAAAAACTTAAATTATTAATAAAAATGATTCTATTTTTCTTGAAGATTAACCAATCAATAAATGGATACAAACAATTTTTTCAGTTCTATAACAAAAGGAAGATTCCAGATATGACAAAAAACATCAATGATCTTTGTTACAGACATATAAATAAACCACAATGGACTCGAGAATTAAGTTTTCTGAATTGAAACTCGACCTGCCACTTATGGTGCTTCAACATTATATGACCAACCCAACAATTGACCATTTGTTTATTTTATATTTTTAATGAACATAAAAACTTATCTGAAAAGTTAAGAAGTATAATGAAAAGAAAGGACTATGGCGGGCAAATGTGAAAAACGATAAAAGTAATTACAAATGGAATGAGAGCTGACTTTGATGTAAAGAATAAGATAAATTAATTACAACTTTCGCATCAGATAATATCCATTGACAGGTTTTCTTCTCACATCAGAATATTTAAAATATATTTCATTCAGTACTTTAAGTAATGTCCTCAAAATTAACCAACATATTCATAAAAATGATGCCAAACTAATAAATAGCCTTTGTTAAAATTTTTTAAAATTTCTGATTGCTTATTAATAACAAATCAAGACTTTTATAAGTGAATGAGCGTACTTAAGCATTTTCTACTAACTCAATTAAATTCTACATAATAACTAAATTGTGAAATATGTTTCAATAAACTGCTTATAAGACCAGATTCAGGGAAATCCAGTTTATCAGTTGAATACAAAACCCCTTCATTGCTAACTATTAATTAAAGTAGGCTCCGCAATGTCATAGTTCACAATTCAGAATTTAATATTATATAACATCCAATGTCTTAGTTAAATAAGCTAATAAACAGTACTTAAATGATATCAATCATAAACATTAAAATAGCTTATTGTTATTTGCAACAAGGACAGGAGTTTTAAATACCAGGGAAAGATAAGAATGGAATAAGGATTGGCTTTAGATTTTATATGTAGTTGATAGTGAAGATGGGAAAATACTGAACACTTATTTTTGGAAAACAGGATGTTAAAAGATCAAGATAAATTGTATGGAGAATAGGAAAAATTTAAAAGTAAAGAAAGTTAAAGGAGTAGAGATTTTATGATCTTTTTGTTTAGGTCTTTATAATGAAATTAGGGAGTATGAGGATAGGATAATGCATCTATCAAAATAGTTTTATTACAATAAAATAAGAGGAAAAACATAAATGAATCAAAGATGAAAAAATAATTGGGTAATAAGGAGTCAAGAATTGGTGAATTTATTGTATAATGTTTTTTGAGGGAGGAAATGCTTAATTTAGCTAGCGCAATTTCTGGACATATACTTTATAAAAAAAAAATTCTAACTTCGTTTAAAGAGAAGCCATTTTACATCACTTATAATATCTAGTTCAATAATGTAGAATTACATAACTATTTACTGTAGAATGTTTTCAAAATTTTTAATTTTTTGATATAATAAAAAGACCTATCAAAATATATTTTCTATTATAATGAATGTTGCAAAAGTTTACATGAATTTTGTCTCATTCACCAATAAATAATCCATTAGCTGCCAAGAACTTTATCACAGATTAGCATTATAACAGGTATAATAAAAAAATCTTCAGATTCTAAAAATTACCTTTAATAACAAAATATTAGAGACATTCAGGCTATATTACTTTCAACGCCACAAATGTAAAAAGATCATAAATTCTAAAAATTAAAATATTCTCGAGTCTTTCAAGACTTTTGTAAAAAAGATCATCAGCTAGACATTTCAATAAAGTCATTTTGTTTTGCTATTATCCCTCATCATAAATCTAACCATATTACTGCTGTAATATTGAGTTCTGAATTCATTTAATAAATCAAGAAATTCTTGAAAACAGCTCTACAAATTTAATAATAATTTGACAAAATACAATAACATAGGAGTCCAGGCAACAATAGCTTAGATCAATTTGATTGCTCTAATGTTAAAATGGTCAATTACAAGTTTGGTTAACCAATACTAGCAAACTTCTGAAAATATCTTATAAAAAAACAATTATTTTTTTCTAAAAAATAGTTTTACAAAATCCAAAGATTTACGTTCAATAGTTGGAAAATTATTCGGTATATAATTTTCTTATTAAATATTTCAAATAATCAATACATATACATATTCTAACTATTTTAACAAATTCATAAATATTGATAATGAAGGGAAAAAATTTCTTGTTAATTAAATATCTATGTTTAAATAAGAACATCCGAGAGTTTTTTAATGCTAATTTAAGTCACTCTTGTTAGAAACATTTTGGAAAACATTTCAAAAATATATATGAATTATTAATACTGCTTAAACTAATTACTGAGTCATCTTAGAAATAGCTAAGTTTGAAGTTACTATATATTAACGATTTCTGTTAGCAGTTTTTGTTTTTAATTCATCAAATTCAGAACTTGATAATCCTGCTTGTGTTGGCTGTAAAGTAACAAGAAAAATCTGCAAAAGATTAATACTAAATCCAATGGCTTAATTGTTTATCTCATCAACATTAACATAGCATTCAGAAAACAACTGATAAAATTTTTTACAGATTTTTATTTATATTCAAGTAGTGAATGATGGACTACTTTATTTAGCATATAAATCAGTTCTACACGTTTTCAATCTGTGCTATAGGAAAATGGAAAGTACAATTCTCATACTAAGTTTCAGAATTTCTCAGGAAGACATTTCTGTTTACTTATTATCACTTTTTGTTTCTTTAAAGATATCATTTTGTGTCTTTACAAGTATAAAAGATTAAAATATATTTTTTATTTTTGATTAGGTTTGATTTTTCTTATATTTATTTTTATCTTCAATATCTATCCTTATTAAATCATTGCACAATTTAAATAATTAATATTTATTAAGGCTGTAAACCTCCATAATATGCGCATGAAAATGCGAAGGTAGGGACCTCTACAGGTCTTAACCACAAGCTTACGCTTTGGAAAAAAAGAGGGGAACCTGTCTTTACTTAAACCTACTTTCTATATGAATAGGTGAAGCTGAAGTGGTTAGATCTGAGAACGTGAAGCTATTCAATACTTCACTGATTAAGTTCACAATTCCTTTTACACATTAGTACTCGTGAAATAATTGGTAATTCTAAACAATAATATTAAAAAAAATTCACTTTTAATATAACCATTTTTGAATGCTAGCTACATCTCAAAAATTATTTCAGTAATATAAATGTCCATTAAGTTGTTTTGTTTTAATATCAGCAAGATAATAGGTATTAATTCGACTTTTAGGTATTAATTTTCTAATATTCTTCAACTATAAATATATTTAGGATAGCCAAACCAGTCTACTATCACAATTACACTAGAAATACAAATGCTCCTAGCATGGATCCCTCAAATTGGAAGATGTCAAGAGCAAAATTTAACCTTTCATAGTTGTATGCATTAGTACTGTTACTAATGAACAGAAAATTATCAGTGAACATCGATTAGACTTATCACAAAAAGAAGAAACATATACAAAATATATTTAAAGATAATCTTATTGTAATGTGAAAAGATAAAAGTCTCACTATACTACATTACAACTTTTCACTACAATAAAATCAAGATTTCAATGAAAGCACATAGATATCAATCTCTTTGTGAGATGACATTTTTCCATGATGTATTTTTATTAAATATTAGTCTTTTGGATATTAGTCCTAAGATAGCATGCAACCTGGCAACATCGTTTATTATCAATCTCTTTATGAGAAGACATTATTCCATAGTATATCCATTACTTAAATTTAAAGTTTTGTGGATATTAGTCCTAAGGTAAAAAAAAAAACCAGTAAAGCAGCAGTGATTTGGCAACATTAATTATTATTAAATATATCTATATATCCAGAAAAACAGAAAATTAAGCTTGGATATATGAATGGCCCACATGATATGATTTCAATTTCAAAAAATGAAAAATGATTTAGTGTATGAATGTTCATTGCAGGCCACCTTTTTAATGTAATTTATTCTAGAATCTTTTTTTATAATTTTTGATAGTGTACTTAATTCATGATTATACCAATATTATTACAAAGTGTCATATAAAACAGGCAAAACTCTCTATACATATTGCCAATCAGTACAAGACAGAGTATTCAATGGATGCCAGAAGGCTTGTGCATAAAATTCCCATCTAGTGCCTACTCATCCAATATCCCCAGTTTCTGGCTTGTGGCCTTCATCAGTAAGGAGCCTTGGCAATATGGTTGGCAATATGTATAGAGAGTTTTGCCTGTTTTAATAACAGTTATAAGCAAGCATAAGAAATGGTGATCATGTGATATTTAACTTGCCATATAAAAGATAAAAAAATTTTCTTTAAATAATAATTTATTTTAGTGTACACCTGGGTCTCGTTTTATGCGGATTATTTTAATATGATTTTGAAGGTATGCGATTCATGTTTCTTCTTAATATCTTTCATATTTCACTATATTTATTAGATATCAAGAAATTTAAATTATTAATAACTTATTTTCACTTGAAATACTTTTTTTTTCTCAAAAATATAACATTATATTAGCAGCTAATGTGAATATGGCCTGAAGCAGTATTTAGATTTTTAGCTTCTATGTAAATAACCTATTTATACTAATAAGTAAATAATAATAATAGATTTATACTTACATATAAAAATAGCGCAATAAATATTCAAAAAATTTAAACTTTTAAAATGTACTTTGTTATATATAACAGAAATAAATAATTTTTTAGATTTTTAAAATAAAAAACGAAGATTTTATAAAATGGAAAATAATCTTTCTAATGATAATGTATAATATTTTGTTTTGATTGTGATTTAATTTTAATATAGAAACAGAAAACCATTCATCATCATCATCAACCATTATCAATCCACTGCAGGATGAAGGTCTCTCCAAGTTTAATCCATCTTCTCCAATCTTTAGCTTCTCTTCTCCAAAACCCCCCTGCACATTTTCTTATTTCATCCATCCATCTCACATGTGGTCTCTTTCTGGGTCTTTTACAATCTCTTGGAATCCAGTTTAAAATTTCAATTGTCCATCTATTATCATCTCTTCTAGCAATATGTCCAGCCCAACTCCATTTCAATCTTTTAATTTTTTCAATAAGGTCAGTAACACCTGTTTGTTGTCTTACCCATACATTGCGTTTTCAATCTCTTCTTGTTACTCCCAACATACATCTCTCCATATTCCTTTGAGTGGTCTGAAGTCTCTGTATTGCTCTTCTATTAAGTGTCCAAGTCTCAGATCCATAAGTAAGAACTGGTAAAACACATTTGTTAAAAACCATCCTTTTCAAACACATAGGATATTTCCTTTTAGTATCAAGTTATTTCTATCAAAAGCACTCCAACCAAGTTTAATTCTATGATTAATTTTCTCCGTTATGTTTCCATCTGTATTAATAATCTGACCAAGGTATTTGTAACTGTTAACTTCTTCTAATTCTTCATAATCAATCTTTATTTTCATATTTTGAGCAAATCGATTAAACATTACTTTAGTCTTTTTAACATTTATCTTTAGTCCTACTTTTCTACTTTCATCTGCTAACTCCTGCAACATTTCCTGCAGCTCTGAAGCATTATTTGCAAAAACAACTACATCATCTGCGAAATCTAAATGACTTAAATACTCTCCATTTACTTTCACTCCTTTAGTTTCCCATTTTAATCCACAAAATACTTCTTGCAGCACTGCTGTAAAGAGTTTTGGAGATATGGAATCACCTTGTCTTACACCTTTCTCAATGTTGATTTTTCCAGTATCATTATGTAATCTAATTGTTGTTGCATTTTTATAAATATTCTTTAAAATATGACAATATCCTGGATCTATACCTTGATGATCCAATGCTTTAATCACTGAAGAAATGTGTATAGAATCGAATGCCTTTTCATAATCTACAAATCCAAAACATAATGACAACTCATATTCGTTTGTCCTTTCTATGACTTCTCTCAATACCTGGATATGATCTATTGTACTAAAACCATTTTTAAATCCAGCTTGTTCTCTTGGTTGGTGGAAATCCAAAGTTCTCTGTAGACGAGTTGTAATTATCTTGGTAAAAATTTTATATAAAACTGATAAAAGGCTGATAGGTCTGTAATTTCTAATATCTTCTTTATCACCTTTTTTAAATATTAATATTATTACTGCATTCTTCCAATCTTCCGGTACATCTTTATCATTTAGACATTTGGTATATAACTTTGCTAAAATTGTTTCTATTTCTTCGCCTGCTTCTTTTAATATATCAATTATAATTCCATCATTTCCTGGAGCCTTTCCTTTATTCATACACTTAATTGCATGTCTCACTTCTTCATTTAAAATTCTGGGCAATTCGGAAGATGTAATAGATATAGGAGGTACTTGTTCTTTATTACTATATAATTCTTGATAAAAAATCTTCTACCAATTTCATGATGTCATCTCTCTTTTTAGTAATAATTCCATCTTTTTTTCTTATTGCAGATATAAATTTCCTACTAATACCAAAATGTTGTTTAACATTTTTGAGACTTTTATTTTCTTCAACAGCTTTCCTTGCTATATCACAGTTATACTTTCTTATATCATTTTCAACTCTTTTCCGTACCATTTTACAAAATTCGAGATATTCAATTCTTTTTAATACATCATTTTTGTATATCTTCATATTCCTTCTTTTCTCCATAAATTCTCTAGTCTCAGTAGAAATTTTATTAGTCAATTGCTGTTTTTTTCTACCAGCTATGTTTGTTGCAGTATTTAAAAGTGTATCAGTTATTTTCATATTAATTTCATTCAAATCTGAATCATGTTCAAAATCTCCTAACACTTGAAACCTATTTGTAAGTTCTAATTTAAATTCATTAGAATGTTTCTGAAGATTATGAATATCAACTGTAAATATTGTTTTTCTTAATAATTTTTGTCTCTCTAGTTTTACATTAACATGTAACTTACACCTTACTAATCGATGATCACTTCCTGTGTTAAATTTATTAAGAACATTACAATCTTGAAATATGTATTTTCTGTTAGTCAAAATATAATCCAATTCTGCTGTACCTTCATTTGGATGCTTCCATGTCCATTTCCTTTTAACATTTTTCTCAAAAAATGAATTCATAATATAAAGTTTTTCTTTTTCTGCAAACTCCACAAGTCTATGTCCTCTCTCATTTCTATTACCATAACCAAAATTACCTACAGCAATTTCATCTTTCATTTGTCTACCAATTCTAGCATTAAAGTCTCCCATAACAATTTTAAAATGTTGTTTACTCTGATCAAAAGCCTTTTGTACATCCATATAAAAATCTTCTACTACTTCATCACTATGAGAACTTGTTGGGGCATAAACCTGAATTATCTGCATTTGGTATCTGCTATTAAGTTGTATAACTAATCTTGCCACTCTGTCCGATACACCATCAATCTCCACAATATTGTTCTTCCACTTTTTATTTACAATGAATCCTACTCCACTTGTATTTTCAATATGTGTGCCTTTATAATAGAGTATATGTCCACTTTTTAAATCAATTGTTTCTTCTCCTTTTCTTCTAACATCACAAAGTCCAATAATGTCCCATTTAATATAAGACAGTTCTTCTTCTAATTCTTGCAATCTTCCTTCACTTGAAAGTGGTCTGCAGTTGTAAGTACCTAAATAAAAAGTCGTCATCAAATGGCAGCCTGGGTCCGCAATCAGGGGATTCTTAGCACCCTCCGCCTTCGGCCACCAACCGCTGCCTTGGTTGGTGACTTTACAGCCTCCTGGGAATAAGGGCCATGCTTTATTTTTGTCTGTCATAATTGTATATATGTATTGGAAAAATATTTATCATTTACACAAACATTCATTCTGCCTTATCAGGCACTGAGAAGAAAGACCATGGTGTTTCTTGATCTTAAACTCAGAGGTAAAAAGCCAACAAACTCACCACGCTGGCTAATGCGTGTTGGTGAGCAGCCCATCCATGTTCGTATACTATATGAATAATCACATAGTAATAACAGCTGCAACGACAAGAACGTATGGAGTGGACATTAGGAATTTGCCCTGCTCGGTTCCTTTAAGGCCTCCAAGAGGAATCAAAGGGTCTCCTTTCAGTTAATAGCAAACTCCTTTCTGCAGCTAGAAAACCATTAACACAGCATAAGATAGAATGTGGCGCTAGTTGTACATCATACCACGAATAAAAATAAAGTGACTAACAGGTTTCTCTGGGCATAATTGCTGAGAGATTCTTGACTTCGTTTAAGGAGAAGCTACAATACATCACATCATATCGAGTCTGATTTCTTACCAGTTTACAAACGAACGCTAGCAATAATGATTAAAATATGTATGAAAAATATAAAATTAAATACTGTAGTAATAAAAAAAGTAAAAAAAAGTTTGTCTTATATTAATTTTTTTTCAAATATTTGAAATTTTTTATTAGTCATACTTATTTTTTTAATGTGAATTTTAAAGTAATTTTTTCTTGTTGCTTTGCTTTTATGCGAATTCTGAAAATTGCAGCACCTATCCCCCATTTTTCAAGGTAAGTCAAGTCTATTTTTGTGCGATTTTTTTTAATGCGGGTTTTCTGTGGAACCTATCTATCGCATAAAATGAGACCCAGGTGTACTTTATATTAAATACAATGTAATTCTAATGGCTATCAAATTTATGATGAGCAATACCTAGAGATCCACTGCTTAAAATAGGCTGCCCATATTTAAATCCATTTTCTATCATAATATGCATTAATACGCTTATGTTATGATATTTTAAGAATGGTTAAAAAATATTTAAAATAGATTTTAAAAAATAATCACAATATATTTTTTAAAATTAAATAAACATGAAACTAATACTCAC
Source organism: Epiperipatus broadwayi (assembly GCA_028023455.1). Classification (NCBI taxonomy): domain Eukaryota; kingdom Metazoa; phylum Onychophora; class Udeonychophora; order Euonychophora; family Peripatidae; genus Epiperipatus; species Epiperipatus broadwayi. Next base: position 1,029,291 of record JAQFVV010000058.1, on the reverse strand, counting down.
ATTTTTAGCTTCTATAAGAACATCTTGTATTAAATCTATCCAAGTGGTATTACCACTAACATTATAAAAAGAATAGGCTGCTTTTAATGACTTATGAGCGGGATGATGCATCACTGTTGACGGTAATGTGTAAAAACTGACAAAATCTGTTATCGCACCGTTTTCCTGAAATAAACAAATAAATAAGGCAAATCATATTTTTTTTAAAAAAAAATAAGAAAAAGAGAGGAAATTATTAAAAAATGTAATTAAAAACATTAAATTGATGATGTAATATTTATATATCATACAAATGACAATTATTTCTGTCAAATTTAACTGCTTTTTAATTGAAAATGGTTATGAAAATAACTGAAAATACTTTTGCATTTCATAATAGTTATGTGTATGATTTATTATCATCATTAACAATTAATTGTTTTATTATTATAATAATTAATCTGTAATGGATATTTTATTTGCTTTATATATATATATACACACACACAAGCCTAACATTACTATACAATCATTTATATATAACATAGTATAAGCTTCCGAATCAAACAGCATACTTTTTTAAAAGTACTGCCTACTACCTGAAATTTTACTCAGCAACCCAAATTAGAACTTGCCATTGATAATCCAACCTTGAAATATCGTAATTAAAGATCAATAAACTTCTTTCACTCTTAATGCACTGCCTATATTTAAAATATGACAATTTCCACTGATTTAGCAGTCTTCCTCAGATCCAAAGAAGATAGCTAATCAGACAAAATTGATATATTTTAAATTAAAAACATTGTAAAAAGTGCATTATGAGAAATGTGATATCTTTTAAAGGTCTATTTTGCCAATTTTGTGTTTTAACTTTGCTACTGATTTAGATATTAACATAGTTATTATGCAGCAATAATCTCATTTTATTTTAAAATCCATTTTAAGATATTGTATAATAATAACATTCTTCATTGACCCTCTCACACACACACCTTTCTTTTTTTATACTCCTATTTTAACTTTATAGATTACAGTCACAAGTAACATTTGTAACATATATGCTGCTCTGCCAAATTTATTTAGATTTGGCCAAACATATTTCCCTTAAAGAAATTAAAAGAAACCATTAAATTGTGCTACCCAATCTGTATTTTAAAAAATTTTACTGAATAGATTGCTTCCAGTTATAGGTGAATGATTTCCAGATACTTAGTATGGTTTTATAAAATTAACAAGTACTACAGACATGGTTTTTGTTTCGAGTCAACTTTAATGAGATAAAGTATGATTTATGATTGATTTCATTGGTTTGATCAAAATATACAACTCTGTGAATCAAAAGATTCAATTGCAAAGTTTAAATTAGCTGGTTGCTCAAAGAATTATATTTACATTGCAGAGATTCTACGTGATGATATAGTGCTGCTCAATCATTATTTTTTACTTATGTACTCTTTGATGGCCCTTTTCTATAAAAGTTTCAAAAGCATAACCACCAAAATTTCTAGATTAACTAATAAAGCAAAAGCAATTTTTCACTTTATTATCATTTAGTGTAAACTAGAGGAAATAGTGATTATCCAATGCATATCCTTCTTTAAATACCAGGCCTCAATGTAAGAGACAAAAGCCAGAAAAAAAATCTGAGGATGAGGTTTAAATACTAAGGATAAAGATTTTATATGCATTTATTAATCACTGATTAATCTAGCCAGATAGCAATAAAATGAGAGCTGTTTGAGTTATTTCAGTAATAATAAGAAAAGATGAAACTATTCTAAAAAGAGTTAGACATCATGAAATATGCAAAAGAGTTCAATAAAGAATTATACAGTAATAAATAATAAGAAAACAAAGTTATTACATCTTCTGTATTGGCAAGTATTTTAAATGAAAAAGCAAGATGCAATTAAATCTATGGAGAAAAAAGCTTCAGGAAATGATGAAACTATTATTGATATTTTAGAAGTAACAGGTGAAGAAATAGAAAAATGTAGTATAAATATTGATATTTGAGAAAGGAAGTAAAGAAGATATTAAAAATTGCAATTTAATCAATTCTGTATAAAATCTTTATCAACATAATTACAACAACTCATCTACAGTGATCTTCAATTTAAACCAACTAAAAGAAAGGATTTATGAATAGTTTTAATACATCAGATTATTTCCTAGTATTGAGAGAAATTATAGCTAAGAATAATGAATATGAAATGCTATTTTGCTTTGAATTTGTAGATTATGAATAGGCATTGATTCTATTAGCATTTTCACAGTGATCGATATCAAGCAAGAAATAGTCATAGTCTAAAAGAACATTTACCAAAATGCAACAGCAGTAATTAGATTACATAGGTGATACAACATTAAAAATAATAAGGTCATGGAGTTGACAAAGATTATGTTGTGGAAATGGAATGGAGCAGATTATGGGAAAACTCAGGGTGGACAATGGAAAATTCCTGACTCCGTTTAAGGAGAAGTCACAGTGCATCACATCACATCACATCCACTGATATGCTTCGCGACACTATGCAAATAGCACAAACTTCGCATCTTAGACCCTAACTGTCATAGTATTATATACTAATAATTGTGAGCCCGTCCCCGCACTTCCCTTCACAGCTTGGAAGATGAAAAGAATTGCAAAAGTGTAGAGTCACGTTTTCATGAGAAGAGCTATGAGGCAAATCATAAGCTTGGTTTGATCGGAGTAATGCATCTTTTGGATGGATCGGCAAAACCATCGTCTGTCCGTCCCCTCCACATTCCAGCGCTAGGTGCTGAAATTTAATTTAATTCGGGCTGATTAGTTTGTTAATCAAGTGTTGTTGTTTTTTTAATTTTGTTTAAACGTTTAAGTTACTTTACTATTAGAAGTAAAAAGGTGCATGTTGAAATCAAAAGAAAAGTGTTTTGTTTTCTTTTTGACATTTAATGTAGAATTCTAAGAATAACATAAACTTGTCAGAGGTTGGGCATTGTTTTGGAAATTATAAGCTTGGTTTGATCAGAGTAATGCATCTTTTGGACAAACCATCGGTCCACCCCCTCCTGCACATTCCATTGTTACGCACTGCAATTTAATTGAATGGAATTTTATTTAATTCCAGTTGATTAGTTTTTTAATCAAGTATTTTTTTTTCTTTAAAATTTTTGTTTAAACGTTCCATTTATTATTAGAAAAATAAAGTACATTTTTAAATAAAAAGAAAAGTGTTTTGTTTTGTCCTGGCCTGGAAACATTATATTAAAACATTTTTGCACAGAAACAGTACCACCAAGTAATGTGCAATGGTTATTTAATGAGTACCAAGTATTTTGTGGCTTAGAATGAGAAGTTAAAAAAAAAAAATTCATGGGAATTATTTAAATCATCTAAATATTGTAGTTAATATGGTTCCTTTTGTAAATATTGCTCCAGTTTCAGAAAATGTTGCAAAAATTATCAGATAAAAGTAAGAATATAGGACTAAAGATAAAACCAAAGTAATATTCAATGAATTTTCAAAAGAAAATTAAAAATGATAATGATGAATTAGAAGTAGTTAGCAATTACAAATATTTTGGTCAAATTCCATATTAGATGAAATTAATTAAAGAATTTAACTTGGAGAGCTTTTGGTAGAAAGAATTTAATACTAAAAGGAAACTATCATCATCATTTTCAACCACTATCAATCCACTACATGAAATGAAAGTCTCTACAAATTCAATCCATCTTCTCCACATCACACATTTCCTTATTTCATCCACCCATCTCACATGTGGTCTTTTTTAGGTTTTTTACAATCTCTTGGAATTCAGTTTAAGATTTCAATTGTCCATCTATTATCATCTCTTCTAGAAATGTGTCCAGCCCAACTCCACTTCGATCTTTTAATTCTTCCAATACTGTCAGTAACACTTGTTTATTCTCTCACCCACATATTTTGTTATCGATTCCTTCTTGTTATTCCTAACATATATCTGGTCATATTTCATTTAGTGGTCTAAATATTTGAAAAGATTTTTAGCAAATGTGTTTTATCAGTAACTTGGATACTTAATAAAAATGAAATATGAAGACAGACTATTCAGTGATGGGACAAATGTATGTTAGGAGTAGCAAGAAGAAATCGAAAATGAAATATATGGATGAGAGGATAACATATATCACTGAAGAAATTAAAGGGCTAAAATGGAACTGGGTTAAAAAAGATAATAATAAATGATCAATTGAACTCTTAAATTAGTTCCCAAGAGATGTAAAAAACCTAGAAAGTTCCCACAAATAAAATGGACGAATAATTAAATTTGTTGATGTGATATGGAGAAGAAATCTCTCTTGGTTATTAATTGGAAAAATTGGATTAAATATGGAGAAACTTTCATCCTACAATATAGATAAATAATGATTGAAAACAAGGAATGGTAATGATATGAAATGTTAGAAAAGACTGACAGAGATAAAAAGAAATATATATATATATATATTATTTAATTATGTAAGACAAGAGGGGATAGTAATTGAGTTTTGTAAAGAATGTAAGATCTGGTTTAGTAGTAGCTATGATTGAGAAGTTAATCTTTTAATCCAAAAACAATATAAGTTTTTTTAAATAGTATTTCTATTAATAGAAAATTATAATTTTAAAAACTAAGTTATTCAGGTATATAAGAGTGATACATGCACACAGAAAACTACGGCGTTTATAACTTTTTTTTCACAAGTATTTTTAAAACTGCTGTGACATTTTTCAAAACAATTATGCAAATCATTTGCTGTTCAAGAATTACCTTTCATATATTCTGCTAATAAAAAAATAAGGTTCCTTCCAGAAAAAATTTAAACTCTGAGAAAAGGATAGAAGCACTGGTTAATAAAATTTCCATTGCAAATTTCTCCAAATTAACAAGAAACTTGCAATTAAACACAAAAACAAAAATGACAACGTTCCTCAAGTTTTATAGCAAATGATCTTCAGCAATATTCAGAACAGTGGCAGATAGTATGAAGCTCAACGTCAACTTATCATAGTTGGCTTCTGTTACGTGGAAAATAAAAAAAAGTTATGGACATGATGAAGAAAAAAGCATATGTGAAGAACCTAAAAATAATTGTATAATAATAAGAGACTGGAATTTATTGTGCTTAGACAAAGAAAAGATCATACAATTGACCATTGTAAGAAATTGTATATTAGAGTTAATAAATGAGAAAGATGAAAATTTAAAAAAAACTTCTGTAGAGAAAATAGTATAATAATAATAAATATATACTTAAAAAAATTGCAACAAAAAAAAAAATAAACATAGAAAGCTTTAAATGATGAAAGATGATTCGATTAGAGTTTATATTGATTCAAAGTAGATTTAGAAAATGGTATTACAAATGAAAGTGTATATCCAAAGCAGATAGACTCATACGATAGAGTAGTAGTAGAACTAACATTATCTTTTAAAGTAATACAAAAATATTGGCCAATCATTAACCAAAAAAAAATATTAAGAAAAAATTTCTAGAAGTGCTGAGTAAAAAAAGTAAGTACGGATGAAAGATGAAATAACAGAATTCAAAACAAAGTGTAATTAATCAAAGATAATTTAAGAGATTGTAATATTGGCAATAAGTTACGATCATGACAAATGGCAAAAAAGCCTTGAATTAGTAAATATATAAATTATAAAATAATATGTAGAAACACAAAAAATAAAATATAAATAATGTAGACAAAAATACGTATATGATGCTTAACAGTAAATTAAAACTAAGCTAGTATTATTACAAAAGGAGGAATGTAGAGATAAAAGAATTACAAAAAGTAGTTAATATGTTAATTTTTATTAGTCGTTCATTAGACTAGATTATCTACATAATGAATAATATTTCTGTAGCATAATTTTCACTAAACCACTTTCACACAGTCCATACCTTGCATGATAGTGGTGTGTAATTGCACTACAGAAATATTATTCATTAAATAGTTAATATATTTGGAGAAAAAAAGTTTAAATTGAAAAAGCAGAGATCCTTGAATAAAGTAGCAAGTTAAGAAAAAAATGGGATCGTCAGAAAGAAAGATAAAATATTAAATAGACAAGAACAATATATATGTAACTGATTCAATAGATAAGATGTATTGCAGACTGACACTGGGCAGAGTCACAATGACACATCTGAAAAAGAATTCTGAATATAGAGATATATCTTTAAAAGAGAAGATTAGAAATGTTCAATCAACAGTATTTTCTGTGTTTCTTATACACAAAAGCTTGACTCTTAAAAATAAAAAAACCTTAAAGTTTTGAACTACGGTATTGAAGAAGACCTTCGATAATACCACAGATAGCAATAAAAATGAATAGGTAGATCGTCAATAAGATTTGATCTAAACTTGTCATCCAATCTGAAAATGTATTCATATTAAAAGATTATCTAGAATCTTAGAAGAACATATACGGGAGTGAAATATTGATAGTAAAAGAAAAAAATGCAGCATTGTAATGGATAAATTCCATCACAATAATGAATAAGCAAAAAAGAACCTTATACTAAATAGATGAAGTCAATCTGGCAAAACGCCATTTACAAAATTGTCTGTGTCTAGAAAAGTAATTGGTAGATAAGAATAAACTGATCTTGCAATAATAAAGAAAAATGTCAGGTTAAGCAATAGATATGATAAAGCAAAAGGAAGTAATGAGATTCCAATTGGAATGTTATAGACTAGAGCTGAAAGATATTTGAATGAAATAATTAATATTTATAATTAATGAGAATATTAACTTTCTTTCAATAATTAGGATTCTATTAGACACCTAATAAAAGTGAAAACATTAGAAAATTTGTTGAATTTCATTTGTCACTAAGGTAAAGATAAAAGTCATCAATATATACATTTCTACTGAAGCAATGGATCTGAAGCCCGATCCATGCTTCACATCTTCCTATAAACTTAATTAGTATTGTAGACCTGAATTAAGTTTATAGTTCAATATCAGCAGGGTTTTGCATTAGAGTTAAAAATAATTATGCTTATCAAATGTGTTTTACATTTAAATATTTTGTTTTAAATAAATTTCATTCTATTAAGAAAAATTGCTTAACCTATTAGTCAAACATATATATACATCTAGCGTATATATATGAGTTAATGCAAAATTCTGCTGAAATAAAATGCTTATTCTACTATAAAAAAATAATAATATATTGTTGTTAAAATTTTGTTAAAATATTTAGTATGATTTGATTTTGAGATAAGCCTGCCAACATTTTCTAAAAGAATGTATAGTTTTGATTAGTGAGCCATTCAAGTCTAATTAAAGATGGCCTTCTCTTTCTTTCTTTTTAATTAATAGAATTCAAACTTTAAAGAAAGAAATCTAGAGTAAAAAAGTAAAAGTTATTTTTAGAAAATGTTATTTTGAAACAAAGGAGCATGGGGAGGCTTATCAAGATCTCAGATCATACAAACAATAGAAGGTAGCTGACAGAGAGGGTATAAATAGAAGTGAGAACAAAAGACTAGATTATTCAGATTTTCCTTTTTGAAGGATTCAGATTTTTCTTTTTGAAGGAGTCAGATTATTCAGATTTTTCTTTTGAGGATTCAGATTTTTCTTTTTGAAGGAGTCAGATTATTCAGATTTTTCCTTTGGAAGGATTCAGTATTCAGATTTTCCCTTGGAAGGATTCAGATTATTCAGATTTTCCTTTCGAAGGATTCCGTTGATTCAGATTTTGCTTTTGAAGGATTCATTCAGAGTTTTCGTGCTGGTTATTCCAAGTTTCCTTGAGAGTGCATTCATATTTCTTTTTGGAGAACTCTCTCCGATTTGCTTCACATTTAGCTTGTGCTCCAAAAAGTTATACAGCTGTCGTTTTCAAATAATGGAGAAGTTTGAACATGCTCCAGTTAAAAGCCATAGTATTTTGAAGGAAATGAATATGCTCGGCTAGGCAAATAAATAGCTTTGCCTATCGCCGAGGTTCCTGAATACCATCCCAAAATGCCATAGTATCCACTCAATAGTCATCTGAACTCTGTGCCGTGTCTGGAGAACTTTTCGTGAAACCATACTACATATTGTCATTGTCCGGACAAATCCCTAATCGACGGTCAGATCAAGCCACGAACACCGTAGGGAACATGACCAAAGAAAAAAAAGGACGGTAATCGTATCTCCTCTATTGAACTATTTCTTATGCTACCTTTGTTCATATTTTGTTAATTGCTTCATTGAATTATATGTATTTGTTATGTAACCATTTTTATTAGACTAGTCTTAAATATATATATATTGTGTGATCATCTATATATTTTAACCTTTTTTTTTCCTTCGCTATTCTTCATTACTAACATGTGTAAATATTTAGTATTCCATTGCGGTTAAGTTTAAAAGTTAATTTTTGTTCAAGTAAAATCTCTTTCCGGTTTTATTTGTGTTTGTTAATTAAATACGAGTCAGTTTCTTTTGTTTGCCAACTTGATCTCCTCGATAACGCCTCTTTTGTCCGCCACTAGCTTATTACATATATCTGATTTAGCTATATACGTCTGAAATAATTTTAAACTGTTTTTAGCGCAAAGCAATTAGAAATGCTTTGCGAAAGATCCTTTTTTTTATTGTACTTTATCGAGAAGATCGAGTTGACAATTTTATTAAAATTGGGAAAAGATTTAGACCGCAAACCTATTAATCCGTTTTTATTGTCTAATTAGTTTGTTTCATTAATTTAGAGGAATAGCGGAGGCCATTAAATCATTATTCATATTTTAAAGCCATTAATTAAACATATTATTTAACTATCAAAAGCTTGAGTTTCCTAATTTTATTATAATGCTTTATTTTACTTTTCTAATGATCCAGGCACGCAAAACACATATTTCTTAGTACTTTTGCACATTTAACTATTTAGTTCCGTAAGTTTCCTGTCCATGTTTCTTTCCGCTGATGCTAAGCTGTCGCCGGTTGAAAAATAATTTATGCATGGCTCAGATAGTGTTGTTTGTTTGTGATCAGGCCTCGAGAATAGGCGAATGGGCAGAGGTCATAGTATTCTTGATTTAATATCTCGCGTATGGGTGGCCTCGAGGTACTTTCGCCTAGTATTCGAACTGGGTTAAACCAACATACATCATCTGACTGTCACAGTAAATTTCTTTTTCTCCGTATTCTGTCGACCAACGTGGGCCGAATTTCATATTTTATGGGAAGAATAGGAATAGGGTATTTGAAAATATAGGTAGACATATAAGAATTTTTTTTCTCCGTATTCTGGACGCCCATCGTGTGTCTATTCGAAATTTACATACCCTGCAATGCCCTGTATAACATTTGTATGGGTGTATAATGTTTTTTACTTTCTTCTGTTTTAAATTAATGAATAATATATATGTAGATTTTTTCCCGGGTTTGTACGCATATATATAATGTTTTTTTAAATAACACAAAATAATTGTTAGTTATACGTAAAATTTTTTGCTTCTAGTTGGTCGCAGTGGGACGTATGTCATTTTTTTAAAAAAAAAATTAGTACCCTGAGAAGTTAGTTTTAGTTGAATATATTTATATAAAAATAATATATGTATAATTTTTCCAAGTTTGTTTCCTAATGTGAGCCAAATGTCATTTTTTTTAATTAATTAAAAAGTTAAATGTGTTCGATGAGGCGGAAGTGTCAAATATATACCCACCCGCCCTCCCTTAAAATAGCTTTCGTACTTTATATTACTTTAGTAATGCTTAAATCTGAGAAGTTTTAATATAATAATGTTTTTTTCGAAATATAACATTTTAGTTAAAGGTGCAAATAGATAATAGAATTATGTTTCCGTTGTACAAATTTTTGTAAAGATTAAAATTGATAACATTCTTTCATTAATAGAAATTTTTTGTAAGATCAAAAAGTTTGATAAGTTCAAACTATAGTGTTTCACTTTCTCTGCGTTAGTTTCCTTAATTAAATCAATAATTTTAATCATGCAGAATTTTTTTTTCACTTTTAAATATTTTGAAATTACGTTCCGTGCAAACAATAGATATAAAATAAGTTTTGTTTCAATAATAACAAACTTAATTGTCAACTTTATGAAAAGTAAATGCGTATGTTCGTTAATAAATATATATATTAAAGATATATTTTTGTATAACATATATGTCAGCCACCCTTTAGTTAAGATTTTTTTTCTCCATTTCGGATTATGCTATTGAATCATTTATTGAGTAACCGTTAGGTGAAGACCCTTTTGAGTAACCGTTAGGTGAAGCCCTTGTTTTTTTAGTAACCATGTTTGGTGAAGACCCTTAGAGTAACCGTTTAGGTGAAGACCCCTTACATTGTAGAGTTCTCGATTGCTGTGTAGCCTGAAATAATAGATCTATGTCCGCAATCATTGCTTCCTTGTCATAGTTGCGACCAGCGTTTACTAGCCTGAAATAATAGGAGTATGCGGTTGGCAATTTGACATCTTTCTAATAAATTCATGTACATGATAATAAAAGAAATATTTGTATAGGTATATCTGTTTGTATATTTATATGTAGTCATATATATGCTTATTTAATGATGTACATATTCATGTATATGGATACATATGTATACACTTCGTTATAGTTCGGTAAAACCCGTTTTTATATAAATGTTTTTTAAACAGTTTTGATTTCAATGCGTGATTCTGTAAAATTGCGTGATAATTGTTAATCTATTTCGGGTGTGACCAAAATGGTAGTTGGTTTCGATCCCAGGTTCACAATTCGGAGTGGCGGTTATCATGGGATTTTACTTTTATTTTAATTGTTTTTTGTATTAATATTTTGTTTTGTTAATCGTACTTTAGGCTGGTTAAATTTTTTTTCTGTCTTGACCAAAATGGTAGCGTGGTTTCGAACCCAGGTCAGACATGTTACCTTACTTAGTTGTTATACGTCTTAGACTTAATTAACATTGTCATTTAAAATACCATTTACTGATTCATGCAGAGATTTTTTTTGAAAGTGAAGTGAAAATCAAAATAAATTGTAATCGCATTAAACTTTATAAACCTTATCAATGTGTGCTTGGATCATTATCCATTAATATGTATATTTGATATGGCCATTGTCTTGTCGACTGGCGCCCTTCTCAAATAAATTTGTCGGCAAGTGCAATCTCTCATATCGGATATCAAATAAACCAAACTATAGTAGATGATCAAAATAACAATGTATGCATAGTGAGCCAAAATGATTTTTAAACATGACTTACGTATATTTTGCTCACATTTTTTTATATATATACTTGTATTAATGTAAATGCATTTTTTAGTTGTTTCAGGTGTCAGAGAAAGCCAGGTCAAGCTGTAAGTGTGTTATTTTTAATTATATTGGGACAAAATAGCAGTGATATTTTAATGAAATATAACAATAAATAAAGTGAGGAGAATAATATGTAGTATAAATATTAAAGACAGACACGGCAGGATTTTATATATATATAAGTTAATTTCTGAAAACATAAATAAAACAGATAGTTATACAAAATAAAGAACTTAGAATAGTGACTTATTTTAGAAAGAAATAATTTTTTTTTGTGTTAATAACTAGTATAAAAATATACTTATCCAGATTGTTTATTAAAAGACAAACACATTTTACAAACAAAGTGAATGTTATATAACAAAATAGCCAATATTAGGCAAAAATGGACCAACAGAAGAAAGACGAACATGACAGCGATGAGGAGGTAGTGCTCAACCTTCCAAATACGGCAACGTGCAGTGACCAAAAATACAATTTGGAAGATCTCGTCAAAGAAATGAGAGATGAAAATGAAATGATGATGAAAATGTTGCAAGAATTTATGAATATCACATCGCAAAGATTGAACCGTTTGGAGGCACATATGGAACTCCATCAAGAACGGAGTATTGTAACAGAAGCATCACCAGAAGATGATACTCAAAATCAAGATGACACTGATATGAAATCGTCGAGTGATTATGAACCAGGTGAAGCCACTCACCAGTCGGATTTCTCTGGACAAATGAATGAGGAGAGTAAAAAAACAAATGATCAACAGCTGTTGAACCAACCCCAGGTGCAACAGGACAGTGAAATCTTTACTGTGGCAAAGATTAGCAACATAAAATGTTTTAGAGAAGAACCGGTTGGGAACTCTAGACACCACCTTGATAGCTTGAAAATCTGTTTCCAAGTCCAGAACATGACTGAGCAAGAAAAGAAGGCAAAGGAAAAATTAAGACGTACAGCTCGGCATCGCAAGAATCGAAACCGGCAATATAAATGCAGGAAAGGAAAGCATGCATGGCTAAGAGACCTTAGGCCAAGTAGTAAAGTGTGGAGGAAAGTTAAAAAGTTCTTCCCAATATATAAAGGCCCTCACACATTAAAAAAGAAGTGTGGAATAAGTGTTTTGTTTTGGAAAAATAATCTCAGCCTACAAAGACAGTATAATGCTACAAACTTAAAACCTTATGTACCACCAGACCCCGGAAAATATGCAAATTAAAAATAGGTACATACCATGTTAGACTAAATACAACACAGACCCGATTTAAGACACAGAAGATTGAATTATGGATAAACCGTGAGATATAATAAAGTAAAGAAAACACCGTAGGTAGTAACAAATTAAATATTACAGCAAATACAGAGTAGGTTTGAACTCACCTGGCACAAATTCTTACCTCTGACCTGAAGCAACAGCATTTTTTTTTACCATTTTTTTTTTGCTCACAAACTATTGGGAAATGAAGCAATGGATCTGAAGCCCGATCCATGCTTCACATCTTCCTATAAACTTAATTAGTATTGTAGACCTGAATTAAGTTTATAGTTCAATATCAGCAGGGTTTTGCATTAGAGTTAAAAATAATTATGCTTATCAAATGTGTTTTACATTTAAATATTTTGTTTTAAATAAATTTCATTCTATTAATAAAAATTGCTTAACTTATTAGTCAAACATATATATACATCTAGCGTATATATATGAGTTAATGCAAAATTCTGCTGAAATAAAATGCTTATTCTACTATAAAAAAATAATAATATATTGTTGTTAAAATTTTGTTAAAATATTTAGTATGATTTGATTTTGAGATAAGCCCGCCAACATTTTCTAAAAGAATGTATAGTTTTGATTAGTGAGCCATTCAAGTCTAATTAAAGATGGCCTTCTCTTTCTTTCTTTTTAATTAATAGAATTCAAACTTTAAAGAAAGAAATCTAGAGTAAAAAAGTAAAAGTTATTTTTAGAAAATGTTATTTTGAAACAAAGGAGCATGGGGAGGCTTATCAAGATCTCAGATCATACAAACAATAGAAAGTAGCTGACAGAGAGGGTATAAATAGAAGTGAGAACAAAAGACTAGATTATTCAGATTTTCCTTTTTGAAGGATTCAGATTTTTCTTTTTGAAGGAGTCAGATTATTCAGATTTTTCTTTTGAGAGGATTCAGATTTTTCTTTTTGAAGGAGTCAGATTATTCAGATTTTTCCTTTGGAAGGATTCAGTATTCAGATTTTCCCTTGGAAGGATTCAGATTATTCAGATTTTCCTTTCGAAGGATTCCGTTGATTCAGATTTTGCTTTTGAAGGATTCATTCAGAGTTTTCGTGCTGGTTATTCCAAGTTTCCTTGAGAGTGCATTCATATTTCTTTTTGGAGAACTCTCTCCGATTTGCTTCACATTTAGCTTGTGCTCCAAAAAGTTATACAGCTGTCGTTTTCAAATAATGGAGAAGTTTGAACATGCTCCAGTTAAAAGCCATAGTATTTTGAAGGAAATGAATATGCTCGGCTAGGCAAATAAATAGCTTTGCCTATCGCCGAGGTTCCTGAATACCATCCCAAAATGCCATAGTATCCACTCAATAGTCATCTGAACTCTGTGCCGTGTCTGGAGAACTTTTCGTGAAACCATACTACATATTGTCATTGTCCGGACAAATCCCTAATCGACGGTCAGATCAAGCCACGAACGCCGGAGGGAACATGACCAAGGAAAAAAAAGGACGGTAATCGTATCTCCTCTATTGAACTATTTCTTATGCTACCTTTTGTTCATATTTTGTTAATTGCTTCATTGAATTATATGTATTTGTTATGTAACCATTTTTATTAGACTAGTCTTAAATATATATATTGTAGATATATATATATAGTATTCAATTATTTAAAAAAAAATTTTTTTTCTTTTATACATACAGAGATTTATATGTATAGATTTATTATTATGAATAAGCAGTTTTGTGATTTATTATATAATTTTTTTTTATTAAATAATATGTGTTAAATTTATTTAACTTTCATTTTGTTAAAATAGAGTAAATCAGAAAAGTGTAAAATAAGGCAATTAAGATTGTTAGATTAGGAGATAAAAAATGTACACGTGTGAAAGAATGAATACATCTGTACAAACACAAAGATGCTTTTACACGTATTCCTGATGGCTATAGATTCCAGGTTTGTTGCTATCTGTGTCTTAAGATTATTTTTACAAAAGAGGTGCTTTGATGTAGATAACGATAGCGATCAATTTTAAGTCTTTATTGATTGTGACCGACGTCAAACTTGTGAAGCTTTGATTTTTTTTTAAGATAAAGATTTCCAGATGTTTTTTTTTTCTTTGGTTGAAATTCGCGATATAAATGATTGAAACAATTTTTTTGATCAGTTAGTCTTAAATTTTTTTAAAGAGATGATGAGTTAGTCATTAATTTTTTTAGAGAGAGAGTCACTCAGATTATTATTATTATTTTGAGACTCAACTCAGTCGGTCCTTCCTTGTTATTATTCTTAAGCAGAAATGTAAGCTCTGATTTTTTTTTTTAAAAGAGAGTGAACGCTTTAATTTTTTTTTCTCACTCTTTGAAAGTTGAAAAAAAAAGAGCAAATGAAATGTGCGTTTATATAAAGCAATTTCCAGCAATATTAAAGAAGAGGAGAGAAATGGAACAAGATTGAATTTATTAGAAGTTAGTAATAATTATATAAAAATGATATTAACATATTTGGTTATGCATAATACTATGCCTCTGCATTGCTAAACCATTTTTTCTGCTTCCTGGTTAATACAGAATGAGTCAAAATCGCTGATCTGTCTATGAAGTCATGTATCCAGTAATAACCAACAAAATGATAGATTTTGAAGCCAACCACACAAGCTATATGGAATGCTTTGTTTCTAGTTCCTGGCTTATTAAAAGCTCATTACCTTCGAATGAATGGAGAAGAGGAAATAGGAGGAAAAGAAAATTTATAACAGCCATGTAGAACCAAGTTTGAAGCCATAAATCAAATTTTTGTTGATTTACCTCAATCATCTAAAGTGTCAACAGCAATTATTTTTTTTAAAGGAGAGAGACAAGCAAATCCACCGGTACCTACTTATTCAAAGTACTTATAATAACTTTTTTTTTAAATGGTAGAAGGAAGCCAATCAACAGTGAATAATAATGGAATTGAAGAAACAAGCAAGTCAATTGATTCAGCATTATCTTAAAAGTATCTGCAATAACTTTCTTTTTTTTGTTGTTGTTGTTGTTGGTGAGCAAAGAAAAGCAGTCTGAAAATTCAAACTCAGGACATTAATAAGAAGTAAAAAGTAGACGGGTAAATATGAACTTTCTTTAACCGATTTTATTCTTTTACTTATTAAAAGTAAACCTTAATTTACTGGTCAAAGCAATTTTCTTTTTTGATACAGAAACATTAAAGACTTGTTTATCTATAGTTATTTGCAATATCTCACAACATAGCACAAACATAGTTTAAATCTTTAAACTTAAATTTTTCATTATTTTTTTTTTTGTTTTTTTTTATTATATATTGTAATGTTGAAATGTTTTTTTTTAATTGTTCTTCAGTTGTTAATGATAATGAGCAACCTATAGATATATGCATTTATAATGTTTTTTATTTTTATTTTATCTTGTTGCATATTAAAAATTAATATATGTATTTTATTTTCTTTCGCTATAAGGTTGCAAAAGAAAAAGATATTTTTATATATGTAATTTATGGGTATACATTTTAAACATATATGTTAACATTACCGAATGCGTGAATGTGTAACTGCTTATCCAAACACATCAAAGAATAGGTTATATATGATTAGTTTAAAATGGTAAATTGAAAAGTAGGGCATTACATTTGAATGGAGATGAAATAACATATACAAGTTTCACCTGAAATTTATTTTATGATATGATGAGTAAGAAAAGTCTTAAATAAGCATTTATAGAATATATTTTTTTTTTCTAATATTGATTTAAGTCAGCTTATTTTGAGATATCAAGAAAAATGACAAACCTATATATTAAGTTTATTTGCTTATACTTATATAAATTTTTATATTAATAAGCCATTTATTTTAATTGTCGATTTGACTTTAAAGAAGGAAAGAAAGAGTAGTAGTGTTAATAAAATATAATTATATATCTTAATTGGTTTCCGAGTTATTATTAAGAATATTGTGTTGTTTTTTTTTGTCTTAATTCTATCATTTTAATTCATCATCATTGCTCGCAGTTATTAAGTATTACCATTCGTATATATTGAGCAATCACTTGCAAATATTAAGCGTCCGCAAAATAATAGGTAAACTAGAATGTTGATATTTAAGTATTTAAGGATTATGCTTGAGAATAACCAAATTTTGATAATTATAGTTCAACATAGAAAGCTAAAATTGTGTTGTGTCCATGAATTTAGATCATCCTCATCAAAGATGGATATCATGTTATTAGTTAAAAATGTTTCAAATAATACTATATAAAAGTTATGATCGCCATCAATCATCATTAATAAATTATAATCATTAAATTTAATGTTTAGCGTAATGAATATATTTTAGTAAATAGGGGTTTATAGAAAATTGAATATTATGCAAAGAGATTCATGATGATCAATCATCACCATTAGTATTATTAAATCCCAGTATGAAATAGGATAATTTTAATAGATGCCTATAAGTTTATAAAGATGAATTTATTGTTGTGAGTTTATTGATAAGCCATGGCTGGTATCATCATCACTATTATAATCATTATTATGATATCACTATTATTATCATTATTATGATATTATTATCATCATCATCATTATTACCTTTATTGTGATAAATAATCTAGTTAAATGGCCATCAATATCAATAATGGTCTTCACATGCTTGTTTGGAAGCCATTAATAGGATTATACATGTCTGTTCATCAATATACGCTAATGAGCTAGCAATGTCTATAAGAATCTTTGATCTATAGTATAAACTTTGGTAATATTGGGATCTTGTAATTTTATCAATATAGATAAAATGTAAGAATGTCATTTTTGTTCAATAGTCATCCAAGTCATGTGTAATAAATATGTACTGAATGAGTTTGAACTCAAGTACACTATAAATAGATACTTATCTAGATTGAAAACAATCTAGTGGCGCTCATGGGAAAACACATGTACTTAGCTAAACTGAATAAAGAGTGATATCATCCCTTTCCAACTTCATAATATTAGTTTTATAAAATATATTTTTTATAAGTTGTCATGAATAGCACCCGTGTGTGCATATGACCATGAATGGTCTTATATATTTGGAAAGAAGAATAGGAAGGATTCTTTGTTAGAAGAACCTAGTATTGGAGATAAGCATAAGGCACTCCAGGAATCTCACAGTGGGTACTTTTATTCAGTTGCTATATTTAATATTATTTTTATTAGATGACAATGGCCAGTATGTTTTATTGTTCAAATGACTGCCCCAATATATAAATAAATACCAAGAATCTTTAATGCTGATATTTTCAAGTGGCACAGTGATTCTATAATTTCTTTATCTATGCTATGATGAATTAATATAGTTACAAATGGTACAGATTGGATAGGCATATATCTAATAATTAATAATTTCCCCTATCTAAATATTTATTATGGTTACAAATGTGACATATTAAAATAGTTACAAATTATAGTTACAAATACATATCTTTTATATTAATTTAATAATTACAAATACATATTATATTAATTTATAAATATTGTTACAATATATTGTGTGATCATCTATATATTTTAACCTTTTTTTTTCCTTCGCTATTCTTCATTACTAACATGTGTAAATATTTAGTATTCCATTGCGGTTAAGTTTAAAAGTTAATTTTTGTTCAAGTAAAATCTCTTTCCGGTTTTATTTGTGTTTGTTAATTAAATACGAGTCAGTTTCTTTTGTTTGCCAACTTGATCTCCTCGATAACGCCTCTTTTGTCCGCCACTAGCTTATTACATATATCTGATTTAGCTATATACGTCTTAAATAATTTTAAACTGTTTTTAGCGCAAAGCAATTAGAAATGCTTTGCGAAAGATCCTTTTTTTTTTATTGTACTTTATCGAGAAGATCGAGTTGACAATTTTATTAAAATTGGGAAAAGATTTAGACCGCAAACCTATTAATCCGTTTTTATTGTCTAATTAGTTTGTTTCATTAATTTAGAGGAATAGCGGAGGCCATTAAATCATTATTCATATTTTAAAGCCATTAATTAAACATATTATTTAACTATCAAAAGCTTGAGTTTCCTAATTTTATTATAATGCTTTATTTTACTTTTCTAATGATCCAGGCACGCAAAACACATATTTCTTAATACTTTTGCACATTTAACTATTTAGTTCCTTAAGTTTCCTGTCCATGTTTCTTTCCGCTGATGCTAAGCTGTCGCCGGTTGAAAAATAATTTATGCATGGCTCAGATAGTGTTGTTTGTTTGTGATCAGGCCTCGAGAATAGGCGAATGGGCAGAGGTCATAGTATTCTTGATTTAATATCTCGCGTATGGGTGGCCTCGAGGTACTTTCGCCTAGTATTCGAACTGGGTTAAACCAACATACATCATCTGACTGTCACACTACCAAATCAGATTCTTGAGAGATCATATGCCATTTGAACATCAAAGCAACAAGCTAAGAATAACTATTCCATTATGGCATAAATATCTGAAGAAAAAAATTGCATTTAAAGAAATAAAATGCAAAAGATGCAATGAATGAATAAAATAATTATTGAGTGATAAGTAGAAAGAAAGAGAGAGACATTAAAACATATTTCAAAAACAATGAAAAAGAATCTGATTGGACAAAGGTGATGATTATTAGAAAATTTGTATATGAATTAAAAAATATTTATATGACTAAATAATGTTTCTCAAAAAACATTAAAATTCTCTTTTATTTGTTTAACATTAATTTGCATAAATTAATAAATAAGTCTATTAGTTTTCTGACAGTACTTGCAAATAGTAATAAGACTGAAATGAAAATAAACACATGTAAAACAAAAATAGGCAGAAAATAAAAATTTGAGATAAACAGATCAACAGGAAGTCATAGAATACTTTGAACTGATAATATAAAAGGATCATAATGATATAAAGAGAATTAAAGAATGCAATAATCACAATGACAAATAGGCTTCTAGTAAAACTCATATGCTATTCTGTTAAAACTAAGAGGAAATTATTAACTGTTTTGTTTAGGATGTTTATTTGGACCAAAAATGGACTAATTAAAAAAATGATAGGAAAAAAGATTTGAAATATGAATTTAGAAAATGAAATGATAAATTGTATAAGCAATATTAAAAATATCAGGATATTGAAAAATATGCAAAAAAAAAAGACTATTTTATTACAAAAGAGGAACTAAACTGGACATGTATTTAAAGCTCTATAAAGGAAACATGAGAAATATATAAACTGTATAGTAAAAAGAACAAAATCAAGATAGTGGCAGATAAACTTAATAAAAGATTAAATATGAACTTTTGATCAGAACAAGTAATATGAAGAATTTTAAAAAATGCTGTTGAAATGGTATGGAAACCAGCACTTTAGCGGAGATAGTGGTAGTGACAAATTATTGTAATTATACAACTCAATTTGTGTTTATAAAAAATGAATTTAAAAAAAAAAAAACTTACTTCTACTACATAACTATCTATGATCCCTGGACGAGGCACGAACCAATGTTGAAATTCTTCTTCCGTAAATGTAGGAGAAAGGTCAAACTTTTGTAAATACTATGTATTAAAAAAAAAAAAAAAGAATGCCATGCTAATATATCAAATAACACTTTATATATGCAAGATTACTATAAAAAATTTAAACATTTTTCAGAAATATGAAAAACATTCCAAAATAAATTATCAAGTCCAAAAGAAATTCTGAAATCTGAGATATGGTAATAAACTTGATCTACTGAAATATGCAACATTAGGCATAAGATATGATGTTCTACTGAAAGATTATGTCTTTCATACATCAGATGCAATATCAACTATATTAGCAGAACGGTCCAGTTTTAAATGTTGCAATGAATAACACCTATGAATATCTTCACATAACGCTTATCAGAATATGTCAATGCTCAAACTCTCAAATTCAGAATTATGACTCATTTTTCTAATGTCAATCTTCATAATTGAATATTGAATTTCTCCACACAACCTTGAGATATCTTTTATGCAGGTTGTGCACGTTGATCATGAAACAATCAAAATCTTTCATAATAACCCTGTTTATGTATATATATTTAAATACTAGAAATTTAGATTTCTTCATGTGCTTTTATAAATAAATTTCAGCTATGGTATAATAAAGCAAATTATGAATTAAGAACGGGCATTGCAAACTGAAATCATGATATGTAATAATAACAGCAATTAATCTATAAAAATATATGGAGAAATCCCGTTAAATTATTAACATTTACATCTAAAACTTTGTACAAACCTATTATTTAAAACATATGTATATACAATAATTAAGAATTTTTATATTTAAAACAATTGTCATATAAATAAAAAAACGTTCGTTAATCATGCTTTTTTTTTATTTACATATTTCAATACCAATATTTGTTTAAATATAAATATGTGTATTAAATTTTCTTCCAGAGTGCAATTGGAATAATTAGGCAGAATATTATGACAAAGTAATAATACTTGTTCAGAGTTGTTTGGAGTTTGTCATTACTTATAACCCCTGAAAACAATTTACAATTTCCTCTTACTATTGATATTTAGTTTTGAATCATAAATTATAATAAGCCTATTATATTATTAAGAAGCTTAAAGTATATAGATGTGGCTTTGAAATGTAAAGAGATTTCTTTCAAAAAAGAAAAAAGCTGGAATATGCTATACTTTATTGTTTAAATGATTAAAATTCTTATACAAAGAAGGATAAAACGTTATATTACAAAGAGCATCCCAAATGGCAGCTTTATGCAAAGGGTGTCTTATTTTAATTTTACAGAATGGTAGAGTTATATGCTAAAACTGTATACAGCATGTATTTATTTTAAGTCAATTTAATAATTCAAAATTCTACTTACAAAAGTAAGTACTTTAAATACCCATATTTAGATGTTGATTTTTACATTAATTTTCAGAAAATATGGTAAATATATATTTAGGGTCTATATAAAGTATGTACGAGGGGAGACCCAAAAATAACCAGAATTTTATAATAAAAAATTATTTATTTATTTTTAAACGTTATAAATTTAATCTCTTTCAAATTACTATCTATTTGATGCAATACACCAGTCTAAATGTGTTTTTCATTTTTCAAAGTAGTCCAGAAATATTTGCAATGTGATACCTTTTAATGCCTCCATCATTTTCCCCCATCATTTCTAAATCTGAAAAAACAAAAAAAACTGAAACATTTTTTCATTTAAGAGATTAAAACAAAATTGCACAAAGCAAAATCGAGCAAGGCTCACGGATAAGCTGAATCGTGCTGAATTTAATTAAAAAGTGTTTCATATTCAAAGCTTTGAGAAATGATGCTTTGTTGGGATGGAGCTTGCATTCTTTTCTTTGCCACAAAATGAGATGTTTAAGTTTTACCACATCATATAAATGTTTCAGAACTTTCAGATAAAATGCCAGACCATTATAAAATAAATCTTAAAGAAAAATGCCATTTGCATAAAAAAAAAAAAAAAATCAGTGTCGTTTTGCTTTGAACTTCACATGCGATGCTTTCTGAGATGTGGCAAATTTAACATTTCAATTAAACCACTCATAAACTTGTGTTTTTATGAGATCAGCTTGCTTGTAATTTGTTTGAAGAATTACAACTGTTTTTGCTGCCACTTTCTGTAAACGAAAACAGAATTTAACATTGTTTGAACTTTTCAGTCACTGAAAAAATTGGCAAATATGCGAAAGGCACCACAATTTCACATGATGATATAACTTGGCAGATTAATGCGGAAAGGTACCTGCAAGAAGTATGTAACAGCTGATGCATATACTACAACAGCAAACCAGAGAACGATTCCGGTTATTTTAGTATTCATAAAAACAATATGAAAGGAATGAGTACTTATTACCACATTATGAGATGATATATTACATTAGAAAAATTCTTGAAAAGACTGGTGATGAAAAAAGAAAAGAACAACCAAGCAATAAGATGAACAAATTCTATCAGCATCATAATGATTGTCATAACAAAAAAAAAATTACTATGATTGTTACAACTCAACACCAATTTAACAATATCTAATAAGTTGCAAACAATATATTCTTCTCTTCTTTATACTTTGTCAAAATAATAAAATAATGAAAAATAGAAACTCATGATTTAATTAATTTTGCCTTCACAAATCTAGCCAACAGATTCAATAAAACATCAAGCAATAATCAATAACACTAACAACATTCTTTTAATCAGATTAATTTTTACAATTGCTATTTCCAGATTTGAAAGCAGCTAATACTGAATTAAATGACTTTCAAGTTATAAACTTCACCTCCTATTTGTTTACAAAAATATATGAAGAAATATTGTTAACAATATTTATAATTTATATATCTATTAAGTTCATAACATAAAACAAACATACTTAATCATATTATAAATATGAATTTTATTTATATGTAGGCTTACTTATGTATAATGTTAAATTATAAAAAAAAATATTTACACTGGAAATAACTATTTAATAACGAGATTTAAATTAAAGAATAGAACTCACTGTCTTGAAATGAGAGTTCGTATTTTATTTTCATATGCCAATAGTAAAATACGTTAATTTTTTTCAAAATTTATTGTTATTTTTTTAAATCAATGTATTCATTAAGCTGGAAAGCAAAAATAAGTAGATCATCGCAAAACACCAATTACTTCACTATATATATTTTTTCAATTTTTTTTTGTTTTATCGATGCATTTCTCATCTTTATTTTACCATATAACAAGCATTCATCAACATGAAAGCATAAATACTTCCCAAATAAAATATAACAATTTCCTTGTATGAAAAACATAAAAAAAAATATTAAGTAGATGATCCTAATCGTTACTTATGCAAAACGTTCAAAATTACTTGTCAACATTTTGCTAACATCTTAATTATTTTCTTCAAGATATTTGTGACTGATCTTTCCCCACATGAACATTTTCTTGTCCATCTTTATGCATAAAAAAATACATATCTTATTAAAAGAATCATGAGCTTTCCTTTAAGCCTGGAACCCATCAATTACAAGACTCCATTTTTTAATTAAATTGCCAAACTGTTACTTCTCAACCATATGATAATGGTAGACGTTAATCTTTAACAGATTTGCCTAATCATACCATTCTCAACCCAACATCACCCACATTTCAAATAAACTGTAAATGAGAAATTTAATACATATATCTTTCACTATTGTGTTCCTCACATCGAAAGAATCCTATGATGGCTGCATTTTACAATTGCAGAATATGTTTCTATTCCTATAAAGCCAGAAAACTATTCACAACTAATTTCTAAAGTAGAAGATAATTTACAATATGCATGTAATTATAAACAGGAGCAAAAAATTTCAGCATATATACTGAATATTGCAAAAATAAGTTTATTTATTAAAGTTTATAACAATTATAGCATTTGCAGGGACAGAGTAATAAACAAACAAATGTAACCAGCAATAACCTAATCAATCTTGGAAATATATACAAAATAGTAAATGGACAACAAATAATTACTAAAGAAATATTAAATATCACAGATCTTAGTAAATAGTAAGGTGATTTCACCTGACAGAAAATTTAATACACCTATCTATATTACACCTGCAATTAGATATACCAGATCTAATTACAATTTATAAAAATGTAATAGTTACCTCACATAAAAGTTTAGATGCTTGAGGAACATCACCTAGGCACAGAGGTCTAAAACCAGGGACTTTAGGAAACTGGGAAGAATATAAACAAAAAACAGGAATCAGTAAATTAAAAAAATAATGTTAAATAAAAACAAATAAACACAAATATATATAAAAAATAAATTCTACCTCAGGTAGTTTATAAAGCTTGAGAGTCCGCTGCATTGTCATGTTGCGGCTCAAGTGCGAAAACTTGACTTCGATTAACTTCCTAGGATTTAACGACCTATGCCAATATCTTAAAAACAATGGAATAAAAAAATCCATATATACAATTGACATTAAGATACATACCTTTTTTATGATTAGTATGTAAGATCATAAAAAAGCGTTAACACAATAAACAATTATTCCTTCCCTCACAATTCATAGATAAGTCTTGCTAATAGAGATAACTGCTGAAATTAATTTGTTCAGTATTTAAAAATTTTATTAATAATACTAATTGATTATTTTCTCAAAACAAATTGACTTATTCTATGAATCTACCTCACTCTTTTTTTCATATTTTAAAAATTGCATTAATGATTTAAACTAATGGAAATACATAAATTTAATATAACACACTACAAGTTTTATACAAATTTATATTAACAATATCACATTATTCTCATAAACTTATTCATATACTTCCAAGAAAAGTTATCTTTACCTTACTCTAGAGCCATCTATCATAAGTTTGAGTAATCAATGGATACCAAATAGTATAAAACTATATGTCCAAATCGGTACCTGGTTTTTGCCATTGTCAATGAGGGTTAAGATTCAAAGCCAAAATTTTGAATATTTATGCATCTGGCAGCAATCTTTTATTACTTTATACTATTCAACTTAATAATCAGAAATGGAGGAAAACTGATATCTCCAAACTACATGGAAACTGGCCTTTATAATTATGGAAATTAATTAGCTTGGGGTTAATTTTCAGGCTGATAATATAAAGAAGTAAAATAGTTATATAAACATATTAGTTCCAGCTTTGAATTATATTCCCTCACTGATGAAAGCAAAAGTCAAACAGGTCTGGAGATTGGAATATTATAACACTTCACCATCAGGTATTCATTGATTATTTAAGCATAGAGTCAATGGTTCTAGGTAAATTTTTATTGGTCAATCATACAATTATCTTATATTTGAAATTATTGTGCAGTAAGTATTTATAATAAGTTAAGTCTGAAGTTAGAAATATTTGTAGCAAATATTAAAATCACACTTCAGAACTGTTTTTAATAGTCCTTTGTCAATCAACAATTTTTGACTACTGAGATATCAGATTTTAAGTTTATAATTTTTTTTGTAATAGTAATAAATCATATAGTCAGTTGTCTGAAAAGAATATCTAAGTGACAGATTGGTAATAATAGCTCCAGTTTTGTTTTTTAATTTTTCTCAGAAAAAAATTGATTGGGAAATCAGTTGCCCAGTTCACCACCACACTAAACAGTACCATTTCTGTCAATATTTAACCGTTATGATAAATTCTACGAGACTGTTTTCTAAAACAACTCACATAATAATTACAGTGAGATTAACATTTCAATTATGTTAAGATTTTTAACTTTTTGTGAATAAATGATGTGAATGTAGTTTGTATCAAAGCCATCAGAAATTCGATTTGGTCATTAACTTCATCTGTTCATTTAGTAAATAAACCTTTAATAAAGTAGAGATATGATATCCTTATGTTTTGAACTAAGTTCCCCTTGTAAACATCATATATAGTGGATGATAGCTCACACATTTTGTTAATAAGCTTTGGTTACACATACCAATCCATGTTTATTATACAGTGTTTTTCAATGAGCACATATAACTTTATTAGAAGTATGTATTCTTATTCTCCTTTACTTTCTTTGCATTTCTTCATATATTCATATATATTGCTTATAATAACTTTTCTCACATACGCTTTAAGGCAAAAAAATTTTTTTAATAAACCTTCTTTATTTTCCTGACAGTTTAGACTGTCCAGCAGTCTTCATCACAGCGTTATCAAATTTCCTTTGCTTTTTTTAGATTTAAAAGGCAGAGGAAATGTGAGAACGCTCTGATGAAGACTGCTTGACAGTCAAAACTGTCAGGAAATTAAAGGTTTATTAAAAAAAAATTTTTTTGCATTAAAGTGTATATGAAAAAAGTTATTATAAGCAATATATATCATCATCATCATCATCATCATCAATCATTATCAATCCACTGCAGGATGAGGGTCTCTCCAAATTCAATCCATCTTTTCCTATCTTTAGCTTCTCTTCTCCACATCACCCCTGAACACTTTCTTATTTCATCCATCCATCTCACATGTGGTCTCTTTCTGGGTCTTTTACAATCTCTTGGAATCCAGTTCAAAATTTCAACTGTCCATCTATTATCATCTCTTCTAGCAATATGTCCAGCCCAACTCCACTTCAGTCTTTTAATTTTTTCAATGAGGTCAATAACACCTGTTTGTTCTCTTATCCATACATTGCATTTTTGATCTCTTCTTGTTACTCCCAACATGCATCTCTCCATACTTCTTTGAGTGGTCTGACGTCTTTGTATTGCTCTTCTATTAAGTGTCCAAGTCTCAGATCCATAAGTAAGAACTGGTAAAACACATTTATTAAAAACCTTCCTTTTCAAACACATAGGCATATTTCCCTTTAGTATCAAGTTATTTCTACCAAAAGCACTCCAACCAAGTTTAATTCTATGATTAATTTCATCCATTATGTTTCCATCTGCATTAATAATCTAACCAAGTTATTTGTAACTGTTAACTTCTTCTAACTCATCATAATCAACCTTTATTTTCATATTTTGAGAAAATCTATTAAACATTATTTTAGTCTTTTTAACATTTATCTTTAGTCCTACTTTCACCTGATAACTCCTGCAACATTTCCTGTAGCTCTAAAGCATTATTTGCAAAAACAACTACATCATCTGCAAAATCTAAATGACTTAAATAATCTCCATTTACTTTCACTCCTTTAGCTTCCCATTTTAATCCACAAAATACTTCTTGCAGCACTGCTGTAAAAAGTTTTGGAGATATGGTGTCACCCTGTCTTACACCCTTTTCAATGTTGATTTTCCTACTATCATTATGTAGTCTAATTGCTGCTGTTGCACTTTTATAAATATTCTTTAAAATATGACAATATCCTGGATCTATACCTTGATGATCCTATGCTTTAATCACTGAAGAAATGTTTATAAAATCAAATGCCTTTTCATAATCTACAAATCCAAAGCATAATGGCAACTCATATTCATTTGTCCTTTCTATAACTTTCTCTCAATACCTGTTTATGATCTACTGTACTAAAACCACATTTAAATCCAGCTTGTTCTCTTGGTTGGTAGAAATCCAATGTTTTCTGTAGATGAGTTGTAATTATCTTGATAAAAATTTTGTATAAAGCTGATAAAAGGCTGATAGATCTGTAATTTCTAATATCTTCTTTATCACCTTTTTTAAATATTAATATTAATACTGCATTCTTCCAATCATCTGGTATATCTTTATCATTTAGACATTTGGTATATAACTTTGCTAAAAAAATTTCTATTTCTTCACCTGCTTCTTTTAATATATCAATTATAATTCCATTATTACTTGGAGCCTTTCCTTTCTTCATACATTTAATTGTGTGTCTCACTTCTTCATTTAAAATTCTCGGCAATTCAGAAGATGTAATAGATATAGGAGATACTTCTTCTTTATTACTATATAATTCTTGATAAAAGTCTTCTACCCATTTCATGATGTCATCTCTCTTTTTAGTAATAATTCCATCTTTTTTTTGATAATAGTATAAATACTGAACCCTACTGCCTTATGGAGCTCTTTTTCATCTAATTCACATCAATATACCGATTCACGAGCCGTCTGTTTGTTTACATATTACGGTAAAAGATTTTTTTTTTTCCCAACCGGTTTTTAATTTTTTTAGTCAGCGATGGTAAACCACCAGTTTTTTTTTTTGTTTTTAATAAACAAATACTTTGTTTTTAGGTGGTCTATGGGTATTGGGTTGTTTGTAAATTAATGACTAACAGTCTGTAGGTTTCTTTATATAATATTACTTACAGTAAACCAAATTTTTTTTCCAGTCTTTTTTGGTTGGTTTTTTTAAAGAAACAAACACGTTGTTTTTAGATGGTGTAGGGGTGTTGGTTTGCTTTTAAATTATCAATTAATGCTCTGTCAGTTTGTTTACACAAAAATACGGTAACAAACACTTTGTTGTTTTTAGATGGTGGAGGGGGGAGAGGGTTTGGTTGTTTCCTTTTAACTTGTCTTTTTTTTTTTGGTTAATGTTTTGTTTGCTGAAAGACTTCAACAATTTGGTACTTTTGAATAAACCAACACTTGTTTTTTTAGAGGGTGGAGGGTTGTTTTGATTTTGAATTGGCGTCTTTTTTTTTTTTTGTTAATTTATTACGAGGCTTTTTTTTTTTTGTTTCAAATCTTTATGCTACAGAAAGCTTTATATGATAGCGAAAAGTTTTTCCTTAATTTTTTGGGCCTTTAATTTAAAAAAAAAGAAGACATAAACAGTTCGTTTTTAAAGAACACTTTTTGTTTAAGCCGGGGGAGGTGGAGTGGCCCAGGGGGGGTGTTTTGATTTTTAATTATCAACTTCTTTTTGAACATTTTATTATGTTACCACACAGTTCTTTATTATTATTTTATTTTTTTTGGTGGAGCCTTTTGAATAAACTCTTAAACACTTCTTTTTTTTTTTTTGGTAATAATAAAATATTACCTACTTTAACAGTTAATGAAACTTATCAAATATTATCTACCTACTTTATAATCATGTGAACAAAAGAAACAACAAGTTTCCCATAAAATAATTTACTGAATCAAGAAGAAACGAAACTTTGAACAAGTTATGAACCAAAACAAGTAAAAAAAAAACAAAAACACCATCATTTTCGGGGGCATAAAAAACAGCAGCCAAAAGTAACAAGCAAATAATATAACAGGGAAGCCTCAAAGTTGTAAGTAACGGGGATTTTGGAGCCTTCGAACCAACTTCCCTTACGCAGACCTACATAGGTACGCTTGCAGGAGTTTCTCTTCCTGGGAAAACACAATATTGTGCATCCACTTGTGTGGCTGGCTGGCGATTCACTCAGCTTAGACAATTCGGACAACTTGCAGACGATATTTGACAGTTCTCGCTCAAGATTCGCGTGTAAACGGGCACTTTGCTGAAAAGAAGAATCTTTTCAATTTGTGTGCAGTTCAAAAAATTTCCAACAATGAATTTTTGCAAAGTTTTATCTCTATCAAATACAGCCACCATCAAATCAGACCGTAGCAAGAGTTCAAGAGCGCTCACTTGACGAATACTGACGCAATGCAATGGGCGTAGTATTTCGTTACGTAATCGTAGAATACATCGGTCTCAGGTGGCCTGTTAGGCTCAAAAAACAGTTCTTGTACTGTCAGCCGTAAGTTAAGGGCGCTAAAACGGTATATTGATGTGTTTTGTGAAAAAGAGTGCCATCAGATGGTAGGGTTCAGTTTTCATACTATTACCTTTTTTTCTTATTGCAGATATAAATTTCCTACCAATACTAAAATGTTGTTTTACACTCTTGAGACTTTTATTCTCTTCTACAGCTTTCCTTGCTAATTCAGTTATACTTTCTTATATCATTTTCAACTCTTTTCCGCACCATTTTACAAAATTCAAGATATTCAATCCTTTTTACTGCATCATTTTTGTATAGTTGAGCTGGACAAATTGCTAGAAAAGATGATACTAGTTGGATAATTGAAATCTTGAACTGGATTCCAAGAGATTGTAAAAGACCCAGAAAGAGACCACATGTGAGATGGATGGATGAAATAAGAAAGTGTGTAGGGGTGATGTGGAGAAGAGAAGCTAAAAATCGGAGATGGATTGAACTTGGAGAGACCTTCATCCTGCAATGGATTGATAATGGTTGATGATGATAAATGTTTACTCTAATTAATCTTGCTCTTAGGAAAAAATAAAAATAATTAGACTCGTTAAAAAAAAAAAAAATTGAAGGATTTGAACCAACCCTCATATATAAATATATCAAATTTCTACTATATGTTGCCTTTGACAGAATAGCTCAGTTGGTGGAGTGTTTGCCTTGAATTCAATATACAAGAATCTAAAGGTGCGAGTTCAACTTCTAAGCAAATATTGTCACTGTGCATATAGGCCAGCAACACATGAAGAAGAGTGGAGAATAATACTACTCGAAATGTTGTGTAATTACTAACCTGTATTGTCTATTTGTGTGTTATTACTAACAAGTTGTTTGTATTTGGAAAGTTTAAAATTTTCTATACATTCAACATTCACTCATAAATGATGGAAATAGTCCAACATATCACATCTTACAGTAATGTAAAAATCCATTAGTGGAAATTTTATCCACTTCAAATTTGTTTTAAAATCTTAGATCATATTTTAAAACAATTGTTCAAGAAATTCTAACAGAATTGCATTGTTTTTAAAACTTACTTAAACAAAAGGTGCATCTGGTCAACAAATTCGAGATCCACTAAGTGAATAAAGTGCCTCAAGTCTAGCAGCTAAATGCTCTCCAAGATAAATGGAAAAATAGTATAAATACTGCTAGATTTGATTCCAGAAAGGAGAACTTGGAATAATAAAACAGCAATGGCAAATCTGATCCATGCTTGTCGTGATAATAATTCAAAGTATTGTGAGTAGTGGAAAATTTCACCTTTCTCTCCGATCAACATGCTCTTTCCCGCACTGATCACCCAGGATCCCGTTACCCATGAACTGTAATATGTTTAAAGACTGAATAATGAAATGCTACCTGCCTGACCGACAAAATCTAACTATATCTAGTTCATCAATCCCAATGGACGCTGAAATCATCAAGAATTGCCATTCAGCCTTCCGTAATTATTTCTAATAACCCTATCCATCGTTTAAAATAATATTATTCTATCAGCTGGTCTTTCAACCAGAAATTAAATATTTTGTTAAATAATTTGTAATTTACTTACCTAATATTAACCTGTATATAACTTTCTTTAATTTCTTTTTATCATTGAGCCTCTATTAAATAACTATAATATTTCTTTCATCTTCATGTGGCAATAATATTTTATAATTTTCATTATTGTATTTTATATATTTAAATATGCCAATAATTCCTCAAATTCGCCAGTATGTCGTTTTTATTTTATTTTCCCCCTCTCCACTTTATGGGGTGACTAGATTAACTTTAATATAATAAAACAAGTCTCGTTATTTTTATCATAGCGAACGCTTGTGAATTTGGGGAAAACAAATTAATTATCTTATAATGTCAATGTAGAAAAACAGAGTAGAAAATCTGTTTTTCTAAGAAATGTTTTTTTTTTTATTTAAATAATAAGCGCTAACCTTAAAAACTTTATGAAATCAAATCTATCTATTATGAAATTAATAACCATCACCCATTCGTAAATGTTTAGTATAATATCAAAGCACTTAAAACCAAATTCTCATATTTATTTAACGTGGTGGGAAGTTTATAGATAAATTAAAGTAAGAAGGGGAGTCTATTCCACTGTTTATGTATTTTAGTAATAAGTTTAAATAATTCATTACTGTTTAGTATTTAAATCATACTATTTTGTTGGACATTCCCAATATATATAGGTTATAATTCATTCATCCTGTGTTAAAATATTATATGTTTTTCGTTCCAAGCGTTGTATGCAAACAGGCCTCCATGTTCAAATACACATACATGCGTCTTCGTGCTTCGTTCCCCGGGATTTTCGGTAATCCGGATCCTGTATATTCATTCCAAGTTCAAGTACACGGCTGGCAACCCCTTCCCCCCATGGGACTTATTTCGTCGTATGAGCTATTGACATAGGGTCGCTCTGGGAAAGACCCGGCCTATTGTTATTAATAGCTGACACCTTCGTTCTGTGAAACGAACCTGCCAAAGTAGCAGAGAGAATTCAGTCACCATTCTTCATCCTTAAATTTGGAAGCACATTTTCGGATCTGAGATGGGATCATCTAATTCCGCCACCATGCATACACTGCTCTCTTAAGTTCTCTCCATATATAAAACCTATAAATGTTCATAAACCGTAATGATATGATTCTACTAAACAGATTTCTTTATTACATTTATTAATATTTTCATATGCACATCTTTTTGCGATGCCATTATATATTTTTCACGAACTATCCCATATGCATTTCTCACTCAGTAAAGACAGATCACTTCGCTTATGAATAATATTTTAATCAAAAAAATGATCTTTGTAAGCTAAATCGATCAAATGCTATTTTTTTCTGTGGGGTGGATTGGTATCTCAGATATTTACTCATAGCGCTAAATTAACTGTTCATCAATATAGTTATTAATTATTGGTATATGAACTGCCGCAATCAAATAAAGTAATCAATCAAATCTGTCACTTTCTAAGTCATAAACAAATTTCATATGATTTACCTGTTACCGTGTAAATGTCAATCAAAATTATATGTACATCAAGAGGCCAATGATGATCAATTAACTAATAAACCAAGTATTTATGCATATTTTATACAAATTAATAAATCTTATATATATCATAAACTTGCAGAATCATTGTTTCTTTTTATTTATAATATTAATATTTTAGTTATTAAATTATGTTCGCCGTGACTAGATGATCTCCCGCTAATTTTATAAATATAATTAATATGAAAGGTCACGACCTTTAAATGAGTCAAACTTATATTTTATACTAAAATATTCCGTTATATAAATTCAAATTAGATTCTTTTTGTGTCTCCGCTTTGCGATGCCGGTGGAGAGAGATAAATTAGATCGTATCATCGGGATTGTTGCTCATAAGTTGATAGATCTGGAAAATAGGCAAATAGGGCAGCGTTCATGAGTGTGCATGACTTATGTATCTTGCGCATGATTGGGACTCTAGGTACTTTTGCCTAGATGCTAGATCTTGTTATATGAACAGACAAAACTGACCAGACAATATATATGCAAATTTTACCATATTAGTTTATACAACAATGAGTATCCATAAATTAATAAAAATGATGTTTAGAACACATAATATTTAAAAACCAAATTTTTATAAATGTAAAATATTCACTTTTTTTGGAATTCCACAGAAATAATTTTTAAAATAGCTTTAAAATTAGATATAAATTTAAAAATTAGCAGTAAATAAGAAGAGTTTTGGAAGGGAAATTTTATTGTATATTAAGTAAAAAAGTAATCAAATGGTTAGTTGCTTAAGAGATCGTGTAATACTTCAACAATGGACTTCCAATCTCAGAACCTTTAACTTTAAAAAGCTGTCACTCTATCATTAGACTAAACAGTGCAAGGCATTCTCCTTTAAATATAACTCATTGAATATGAATATTATCATTCATATGTCATTTGTAAAGCAAAAATATAATGAATCAATTGTAAATATAATTCTGAACGAGTTCATTATTGAGATGTTTTGCTACAATCAAATTAATTTCATTCACTTACAACTGCATCGATACAGCTAACACCCTTAACATTTCCATACAGTTTTAATAAGATTAATTATAGTTTTATTTTAAGTTTACAATTCTTGCTTTCCATCTTGATATTTCATAGTATGTGTATGATAAAAATGTGATTGTAGACCATTACTTCGAATGCGCATTAAGAGTTATGGCCAGTTGAATTATGTACACCCTCACATTGTACTGTAGCAATATGTGAAGTCTGCGCTATTTGCATAGTATTGCGAAGCACATCAGCGGGCCATCTAGGTCTGCTAACAGCTAATATGAACAGAACTGTTCTGTACGCCATAAGTTCAATCATGTAAATGGCATATTTGCACAGAAACAGAGCCACCAAGCGATGTACAGTGGCTATTTAACAAGAACCCTTATTTCTTAAGAGCACTTCTAACATGATTTCAATTTTAAAGTTGAACAATATAATAAAGAAAAAAAAAGTTTTCAATAAAACAAATCCTTCAGATCAGAAGAACTCTCAATGACTAAAAAAATTAGTTAAATCTAGATGCTTTTTTACTATTATGAATAGAAATTTATTCTGATTTATATATAATTATTCCCTAAAAAATTATAAAAATTGTAATTATAGATATTAATTAATGAAAAAAAAAATTTATAAGATACATATAGTAAAAATAATATTTATTTAAATAAAAAAAGAAAACAAAATATACCTTCTTTGATTTCAAATTTTAAAAAAAAGATTATGTAATTGTATTTAGTGCTGGTAATAATTTTTTACTTGATTTCAACTTTTACTGTATCATAATGAATAAAAAAGAGCATGCACCTGAATTGTATAAATACAATATTATGTGAACTTAATATAACTTAAAAAGAAAAAAGAAACAAGGTAAAAATCCTTAATTACTAAATTTATGAAGTTTCGGATTTCCAGTCACCTGCAACTGGCTACAGGTTTTGGAAGCACCACTCCAGCTGTGTATACCGCTTGAAAAATTCCCTCCAAGTTGACCCTCCGTGTAATTTCCCGGATCAGAACTGGTGCTACTCGCTTTGAACGCATTTTTTTATGAACACAAAGAAAATTAATTTCTACAATCCTTTTAACCCTGAAAAATAAATCAAAATAAATATTGATATAAAACATTAGTCAGAATCAAAATAAAATTCAACTAACAAAAAAAACTGTTTGCTTGGTGAAATTATATTATTTTCATATTGTTTCAAGTTGTATTTTTAAAAACTAGAAAGCAAAAATGGATGAAGGACAGAGTTTTCTTTCAAAAGTTTTACCATAGTTTTTTTTCTTTTCTTATTTTGCATTGAGTCTCATGGTAACTTTATAAACACAAAATAACAAATTTTATACTTTTTATTAACACCATTTATTTATCTTTGTGTAAACCTGACACTAGATCAATAATGAATAAAACAATGTAAAAGAAATGGCTGCTGACTGATGCAGATTTTAATATAAACTAGAGTTCTTATTTTTGACAATCACATTAGGATTTAATCAAATTGATCTATACACATAAAGACTTCAACAAATTAA
This sequence comes from Epiperipatus broadwayi, assembly GCA_028023455.1. Lineage (NCBI taxonomy): Eukaryota > Metazoa > Onychophora > Udeonychophora > Euonychophora > Peripatidae > Epiperipatus > Epiperipatus broadwayi. The sequence continues at coordinate 994,037 of JAQFVV010000058.1, read as the reverse complement.
ATTCATAACGAATTTTATATATATATTTCTAATTAGTCAAATACATAATAACCATGTTAAAGATACAACACCAACAATCAACACCATGACTGCCAAAAAAATTGGAAGTCTTCAAAGATGCCAAACTAAGTTAAATAAAGTGCATATTGACAAATAAGCTCAACACTCGAACTTTTAAGAATGCCATATAAGATGAGTATAATTGTCTTTTTATATATAGGTTATTGTTTTATTTTTTGTTTAAATATTTTCATCTTCAGTTTCCTTGGCTAATTCTTCTAGACAAATTATAAAGATTTGACATTGGAAACCAATCCTGTTTAAAAAAGAATATAAAAATACTATTTGCTATTACATAGGCTAAAAATCTTCAGAATTGTATCAACAAATTGTCAAGTTATTGTATCCTTTCAAAAACTTGTGGTTAGTGCAATCAATTCCATGCTTATGTCATAAAGTTAGAGACCAGGCTGATGAACTCCGCAAATTTTTTCAGACTACAAACAGGCTTTGAATTTTTTTTCCAGGTAGTTGGCTTATAGCCGTTAGAAAAAAAAAAGTTCCAGTTTAATATAAATCTGGTTATATGAATATATCTTTACCACTAATATCAGGAAACAGTAAATATTCACATGCTATAGCAGCAAGAGAAAATTTTTAATTAAATAGAAAACAATTTGTCACTAAATCAGCTGACATAAGTTTGCAAACATTTTAAGTTTTTAAAATAGATTTCAATTAAAACAATAATAATAAATTAAGTAGTAAGCCCTTACTTATATTATTATTTTTTTATTATTTAGTATATATATAATTGATATATTAAAAGAAGCAGGTGAAGAAATAGAAATTTTTTTAGCAAAGTTATATACCAAATGTCTAAATGATAAAGATGTACCAGATGATTGGAAGAATACAATATTAACATTAATATTTAAAAAAGGTGATAAAGAAGATATTAGAAATTACAGACCTATCAGCCTTTTATCAGTTTTATACAAAATTTTTACCAAGATAATTACAACTCGCCTACAGAGAACATTGGATTTCCACCAACCAAAAGGACAAATGAATATAAGTTGCCATTATGTTTTGGATTTGTAGATTATGAAAAGGCATTTGATTCTATAAACATTTCTTCAGTGATTAAAGCATTGGATCATCAAGGTCAAGATCCAGGATATTGTCATATTTTAAAGAATATTTATAAAAATGCAACAGCAACAATTAGATTACATAATGATACTGGGAAAGTCAACATTGAGAAGGGTGTAAGACAGGGTGACTCCATATCTCCAAAACTTTTTACAGCAGTGCTGCAAGAAGTATTTTGGGGATTAAAATGGGAAGCTAAAGGAGTGAAAGTAAATGGAGATTAGTTAAGTCATTTAGATTTTGCAGATGATGTAGTTGTTATTGCAAATAATGCTTTAGAGCTGCAGGAAATGTTGCAACAGTTATCAGATGAAAGTAGGAAAGTAGAACTAAAGATAAATGTTAAGAAGACTAAAGTAATGTTTAATCGATTTTCTCAAAATATGAAAATAAAGACTGATTATGATGTTAGAAGTTAACAGTTACCAATACTTTGGTCAGATGATTAATACAGATGGAAACATAAAGGATGAAATTAATCATAGAATTAAACTTGGTTGGAGTGCTTTTGGTAGAAATAACTTGATACTAAAAGGAAATATGCTTATGTGTTTGAAAAAGAAGGTTTTTAATTAATGTGTTTTACCAGTTCTTACTTATGGATCTGAGACTTGGAAACTTAAAAGAAGAGCAATATAGAGACTTCAGACTACTTAAAGAAATATGGAGAGATGCATGTTGGGAGTAACAAGAAGAGAACGAAAATGCAATGTATGGATAAGAGAACAAACAGGTGTTACTGACTTCATTGAAAAAATTAAAATATTAAAGTGAAGTTGGGCTGGACATATTGCTGCTAGAAGAGATGATAATAGATGGACAATTGAAATCTTAAACTGGATTCCAAGAGATTGTAAAAGACCTAGAAAGAGACCACATGTTAGATGGATGGATGAAATAAAAAAGTGTGCAGGGGTAATGTGGAGAAGAGAAGCTAAAGATCGGAGAAGATGGATTGAACTTGGAGAGACCTTCATCCTGCAGTGGATTGATAATGGTTGATGATAATGATAATCAAATAATGATCAGTATCCTAGAGAATATGATTAGAAACACTAAAGAATAGAGTGAAATAAACATGCATTCATTCAATATTTTGCAAGAGATAGATAAAACTGGAGTTGGTAAAAAAAAAAGCCTAATACCCTTAAATACATCAACCCGTGATTTTACATATATATTTGAAAGTCCTATTCATTTATAAAACTATATCATAATTTATATTAATATATTACAATTTTGCTTCGTATTATTTATTCGCTTCTCTTTGTTTTTAATTTAAAATGCAATGGCATATATTAATATCGCATAAATTTAAATCTCTCTTTTTATATTCTAATTCCTTATGATGTGAAGAAAATAATTATGATTTCAGGACAGTCTATGAATATATTTAATTTCCAACCTCCATTTTGATTGTCATTTTTGAAACAGAAATAAGTATGTTATTGTGATAATGATATTTTAAACATTTTTATGATTACTTAGCCATAAAAAAATGATGATGATAAAACAAGATATTACTTCATATTGCAATTAATTTCTGTGATGATAATTGTTGTGTTTATCACGAATTATTATATAAACACAAATTCGTGTAAATATTTTATAATAAATTTATTGATAATACATGAAAGCAAACGTACATTTGCGTATTTACAATATTTACAATGGTTCTACTCTGCCTGCTACCATTGGCGAGGTATAGTTCCTAGTTCTAGGATGAACTACGGAAGGAACTGCACATGCCCTTAAAGGTTTCCCATTACTTCCAGCTGTACTGCGTTAGCCTCCTCGTGAGTAGGTCTGGTGACACTTCCAAGGGTACTTGATAGCTTGCCTTATGACAGCATTTGGTTCTCACAGCTTCAAGTCCTGAATGTAGACTTGCCTCACTACATCAACTGTTTTGCTTAACAGCTATTGTTAGGCGAACATAAATTGTCTTCCAGTTCTGTGATAGTAATTATCTGACCCTACCTTCAAAAATCTTGACCATTTATTGGCAGAACCCCATCCCTAATGGAAACATTTGGATTCAGTGAGCATCATTGTCTATTGATCCATTCATGCCATTGATTATGCATTATCTATTTGTATACACATTGGTTCGAGACGATGTATGCTTCTAGATAAGACAGGATCTGGACTAATCCATTATTTAAAGACAAGGTAAAATATGATAGTAATGATTACATTTTCAGATTCACCATCTATCTGTAATTCAATTCTATCTTGGTTGGCTAAAGCATCAACTAGTGATGATAACTGTCTTTACATCCTTAATAGGGGAACCCTATTTTAAATGGGCACCATTTTTTAAAGGCCATCCTTATAGACATATACTTGAACTATTCTAGATTATATTCAAATTTTTTATCCTAATATTTTGAATATAAAGCAGTCACTTGAAGCAATAGCCACACATATACAATTTCTAAATAAAGGCATACTATAGAGATAAGATAAATACACATAAACAAATAAGAAAATGAGAATAGATTTTCTTAATAAAGCCAACAATTTTATTAAATAATTTAGAAATCATATCACGGTTTTTAAATACATTCACCAGACATAATCATTTTACTTTCATAAAAGACTACATCTTAACATCTATTCTTGTAGATTCAAAAATTTATCTTAGAAACGATTATGCCATTAACTTAAAAAATATACAATATATATATGTGTGCAAATAAACACACAATCAGCAAATGTATATGATTTATACAAAAAAAAAAAAATCATAAAATATAGAATGATTAGAATTTCTTTTATCTTACTGTTCATAAATTTTAACTGTAGCAGGAACAGCACTAATAAATCCAACTAGCTTTCCGCTCTTTGTAACACGTACACCACAATGCCACTCCTTTAACCAACCAGGAGGTTCTAAAGCCCTAAATATATTTAAAAAGATATAGCAAGTTTGAATATTTTTAAAATAATAACATATTGGTAACTATTAATATGATTCTTTTCTTGCCAATAACATTTACCATAATAAAAATTCCGGGGAGTAATCAAACCGGAACATATTGTCATCATCTTCGACATAATTTTCATTAAGGAGTACATATAATTCTTTCAGCTTAAAAATGAAAATAAAAAAATAATTTAATTTTTACATATTTTATTTTTGTATTTAAAATGGAATAAATACTGCACTTACAACTAATGGATCATTAATATCTAAAGTATCCCAATGAAATCCTTGCGGTAAAGTATAAGGTTCCTTTCGAACATCAGCCTTATCAGGTTCTATAGCTTCATTAGTAGTAATTTTTTCATCTAGATAAAACAATATATATAATTCTGATATAAACTAAGCAAATTATTTGTATGATTAATAATTAAATTATAGTATCAAAATATTAAAATGAGAAGACTTAAAACTATTATCAACAAATACTAAATAAATATATTTTTGAAATAATATTTTTATGAAATTATAACAATACAAACTGAGAAACAATTGCATTTTAAATTACACTGATGAGTGAACCATAGATTTAGTTTTGTTTTTGGCCTTAGTGGTAAAGGGTTGTATTTGTATATCGCTGACATTTTATTATTAGTTACAGTTGAAATCTTCAAGAACAAATGTAAATCACAGATTACACATTCCATTAAAAAACATAACTAAATGAATTTTTTTTTTAAAAAAAAAAACAACCCCAGATTAGTTTATAATTGTTTATTTTCAAAAAAAAAACAACATTTCATCGACAATTTTTTGATTGATAAATTATCTAAATCTTATAAAAACTATTTCCTGACTGAGTATTGTCTAGAAAGTAAGAGCCAGCTATATTGCAAATGAAGGAACAATTAAATGATGACAATTTTTAAACAATCTAAATTCTAAATCACCTTCTATTGCATACACTATCCGAATAATAAGCAGACTTCTTAGAAATAGTTTCAACTTATCACCAACACCCTATCAATAGAATACTTATATAACTTTTTTTGTTCTTGGATATAAATCAAATCAATTTATATATTATTATAAATGTCACCTTTAACCTTCCGAATACAAAATTCTTACATCTCTTTAACTCTTTTCTTCACACAGGATTCACCTTGTTTCACAGTCGTACTACATCTAGCCTTTTCTTTCATATTTCTGACAATACATTTTATCGCTTTCTCTAGCTTGCTCATCTTCCTAACATTCTACATTCTTATAATATCAATACTTTTAAGAAATTGGTTATTACTTAAATAATATGACCAATCTTGAGAATTAACATCTCTGATGGAATAATTTTCTATTCTGCCTCTCCAGCCAATTCAAATGTACTTAAACATTCATCTGTACAATAAAAATTGAACACCATTTTTGAAAATCTATATATATTTGGGAAATCTGTCTACTGTTTACACATTTAATGTTCTAAGAATCTAACATTATTACTAAATTAATTTTTTATAAAAGCATATATAATATTTACTATACATAATCAAAAAAAAATTTACAAAATATTATTTATTGTATATATCATGAATTTATGATCCAATAGTAATGCAAATATTGTTTTTTACACAAACAAAGTCTGCTTTCTTTGGTCCTGAAATCACAGCCATAAAAATACAGATTATAGAAATAGATATATTGTTTTTTGAATTGTAATTTGTTATGTATATCTTTAATAAAACATGATCTTGATGCAATAATTTTCTGCATAGGTAGTTTTTAAAAAAAATTTTCAAATGATATTTTTATTGTTTTATTAAAAAAATAATTATAACTTCTCTCTTTTTTAATTCCTACAATTCAAAAATAGGTCTGTCCCAACCTGTTGTATTACTTCTTTAAAAAAGACAATTTTTTTTTGCTTCTATATTTAACATTTTATCTTTATTTTTACACATCAATAGAACATAAAATTTGTTCAAAGCAAATTTATAAAATTAAAAAATAAAATAATTTACTATGCTTTTTATATAAAAGAGATATTTATTTATATAGCGTGATGTATATAAATTGTAATAAACTAAAGATCAGCATTTCAAGCTAATGTACATGCGCTTTTTTATGAATGTTAATAATAAATGAATACTTTCATTTCCAACACAAGATAAAGTCTTTGCGAAAGAATAGAATGAATCACCTATTCTTTCAACCCAAATGCTTAAGTATGGGCAAATCTTAAGTACTGGAAATGAAAGCGTGAAGAATTCATTTATTATTAACATTCATAAAAAAGCGCATGTACATTAGCTTGAAATGCTGATCTTTAGTTTATGCTTTTTATAATAAATTAATAATGTGATATAATTATTTAGATAAAAAATGCATTATTTTTTAAATATCGTATTTAATGTTAACCCTGACTTTTTTAAAATATACATAATTATTATGAAATAAAAGTATATTAGTGTAGTATATATATGCAATATGCACACACAAACACTTTGCAAATATTGTGAGAAATATTTTGAATCATAATCTCCGAAGAATTGGAATTGAAGTTAACGATTATGTTGTATTTTAGAAAATAATCATTAAATTATGTATATTTTTAATAGGATTCTGTTCTATCATTTTTATATATCTAGCATTTATTTTTTTCAGTTCCTTAAAAAATAATGGATTAAATTCACTTCACTGTATATGTATCATTATTTTTATTCTTGTTGTATTTCATTAACAAGTACATAAAAAACTTATTTTTAAAAACTTGCTATCCAAATTCGCACAGAGTTGGAATGAAATTATAACTTTTACTCATAATTATAAAATCAAGTAATGCAAATTTAAATAAGATTTTCTTGGAATACATTATTCACACTAATCACAACCTATAATTGATGTGTCCAATTATTATTGAAAATATGTATTCTCTATATCTGCACATTTTTTTTTGATCATTTTTAACAAAACTGGAAATATAAACATTTACTCTAAATTTTTTTGTGTAATGGTTACAACATCTGTCTGGATGGCCTGGGATTGAATCCAGACAGAAATTGAAAACTTTTGCAAGATATCTGTTTGTGATCTTTTTCAAGTAGCCAACCACAACTAATTCAGCAAGCCATTCAATTAATGGCTTGTAAATTAATATTTAATTATTTATGACTTGAGAATAAGAAGAAAATGAAAAATCATAATAACTTTCACCAACCAGCAAATAATTAGTATAGTGATTATCTATTTTCCTTCATTAGTTTTCTGTGAAGGAATGCTAATAAGACTTTTTGTTCTACAATGTTTAGTTTTTATTTTGAATACATTACTTCAACCGTTGTCAGGCAGAGAACCTAATACATTAATATATCAAAATTATCATCTGCCAGATATCTTATATTTACAAAAGCTCTATAACAATATGATTTTACTTTTTTGATAAATTTTAGTTGTTTTCAATGACTTTTGTTGATGTTTTTTCCATCTAACTATCTAGCAGATATCCTTAGAACTACTAGCCAAGAAAAACATTGAAAAAAAAAAAAATTACATTAAAAAATATTGAAAACAAAAAGGTAAAATTAATCAATGAATAATATATTATCAGCAGCAGCATTATTATTCCTAATAATAATAGTATATACAAAACTAAACACTACCTAGTTTTGGTACTGGTTGGGTATCCCAGAATTCGTAGTGTTTACGAGCTGCCTCTTCAGGTGTTTTTGCAGGCCCATGATGAATAGTGAGCAATTCCATCGCCTTTTTAATTTCTTGAAGTTTGGCCATTGACATTGCCTGATTCTAAAAAAACATTTAACATATATATTTGTATTAATCCATTGCTAACAGACCATGGTTTCTTCTTTTAGGAATTAACACTTTGGTACAAAATTTTCACTTCTATAGAAAAATTAATATGATTGAAGAAACATCAATGATTCTATTAATTTTACAGTAATTTGTCAACTTTGAGAAAAATCTTTGTGCCAAATTCTGTTAAAAGTCAAAGCCATGGTAGAAAATATAATTGAAATAAATATATATAGTCACTTACCCTATACCTATATATGTTTAATAGGAATAGATTATGATTTACTTTATTAATTACTATATCATAAATACTTGAAATAATAAAGACTATATATAAAATGTTTTAGAAATCAAAATATAAAATTTGAACACATATTTAAAACTCACTAATATACTGACGATTTGAAAACTAAAAATTCATTTTGTTAAATTGGTAATCATTATATTCAACAATTATCAACTTCATTGCAAGATAGTTTTTCCAAGTTTAATCTAATTTCTCTAACTCACAGCTTTTTTCTTCATAGCATTCAACTTATATCATTCATCAACCTTACATGTATTATCTTACAATCTCTTGAGATCCAATTTACAACTTCAGTTATCTATCTATAATCATCTAATCTAGCATCATGTCCAGTCTAGTCCCATTTCAGTTTCTTAAGTCTTTCAATGATATCCATGATAATAGAGTTCCCTCATTAAAGGTTTCATCTTTGATCTTTTCTTGTTAATTCTAAGAAATATCATGCAAGCTTCACTTTATCATGCAATATGCAAATTGTATTCAGTAGGCCAATTTATTAAAATATCATTTTCAGGCATACAGATATATTTTCTTTTAATAATAATCATTTCTATCAAAAGCACTCCATCCAACTTTAATACGATGATTAACTTCCTCAATTACATCTCCACCTGTATTAATAACTTTAATGAAGTTTATAGTTGACATACTAAAATTATCATTACATAGTGTATATGTATATCATTCAATAATTTCATCTATATTTAAGCCCTATTTTATTTTTACTTTCAATATCTATTTCCAATTATTACTGTAAATACAGAGATTTATAAATTTACAAAAATTACACATATATAATAATTTTCTGAAGATTTACAAACCTACATATATTTTCATTAATGTTTACAAAAATAATTTTCACAATTATTAAAAAAAGGTTGTAGTTTTTTTTTTTTAACATTCAAATTACTTGTATAGTCTTTACATCTCATCTCTTATTTATGAATATGTTATAATCTTATAAATAATCTATGAAACATCAAATTACTTTCTTTAAAAAAAATAACTTTCTGTTAATGTTAACATTATTTAATTTTTTTCTAATTCAAGAAGCTAAAAAAAATTTTTAAAAAATAAAAAGAACATTTGAAAACAAAAAGATTATCAAAAAGAAAGTAATTTGATATTTTATACGTTATTTATAAATTAGAACTAGTACTTAAGGCATTATTATTTATATTTTTGTAAATCTTTATATAATTTATAAATTTATATGCATTTGAAGGTTTAATTGGAAATAGATCTGGAAAATGAACATAAAATATGGTTAAAATATAATGAAATCAAAAAATGATTTACGTATATATGAACATCAAGAAAATTTGGTTCATAGACAAACGTGTGGACAATAATTTTTATAAATTAGAATGAGCTAATTATGAAAATAAAAAAAGAATTACTTATTTGTTTAGTTAATTATAGTTATTGATTTTTAATTCATTCCTTTCAATCTTTAGTTTCCTTTTACCAAAAAGCAAATAAACACTAATATCACTTTTATCTGATATAGTTTAACACTTTCTACAATTCGAAGCATTATTAAATTGAAATATTTGTATTCATATAATTAATGCAGATATATAAATTGATGTTCTTCCATTTGGAAGTATTTAAATACATTTTGGATTACTAATAAACAATCAGTTGTGCCCTCAATCTAGGCAGAATTTTTAGAAGCTATTTCTAGATATAAGGGAATTTAGGCTGAACTTTCATAAAATGTGAAAACTGCATCTATCCCGAGTAGCTTAAAATTTTTCTACCAATAGATTCTTATATTTTCAGAGCTCGTATAATTTCTCAAAACCTAACAATCATTACAAATCTTTCAAAAATACATTCATAACAATATAATACTAAGAATAACAGCCTTTAGCGCCCTCTATTATCTCATTATTTATTAACTAGGTATTACAAACGTATTTAAAGAAAAAAAAATAAATGAAAGCAAAATCGTCAAGAAGTTTTATATATATGCCATCTTGATAATTTTTTTAGAATAAATTTGATAAGTAATGATTATATTTATCAAATAATACATTTACTTTTAAGTTTTTAAAACATGTTACTTTGCTTGCATGTAGCATAAACTATCAAAAACGGTCTCTTTTTTTTTCCAAACAAAATAATTTGTTAAAACTGCCAAAAAATTTATAATGGCATCCACAATCACATATCTTCATTTATTTTAGTATTCATTGAAGACCCAAAGAGTTATCAAATACCAAAACAAATATTAATAAATTTTCAATACTAAAATAAAAGCTATATAATACAAAATATTCTAGATATATCAAAAAAAGAATATTTGTTTCGTACAATAGTATCTCTATCAGATTCACAAAGTTCAAAGAAAGAAAACTTTTATTCTTTATTGGATAGTGCTATTGCGTCAATATCAACTAAAGATCTTTTTTTGTGTGTGTGAATATTTTAATGTGTCTAGAATATACATTAAAAATAATAGAATTGAATGGTCTATTACTAGCTTTGCACAACATATGGACTGACTGTCATTGGTATTTTGTTTAGTCAGAAAATGCCTATAAACTTGGGAGGAATCATATATCTCATCATCATCATCATTGCCGACCATTATCAATCCAATGCAGGATGGTCTCTCCAAGTTCAATCTATCTTCTATTTCCAATTATTCCTACAAATATACTCAGACATAAATTCTACAAAAATAATAACTGCCTATTTAATTTTTTTCCTAAAAATGTACAAATCCACATATATTTTCATTAATGTTTACATCAATAATTATCATTTTTATAGTTAATCACCCATTATATATACCTAATAAATTTTTACCTCATCTATTACAATCTTATAATTATTCTATAAAAGATCAAATTACGTTTGTTTATATATATTTTGTTTATTCGGGAAATGTTGCAGGAGTTGTCAAATGAAAGTAAGAAAGTAGCACTAAAGGTAAATGTTAAAAAGACTAAAGTACTGTTCAATAAATTTTCTCAAAGGATGGAAATAAAGATTAATTATGATAAGTTAGAAGAAGCTAACAACTACAAATACCTTGGTCAGATTATTACTACAGATGGAAACATAATGAATGAAATTAATCATAGAATTAAACTTGGTTAGAATGCTTTTGGTAGAAATAACTTAATACTAAAAGGAAATACGTCTATACGTTTGAAAAGGAAGGTTTTTAATAAATGTGTTTTACCAGTACTTACTTATAGATTCCAGATTTGGATACATAATAAAAGAGCAATACAGAGACTTCAGACCCCTCAAAAGTATGGAGAGATGCATGTTAGGAGTAACAAGAAGAGATCGAAAACACAATTTATGGATAAGAAAACAAACAGGTGTTACTGACATCGTTAAAAGAATTAAAAGACTGAAGTGGAGTTGGGTTGGGCATATTGCTAGAAAAGATGATAATAGATAGACAATTGAAATCTTAAACTGGATTCCAAGAGATTGTAAAAAACCCAGAAAAAGATCACATGTGAGATGGATGGATTAAATAAGAAAGTGTGCAGGGGTGATGTGAAGAAGAGAGATTACAGATGGGAGAAGATGGAATCATATATATATATATAAGATCTTAATTGCTGGGGAATTTGTTGTTCTTTCGAAATAACTGTTCCTCGTGCTTAATTTTAGCAACTGTTAATCAATAAAATTTTCAATTTTTATATTCAAAATATAAGTTTGGTTATTGAATTCCAATAAAAAGAATAAAATTTATGTATGTATAGTATAATGCAAAATTTAATGTATGAAAGTGAAATTTGGGAACCCTATTGGTGCAACATAAAAGCATTAGAAAAGTTTCATTTAAGGAAGCTTTGTAAAATTTTAAAAATGGCAAGATCATATAACCAATCAATATATCTTCAACTTTCTGAATATGATACTATATAAATCGCACCTTCATTGGACTGAACATTTAAAACAAATGAATAATGCAAGACTTCCTAAAAGGGTGTTTTATAATGAACTTGAACATGATTTTCATGGGTGAGATAGACTCTATTTATGTTATAAGGATTTATCTCAAAGACATGGCAGAGAATAAAATATATTGGAGAGCTACAATTAGACATCCTAAAATACAAGTTAACAGAAAACATGGAGCAGCATGTTTTATATATGAATATATTTGTGTTTCAGCGATTGGTTTGTATTTTGCTTTCCTTTTTTTCCTTGGAATTGGAATTGGTAGTGCTTGTTTGTGAGTGGCTGTTTATAATTATTATTTTTTTTTATAATATTGCTATTTCTATCATCCAGTTTTAATTCTATGATTAACTTCATGAATTACACTTCAATCTGCATTAATAATCTGACCAAGGTATTTATAATTTTGCATACAAAAATTATCATCTTCATGCAATATATATGTATATGATTCTATAATTCTATCTACATTTTACCCACATTTTGTTAATTTTAAGATCTATTTCCAATTATTCCTATAAATATACTCGATTTATAAATTCTACAAAAATAATAATTGCCTATTTATTTTTTTTCCTAAAAATTTACAAATCCACATATATTTTCATTAATGTTTACTTGAATAATTATCAGTCATATTCAATTTCCAATTACATATACCTAATAACTTTTTATCTCATCTATTTCTTACATACATGTTACAATCTTATAATTAATCTATAAAACATCAAATTACTTTTGTTTCTGCAATCCTCTTTTTGTGTTCCAATACTCTATTTATTAAAAAAAAAAACCATTCAATTAGCCTTCTATAAATATTATTTAATTTTTTTCTAAATAGAAAACTAATTAAAAGATTTTTTTTAAAAAATAAGAAAGATATTGAAAAAAAAAGACGATTATAAAAATAAAAGTAATTTGATATTTTATACATTATTTATAAAATTAGAACAACTATTTAAGGAATTATTATAATTCATAATTTTATACATCTATATATAATTTATAAATCTACGTGTATTTGAAGGTTTAACTAGAAATAAACCTTGAAAATAAACATAGAATATGGTTGAAACATAATAGAATTATAAGATAATTTACACTCATGGACATCAAAAAATTTGGTTCAGAAACTTAACAAGAAAATGATAAATGAGAATGTGGGCAATAATTTTTATATATTAGAATTAATAGGCCAATTTTAAAAGAAAAAAAAGGAATTACTTATTTATTTAGTTAATTATAATTGTTGAATTTTAATTCATTTTTATCAATCTGTAATTTCCTTTTACCGAAATGCAATTGAATACTAATATCACTTTTATCTGATACAGTTCTTATAATGAAAGATAACTAAATTTAAAATATTTGTATAATTAATGCGAATATATAAATTGATATTCTGCCATTTGGAAGTATTTAAATACATTCTGTATTACACTCAATGTAAGCAGGAGAATAAGGGAATTCAGGCTTTGAGTTTCAGATGTGTGAAAACTAACTACATCTACACAGAATCATTTAAAAATTTTTTGCTAACAGATTATAATTTGTTTGAACTCCTATAATTTCTCAAAACTTTATAATCATTATAAATCTTTCAAATACACAGTCATAATAACATAATATTATGAGAGCATTTAAGCGCCTTCTTTTAGCTCATTATTTAACTAAAATAAACAATATTTTTTCAAAAAAAAAAAATATTTTAAAAAAATAATAATTTCAATGAAAACAAAAGAAAAAATATTAAGAATAATTATAGCAACAATAATCATATCTTCTACAATCATCAAGATTTTTTTATATAAGCCATTTTGATAATTCTTTAGAATAAATTTGACCAGAAATGATTGCATGATCATCTTTTTTTTAAACTGAAAAGGGATTATAAGGCACTACCATTTAGCATATATTAATTACTAAAGCTTGCACTAGGTGGCATTGTTGTGGGGAAAAATTTGCAGTTTAGAATAAATTTGATAATGATTTTATTTATCAAATAACATATTTACTTTTAAGTTTTTAGAACATGCTGCCATACTTGCACAAAGCGTAGATTAATGATCTTTTGTTTTTGCTGTAATTTATTACAGCCGCCCAAAAATTTAGAATGTTATTCATAATTGAGATTATTTTACATATCTGGAAGAACCACCAACAACTTCCAAACACTATTAAAAATACTAAGTGATAAATTTGATGCATACTTTCGAATTAAGACATTGTCTCATCACCCTGTATAATCACAAAAAACTTAGCAAATGCTTGACCTAAAAGCAATTATCACTTGTCAATATTATGTTGATAACACTTATTTCCAAGTCATTTGATTTCAAAAGAAAAAAGTACACAATACTTATTACCTATTTTTCTTTATTTTCATTTGTAAATACAAAACCAAAAAAAATCCCATTTTTCATTTTAAAAATTTTCTAATGTTTTCAGGTTCAAGTAAATACATGTAACACACACAATTTTCTTTTTTTATCAAACAAACTAAACCCAGAGCACATACTAAATGATTATCTCCATTCCATAATCACAGATCTTCATTTATTTTATTATTCACTGAAGATATGAAAGGATTATCACACATCAAAGCAAATGTTATAAATATATTTTGCAATATTAATTGTATGAGCTATCAATATGAAATAAAGTATTCTAAATGAGTCAAAAATAGATTAATAGTATTAATAATTGTTGTATACAATGATATTTCCATCTATCAGATTCACAGACTTCGGAGAAAAAAAACCTTTTATTCTTTGTTGAATAATATTATTGCATCAATCTCAATTAAAAACCAATTGTTTTTCTTGATGATTTTAATACACCTAGAAACTAACATGCTTTCAAAATAATAGTATTGGTTCTGCAAACTTAAATAATTTTCTACTCGCTTTGCACAGTACATGGACTCTCACTGGTAGTTTATTTACACAGAAAATGCCTAGCAACATGGATGCACTATATGGATTCTGTTTTAATTAGGAACAACAAGCCAATATCACATAAGATTGTTAGCCAAATTATAAATTTGTATGATACAAAGTGAAAATTATTGTAGAAATTAAAAAGATCTTAATTGAAACAAAGCTAGGAAATTTGATGTTTGTTTTTTAAAAACAAAGGTTAATCATTTGAATATTCAAGATATTGAGTCATAAAATTCTTTTTAAAAAGTGAATTGTGAATACAAGTTTGATTATTGAATTTAGTAAAAAGAATAATTCTCACTGGTTCATTCATAATAACTAAACTATTAGTGACTTTTTTTTTTAAAAAAAAAAAAAAGAAGAAGAAGATATGACACAATGTGGATATTAATTATTCTGACCTCTCAAGAAATATAAATATTGAAAAAATGATAGATTAAATATATGTATATGCTAAAATATTCAATCTATAAAAATCAAATTGATTATAATTAGATATGTAAAATCTTAAGGGTTTCTATAAGGATGTTCAGATATTTCTACTCTCTAGTTTACTTGATGAACAAGTCTCTCATGAAATACATGTATAGTGAAAGATCAATCTAGATGATATTTCACTGAGCATTAGTTTAAGATTGTCATTTTGTAAAAATTCGCAACTTTTCCATTATTATTTATTGCGATTAAGTCAAATAAATTTCCTACTTTGGGGAAATATATATATTCTAGTTCGCTTGCATGTGTAATACAATTGTCCTCAAAACTGAGTATTGTTATCAAATATATAAATAAGAATGAAAAAGCTTAGTACTTTTGAAGGGTCCAGTCTTCATAATCATAGCTTGTACTGCTATGCAAATTTATGCTAAATATGCTAGACATTCCATTTCCTCGATAAAGCATAGCATGTGTCTTTCCTGTTTATGGTGTCTTTGTCTCTGGATATGAAGAAGGCTTCCTTGACTTTTCTTTTGAGGTCATGTCTCTCTCTGCACATGATTGTGGGGTTATTATTTATTATATAATTAGATTCATTTTTTTTTTTTTAAAATATGGCAACATTTTCACTTAGTAAGATATAATATAGATAGGAAAAAATCAAATGAGAATATATGCCTATGAAGGGAGAAAAGATTGCTTATCTCTCAAATAAAGAATACAACGTAAAATTGGATGAACCATCTATTAAGGGCACTCCCAATCTACTCAAGACATAGTAGAGGGAAATATACCTGGGAAATGAACAAGAGGAAGACTATTTCATTTTCATAAATCATCTACATCGAAATATTAATATTTGAAAATATAATGAATTAAAACAAAAGCAAAAGTTCATAGAGTATAACAAACTCTCAGTTTTAACTAGACTTTGTGTTGAAGTACTAATGATAATGATTACATATATTCATACACACCACTAACATCTATATTTATAAAATATTTACATATAATCTTTTCAAAGCATATAATTATCATTATCTTTCAAAAAACAATCAACAAACTATTTTATTTATACTTTCATTGTTATCTGAAAACAATTGTCACTCTAAAAAAAAAAAAAAGAGAAACTCAATTAGGAATAGAATCTATTTTCTGCCAAAAGCCATTTAGATATTTAAAATATCATTCGAGGTCATACAAAATTTTCGACCTAAAAATTAGCCTGCTATATTCGATCAAAAATTTAATTAATTTACCCTAATCATTAGAGGTTGGCAACTTTTTCAACTGGCAAACTAATTTCATCTTTCCCTTTTTAAACAAGGGCTATAATTTTTTTGTGAATTAAAAATAAGGTAACATTATTATTATTATTATTATTAATGATTGTTTCACTTTATTCACAATTTTTCCAATTTGCTTTGTAACTATTCTTTGCAACATATTTACATTTTCAAGTTTCTTTTTATGTTCTGGGCAGGTTAATTCAATAGCAACGGTCTTTTATAAACTTCCCTTCAGAAAATGGTTTTGAATTTTCTCTTTTTTTTTGTAATAACATAACTTGCTTTCACAGAATTTTCTGACTTGTTAACTCTTTCCATGAAACATATTAGCAATTTGATGAAGCTCCTTTTCAAGTTTTCTATTCTAATATTTCTTTTTCCCCAACAATTTTTGTTGTAATCAGTATGTTTTGATAAATAGTGCCTCTTAATATTGTGTTTCTTTATTAACTGAATAATTTCCAGACATATTAGTCTCTAGATTTACAATTTCTTTCTATAAAAAAAAATATGCATTTGCCCATTTCTTTTGAAATGCATGATTTTCTGTATCAATTTTTCTAATCTTACTCAATGTAGCCATCCCAATAAAAACAAAATGCAAAATAGTAATAATAAAACTAAGTAAAATTCAAGTTTTATTTTTGCTAATATACGAACAAATGTGAAAATCATTATAAAATAAACAAAATGTCTTCAGGTTAGATTAAATCCATAGTCAGATAGACTACACAATATAGATAATTTATTGGAATATTGCATCTCTGATAGAATGAATAAGAACTACTATAAAATTGGAGAGACAAAAAGATGTAGTTGAGAAAATATTTTATTTTACTTTTAATTCTTAATTTAATATTTCACTATGGACATAATTAAATAGAAGTTTTATAAGACCATTTTGAAAATGTCCTTGGGCCAGAATGAAAGTTTTTGAGGGTCAGAATTGACCCACAGGCCAGAAGTTCCCCACTACTGCTCTATAATATTATAAACTAGATTATGGCTGTTAATGTAAAAAAAATTATTTTCAAAACTTTTTAAAATGTCTCTATAGAGTATTATACTTCATTTATATTATTCATAAATATATCAATTTTCAAGCTTTAATTTGTCCATAATATTATTTTCTTTATGAAATTTATAACATTAATCAATTTTATACAAAGATGATAACAATCAAGTTTAAATAAAATTTATTTATACCAAACTAGTTTTCATTCCTAATAAAAAGCTTTTCAAGATATCTATTTCTAATTATCACAATATTAAATTATTCTACAGCAATTTCTTTTAGGGGTCATTATTAACAATATATTAAAAATACAATAGATATAAATTAAGAATAAATATAATATGCAAAGGAAAATAATATATTTGCATTCATGTATTAATTTATGCATGTTTTATTTTTAAAACATTATATTTTTAATGATGATCATTAGGAGTTGTTTTAGAATATTGTGATAATTAGAAGTAGTCATTTTGAAAACCTTCCTATAAAAAATGAAAACTAGTTTGATATAAATAAATTTTGTTTATTATCAATTTTACTTAAGAGGTAATCAATTTTATAAATTATATAAATATATATCTTAAAACTGACACAATAACAATCAGGACCATCTATTTATTAATATTTCTCCAAATAAATGGCCAATTTGTTTGTCTTAGTGGAGAATCTGAAATAACTTTCGACATATTTTATCTGTAAAAATATGTTTTTTTATGCATAATCAAATTATTAAATCTGTTTCATGGACTATTCATTTTCACTTTTTGTTTAAAGGCTAATAAAAATGGTTTAACTAACTGAAATGTTCCATAATAATAATAATGATAAAAACATTAAAAAAAAATCTTTGATGGAGTTATTTGAAAAATATCTATATCATTTACATTATAAATATATTATTTATAAATACTGTATACAATACTTTAAAGTTAAATGTTAATCTTTTTAGCATCTTAACATTTTTTTTTTTAATATATATAGTTTTTAATTTAAACACCATTACAGAATTTTTTACCTTTGTATCTTGTCCATCTGAATCTCCACTAGTTGTATTTTTATCATCTTTTTCTTTAGATTTACGTTTTTTCTTTTTACTTTTCTTGCGTCCAGTAGGATCCAGACTAAACAAAAACATAAGACAAATTATATATTTTCAAATCTAGAATTTGTTATCGTAAAAAATTTGATTAATATTTATGTATTTATTAATAACAAAAAAGACTTTTTCTGAATCAAGTCTACAAAAAAAAAGGAAATGGAAATAAATCATATTGTGGGTACTCATCTTATAGCTAAAGGCACCGCTCTATGGCGCGGTTTTCGCGCGAAAACACATAAAAATGCTGTTTCCACAGCCGACACGTTCAAATCCGCGTTTTCTATAATACAACTTTTTTGTTGTGCTACAGAATGCAGGCCGCTATGTCGCGTCGCAGTACAGCATGTATGTAGCATAGCAGCAAATACGTTTTCCTAATTCGCACAATTTATAAAATAATTACGGCTTGATGAGAGAGTTTGTATTTGAATTGTATTGAAATGTTGTTTTCATTGGATTTTTTTATATTTTAAACTATTGAAATGTTCATATTTTTTAAAACAATAATTATAAGACTTTCTACAACGTACTGTATTGAACTTTTATTTGGAAAAACGTTAAATATCTATGTTTTTATTGAGTTGCAATTAGGTAACGTGACAAAGAAGATTCTACCATCTGTATATTTTTGAAGTAAAAAAGAGCGGTATAAAAAAAATATCCAGTAAGAAAAGTCCAAATATACAGGTTTTTTTGTAAATTTAATAAAAAGCAAATATTATAAACATGTTTAATAAATAAAGAAGACATTTGTATGTGTTTGTTGTTATTTAAAAAAGTTTGAGTTTCTTTCTTCTGTCCGAGTACGGTTACGATTTTGAATTTTTTTATTTTAGCATTACAAACAAACAGAACACTAACCCTAAAACTAACCCTAAACCTAACCCTAAAACTAACCCTAACCCTAAACCTAACCCAAAACTAACCCTAAATCTAACCGTAACAACTTTTACTTTTATTACGATTATTATTTTTTAGTTAAACAACAACAAAAAAAGTCGTAACACAAGTAAAAAAATATCCGATAGAAAATTGATAAAAAAAAAAAGCCGTAACACAAGTAAAAAAATATCCGATAGAAAATTGATAAAAAAAAGCCGTAACACAATTTAAAAAGTATACGATATAAAAAACACGAATCAAATTGTAATTTGTTGATTTTATTTTACATGTATTATTATCATTTAAATTGTATACGTTAATAAAAAATAATATTTAAAAAAGACGATTTTGTTTTGTTTTTATTTTCGCATTACAAAAAAGCACAGAAAAATTATTAAAATCAACGGCCAGTGAATGTTCATATTTTATAGTTTTAGCGTGAAAACGGCGCCATCCAACGGCATCTTTATCTATAATACAAGCACCATATTGTGGAATAATAAATTAAATACTGGAGGTGGTGTAAGAATAACAATGAAATATACAATTTTTAAAAAATTAACTATCCAGAAGGTAAAATATATCATGTAGCAACTACACTATAACTATCAATATTCCATAATCCTTCCAAAATATTTATATTGGATGTTGATTTTCTTATGACCAATTCTGGGGATGATCATTTCTCTTCTATTGCAAAATCTGCTTCCCAGATACATGGGCTTTTACTTAGAGTCAAAAATTATTTTCTTCCCTCATATTTTATCATCTCATATAGAATCTAAATTCAATTTACTAATCAATAGTCTTCTTAGATTTGGGACTGGGCATTTCAATCAACATTTTGTTTATTCAATGTCTTCCAAAAGTTTTGACTACTGATTCCCTTTTCCATTCAATAACTCAATGTTGCTGATATTGTTGTTTTTTTTTTTAAATAACATTGTTTAGGTTTTATAATTCTCTGTCTGGATTTCAGCTAAAAATAGCTGATTATACATTGCTCTGCCAATACTAATAAGATAATTAAATTTTCTTTTTGGCTATGTAGCCAGTTATCTAGAAGATAAAGTCTTCAACTTACATGGAAATTTTTAATTACTTAAAATATTTGAAACTCCAGTCCAGACTTGATACTGGGCCATAGAAAACATAAAAATAACAATGTAATACTTGGTAGCAAAAGCGGGCGGGGGGGTCATGTGAATTTTCGACTTCGCTTCAGGAACTACTGAGTTTTAATTAAGCTGCAAAGGAAAATTAATGTAATAATTACTAAACCACAAGATCTTTAAAAAACCTAAGATTACATAGATATAGTAAAAATAATTACGAATATTATCATAAGCAAATGGAATAGAAACAAATGTTCATTCAAAAAAATAAACGGCAATTAGCTAACCGGAAGTAAATAATGTAAAGGTTAGAAAGAAATTCTTACATACTTTTGGACTACAGAACGATTTATGATAAAAAGTACGCGACTTAACAAGTTTTTCTTACTTTAATTAAGGCAAATAATTACTTTCACCTACTATCACGATTAATTTCTGTTCCTTCACTCTCCCTATAAATTTAACTAGCTTAGGATTCAGATGACTAGTACAGATTTTTTAAAACGTGTTTTAAAAAATCAAGAAGTTTGTTAGGGTTGTTGTCAATATGAGTTTTAAAAAACAAAATTACTATGCTTATCTCTGTAAGACAGCTAGAGTGGCAAATTATTATAATTTTAATAAAAGTAAATATATTTATTTTTTAACCACAATTAAAGATCGCTCTTTTTCCACTTTTTTTAGCTTTTAATTTAAGCTATAAAGGATTCACTTTTTTTTTCAGACGAATTAATATTTATTTACATTTTCAAAGATTAAATTAAAATTATAAGGTTCATGTCAAACAATAAGAATTTATTATAGACAAATATCTAGCATTATAATGGTAAAAACTGGTGACTAGTCAAGAATCCATTCATTACGATAATAATTTAAAACTACTTATTTTATAAACAACGTTAATTTTAAAAGTTTGGATAAATCTCGTATATAAATAACGTTAAAGAGATTAAATCGCTTAAAAGACCATGTGGATTATTTATTCACTATAAAACCATATTAATTTTTTTATAAAATCAAAATATATATATAAATAGTTTTACTTTTTTCCAGGAGTATCATCATCTTCAATATCTGCTTCTATGGCACTGGGATCCTGATCTTGATCAGAGTTTGAATTCTGATCATGTAGGCTGTCTGCGTCCGCCATATTGACAATATTATAAAAGAAAGTTTGAAATGATTTGTTATTATTTTAAAAAAGAAAATACTTGAAAATATTCTAACCAAAATTTAACATAAAATTTTTATAGATTGATGTACTTTTAATACTGGTGGATTTTTTTACAATAATTGCTCTAGTTATTATTATTTTAATTCTGTAATAAATTTACAAAGATAAAATGCGGAATGAATATATTAAGAAAAGCGCATGACAAATTTACTTAGTAACCGTAATTAGCTTTCTTGACAACTCATTTCTTTAGAACTCTTTATAAGTTTTGAAATGAATGATAAAATTATTAAACAGAAGAAAAAAGAGATAATGGTGAAACTTCAAAATAAACACACACATTGTAAGTTATAATAAATGAAATCATAATAATTTAAGATAGCATGTTTTTTTAAATAATTTTCTGCTAGTATTTATTGCGATGTCTATATTAAAAAATGTAAATTGTGATAATGCGCCTTTCTTATAGTTAGTGGAGCGTCTCCCACTTTTGAAGGGCATTTTCATTTTAAAAGTGAAAACAAAAGCGCGTAGTTAAAAAAAAATCAGAAAGCTACCCCTGTCAAAATACATGCACACAAAGAGGATGTATCTATAAATTGCTAATGTATATTTATTCCAAAGTTTTTTAAAAAAAGGAATTACAGTGTTCAATGTCCAAGTAAGGAAAATATATGTGTGTGCAACGATAAATGTATAATAATTGTGTAGAGTAAAAACAGTAACTTTGTACAATAATTATGTATAATGATTGTATGAAATTATATATATAATGATTACATAAGTAACTGTGCAACAATAAATGTGTAGCAATATAATTATAAATGTGTAACAATGTTCCATCATAGAATTGATACCTGGCCTTATAAAATCAAAGAACTGCTTTAAAAACGCTATATATGGTGAGGTATGTAAAATATATATATATATGTGTATATATATAAACACCATATATGGTAAGGTATGTAAAAAAAACGCCATATTTGGTAAAGTTTGTAAAGACTCCAGAAGTCTTAAGGGGTATATAAGCCCCAGAACCTATATGTTCTGGTACTAATGTAATTCAATCCTGCCTCTGTAAGTGCAAAAGCAGGATTAGGATTTATTATGTGCAAGTCACCATGATCTTATATAATTTTAATGCTCCTTAAATAGGCTATGTACATTTATAAATATACTCAAATGTTATTTAAATTAAACTATTAGCTTACCCTCTCAATTCTGCCTTTGTCAATTATTTACTTGCTGCTCACAGGACAGAGCAAATTGGCACAGTCGACACTGCAGGAATTTCTTTACTTTGTTAAATAAAAAAATCAATCTGTTCAATAAATATCATGCAATAAATAAGTAAGATTTATTAATATTAACACTCTCTGCTTTAAGTATTCTTGACAATCTTCTTTATATGAAAAGAGAGCCAATAAAAAAGTGATTCATTTTCTTGTTATTGTTGAATATTGAAGTGGTGTGTGTAGTTTTTACCACAAAAGCAATTACTATTTAAAACCAAATGTTTGAAGTTATAATTTAACATTATATATCATTAAAACAGGCAAAACTCACTATATATATTGCCACACACAGCAAGCTAGAGTAATCAATGGATGCCAGAAGGCTTGTGCATAAAATCCCCATCTAGTGCCTACTCATCCAATATCCCCAGATTAGTTTCTGGCTTATGGCCTTTGTTGATTACTCTTGCTTACTGTGTGTGGCAATATACATATAGTGAATTTTTCCTGTTTTAACAAACAGTTATACACAAGCATAAGAGGAGGTGGTCATGTGATGTTTATTATACATTATTATTAGATATAAAATAATGACTTATCATAATAGTTTTAAATTATAATAATGGTAAATAAATTGTTATACATTATTAAATATAAATTCCATAAATGTTTTTGCGAATGCAAAAAAAAATTAAATATCCCTTTGATTTCTGGGGGTAATCATTTAGTATGTACACTGACTTTCATATACCTGGGGGAAGTCACTAAATCACCTCTGAACATTACTGAAAATACAAGTAATAAATTTGTATCATACCTTTGAATTAAGATGTTAGATGCCAGTATAGTAGATGTTCTATACTCAATTATTATTTCAGTTTTTGTTTTTACCTACTGCGTGGGATTACTGAAGCTATACTGTGAAAACTACCTTTTTTTTTTAAAATTTGATTCTAATAGAAATACATAATACTAAATTAGAAATTACATATTTAAATCTTTTTATTAATTGTAAATTACACTTTTTTTCTTATTTGTCCTTCAAAACAGACACTGTGCCTAGGATCCTAAGATCTAGATGCAGTGCCCTCAAATCCAAGGCTCTTCACTGATGAAAGCCACAAGCTAGAAATTAATCCGGGGATATTGGATGAATAGGCACTAGATAAGGATTTTATACACAAGACTTCTGGCATCCATTGATTACTCTGGCTTGCACTGAGTGGCATTACTGTATGGAAAGTTATGCCTGTTTTAATCAAAGTATAGTACAATGAAAATGAAGTGACGTAGAAAAAAAAAAGATACATATTTTTTTTGATTACCAATGAGAAATAGAGCTAATAACCCAAAGAATGTCTAGAAAAAAAAAGTCTGGTTTGCCTGTTTTATTGCCAAGACAATTCCCAGAAAATTTGATCAGATGAGACTGTAATAGTTTAAGGAAATGACACTTATTTTTTTCAAAGTTTGGATTCAATCCATGAAGTAAAATTCTATTTAACATTATGGCAACATGTTTTAATTTTCAATGATTAGCTATATGCATAAATGTTCAATTTTTCAACAAAGAATATTTTATTATCATACAAGTTCAAATATTTATTTTTAGATTATTTTGTAGAAACTATAAAAAACTATTTCATGAGAAAATGTTTTCTTTTTCAATTATAAAATATGTCTAAATATTCAATGCTTGTACTATTTAAGTTTAAAAAATCTATTTATTTTTTAGATTACATTATAAAAATTTATGTTTCACTATTTTCGTCTTTAAATTCCCATCAATGTAAAGTACACTTAATCTTCAATTTATCAATTAGTTTTCACAATATGGTTCAGTAGCTTCACACCATGAATAAAAACAGAAATTGAAAGGAAAAGTCAGTATAAAACACCTATACTGCCACTAAGGTGTTATTTTGTAGGTTTCAGTGAAACAATAGTCGGGGTGGGGGGGTGATCTTTTTTTTTTTATTTTGTTCCCTTTAAAATTTCAAAAATAGTTTATATTATTTGTTCATTAAAATTGACTAATATCAAAAGGTAATATTATTTTGAGAACAAATGCAGAAAGTTATTATTTTGACTTCATTTGTTTAAAAAAAAAATTACACCTAATATCCATTATCTATTTTTTTTGTCTTTCTTTAAAAACAAGACAAGTCCATTTATCGCTCTAAAATTGTTGAAAGTTTTTTGCTACTTCTCCAATGTAGGATTGTTTCAGTTAAAACATAAATTTTTATTTTTACTTCATTTTGGTCATATAATAATAATCAGAAAGACTTTATTTCTTTTATTCCCACTTCCCTCACCTAAAAGAATTCACCTATATAAGCATATAAATCTAGCAAACATTTGACCCTGAAAGTAATGCAAAACCCTCAAAAGAAAGGTTGTACAAAGTAAGAAAATCAAGCAGAAGTTTGCCGTAGCAGAGAAATAATGTTGATCAATCTTTAAAAAAACCAATGTTACAAACTAAAAAAATTTAGCAGTCATGAATCCAAAAATTAAAAAATTCTACAAACTAATAAACATTCTATGTCATTTTCTTATCTATCTTCAATCAAAAACAAAAAAAAAAAGAATTATTTGTACATTTAAATAATCTAAAAAATTTTATCATCTGTTTAATGGAGTAATTTATAAGGCTTTGTGTGTTACTTAGTTAACAACAGAATTTGTTTATTAAAATTGTCTAAAGTTTTTTGTAAACTACTTATCCAATATAATATTATTTTGATCATACATATAATAAATTATTTTTAATTTGATTTCATTTGGTTTACATACAAAAAAAGAATAGTACCCATGACTTCCATTATCTATTTTTCTTTATAACCAAAGGCAAAACTCTCCATACAGTAGTGCCATCCTGTGCCAAACAGAGTAATCAATGGATGCCAGAAGGCTTGTGCATAAAATCCCTATCTAGTGCCTACTCATCCAATATCCCCAGACTAGTTTCTGGCTTGTGGCCATCATCAGTGAGGAGCCTTGGATCTGAGAGCACTGCACCTAGATATTAGGATCCAATGCAACCCTCCAGCAGCCACCTTTTAACTCTACTTTACTACAAAACTATGAGAATGAAATTGAAAACACAATAAATATTTTCAATCTAAGCTCAATAGCTTATATAGTCATATGGGTCTGAACTCAATTCAGCACCCATACATTTTGGTGTCTTTGGCTCTTAAACAATCATAGCCACCACTATCCTATTAGGCAGGATTGGTGTTAAACCACTAAACATCACATGATCACCATCTCTATACTAGCACATAATTGTAAACATAGGCAAAACTCTCCATACAGATCCTCACTGATGATGGCCACAAGCCAGAAACTAGTCTGGGGATATTGGATGAGTAGGCACTAGATAGGGATTTTATGCACAAGCCTTCTGACATCCATTAATTACTCTGTTTGGCACAGGGTGGCACTACTGTATGGAGAGTTTTGCCTTTGTTTACAACAATTATGTGCTAGTATAGAGATGGTGATCGTATGATATTTTTCTTTATTTTCACTTGTAAACAATAAAACTGGAAGAAAACAAAAAAAAACATTTATCACTTTAAAAATCGTCTAAAATTTTCAAATTCAAAATAAATACATATAACACATATTATTTTTTATTACCGGACAAAAAAAAAATGCCATTTATAGCTTAATGTTTAAGTAATGTTTTGTGGCTCCCTCAGGTATGCAAAAAATCCCATAGTGCATACTAAATGATTACCAGAAGGTGAACTTATCATTAAATAATATATATTATATTATGTAAATAATGACATAGCTATTAAAAATAAACTATATTTAATAATTTTTAGTTATAATAGCAGTAAATAAATTATATATTATTAAATATAAATTCTGCTAATATATGTGTGAATGCAAGAAAAAATTTGAAATGACTATGATTTTGCATACAAATTATTTTTTAAAAATGTACAGTATATGTGATGGTTTCATTTGAGTTAATAAAATGTAGATTGTTGGATTTGACTTGATTGAAATTATTATATTATATGCTGTTTTGTGTTACTTTAGAGTCTCAGTAAAGAAACCATTGGATATATTTATAATTCAGGGATGACTTATTTTTAATTCAGAATACATTTTTTGTTTGGCCAGAAACAATGTAAATCAATGGAGGAAAGAGGCAGGGAAAAATAAATCTAAAATAGATTTACATGCTTTACCTAAACATAAAAAAGTTAAAGTTTAGATTTAATGCAGTATAGAAGATTAATAATAATACTCTTTATTATTTATCAAAGGTTTCATCTTATGAAAAGACTTCATCTTGTTAGGTAGAATTTACCTAAAATGTCAAGTGATTACTATAAAATAATAGCTTACAAATAAATAAAATATTGCTATAGCTATGCAGCAAAAGAAGAAATATATAAATAGAAATGCAGCTACCACTTACCTCTTAAATCTATTGTATAGCATCTTCATAGGAAAATCTTGGCATAGCTGGTGTGTCAGTTGATACTTACTTCTACAGAAGTTAAGTATGGTAGGGTTTGAAGAGTTATGTCATCTGTCATGCTTGCAGTGTGGTGAGGAGAAAAGCAACCTCTCAGAGCACTTATGCTGGTTGTGATCATACCACACTGCACACAACTACAAAAGCTTTCATTCCTTTGCTTTTTTAAGACAGACAGCACTTTCTTTTAATTACCTCGTGCTCATAAAGATCATCTAGACTGAGTTCCCATTAGAACATAGAGCCAGATTTTCTTGAAGAAAATCCATCAACTAAGCTATCTTATAAGGCTCTCCTAAAATTTAAAAGCATTTTGGCTTGTTGATATTTTGAAACCATGTATTCTTTGTACAAAATATGTGCATTTGCAACAGCCCTATCAAAACAATGCCAGAAAGGGTTAATGCCATTGAGTAGACTTTCTTTTCCAACAATACTGAATTTGTCTTTTATTGGTTAAGTTAACTCCAACTATGAAGTAGTTGTGCAATTTTATAACAGATGACCTGTATGTGAATGTTTTAACCCATCTTTATATCTTCTTTTGACAGCATCATTTCTGGAAAGTGGATATGCATTAATGAGCATTAGAATTGGCTTTTTGTTCATCTAAATTAAAATTTGAAGACTATTGTCTTTATCAGTTATGTCTTTCCTTTTCATCTTTTTTTATTAATTTTAAATATTTCTTTGATGCCATGTGGAGTATCCTTTCTATTTATATTTAGGGAGACACTACTGTAAAGTTGAGTTACAGATAACTCTTTTACCAACTGTATGCTTGTAAAAATTCTATCCCAAAAAATAATATGATGCTGCTTTATAAAATGTGATAGAACTACTGTGACAGCTCAAGTACTCAGATAATAGCTACCATCTAAAGTTATAAACTTTTGTCTCTGTAAACTCCATATGGTACACATATCTATTATGATTATCTGCAAAGATTGATAAATATCACATGATCACCATTTCTTATGCTTGCTTATAACTGTTGTTCAAACAGGCAAAACTCTCCATACAGTATTGCCACTCAGTGCAAGTCAGAGTAATTAATGGATGCCAGAAGACTTGTGCAGTGCTCTCAGATCCAAGATTCCTCACTGATGAAGGCCACAAGTCAGAAACTAATCTGGGGATATTGGATGAGTAGCCACTAGATGGGGATTTTATGCATAAGCCTTCTGGCATCCATTGATTACTCTGGCTTGCACTGAGTGGCAATACTGAATTGGAGAATTTTGCCTATTTCAAAAATCGATAATTTGAATGCCTTATTGGTTTTGACGTAACACATTATTTCATGCTTCTCTGGATAATGAATTTTGTAATAGTTTCTTCAATTACTACTTCTCTTTGCATTTGACATGTAGTTTTAAATTTTACATAGCAGTTGTCCATAAGAGGCCTAATTTTATTAAAGTCTTTACTTTAAGCATTTGATATGTTTCTATTATTATCAAATTGTAGACAATATGAAAAAATCTAGTTCAGGTCATATCTGCAAAATGAGACTGTCTTTGCTTCATATTAGAACTCCATATATTATCTAATTTATGCACAGGATATCTAGAAAAATACCCATTCCCAAGCCAAGAAATAGTGATAATTCAGGGTATGATAAATTTACTTAACCCCTTTTTTTAGTAGTGTATTTGTTGGTCTCAATACTGATTTT
This sequence comes from Epiperipatus broadwayi, assembly GCA_028023455.1. Taxonomy (NCBI): domain Eukaryota; kingdom Metazoa; phylum Onychophora; class Udeonychophora; order Euonychophora; family Peripatidae; genus Epiperipatus; species Epiperipatus broadwayi. The sequence goes on along the minus strand of JAQFVV010000058.1, from coordinate 964,529 downwards.
TTGAAATATTTTTTGTCAAATAATAGTAAAAACTTAAGCCCAGGAGACTAGATAAAATTTCCCATTGACACATATGAGCCAGTAATGATCAATAGCAAATCATTCATATATGGTCAGGAAAAAGGGCCTGGTGGCATATATAGATGGATTTTTTTTTAGAAACCATAAATTGTTAGTAGAAAATTCTTTAGAAGAGCTGCTATAAGAAATCTCTGAGTTCCAAAGAAATCATTATAATTTGATTTGGTTGAACATCACATTTCTCTCCATTACAAATTTCTGGATAGTAGAGTTTCATAATAATGAAGAAAATAAGGAGGGGAGGAGGGATGTTAATTAATTGAAAAATTTATCATAAAATTTGTCCATTTTTGTTGTAAAAAAATATAACATTTTATGAAATTATAAAGAAATCCAAAGAGAATGTCATAAGTCACACATGTGTAGAGTGTACAGTTTTGCCACAATTTTAAATTAAAACTAAATATCACTAATTTGAAGATAAAAATATGTGTGATGTGTCAAGCATTGGTGATTGAGAGGTCAGCGACAGCTGCTTTACAAGCAGTTGTCACGGGTTAACGGGTTCGCTTCCCGGCTGATGCTATGAGACATGAGAAAAAAAATATGTGTGATGCACTCACTGCATGTAAATGTTAAACTTCTCAATTGCTTTAATTTCCACTTCATTGTTTGTCATTTCCAGTAATTGTAACCTATTTAAGAAAATATAAGATAAAGTGGATTCCACTTTTTGCATATTCATAGTGTTACCTTAACAATAGATTTGTAAGCTTGAAGATTTGATCGTGCCATTTACATGTAATGACTAATTATTTCTTCGGGTTTTATTTTTTGTATATTGAAATAGAACAGACAGTTCTTTTGATACATATACATACATTAATAATTACATTTTAAGCTGTCACAACTTAAAGGCTATCAAAATGGATATCTAAGAGTTTGATAAAATCTGTAATTGAAATATTTAAGAATGAGTGTTTTAATTATTTGTTTAGAAAGGAAGTTCAATTATGAATATATTTACATATGTATTGTTAATCTCCGATATATCTTAGTAGAAATTTAATTTGGTAGAATAAAAAATTTGTCTAAAATTAATAATTGTCATTTACTAATAAATTATAAAATCTTTATTAATATTAGAAATATAAAATACGCTCCAGTTTTCGGTAGAATTTTACTCCAAAAAAACAAAAATATTATCATTCCAAACTTATAACAATGATTTCAGTCCATAAAATTGGAAAAATTATAAGGTTTAAAAAGAATGATTTTGATCTATCACATTCTTATTTTATTATATTAAAACTAATTAAAATTAATAAGATATTGTTTGGAATGGAATAAAGAATTTACCTGAGAAATTTTAAATAGCTGATAAAGCTTTTCCCAATAAACCCAAAACCAGCACTTAATTAATTAGTGCTGTTGCATTATTAGAATAGTACATATTCATTTAAACCATTAAACATCACATGATCACTATCTCTTATACTAGCACTACTGTATGGAGAGTTTTGCCTTGTTTCATATTCATTTAATTAAGTAACAATCACTGATATTTGATCTTGGTATCAAATCAGATTTAAAACATCGTAAGACAATTAATATTCCTTGACTTAGTAGTTGCATATCAAATTCAGGCAGATTGTTATCTAAAAAAAAGATTTAACGGCCATAAAAGTTATATTTGGCAATTTTAGAGATTGTGACCATTAAGAAGAACATCCTGATTGTTTATATAGAACCAAAACTATTTTGTAGCCATGCAGTATGGAAAAGCTTCAATATATTGCTGTAACCTCCAAAATGAACAACTAATTTTTTAAGTGTACCTGTTGTAGCCAGTTCTATTGAGATTTAACCTGCCTGAGCTTCTAAAGTGTTGTCTCCAATTTTTGACTCTACCTTCTGCTTTTATGATGCGATTGAACAAAAAAAAATATCTAGTTATCAAATATAAATATGAAGTTGGAATAACATTGTAGTTATTACCCAAGGAGAAAAAAATAGTCTGCTTAAAAATAGTTAATCAGAAAAGGAATTTAAACACTATAGAGACACTCCAAAAGTTTGAAGTAACTCACAAGATTCAAAATTTGTATGCAAATCTCTAGAATTCAATTATCTCCCTAAGTCAGAATTTTTTTTTTTATTCATTTAACACAGTTTATAATTTCTTATTACTAATTTTATTCATATTTTAAAGTAATTTGATTGATTTGAAATGGCTTAATAAGGAAATTAAATTCGATATTAACATAACTAAATCAAGTTATTATATGAAAACTTCTTTTTAATAAAAATATTTCTCTGAAATGAAAAACAATTAATTTTTTTATTTAAAAATCCTCTTAATTAAATTAATTTTATTAAAAATAATATATTAGAAGTATATGGCAATAAAAAAAATATATTGCTGATTTTTTAAATAATTTTTTTACAATACACCTCAAGTGGAACTACCTGTTAGTGATTTGGCTAAGTGGCTAACAGGTTTCTCTGGACATAGTTGCTGAGAGGTTCCTGACTCCGTATAAGGAGAAGTCACAGTGCATCACATCACATTCTAAATTTATTTCTGATTCTGATGTTTCTGAAATTCAGTTATCACATTTAATTGATTGTTTAAACAAAATGTTCGATCTTTGCTTTAATACTTGTTCTCATTTAATTATTTAATCTTTCTTTATCTGTTAATGTATTTCCTGAGTGTTTAAAAATTAGTATTATTATGCTATTTTTGAAAAGGGTGATCCATTAATTATTAGCAATTATAGGCCTATTTCAATCATTTCTCTTATTGCTAATTGTTAAATCCGCACTTATAACTGTGCCAATGTTATATCTGCAAGTCATACTGTGTCAGCCAATAACGTTATACAATTCCCACACTGTTCTTTTACAATGAGTACTCTCCAACAAATCGGTCTGCAATAAAGCTCTCCAACGAATTGGTCTGCATTGAATGCTCTCCAATGAATTGGTCTGCAATCTCTCCACTGAATTGGTCTGCCATGAATGCTCTCCAACAAATTGGTCTGCCACGAAGCTCTCCAAACGAATTGGTCTGCAATGAAGCTCTCCAACGAATTGGTCTGCAATGAAGCTCTCCAACAAATGCTCTCAATATCTCCGCTGCGGTCTCTTTCAGCTACACCCGTGAACTACATTTCCACTGGGCACTGATCATTAACCATCAGCACTGACGCAAGATATCTCTACTTAAATACTGCTTACTCAATACTGCTTGACTCTATGTTACACTGCTAGATGTTACCCAGTCTTCTTATCGCTCTCTGACAACTGCAACAATCAATCAATGCACTGACCAATAAGGTAACGTCTCTTAACTAGAAACATTTGTAATTAGCAAATATTTCTAGGAATTGTCGATCGCCATTACGTCAATGCACTAATTAAATTCCTCAGCTATCAGAACGCGATCTAAAAACAGCCTTACGAACAAATTCTAGTTTTTTCTGGAGTGCACAAACATGTCTGCCATTTTACAAAACACTACACTAATGATAGTCAATGATAAGATGATGTTATTCTTGAGTGCACATAAAGTCATTTCTATACAATAATGTGATTTTATTGCTGGCCATCAATTGGCTATAGTCTCAAGATATCAGTTGTTTATTTGGATTTATCTAAAGCATTTGACTTAGTTCATCACACAATTATAACTCATATGGTTTTCAGGATTATTTTGCTTCCTGGCTAAAAAAAGTTATCTAAAAGATAGAGAGCATGGTACTGGAATACATGGTACTACTCATGATTTCAAATTGATTAATCAGGGACTTTCACAAATCCCATATTATTTTTAATATATATAAATTATATTTTTGGTTTAGCTTTAGATTCTGTGATTTATGTTTTTGTTGATGATAGTGTTCTGTCTTCTGATACTGTTTCATATAATATTCTTAAAAAGGTGATTGACAAGGATCTGGAATTAATTAGAAGCTGGCTTATGCCAACTGTTAACTTTCAAAATGAAGGATATGCTATATTTTTTTTATAAATGTTCTTCATATTTACTTAATATCAATATTTGTAGTCAATATAAGGTTCATTCCAATAGTATTTGTACTACATGTCAAATTTTTGTTGATAATTATTGTTATTTGGGTATTTTTATTGCTTACTTATATTGTCAGTACTTGTTTTATTATTTGGTGAAATTCTTGGCTAGACCTATTATCCCTGTACCAGTAGAAATTGTATGTTACCTCAACACGATTCACAGCCTGGGTAAAAGTACCTCGAATCCAACTGTACGCGAGATCAAAGATAAAGAATACTTATGGATTCTGCTCTGTTTACCCACTCTAAATCTGCAAACTAATTAGCAACATTTTCGAGGCAAGCAATTAATCTTTTCTACACTCCGTTCCACTAGCATCAACGGTAGAGCATGGATCTCAACTAATTCGTATGTTTAACTCTAATTATTAACTTTAATTAGACTATCTATTTATTTAAATATAAAATGGTATGTATGCGACCTTGAGTCATCAGATAGCAGCACAATAATTAATTAGAAAATATATATAACTTTAGAATGAATAAATAGAGACGAACCACAGGTAACTTAAATTCACAGATATATATTTAATAAAACATTTTATAATTTATATAATGTCTCTGATTTGATTTCATAAAATTATTTAATAAAAGTTTCTATTCTGTCATTTATTATGCCTCTGGCACGAGAGCATAATAGTTTATATGCCAATCTACAAATGTAAATGCTTATCGATTTGTAGGGGAAGCCCGCCCAAGTCTGAGATATAGGAATAGACATTTTAAAGAGCTATGATAAATATAATTTTATTCTGATTGATTTTATTTTAAGAGAGAAATGATTAACTCAAACTATAGGGGTTGGCGTTGGAGAGAGTGACATATTTAAAATATAAATGGATCACGATATTCGCAATTAAATATTTCAAGATTTAAAATACATAAATTAATCAGATCATGGTCAATCTGCCATAATGTGCTCAGACAAAGGAAAGTTAACAAATTCCAGCATTCGATATTACATTAGCTGCCACCATTCCCATGATGCCAAGAAATAAAGAAAGGAATAGTCTGTGACATTGGCTTGAAAATTTACCTTGCACCATTTTAAAAAGAGCTCATATTTCAAAGTCTGCTCATGCACGGCAATTGGTTCTTAAATAACAGCAAGCTTTTATTCATCATTCCACAATTCTCCAGTCGGGCTCTTACTTCATTCTACGGGAGCATGACATAACGGCAGCGGAAGATGACCCTCACGGGTCAGAAAGGTGATGAGCTTTCTATGCCTACATTTTAAACCAGCTTGGATTATGTTCACTGTAATTCTTTCACTAGTACTGTTTAATCACTATCCTCATTATGTACCTTACAAAATTATACAATGCATATGCCTCCAGTGCATTATATTTATAATTATTCTTGTGTATTGCCTGTTGTTAAACTTTATAAGTATAGAGTGATTATTGATATATATATCATAAAGTTTCCATTGTAAATACTTGTTTAAATAAACACTTTCAATTGACATGGCCAGATTTTAACTTTTTCTCATATTCTTTTTGTCAAAAGATCAGTTATTAAATTATTAAGAGTTACATTTATTAAATGATAAAATGACAAATTCAAATATTTTAGATAATAAGAATATGAATAGTTTATTGTAAAAATAAGAATTAAGTATAAAAAAAATATTAATATTTTTTCTCTCATCAATACTTTTATCCAACTATATGTTTATCAATTTTTAAAAAGAATAAAAATTAAGATATTCACATCTTTTAGAAAAAATACTGTTTTCAATTAATTAAAGTTGTTTTTTTCTTCTTTTTAATCTCTCTAAAGAAATTAAAGATGCTTTGCAAAATTAAAGGATTAGCTTGTTTCTAATAATTAAGAAAAAATACCCGCAGAGAAATGATTTAATAAGTAGGGTTACTTGGAATTTTTAATTAATTATAATGTTTCTCTGATAATATTTGTTTTTATATTAACTTTTTCTCTAACGGACATCTTAGGGCTTATTTTTAGGGGCTGTCTTTTTTCATGTACACGAATGTACATTTATTCAAGTACTTTTTTTTTTTACAGAAAGCTGTAAGATTCTTAGCCTTGAGCGAGTCTCAATTCCTTTCTTGTACTTACTGGAATAGCTGTTTCTTTTTGCACTCATCTTTTTTGGCAATCAAAATATTCTGTTTAAATTTACCATTAAATCAAGTGTTAACTAAATACTTGTGAGACAGGAGTGGTAAGAAAAATGATTACAAGTAATAGTTTGTCCACACAAAAGCAACAAAAAAATGCAAGCATAAAAATTCAAAAAATGTTTTTATATTTCACCATGCACATTAAGTATGTCCATTAAACATACAGTGTATTGAATTATGACAAGAAATCATATCTTATTTTACTAAAATGTTTTAAGAAGAAAAAAAATGTTTAAGAAATAAAACTAAATTTTCATTTATCTTGAAAAGCTACCATGATGAAACTTTAAAACTGAATCAGGCATCCTAAATTTAAATATAAATAAAATAATTATACTGACCTGTGGTAGATAAATTGTTTCTCTATACAGGTATAATTATGTTTGTCAAAAATTGTTGGTGGGGGAAATACAAAAAAAGTATATAATTTATATTATTTTTTAAAACATTAGGTCAATAATATGGTTTATTTAAACATTCATTACTTTCTAATTCAATATGTTCATCGACCTTCTATGTGACTGATAATCTTAACTAGGGTTTATATTTGGGAAAACATCCTGAAAAGTTATACTAAGGTTTATTTTCTGGTTAGGTCTTATTATCAGTGAAATGTGGTAAAAAAAAAAAGAGAAAAATAATTTAAAAAAAAAATAGAATAATTTGATAAGGATTTAATGCTGTCATTTCTGAGATAATGTATGATTGGATGGATAATGGGGACATAAAAAGTAGGTAGGGGCAGATTAAAGCATTTAATTTCAGTGTCTAGCAGACAATTCAGCTATTGAGAAGAGAAGAACAGACTCAGTCACCTGTTGAGAAAAAAGCAGCAGTGGCAGTTCAGCTATAAAGAGAACAGCAAGGAATTATGCTTGTAGTCTGAAGAAAGGCTAATTTTACCACTAATTATTAAAAAATTGAAATGGAGTTGAAGAAAACAATGTGCTATGCTTTAAAAAAAGCTGAGCATCATCAACCTAACCACATAACTTATTTCACCAAAAGAAAAGTAGAATACCCCTAGGACAAATTTGCAACTAGCCTAATGTGTCCATGCAAATGCATGACTGTCTCAGTCTGTGTTCACATGATCTAAATTATACTATAAAATATAAGCAATAAGAAGAAAAGCTAATCAAAAAGAAAATAATTGGTATACTGATCCTGTGTTCATCTGAAGTAAACTCAATTTCAAAATGGGATCTATAAGAAAAAAAGTTAATGAGAGATCTTTATAAAAAAGATTATCTAAACTGAATACTTGAAGTTACAAGGAAAAACTAACATAAAAGGAACTAAAACTTGTAAACTCAAAAGGATTAAAAGAGAAACAATTCTATGGTAAAAATGTATTGTAATGTACAAATTTACAAATAATTTTTAATATAATAATTGATAGTAATGAATAATTTTGATTTAATATTTTTTTGTTCAAATGTTTTTTTTATTTATTTAATTTTCTTTCAAAAATGTAAAAGCATATAGGACTTTCACATTTTCATAAAAAAAATGAATGAAGGCTTTAGCTAATCTTAAATTTTTTATCTTTCATTGTGTGTTCAGATTTAATTATTAAAAAGATGGGAAATGTTTTAGATCATCTTTTTTTTTACCTTTTATTGTGAAATGTTTCTAAATTTAATTATTGCAATAAGGGAATAATTGAATTAAAGTGAATGATAATTAAGTAATAAGAATCAACAGGAAATAATATTTTCTTATTTTATGAAATTATATTTCTTGTATAGAAACATAACACTTGGAATTGTTATCATATATATTTTTATTTATTATTTATCGATTAACACTTTATTATATAAGTGTTATATAAAATAAGTTTCTGGTTAATGTCTTTATTCCTCCAGATATCTATTCTGTGAAATGGCAATGTGTGTGATCATATTTCATCACAGCATTGGGCTTTAAGTGATTTGTAAATGATCCCAGTAAAGCTATTTAAATTAAGATAGATTAATTGTATATTTATATTTTCTCTTGTTTATAGTCACAGTTCCTGGGGTCCTTGTGATCCTGAGCTAAATTCTAGGGCAATAACACTTCATTTATATATATCTGTGAGGATATATGTTTGTATTTGGATATCCAGATGGTTCACTGAATGATGAAGTCATGATCATCATTAAAGTCCAGTCACTGCACTTTACTTATACAGATTAGAAATTAGTTTATATTTGACTTATACATTGGTTTTTGTTGCCAAGTAAATGCAAAAAAAAGCTATCAGGAGCAATGAAGGGATTTATATATTGTTTTTTTTTTATTTGGTCAAGGTATTTGATTCAGTTAATAGAATAATCCTATGGCATTGATTGAAATTAGTTTCAATGCCCACTAAAATTTATTCCTATTATACCGCTTCTTCACAATGGAATTACAAAATCTGAGACGTTTGAAATAACTTGGGTTAAACAAGCATATTTATTATCTCTGACTAGGTTTTTCATTTTCATGCAAGTGTTGTTTTAGTTTTACAGGGATGTTCGTGAATTAAGAATAAAAAAATGTGATTAAGATTTAATGGTGAAATTTTAATTTGAATTGTTTAAAAGCAAAAACAAGAATTTCATTTTCTTGGCTTCTGAATTCATAGTTTGCTGATGGTTATGCAATTTTTGTTAGTTCAAAAAATGATTTAAAGATTGTATTTAATGTTTTGAACTCCACGTATTGGTTTATTCATTAATATTCAAAAATTCAAGACCTCTAGCAGAGTTGAATAAAAACCTTCAGCAACTTTTAGCTTGGATTCTTATCAACATGAGAATGTGAGCTAATGCAAATATCTTGGTAACTTATTAAGTGGAGAGGTGGATTTAGATGTTTAAGATTCAACATAGGCTCCAATAAGTTGATACTATTTTTAATAAGTTAAAAGATAGAATATTCATCGTAATGCTATATCTAGTGGAAATAAAAATTAATTGTATATAAATCTGTTTTAATTTAACTGTTTTATTGCATGAAAGCAAGATTTGAATTTCCTACCAATGTAACAAAGACATTTAAAAAATCAAACTACAGTGGCAAGGTCGTAAGACCAATGATCGTAGTTCAACTTGCTGGCAGTGCTATTAACGAGTTTACTGTTGTAAAATCATATATTTCTTGAGATGAAAAAAAAAATGGGTGGGTGAAATGAACTAATGATGCAAGGCTTTCTAAAAAAATATTTTATATTGAATTTCGTGTGGTTTTCATAGGAAAGATTGATATCTTTTACATTGTAATGATTTAAGGACATTTTAATTATTTTGAGTATTTTCATTAGGAAGATATGACTTAGGATTCAAAATGATGGAGAGCTACGATTACAAAATCTTTCATGAAGAAGTATTTAAAAGGCAGCATGTTCTGTAGATTGCATATTTGTTTTTCATGAATTACTCCTTATAATAACAAGATTAATCTGTAGTGCATTATTGATATATATTTTTTCGTATCTTTTTTCTTTCTTTCTTAGAGTTGAAATGGCCATGCTCATTTGCAAGTGACTGTGGATGATGATGATGATGATGATTTTAGACGGTTTTTAAAACAGAACAATGGAATGTAGATGATTAAAAAAGCATCAAGATAAACTGTATAGAGAGGAGGGGAGGATTTAAAGGCAAATACAATAAAAAAAGGTAGAATTTTTTTTTTTAACGTCTATGTAGCGAAATGGCGAACATGATGACCGGATAGTGGAACTAAAGAAACAACTTTTATTAAAATGGAATAGAAAAATAAACACAAATCAAAGCTGGAAAAATAATGAATAATAGGAAGTAAAAAGTAGATGAGTTTAATTGTAATTTATCATGATTTTGCATGAAGGTGGGTGTTGCATTTTACATCATATCCCGTTGTTTTGACAACATGTTGAGATTGCCATTGTTATTAATATTGGAATTGTCTAAGTATTGACTGATTATAATGATATAAATATATCCATGCACAATTTATTAATTTTAATTATTATTCTACTTGTTTTATAGTCACCAAGAGAGAAATCGAGGTTTTACTGGATCTTTTTTTTGTGTTAAATGATAAAGAAAATTTAATGAATCGCTTTAAATTTCGAGAAATTCTTCATCGAGTATTTGAAATGACTGAAGATATGTTAATGGATAGAGGTAAATTTAATTGTTATTATTATTATTAAAAAATTAATGTTACTGACTTATATCATTATCATATGTCTTTTTCGGCCTGAATAGACAAATTAATACAAAACCTGTTAAATAAAAATCTTTTATGCATTAATTGTATTATCACTTTAGTGTTCCTGATTTGATATCACACCGAGTAGAAAAAATGACCTTCAGTTTTAAAGCTAACATTATCAGCATTAAAAATTATAGATAATAGTTTGTTGAGTCTCAAAAAGAGCTCATACCGATAATCTTATTATTGCCATCTGTATAAATATCAATCAAGTGTTTACTTATAAGAATGGGAAGCGGACTGCCTGCTTAGATCGTTTTTCATATAATACAAAATCATCCAGGCACTTTACTACTGTTACACAATGCTTTATTACCCTCCTTTACAGTTTTGCACCAGCAATCTTCTTCAGAACTTACTTTATTACCCTTGTTTACAGTTTCGATTTCACCAACAATCCTCTTCAGAACTTTTATATCTTCTAACTTAAAAAAAAAAGTTCTGAAAAAAGATTGCTGGGGCAATTGAAACTGTAAACAAGGGTAATAAAGCAAGTTCTGAAGAAGATTGTTGGGGCAATTGAAACTATAAACTGTAAAAGATGGTAATAAAGCATTATGTAACAGTAGTAAAGTGCTTGGATGATTTTGTATTTTATGATATACATTTGGCATGCAATAAAAAAGATTAGATTGTTTTTGTTTTCAGACAAATTTTTTGAGGTACACAATGCTGCAAAGATAGTTTCTACCCACACTTGTATAATTTTTCTGATTAGAAACGAAGTACAAACATTATTAATCAATAAAATAACATATATATATAACTAATTAAATACCACATAAATATGTAACAATATTGAATAAGCAAAACTCACTATACGTATTGCCGCACACAGCAAGCTAGAGTAATCAATGGATGCCAGAAGGCTTGTGCATAAAATCCCCATCTAGTGCCTACTCATCCAATATCCCCAGACTAGTTTCTGGCTTGCAGACTTCATCAGTGAGGAGCCTTGAATCTGAGAGCACTGCATCTAGATCTTAGGAAAACTAGTCTGGGGATATTGGATGAGTAGGCACTAGATGGGGATTTTATGCACAAGCCTTCTGGCATCCAATGATTACTCTAGCTTCCTGTGTATGGCAATACGTATAATGAGTTTTGCCTGTTTTAACAACAGTTCTACACAAGCATAAGAGGTGATGGTCATGTTATGAATATTGAATAAAGTTATATAAATTTTTTTATTAACTTTCAAATGGTAATGTTTAATGAAAAAATACTGGACATACGATTCTATCATAACTGATATCACCATCAGCTTGGAAAACAACTACACTCTATCAAACATAGCAATGCAATTTCTATTTAAATAATATTGCTTTCTAGAATTTGATATCAAAATTTTATTGCTAATTTAATTAAAGTCTCCTTTGTAAGAGTTAATGTTAAACAAAAAAGCAAACTTTTAATCAAACTCATTTTACAAACAGTATAAATTTGTTGTTTTTTAGTATTGTTGCACAAATAAATATATAGATAGGTAACTAGATAGATTAATAAATAAGTAATAGGTAGATGGATAGTTATACAAAAATTCTGAGTCAGGTAATCAGATAGATAGATGGATGGATAGTGGATGGACAGATATATATATAGACAGGCAGAGGATGGGCGAATTGATAGATACAAGGACAATTTATAAAGCAGTTTTTAAATAGCCTTTTGCAGAGCAAAAAATTTTTGCAATAGCCTTTCATAAACGAACAGTGTTGGGGGAGGGGATATTTACTCATAAGGCTTATTAATTGCTGATTGGTAAGTTTGAGCATTTCCCATCCTTGTTTACCTTCTATCTAGTACTAACTAGTCGTCCATTTACCGATAGATAATGAATGTTTAGCTAGTTTGGAGATGAACTAATTATTTGGATAATTAAATCCAAAGCCTATTGAAAAAAATTGGATCGTATTCGAATCCAGGTCATAGGAATGACAGATGAAAAAGCAGTTGTTGCCATGAGATTTATATATGTGTCAAACGTTTTTTTTTTTCATTTTCTTTGTGTGTCAGAACAGGCAAGTATCCCGCATTTTGATAACATTCCAGTCTCGACTCATTCCAAAAACCAATCTGACTCAAACTTTATTATTAATATTTTAAAAATACAACATTTCAAAATACTCAATGAAGAAAAAGTAAACAATAAGGGATGAGTTATAATGCATTGACAGTTATCATTTTTGTAATTCCATAAATAAATTGTGGCTTCTAAATATTAGATAACTTGAAAATGTTATTAATGCTTATATATATATAACATTGTAATATATATATATAATATTGTAAACTATATTGTTTTTTTTTTTATAATTCAGTTCTTACCTCCTTAGAAAATATAACTACGAATGAACATTTGATATCATTACCTTTTATCTTTGAATATGCTATTATACAAAAAAATTAGGCAAACATCTGTTTTGCTCTGGTATTCTATATATGCAAAACCTTTTCTAAAGAATAATGATATTTTAAAGATTACACAATTTTATTATTGAGAAAAAATTGCACAAGCAATAGCTAAACTATCTGATTTTTCCAGTTATTCTATTTAAAAAAAATTTTCAGGTCTACTGTCATCACAGAATTTGATGATACCACAGTGGAATGTTCTGAAGTCACCATAATCACATAATGACAATCCATTGTGAGTTTTTAAAAAAATTAATGACTACTACACTTCTTCTTGACTAATAAATGCATTTACTGGAGGTACTAATGATTTTGAGAAAAGGATAACTGTGTAAAGTCAAAGTAACTGTGTAAAGTCAAAGTGTATTAGAAAGAATCAATCAAAAAGATTGTAAGAAGAAAGGGATTATTATGTATGTTGTGTACAAGGAAATTGCTCATAATGTAATACATTTTATTGCAGCAGCAAAACTCATCATACAGTAATGCCACCCAGTGCAAGCCAGAGTAATTAATGGATTTGTGCATAAAATCCCTATCTAGTGCCTACTCATCCAATATCCCCAGACTAGTTTCTAGTTTATGGCTTTCATCAGTGAGGAGCCTTGGATCTGAAAATGATGCACTTAGATCTTAGAATCTAATGCAACTCTCCAGCAGCCTAATAGGATTATGGTGACTGTGGTTATTAAAGAACCAAAGACACCAAAAAGTGTGGATGCTGGACTATACAAGCTAATGATCTTTAGCTTAAAAACTTGTATTGTGTTTTCATTTTGGACTTAAAGCTTTATAGTTAAGTAAAAAGGTAAAAAGTGGCTGCTGGAGGGTTGCATTAGATACTAAAATCTAGATGCAGTGCTCTCAGATCCAAGGCTCCTTGCTGATGAAAGCCACAAGCTAGAAACTAGTCTGGGGATATTGGATGAGTAGTCACTAGATAGGGATTTTATGCACAAACCTTTTTGCATCCATTGATTACTCTGGTTTACACTGAGTGGCGCTACTGTATGGAGTTTTGCCTCTATGATAAACATCTTGTGTAAGCATAATGAATGTTGATCATGTGATGTTTGATGGTTAAATACATTTTATTTGGTCAATTTTAATTCTTGCGGTGCAAATCATATCTGAGAATTGTTGAGTTTTTTTTATTTATTGCATTGAGGCTAATGAATAATGTTCATTGTTCTTTGTCAAAATACATCAAAATTGGCATTCACCTTGTAGTTATCTGTGCTATATTTTGTAATTGTATAAAAAAATTAGCTATAATTTAATTATTGTTACCGAGGAAGAATTTCTATATTCTTTTTATCTTTATTATGCCAGTTCAGTATTAAGGACAGTAGTATGCATAGATCTGAATGAGATGTCTGAAAATTTAAAATAACGGGTTAGTTTTAAAACTATTGGATTATTTAAGAATTATGGAGCCAAAAAATGGTGTCTTCTTATTTTATGAATAATTCTACTGATTCAATTTATAGAAATGAAAAAATAGTAAAACTGCAGTAATTATTATCACATAGCATCATTACTCATTTTGAGAAAAATACTTTCAAAAACTTTATTGATTAGGTTACGCTACATTCATAGATATCTGGTTACCCAAAACTTGTTATAGTTTTAGAGATTCAAGAAGAAATATAGGCATGGTTTTTATTGGCAGAGGAATATATAAAAAGTGTCATTAAAAAGCATAAATTATATATTGCCATTATTGATTCTGTCAAGGCATTTGACTCTGTTAATCAAAAAAAAAAATGCTAGCAATAAATATGAAAACATCTACTGGTCATTGACTAAAATTTATTCCTATTATAGAGCATTCAAGCACAAGTGCGTGTGCGGCGCAACTGCTCCCAAAAGCTGTTAATACAAATACAAATAGCTAACTAAAATATTAAAACAGCTGACCGCTTTCAAAGGATCTTGCCTTCATAATCATAGCTTGCTTACGTTTAAATTTATGCAAATATGCTAATTCCATCATTTTGATAGAGAAAAACACGTGTCCTTCCTGTTTATGACATCGCTGTCGCGAGAGATAAATAAAGCCTCTTTGATCTTTCTTTTGAGGTCATGTCTCTCTCTACATACGATGGTAGGATTGTCCGGAATGCACTCATGGTGACTTGTGCACTGGTGCTGATAAAAAACTGAATAAGTAGAAGGATTGTTGCGAGCTCTATTGTACGAATACTTGTGCTGTGCCAATCGTGTGGCCAAAGATGCTCTGCTTTCCCCATAATATGTGCCTTTGCAATAGTTATTTGGACAAGCAATGTTATATATTGTATGGGGGGTCTGTAACAGTGGAGTTTGATCTTTGGTATTGTTAATTAGATTGTTAGAATTTGGAGGGGTTCGAAAACAGAGTTGATATTTGTTGTTAAGGATGGAATGTAGTTTCTTGTGTAAATTGGGTATGTATGGAAGTAATAATCTGGGTTTATCCTGTGTGGCGTGAGAGTTGAGAGGTTTATTCTGAATGTGTGAGATTTTTTTGTCGATGATGGATTGTCTGAAGCCTAAATTCAGTAGATCATTTCTATATTCTGCTAAAATGATATTAACTGATGGTAGAAAATTTAAGATATTTGAAATAAATATTGTTGTGATATCAAGGATACATAGTAGTTACAGCTTTTCCATTTTGACAACAGTGATTTTTATAATATTTTGTGTTTTTAAGGAGACATCAAAATATTAGCTATTTAAAAGCAAAAATTTCCTTACCTTCTAGATTTTCACAATGATAGTGACTGAGTTATTTGTACCAGTGCAGGATATGGTCAATAAAATCCTTTTAATAGTTTACATTAATTATAACAGAAATAATTGTATGAACATTTATAAAATGACAATTAATTTAACCAATAATTGGATAATGAAAAATGAATGGAGGGTTGTATAATATGTATTATTATAAAGATATTTAAGTGTAGTTGTAGGCTTGTGTTAATTTTATATAGAGCCAGTAGATGTCACTATGTATGCAATATAGGTTATTTTTGTAATTAAGACACATTGAAAAGGGCAAAAATTTAAAATTTGCTGAAAAGAGTTTTTATATGTTATTTTTATGTGTTATGATTATATGACTATATTACAGATATTGTCATATATCATTTTATTGTTAGATAAAGATATTTTATTATATCTAGGATTTATTTTTAATAGTTTAAATGCAACCTTTAAATACTTTGTTTTTTATTTCTTACTTTTCCAAAAGTCAGTGCTATTTAACCAGTAATGAAATTTTGTTTTTAGCATTCTTTAGTCTTGATAGTTATTATCTTGACTCAGAATGTGAGCATTTTAGGTAGAAAAAAAGACTTGAATTTTGAGCTGCAACATATTCTTTTTTACACTGCTACTACATTACCACATTTTCAGGGTTATAATTATGTCTACTAAATTAGCTGTATATTGAGTTACTATTCTGGCAAATTTATTGTAAGAACTCTTAAAACTTGTTGTTTCATATTGTATTGTAAGATTAAATACGACCAATAAAACATCATAAAAATTTAAACCACTAAACATCACATGATCACCATCTCTATACTAGCACATAATTGTTGTAAACAAAGGCAAAACTCTCCATACAGTTTTCAATTTCATTCTCATAGTTTTGTAGTAAAGTAGAGTTAAAAGGTGGCTGCCGGAGAGTTGCATTGGATCCTAAGATCTAGGTGCAGTGCTCTCAGATCCAAGGCTCCTCACTGATGATGGCCACAAGCCAGAAACTAGTCTGGGGATATTGGATGAGTAGGCACTAGATAGGGATTTTATGCATAAGCCTTCTGACATCCATTGATTACTCTGTTTGGCGCAGGGTGGCACTACTGTATGGAGAGTTTTGCCTTTGTTTATCATATAAATTTCTTTTGAAACAGGTAAAACTCTCCATACAGTAGTGCCACTCAGTGCAAGCCAGAGCAATCAATGGATGCCAGAAGGATTGATTATTCTGGCTTGCACTGAATGACACTACTGTATGGAGAGTTTTTGCCTATTTTAATAGCAGTTATGAGCAAGCATAAGAAATGGTGATCATGTGATATTTAGTGGTTTAATATTTTTTCTTTTGCTTATACAAGCTTATTCAAACAGTAGCAACTTTTTAAACACAATTGTGCCAATTAGTACTTGCTATAGTAGTCAATAGTTAGGATTGAAAACATTATTGTGTTTTCAATTTGGGCTAAAAAGATAAAAAGTTAGTGCTGGAGGTGCACTGATCTCAGATCCAAGTTTCCTCACTGCCATAAGGTAGAATCCAATCTAGGGATTTGAATCAGTAGACATTAGATGCGGATTAAAATATACAATCTTCTAGCATCTAGTGATTATTATAGCTTACACACTACTTTGCTAAAAGCTGTTACTGTTTAACATTAAATATGATGACATGTCTGTATAAGCACTCATTATTTATTATCTTCAGCTTGATGGATGTAAGATATTCAATCTGTTATTATAAAGACACATTTACGTTTTTTTGCGAAATAAAATTATTTTATGACTAACTTGATAATGATTTAAATGAAAGAAGCTAATCTCATTTGCATTATAAAAATTATCTCAAAGACGCTCTAAAGATATAAAATATTAATTGAAAATGATGAAAATATGGATGGAGTAGAATATAGTGGAGGACAGATACAATTTTTTAATCCGCTGTAGTCTTTCAGGAAAAAAGTATTTACTGTAAAAGTTAAAATTTATCACTGCAAAGTGTCAAAGAAACGACTAAAAAAAAACCCCAGCTTATATGACAAAATGCTCTTGGATTCACGTTTTGTTTGAAGAATTTTCACAAAACTCATTTTTAATTGCATTATAATTTATCTTTCAGAGTTAGATTGTTTTTGGATTAGAATGGCCATAGTCATTTACGAATGATCGTTAATGACAATTTTTAAATATCTAAAACTATTATCATAAATAGATGGATTAATTTAGGATTTTCAGTGTATATTCATCCTCCGCTTCATGTCAAACAACCGATATCCCACACATCATTCTCAATAACAATCATTTATCTTTTTCACATGTGTGTCAATTAATTGAGATTGAGTGTGGAATGAATATGAGCTGAAAATTCTAAGTTCAAATCCTTCTATTTAGTATAATAAACATTCAGTATACTGAATGAATAGGTTAATTAAAACTATTATCGTAAAATATTTTTTTTTTTTTACATTACAGCAATGAATTAATATTGTTGTAAATATAAAATACTAAGATGTTTTTTTTTTTTATCATTTCAGTTTTCAGAAATTTTGATATTAACAATAATAATGTGATAGATCCGCAAGAATGGATTCTAGGTTTGTCTATTTTTCTACGAGGAACTTGGGAAGAGAAAATTGTGTGTAAGTTTTTCATTGCAAATTGAGTTAAAAAAATAATCAGTTTCAGTCTTTCCAATGTTGACAGTTTTTATTTATTACAATTAAAATCTTTAGCAAAATAATAGAAAATTTAAAAGTATGTCTGAAATTCAAAGTTTAGAATTCAACTAACTTTTTTTTTAAAATTAATGAAATAACTATTTATAATTAAAAAAGGAAAATGTGGCGAAAATAATGTAAAATTTTAGGAAAAGAATTTATGTGAGATAATATATTTTGACAAAAGAGTGTTTTTGTTGCACGAACAAAATAGTGATTGAAACTAAGTATTTTAAGAAAACTATATTAGTCAAGCGTTGGTGGTCGAGAGGTCAGCACAGCCGCCTTACAAGCAGTTCTCCCGGGTTAGCGGGTTCGCTTCCCGGCCGATGGCACATGAAAAAAAAAACTACATTAGTGATTCAAGTATAACCTTTTACCAGCCCGAATGAAGATAAAATAATACTGAAGTAGTGAAAAGTCAAGTGTTGTTAGCAGAGGTCAGTGCAGCAGCCTTGCAAGCAAGCAGTTGGTTGCACACGGTTGCTGCAGGTTTCACCTCCTGGCCGATGCTATGACATATGAAAAAAAAAATCTCTTAGTGAGATATATGTAAACTAATTATATAACTCACTGGATGTTTTCAGTACTTCCATATTATTTCATTTATATTGGCGATCATATAAAAATATGATGCCTTTCATCTATATTAATTTTAAAAGACAGTCAAATAAATAAGCATGAAATAGGTTATTAAAAAAGGATGAATTGTGATTAAAAGTAATGAGGCAATGGGAATTGATGCTCTGCATGTTTTGGTGGCATGGTAGAGTGGCAGAACTCTGGAATTTAAGATACATGGATCACAGACCTGCTTTATCACTTCTGGCATTCATAACTTCTTACGAATTCCCAGTCAACTATACCATTTGAGTAGTTGGTATACTGGAAATATATGACAATTTCAGTTAAATGATTCAAGGATATGGAATGAAAAGATTTGGGAGAATTTGTTATCATCTTATATATATATAATCCCTATTTTTTTCTGTTGTCTTATTGGTGAATGTATGTTTGTTAGTAAGACTGTCACATGACAAATTCACAACTAATTAAAAAAAGTTATTAAAACAGGCAAAACTCTCTATACGTATTGCCCCTCAGTGTAATCCAGAGTAATCAATGAATGCCAGAAGGCTTGTGCATAAAATCCCTATCTAGTACCTACTCATCCAATATCCCCAGACTAGTTTCTGGCTTGTGGACTTCATCAATGAGGAGCCCTGGATCTGAGAGCACTGCACCTAGATTTTAGGATCTAATGCAACCCTCCAGCAACCGCCTTTTATCTTCACTTAACTACAAAACTATAAGTCTTAAATTGAAAACACCTTAATATTTTCAATCCAAGTTCATCAGCTTATATAGTCATATAGGTCTGAACTCAGTTCAGTATCTATACATTTTGGTGTCTTTGATTCTTTAATAACCATAGCCACCACTATCCTATTGGGCAGGATTGATTTAAAGCTAACAAACAACACATGATCACCATTTCTTATGATTGCTCTTAACTTTTATTAAAACTGGCAAAACTCTATATGTATTGCCACTCAGTTCAAGCCAGAGTATGCAATGGATGCCAGAAGGATTGTGCATAAAATCCCCATCCAGTCACTACTCATCCAATATCCCCAGACTAGGTTCTGGCTTTTGGCCTTCATCAGTGAGGAGCCCTGGATATGAGAGCACTGCACCTAGATCTTAGGATCTTACATTTATGCGAAGAATGTAATTCTGCTATTAATAAAAAACACTCGGAAAAAATCAGTACATGTGCTTTTAACTAAGCTACATAAGTACAGTATTTAAATCACAAAGAAAATGTAATTACAGTACATAAATTCATGTTTGAAATATGATATTTAATGAGGGACAAAAAAAAATGCTATAGTACTGTATTTATATTTAGTTTTGGTTAGTATATTATTATATTTATGCGAAGGAAGACACCATTAATAAAATACACTTAGAAAAAATCAGTAGATGTGTTTTAGTATTTAATTGCAAAGAAAATATGTATACAGTACATAAATTCATGTTTGAAATGCAATATTTAGTGAGGGGAAAGTGATGCTATAGTACCATGTTTACATTTAGTTTTGGTTAGTGTATAATTGAAGTCGAAACAACAATTAACAATGCCTTTGGTTCTTTAGATCTAATGCATCTTTCTGATACCAATCCAAAATGAAAAATTTATTATTTTTTTCAATCTGAGCCTACTTTTTCATAGTTACTTAGATCTGAAAATGGATTAGTTTCTATATATTAAGATGGCTTTAGCTTTTTTATAACCATAAGCATTTTCATTCTTTATCCAGAAATAGTACTATACCATTAAGATATCACATAGTCAACTAGTGATCACAATACCTTTGTCTATATTTTGCTTATTTATGGACATAATTTTCTATTCTCACCATTATTACACTATCATGCATAAGGTTTAATAATTAATAGTTGCTAGATGGCAATACTTAATAATTCTCCATCCACTTGACTCCTATTGATTACTAAAGGTTTTATACTAGGTGACATAGCAGTGATGAGAATAGAACATTATGCTAATGAGTAGCAAAATATAACCAAATGCAATGTGAAACTAAATGGTCATGTGATGTCTTATCGATACATCCTTCTGTTCCAATTGGAAGATCAACTTAACCACACATATTAGATATTATCATTATAATTTATGCTTTTGAGTTTCCAAGATTAAAATAGAAAACATAGCAGAAATAAATACTAAGTTTAAACAATATATATTGTTGTTTAACATTTGGAAAATAAATTAATTATAAATTTGACACCAGTATTATTATCTACTTATGTTGGCATGTTTAATTACTTATTGTATGTTGTATCAGATACACATGCATTAAGAACTGGTCATTTGAGGGCGCCACTAGGCTGCATAACCTAGAAAATATTAGGCATCTGTTAATTGAATGTAAAAGCAGAAAGGGTACAAATAATGAAGTTGTGGAAAAATAAATATGAACAAACTGATTATACAGAAGGGGTTTATTGGTTTTTTTATGCTGAGTTTGGGAAATGATAATGGGGGTTTTAGTTATAAAGGTCTTGGAGTTGACAAAGATTATGTTGTAGAAATGGGATGGAGCAAGATAGAGAAGAATATGGAAAAACTTGGGGTGGAGAATGGAAAGGAAAGTCAAAGTGGCTAACAGGTTTTTCTGGGCACAGTTGCTGAGAGATTCCTGACTCCGTATAAGGAGAAGTCACAGTGCATCACATCACATCAAAATTTATTTGGGGTGATTGGATATTCACTAATGATGGTGAGAATCCTGACAAAATAAACTACCTGCTCCTGACACTAGCTCAGCTCAGAGTATGAAACTCATAACTATTAAACAATTAATAGACAGACACAGTAAACAAACATTAGCCAAATTAATTTAATAAAAATAATAATATTGATTATTTAATACTAAGTCTATAAAAAAAAATTAAAATATAAAAGAAAACAAACCTCATCAAAATAAAATTAAATAAAAAGAAAAATGTTCCTTCATGGATGAGTCCCATCAAATAAGACCTAAGTGAAAAGTTGATTCAGACTGTTATATTTCTCCAGAGTAATACCCCCAGCAAAAACAAACACCATCAAAAATATTTATATAAAATGATGATTCTTAAGAGATAGTGATATTGCATAAGGTTTAAATTAACTTTCCTATTATCCTTACTAACATATACAGACCTATATAGTTTGTTAAAGCACTGCAGTGCGATCGAACCCAAGTCATGCAAAAGCGATAGTGGACTTACTATGGGCCATCTTATTGCACACAACACCCATAACCATATACAATTTACTATATGTAGGTATATGATAGCCCACACAAGCCTGACCTTTATACTGAACTACTAATCATAACATTACTAATCCTTACACACCCTTACTAAATGCTAAGGCATGGTATGGTGCAATCGAATCCAATCCATGCAAAAGAGATACACTGGACTTACAATGAGACTTTATTGCACATAATATGTAGGCTATGATATCCCACGCAAGTGTAACCTTTACACTCAATATTCCTTGTATACACATATAACTAAAGAGATTTTAAACAATCTAGAAATAAACTGAATAGAAAAATATTAGTCTATGAATTTATCAAATGATTTTATTTAAGAGTTTCATTTGATTGAGACTGCTATCATCACTAATAGCAATGAATTATGGTATTGATTTAATAAAAAAAAAACAATAGAAATTTAAACATTAAATATATTTAAACAATGAGGATTGCCAATTCCTCTACAAGCTTATGATAAATGCTTAGCCGTGGTCAGGGGTTTGGGGAGGGGTTCCTGACAGAGATATTTTAAGTGCTGGCTCTGGCTAAGCATTTATCATAAAGCTTATAGAGGAATTGGCAATCCTCATTGTTTATAACTTACAAGCTTAAGAGATAGGGTCATGTGATCTATGACTTATTTTGACTATTAAATATATATATATATTTCATTATTCAATGGTATGAATTTTTAAATTTAACTTAAGGTCAAATAATCAATTAAATAGACATCTATCCTCATAATAAAACAAAAACTCATCCATATAAAATAAAAAATACATTTGAATCTATTATTATACTTAATAAAAAGTAATGCACATATATAAAAGGAAATACTGCTAAGTCCATTTAAGTTATTGCTTGAGCTTTCCACAATTTATTGAAGAGATAGTTAACTTTGTCCATTTTATAATCGTCATTTTCTGGATGGTCAGTTGAGAGTCTTGATAGGTTGGCTTTAGGGGGTAGCTTTCTAAGGATTCATGATTGCAGAACATGTATTCAGCGCATTGAGTTCATATTGATGAGGTGCCTAGCCCAGCATATTTTGAAGAATATCATTAGGAAAATTTGTTCAGCTTATTTTATTAAACTGCTAGCCACTTGTCCTGAACTGTTGGTAGGTATCTGATTTTGATGAAAGAATTGGCAAGAAATGTGGCTTGTTGTACAGAATGAAGAGTCCTAGCATCTGGAATACAATTTTGACTAATATTGTAGAAAGACTTGGATGAACAATCAAGGAATGCTTCTAATGAATGAATATTGAGTAAATTGCATTAATGAATGAATAGCTTCTGAATGAAACAAGATTTTGGGCATCTTTTATACCCATTTGGTCTATTGTTCTCCCACACAAATTTTCTAGAAATTTTCTAGATTAACATTTTAAAATAGCCAGGTTTTTAATTAATTATTTTTTACATTCCATATTAATTAATTTCATTACCTATATTATCGGAATAATCTTAACTCTTAAATTTTGTTATTACAACAGGTTAAAATTTTATTCAGAGGTTAAGCATTGTTTTACAAGTTTTAAAATAATCTTATACAAAAGATAAGAGATTTATTTACAAAGTTTACTTTTTTGAGTAAAAAAAAATTCACGTAGTATGCATACAGACATGCAACCGCACTTTTAAAACACACCTTTGATATAAAATTAAATTCCAAAAAAAAATTTAATTAATTTGAAGTAGAATTTTTAACTGAACCTCCTATTCTTCTACATAAATAGATTTAAGATATAATAAAGCATGTGTCAATTTATATCTTTATAGCTTTATAAGTTTATCTGTGATTAGGGTAAAAAACGTGTACTATAGTCTACCTATGCTGTACTCTGGATATTTTCTGATGTAGTCTGATAATGTCAATATAGAGTCAAAACATTTTGCAATAATTAAAATATCAAGATATTTGACACAGTTATGATTAAGAAAACACTATGGCGAATTCATGGATGAGAAAACGAAGTATCATTGACATTATTAAAAGAAGAGGTTGAAATGGAGGTAGGCTGGATATATTATTAGATGAGATCATAGATGGATAGTTTAAAAGCCTTGATTTCCATCCCAAGAAATTTCAAAAGACCTTGAAAAAGACCATGTGTGAGATGAATGGATGAGATAATGGATGTTTGCTGGAGTAATGAAGAGAATATAGATCAAAGGAACTGGATCATCTTGCAGTGGAAATCATTGAAATAAATAAAATGATAGTGTTGGTGATAATAAGGGATGATGTGGTGTTAAGATAGAAATTACTCTGAAAGAAATAATAGTAGATGGATAAGTAAATATTAAACTGTATCCCAAAATCTGAAAGATATCAAAATGTATCATGAATTCTTGTTGGAATAATATGGAAAAGAAATGTTATGGATTAGGAAATGAGAATAAACTTGGAAAGACCTTCATTCTAGTTGATGATTAAGTAATGCTAGTTCTTGTATTTATTTTTTTACTTACTTTTAAATTGCGCTTTATGCAAAAAAGTGAAGTTTAGTATTAGAAAAGAATTATACGGCTTAGCGCATTCTGAGTATTTAGGTCTACATATTCATAGCCTATCTTGGGAATGTTGGTTTACATTGAGATTTCAAGCGAAGCTTAGCAGTAATTTTTGCAGAATTTATTCAAAGTTTTCTTTCATAAAGACAATTTTTTGGAGATTGCAAAGCATGATTTTTTTCAGTTTATTGCATAGTTGTGCAATAAAGCATGCCTCCTTTACCTTTCATTTTATATCATTACATTCAGTGTACAGTACCATTGCCATAGTAGGTTCAAACACATGGCCTGTTGTTTTTTGGTGCTCAAAGAATATGGATTTGTTTTCAGTATTGTTTAGAGCTTTCCTGTATAAATAGTGATGTTGAGATATTCTGGTGGTGATGTTGGCATGGGTCTCTCCATAATATGCTGCTCTATGTCAATTCGTTGGGCATGAAATTTTGTAAACTGCTTGGACTATTTGATCAGAAGGTATTTTGTTTTTAGTACTGTTTAAAGACAAAATACCTTCTGATCAAATAGCCCAAGCAGTTTACAAAATTTCATGCCCATAGAGCAGCATATTATGGAGAGACCTGTGCTAACATTACCATCAGAATATCTCAACATCACTATTTATACAGGAGAACTCTAAAAATTACTGAAAACAAATCCATATTCTTTGAGCACCAAAAAACAACAGGCCATGTGTTTGAACCCACTATGGCAAGGGCACTGTGCACTGAATGTAATGATATAAAATGAAAGATAAAGGAGGCATGCTTTATTGCAAATGACAACTATGCAATAAACCGAAAAGAATCGTGCTTTGCAATCTCCAGAAAATGGTCTTTATGAAAGAAAACTGAATAAATTTTGCATAAATTACTGCTAAGCTTTGCTTAAAATTTCAATGTAAGCCAGCCCTCCCAAGATAGGCTATGAATATGGAGACCTAAGTGTCCCAAACGCGTTAAGCCTTATAATTCTTTTCTAATAATACTAAGATTCACTTTTTTTGCGTAAAATGCAAATTGAAACTTACCATTCAAAGGTGAAGTAAAAACAAGGATTTTATTTTTTATTTACTGTAGAATATTTGGATATTATATTTTATTGCTAAGTTCTTTGCTTTGTGTGTAAATATGTGGACTTTAAATATGTATGTAAAGCCTTATTATTTTTAATTATTTTATGTTTCATAATATAAATCTATTAATTTTATGTAAGACTATTCATATTAATTTTTATTTTTTTTCTTTTAAGTTTGTTTCCAAGCATATGATCTTAACAGTAATGGTTTCATTTCAAGAGAAGAGATATATTACCTTCTTAAAAGTGGTTTTTGGAAGGTTAAGTTTTATAAATTTTAATTAATTTGTTAATTATTAGTCCTTAAAAATTGTTTCAAATTATTTTTTAAAAGAAAAAAAAACAATTATAAAATTACATATTTTGTCATATGGCTAGCAGTATCCAATTTTTTAATTATATTTGAGCATTACATAAATTTAACTCTTTCCAAATTATTTTCAAAATACAATCTCCTTACTTAAGATTCATACAACATTGCAGTCTTATAAATTACGTTTGTTTTCAGATTCTGAAGCCTGGAGGAGGGGGTACATTCTGTTTAAGTGATTAGAATACCCTGTGCATTTAACTCAGTGGTTGAGTGGTAGGTTCACCAAATAAAGTCAATGGACTGAAGCTTGAATGTCTTATCCAGTATTCATGCATCAAGTAACATTAACAACAAATCAATTTATTGCTTATTGAAACGATCTAAGCATTATTATTTTGGATCAAACTTAATTTATACACACCTTGTTTGTTACAAGTAAAATTGTAATTTATATAAAAACATGCATGCTTACATATTTGTGCAATAAAATATAAATAAATGCATTAGTGATATAATACAAAGTAGCAAACAGCTTTTGTTTTTTAATTTAGCAATATTTAATAATGTAATAAAATTTAGATGGTACACATATGTACATATAATACAAACAGTTATGTGATTAATATATTGCATGATCTTTTAATACTGTGAATGAAGCACTCACATGCCCTTTATTAGCTCACCACTTAAACACCCATATTACATTCTATATCATATCCTACTTAAATATGTTACATCATCACACCCACTAAGCATAAACATCACTAATCCGTTGCTAAGGCAATACTACAAAGTAAGAAATGGAAATGCATTGTTTAGGGTGTCTAAGTTGTTTTAATAAATTGCATTTGTAATGGTAGCTCAGCAATGGATTGATAAAGTACAAGTATGATAGCTGTGGTGAATTAATTTACATATAGGGACTAGTTGGCTTTTGACACATGATTTATAATATTTAAAATATTGGACAGTAATTTGTGTGAAAGTGTGTAAAAATGATTATTTATTAGTCTGCCTGCAATCAGCTTTCCTTGGTTGATTTATTTCAGATTAGTTTACATTTCTCAGCAAAGTATTAATTTCACTTTATATTTTCTAACATTGCTTCAGTTACAATTTATTTGAAGAGCTTGAACAAGAATAAGGAGATTTCCATTTCTTACCTATCTGTAGTGCTGTTTTGACAGTGGATTGCTGTTTGATGACATGCAAGCGTGATGTCTGTAATGAGCATTCACCTTACATTTTAATTAAATAAGGTGCCATATACCTGAGTTAAATAACAATTGTATGATTGTGTATTTTGTGTTATGTATAGCAAATGGGAACAATGGACACACACTTTACTGTTAAATTAGGATATAGAGTTTCTTATTCAACTAGAATGTAAGATAAAGAATCTTACACTTTAATTAACTGTGACTTAATATAGAGGTCATGGATGCTCTCTTTTGTAATATATATTGAAATAAATAATATATTTATTTTATGATCATCCATGTGGTTTTACATATCAGGGCACGTCATTTAACAGTAATTATGAGATTGAATAATAGAAAGTAACATTGCTATTCTTTATTAAAAAATTATAAAAAGTAGTGTTTTATAATATATATATATATGTCCACAGATGGCGTTCTACCAAAAACACCGATCAAGCGTATGTTTTGTTTACATAAACGTCAGAGTAGTATTCACTATCTCTAACTATAATTCCACTTTCAGATCATGATTTCAAGCTATTTGCTATCATCAGTGAAAGACAGGAATAAAGAAACTAGATCTAAACACAAACTCTGAGCGTTTATGAAACAATTTCTATTCAGCTTGCAAGCGTGAATTTTTTAGACACGTAATGTTTCAAACTCAGCATAGCAAACCAGATAGCTATATGGGTCTGATATCAGTTCAGCATCTCCACATAGTAGAAGCCTCTGCAATCTATATCATTGCAGAAAAGACCTCAAAGGTACATTTATGAAAAACAAAAATGCAAGTTAAAAAACTTGCTAACGCTTGTATTTATGCGTTCTACCAAAAACACCGATCAAGCGTATGTTTTGTTTACATAAACGTCAGAGTAGTATTCACTATCTCTAACTATAATTCCACTTTCAGATCATGATTTCAAGCTATTTTCTATCATCAGTGAAAGACAGGAATAAAGAAACTAGATCTAAACACAAACTCTGAGCGTTTATGAAACAATTTCTATTCAGCTTGCAAGCATGAATTTTTTAGACACGTAATGTCTTCAAACTCAGCATAGCAAACCAGATAGCTATATGGGTCTGATCTCAGTTCAGCATCACCACATAATAGAAGCCTCTGCAATCTATATCATTGCAAGAAAGACCTCAGAGTTTGTGTTTAGATCTAGTTTCTTTATTCCTGTCTTTCACTGATGATAGCAAATAGCTTGAAATCATGATCTTAAAGTGGAATTATAGTTAGAGATAGTGAATACTACTCTGATGTTTATGTAAACAAAACATATGCTTGATCGGTGTTTTTGGTAGAACGCCATCTGTGGACATAAATACAAGCGTTAGCAAGTTTTTTAACTTGCATTTTTGTTTTTCATATATATATATTTTAACTATCATACTATGTAATACAGTGGTTCTCAATGTGGGGCACATACTTCACAAGAAGAACAATTTGAGAATGAGTTATTAACAGTGATTTTTTTAGTTATTAATAGTGAATTTGAAAGCAATTAATTGTTCTTATTATTCATAAATTAAACTAAGAATGTTTTTTTTTATTTATTTCTTTCTGTGCCATCTTCTCGCTGTCTTTTCTGTTTAGATAACCGTTACTCCTTATCTTTCCATTGTTACATGGAGCAAGTTAAGTGGCATGAAACTCCATTGTACTTCAACTGTCCTTTCATTAATGGCCTTTTAGGCTTCCTTCATGTGAATAGGAGTTCACTTTTTGAATAAAAAGAATTACGTCATGGTGGGGAGGGGGCAAGAAGGTTTTTAGAGATGCTTAGGCAGAGCATGGCCAAAAAAAGATTGGTTGTATTATAAATATCTTAAGAATTTAAATTTTAAAAAAACTAAATATTTTATAATATAGAAAATAATATAGTAGGCTAATTTTTATTATCAGAAGCTAAAATATTTATAATTAGAAAAAAATGTATTTAAAATTATAAATAAAAGAATGTATATTGGAATATCACTAAACATCACATGATCACCTTCTCTATACTAGCACATAATTGTTGTAAACAAAGGCAAAACTCTCGATACAGTAGTGTCACCCTGTGCCAAACTAATCCTGCCTAATAGGATAGTGGTGGCTATGGTTGTTTAAGAGCCAAAGACACCAAAGTGTATGGGAGTTGAATTGAGTTCAAACCATATGACTATATAAGCTATTGAGCTTAGATTGAAGATATTAACAATGTTTTCAATTTCATTCTTATAGTTTTGTAGTAAAGTAGAGTTAAAAGGTGGCTGCTGGAGGGTTGCATTAGATCCTAAGATCTAGATGTAGTGCTCTCAGATCCAAGCCTCCTCACTGATGATGGCCACAAGCCAGAAACTAGTCTGGGGATATTGGATGAGTAGGCGCTAGATAGGGATTTTATGCACAAGCCTTCTGGCATCCATTGATTACTCTGTTTGGCATAGGGTGGCACTACTGTATGGAGAGTTTTGCCTTTGTTTATATTGGAATATCTGATGAAATGTCACATTACTTCAAGAACAACCTAAATTAAATTACATAAGTAGAAAATAGATCTTATTAAAAGAAAAAAAACAAGATAGTTAAAGCATATACATTTTGATTTTGAAAAAGATATATAATTGCTAGAATGGGGATCTCAATCTTAAGACATTTAGCATTATAATATTTGCAAATTTCTTTTTTGTTGTTGTTTTTATTTTATTAAAATATATATATATATAGGTACAATAAGATTAAATATTTTACTTAAAATCCTTAATATTTCAGTAATTTAATAAACATATGTGAATGTTAATTACAATCACAAACATAAAATATTTATTTTAATTGGATTGCTGAGTACTGCCATTGTTAAAGTTTTGTTGCTATAAGTAGATAAGATAAAGGAATTTATGTTAATAGAAGTATATTAATTCCAATACTTATCTATAAATTGAAATTAAGGCATATAAATTCCAACAGTTATCTATAAATTGAAATTAAGGAATGTTAATTAATTTTTCTTTTTATAATTACCAGAACTTTTAATTGAATAAAGGGAATTATAGAGAATGAGAAGAGGGGGTGAAACAAATTTAAAACCACAAAGTAATAATTATATTTAATTAAAAAAAGAAAGGTTGGCTGGTAATTAGCTTTAGTTATAGTTTGATAGCTGGCTTGTGAGAATGAAAATTGGAGAGCATTTTGTTGTTTAAAAAAAATCAAAATCAGATGGAAATTTGGCTGATAATTGATTTCTTGTTTTGGTGGAGAATTTACGCCATGGTAATTTTGATTAAAAAAAATGTTCATGAAATTGAACTGTGATTGTTTTCAAGATTGGATGAAATGGAAAATAAAATCATGGCAGGTTAAAATTAATATATGCCCATCTAAAGCCTGAAGCCATGTGGAACTTTCTACAGTCAAATTAGTGGAAGTAATGCCCTATAAAGTATCTAAACATGAAATGAGATCCAAAAAGCTGCCTTAAAATTATCACTTACATGGAATTTAAATTCATTGCCTCCTTCAATTAAATATCTACTTATAAATAATGTGATTTGGTCATTAAATTCCTAAAGATATATTTTTCATTTATTTAATCATTATGGTTTTTTTTGTTGTAAATTATTATTTTAAAAATTTGATCTGTCTGCTACTAAAATTTCAAGGCAAGATATATATGGAGATTTTGTTCAGTTTAACAGAAAGTAACTATTAAGGAAGCATGATGTATTACTGCTCCTCTAGGATTGCAAATTTGAAAAACAAAAAAAAAAAAAAATTAATGCTTTGGAATACCTGAGCAGTTAAATAGATTAAATAACTTTAGGGTAGATAAATTCCCTTATTTTAAATCAAAAGAGTATTTCCCTTTGTATGATTATATGTGACCTTAAAGAAATAGCACAGTAAGATTTAATATATGTTCCAGAAAGGCATAATAATAAATAATAAAGTTGTATTAGTTATTTTCTTTTATGCTATTAACTGTCAATTTATACATATGTAGTAATCATGAGTAACATCATTATTATAGAATATTTTTAATGCTTTATAGTAAATTTACAAAATATTTGTAAATATCTGTATATGTGTGTCAGTTTTCATCCTGTTTTTATATACTTGTGTGTTGTGTGTAATCATTTACTAAATGATAATGAATAAATTATATAAATTTATTATGTGTCGTTCTGATCTTGTCCGACAGTTCATTTTTAACTTATGCAAAATAGGTTAGCTGAGTATATAGAGGGTATAACTGGTTATTTGAATTACTATGCATGTACTGCATACCCTCCTTGCAGAGAATGGCATTCTTGTCCATAATGAACCTCTATAATTATTTATTAATCCCAAATGCATAAAATAAAATTTTGTATATATATATGAATAGTAGATTCAAGAGTTTTTCTGAATTAAAACTTTGATTTTATGATTACAGATAAGTTGCCAGTACATAATTTGGCACCCAACATGGGGCTGTATAGAAATAAAGCCCTGAAAGAAGTTAGAGGGATTGTCAAATGAGAATCTTTAATAATAATATTAAAAAAAGATATGATAAATAATTTGCAGAATTAAGATAAAGGATTGGCACATATAAAGTGATAAGGCAGAGTAAAGAAATGGAATGAAGTATAATGGCCAGAAACAAAAGGGTTTAAACACAATAGGGACATAGGATGAGGTGGTTTTAATGATAGTTGAAGTCTGCATGATGTAAAGAAATGTGGGGTTATATTATATAATCAGAAATATATACAATAGAAATTATAAGTCTTTCAAGTGTAATTAATTGTAAAAATAGTAAAGATTTGGAATATTGAATTAAGATAAATAAGTATCAATGAGATCTGCATTTAAAAAGAAAATGGAAAAGCAAGTAAATAATCCAGAAGAAACACAAGATGCTTGCCAGAAAGAGCAAGCTCAATCATCCATGATAGAGATTTTACAATAAATGTTGAAAATGAATTACAACAGAAAAGTGAGATGAACTTTGATGAAATTTAATGAGTTACAGTAGAAAATAGATGAAAAGTTCAGTGAAATGTAACAAAAAAACTGATGAGAGATTTCATGACATGAAACATGAATGTGAAAAAAGATTTAAAGAAACATAGTGATCTATGAGAGAAATATATGAGGAGAGGAAAGCAGAAAATCAGGTAAAATTGAGAACCTGGTGAAATATTGGGATAAGGGATTTAATGAAATAAAAAAGCAGAAGGAAATGGTTAAAGATTTATCTTCATAAGTTCTAGAGAATAAAAATGAAAGTGATCAATCAAGGATGAAGTTACAAGAAAATGTGGACAATCTGAATATAAAATTAGAGATTTAAAAGTTATAACTGTTGAATCAGGGGGGAAGAAACCATACTCCATAGAATAAATGAGATAGAGATAGGGTCAGTGAGACAGATGAACAAAAAGGACAGAATAAGAAATGATTCAAAGTTATGTGAAAAGTTGTAATGAATGAAAAAGGAAAACTGAAATTTTAAAACCTAATAACACTAACCAAGGGGAGACACAGATTGATATTAATCAGTTTTTAAAATTAGAGCATTTGGATGTTAAGATGGTGAATTATCCACTGAACATCTGAATAACTTGCAAAGATGTTTTAATCATAATAAAATGACAGAAGAACGTAAGCTGTCCATTGCCTGTAACCACTTACAAGATGATGCTCAAGCTTGGTGGGACTCATTGTTTCAGCAACTGGTAATCTTTAGTAATTATAGAGGCATTCATGAATAACTTTTGGTCAGAAGAATGTTAATTCATCATAATTTGCCTTTTAGAATTGAACAAATGTTTCTGAGCATTGATAGAAAAACAATTGAGTAGGAAGCAGATTTTCTAAATGCAATTGATATGAGCCAACATAACCAAACAAATAAACATGGGGAAAGTCTCAGAATCCTACATATATTAATGCATTAGAAATGTAGAGGAAAATGATGATAGACCATGGTATAAGAGGAAAAAGAGATCAACAGGAAGTCTTGAAAGAACATGGATGATCCATAGAATGGGAAATAGTTCCAATATGATGAGTGATAGCAATTATCTGCAGTCACCATCACCTTGTAGAAGCCCTCATGAGTGAGGTAAATCACCAGAAAAGAACATGGATGTTATATGGAGAGACTGGTGCAAGCAACAACAAAAAACTGTCGAGATTCCTATCCCAGAACCATCAATTAGTTACAAGAAAAGATAACCATAGTAACGGATATCAGATGGTTTTAATTGGTGTGATTTAGGATTTGCCCTGTTGATTCTTAGAATAATGACATGGAGAAAAAACACATATAAGGTACCAAATAATGTAATACCCTAGCTGGTAAGTCCATCATGCATGGCAAACAAGACAATAAAATATAAAGATAGATATAATAGATAAGTGAACGGTTTGCAGTATAGTAACTCTGCAGTTATCTTGGTGCTAATATTTCAGAATCCCATAAATGTTGCATAGATCAACTTGGCATGGTGCTAATATTAGAATCCCATACATGTTGGGAAGAAGAAATAGAAGTAGAGATTTTGTTTTCTTTCTCTTGGAGGAGTATTTTATATTGCTAGAATGGAAATCTCAATCTAGAGTCTTTCTTTTTTATTTTTGTTTTATTAAAAAAAATCTTCAATATTTCAGTAATTTGATAAATGTGTGTGTGTGTTGATTATAATCACAAACATAAAATATTTTAATTGGATTGTTGAGCACTGCCATTTATTGTTAAAGTTTTGTGGCTGTATATAGATAAGAGAAAGGAATTTGTATTAATAGAAGCATATAAATTCCAACATTTATCTGTAAATCGAAATTAATTTGAGTTGAAGTTTGGCAGCTGGCTTGTGAGAATCATTATTGGAGGGCATTATGTTGTTTTAAAAAAAATCAAAATTAGACAATAAGTGCAGATGATAATTGATTACTTGTGGAGAAGAATTTACACTGTGGTAATTTTTGATTTTAAAAAATCGTTGATGAAGTTGAACCACAATTGTTTTTAAAATTGGAAGAAATGAAAAATAAAATCGTGGTGGATTAGAATTAATATATAGCCTAAAGTCTGAAGTCACGTGGGACTGTTTACAATCAAATGAGTGGATGTAATGCCCCATAAAGAATCTAAAAATGAAATGAGATCCTAGAAGCTGCCTTAAAATTATCACTTACATGGGATTTAAATTCATTGCCACTTTCAGTTAAATAGTTACTTATAAATAATATGATTTGGTCATTAAGTTACTAAAGATATATTTTTCATTTATTTAAACATTATGTTTGTTGTTGTTGTTGTTGTAAATTTTTATTTAAAAGACTTGATCTGTCTGCTATTAAGATTTCAAGGCAAACATATGGAGTCTATATTTTGCTGAGAAAAATTTTGTTCGGTTTAACAGAAATAAACTCTATGAAGGACATATGAATATTAAGGCTTGCATTAGGTGGCACCACTGTATGGATAGTTTGCTACTGTATTAACAGCTTGTGTAAGCATGAGAAAATTTGATTATGTAATATAGTGGTTTTATACATTTTAAGAATAAAAATGTTGGTCTTCCTATGGTGAACTTTTAGGCATGGTGGAATACTTTTCTAATTTTGTATAATACTCATAATTCAACAATCTCTAGCCACTAGCTTTCTATATTGAGATTGGAATTTGATATTTTTTATTTAAAGTAATCTTTGGCTCAATCTTTTGTGAGTAACAGCAAGTAAAGGGCATATATTATTAATCATACTTTTATTTTTACCCTTATCTGACCAACTCAGATGAGTCCATAGTCTCTAGTTTACAATAGTTTGATCTCAAAAAAAATCTAAGCTTCTTTGTGTCTAGAAAAAATATAAAGGCCAACCCAGGTTATATGAATTCTACATTGCTACTTATTGTAAACTGAGGCTTTTGCATGATATTTTTAGAAATGGAAGCCCACTTCTTTTTTTTATATTTTTATTTCACTTGCCACAACAATTTTTACATAATAGTGCCTAATATATATATATATTACACACGTCTAGAAAAATCTGAAACTAATCCTTTTAACATTCTTAAAAGTTTTAACTGTAAATTAGATCTTAGCATTGTTCTTACTTCTTATAATCAATGAGAATGTATTACTCAAATTTATTCTTTGCATATATAAAAACAATTCAACTGTTGGTAAAAAAAATTGAAAGTGAATTTTCTAAATTTTATTTTAATTAAAGCTTTTGAAAGTTTTAGTGAATTTTTCTACAGAAGCACTCATTCCATTCAATGCCTGGACACTTCATCCCTGCTACCCACCTGCCTGCCGCCCATGCCACCCACCCATCTAGTTACCTACCTACATACCTATCTGATTGTCACAACTACATATATGTATAGGCATACTTTAGCCAAATTTTGAATCTTGCATCATATTTTCACAATGAATTTAATAAAGGAAGTTTAATAATAAAGTATAAATCAGTAATGTATTTTATAGATTGTTATTTCCATATCTATACATTTTTGTATTTTAGCTTGTTGCTTTAATTTGTGTGTGTATTTTAAGCAATTGCTTTTTAAAATAAAAACAATCTAATAATAGAATCGATTGAACTTTTAATAAAATGATCTTCATTTATATCTTTCAAAATATTATATAATGGGTTTTTTTTCTTTTTTACATATTTATCAAGACAACTATAAATAAATATTTTTTTATATATATATTTATCAAGACAACTAACTATAAATAAATAATTTTATCTTTTTTATATATATTCATGTCAATTTTTTACAGATTTTATTAATTCATAATTTGATAAAATGTATAGATATGGGAATAACATAATTTATTATGTAATAAATTACTGATTTACACCTTATTATTAAACTTTTTTATTAAATTCATTGTGAAAATATGGTGCAAAATTCAAAATTTGACTAAAGTACACCTATATGTAAGAGTAGTTGTGATAATCAGATAGATAGATAGGTAAGTAGGTAGGTGTTTGGGTAGTAGGTTGGTGGGTGGGTGGGTAAGTAGGTAGAGATGTAGGTATGTAGACGACAGACGGATAAATAAATAGATAGACTACAGGCAGACACTTAAATAAAAATATGGATATATAAATTGATATATAGATGTATGTGTGAATGGATGGATCAATAAATAGATAGATAGACAAGTAAATGGATGAATGGGTACATAAACTGATAGATCAGTAGTTTAATGGCTGATTAGATATTTGAATAGATAGATGGATGGATAAATCATGATAAAGATAGACAAATAGAAGGCTGATGGATTTATAGATGAATAAATGCATATGAGTGTATAGATATTTGGATAAATAATAGATAGATGGATAATTAGGTGGATTGATGAATAGATAGGTAAATAAAAATAATTGATGGATAAATAAGTGAGTGAATATATAGGTAAATAAAAGCTAAATAAAGAGGAATGACAATACTAGCTAGGCTGATAAGTAGATAGATAAGTGGATGAATATATATATATATATATTGATGAAAAGAATGGTTGAATGGATGAGTTGATGAATATTCACACAGACAGATAGGTTGATAGGTAAGCTAAGTTAGGTAGGCAGGTAAGTGAGAGTAATTGATCAATGGACATATGGGCACTATTTATTATATTCGAAAATTATTATTCCAATCAGATCAGTTACATGACTAAAGTCGAATCTTGCACTTAGATTTGTAGAGATCTCTCTTGTAATAAATTAACTAAGCGTGTACTAAGGTTTTAGCCTTATTTAAGTATTACATGCTGACATTGCACTTAATAAGAGATAATATTTATGACTAAACTAAGTAGATTATAGGAGATTGGGTGAATATAATTAATAGGTATTCATAATGTTTTGGGATATTAGTATATATAACATTAATAATTGTGATATATAAGGTATTTGTAATATTTGTTGATATATTTAATGTGCGCAAATACAAATATGAATTACTACTATTTACAAAAGATACAAGTGCACGGGTGAGCCATTATATTAAATATAACTAATAAGAAATTAATGGGATCAGAGTAGTTGAGATAATATTTGTTTAAGTACAATAATGTATTGTCAATGTATATGTTTGGGTAAATAAAGTGGTTTAAGGGATTGTGTGGTTGAGCTTCCTATTTTTTAATTGGTTTCTCTCTTTATGTAAAAATTCATTCAAGTTTACATGTACCTCTAATAGTGAAACACTAAAATAAATTATATTAATAGATTGGCAGCAGGCAATGTATTATCATCAATGGCAAACAAATGCTATATGATTATAATACTCTGTTGCCTAGTTACTTCACGTACTTTTAGGAAACTTATTTGATTACACATTATTTTAATATATGAATGTGTCTGGATAAATATCTAATGGCTTATTAAAGGAGACATGTGGTTTTATTATTTTTCAGGGCTAAAGCAAAGGCAAACTTGTACCTTTTATTTATTTGAGTTGCCAAATCATGTAAATTATAATAAAAGAATTGTGTGGTTGAATTGATCTGTAAATCTAACCATATTAGGGCCAATACTTAGTTTATCTTTACAATTGTTTCTATTGAAATAATAATTGTTTCATGGTGGACTCAACACCATGAATCTGATTGGCGTTTATGTAACCAAGCAAATATACATAATGTTTTTCCAAGTACTAAATTGCAATGCAAAACCATGAGGTCACAGAGAATATTTGATTGAGAGAGTTGCAACAAAAATAGTAGATATAAAAAAGCAGCAATTCACTAGTAAAAGAATATACAGAAAAAAGAAGGAATATGAAAATGTTTAAAAATGCTCCATATTCAAGTGAATATTTGGAATTCTAGAAAATTATACAAAAAAAAAAATTAATAATGATGGAAAAAAATATAACTGTTACTCATTAAGAAAAGCTAGCAAAGAAAATAAAAGTCTCAAAAGTATAACCATTTTGCTACTGAAAGAAAAATTGTTTCAGCAATAAAAAGAAAGAAGTGTTGACATTAAGAAATATATGGAAGAATTTTATAAAGATGTAAATAATAATAAAGAACAAGAAAATAAAGAATCCCTACAATTACATCTTCTTTAATTACCAAACACTTTAAATGAAGGAGTGAGATGCACAATTGAATCTATGAAGAAAAGAAGAGCTCTAGGAAGTAATGGAATTATTGCTGATATCTTAAAAGAAGCAGGTGAAGAAGTAGAAAAATTGTTGGTAAAACCATACATCAAGTATCTAAATGATAAAGATGTACTAAGTGATTGAAAGAATGTAATAATACAGGTGACATTTTTAAAAAAGTGAAAAAAGATTAGAAATTATAGACTAACCAATTTTCTGTTAATTCTATATATAATCTTTACCAAGATAATTACAGCTGATCTGCAGAAAACTTTGTATTCCAACTAACCAAAAACACAATCTGGATTTAAAAATGATTTTAGTAAAGTGGAATAACATCCAAGTATTGATAGAAGATGTATAAAAGACTAATAAATGAATTGCTGTTATGCTTTGAATTTGCAGTTAATGGACAGACATTTTATTCTGTAAGAATTTTCACAATTGTCAAATCTTTGAAACATCAGATATAGATCCAGAATACGGTCATATTCTGAATAATATTTATCAAAATGTATAAGCAGTGACTTCATTATATGATAGTGTTAAAATGATAAATGCTAATAAAGGTAATAGGGTGATTTTGTATCTCCAAAACTTTTTATAGCAATTTTATAAGAAGTGTTTTGTGGATTAAAATGAGAATCATATTTTTGCACATAATGTGGTTGCTTTTGTAAATATTGCTTCAGAACTTAATAAAATGTTACAAGAGTTATCAGATGAAAGTAATAAAGTAAGACTAAAGATAAATATCAAAATGATTAAAGTAATGCCTTTGGATTTTCTCAGAAAAAGAAATATTGATAAAACCAATATCCTGATTATATTATTAGTACAGATGGAAACATCATGTATGAAGTTAATCATAGAATTAAATGTGGATGGAGTTCTTTGGTAAAAGTAATTTAACATTAATTAAAAATATACCTGTGTTTAAAATGGAAGATTTTTGATATACGAGTTTGACCAGTTCCTACTTATAGATATAAGTTTTGAGTAATAAAAAAAAAAGAATACGGAGACTTCAGACTATTCAACAAAGTATGGAAAGATATAGGTTGGAATAAGAAGAGATTCAATTGGAGAAGAGAGGTTATTGATTGGAGAATCTTTATCGTATAGGAAAAACTGAAATAAATTTAAAAGACCTTCATCCTGCAAGGATCAGTAATAGTCAAAAATAATGGTGGATGTTAGTAATCATAACAAATGCAAAATGATTTTTTTTATAAAATAATTTCACAAATATATTATTTTAACAAGAAATTATATATTATGAATACCTATCAAAATGATTTTACAAAAACAGATTGTAATCACATTACGAATTTAGATAATAGTAATTCATTTCTTAAAATATGCAAATTAAAGAAAATACATCTAAATGAAAAATGTATTTTGACTCTAATATATTTTTTTTATTCAAGGGATGAAATATAATGTTTGATAAATAAATGAATAACATCATAAATATTAACATAATTTTACAGAAACAATAATTATATAAATAATTTAGTATAAGAGAACTATGATTTGTGATTAGTTTCATTGAATGTGTGCTCATCTTTAGGTTATAAACAAGAAAGAAACCACTATTATATAAATGAACAAATGTATGCACATTTGAAAATAAGAAATATTAAAAAATATGGATTGTTGAATGTAGAATTCTTTTTTACCTCTGCTTTTGAATGAACAATAGTCAGTTTGTATATACATTTAATAAGTACTAAAAATCTAACTGGAGATTATCTTTTCTTGTAAAAGTTCTTCTCTAGTTATAAATTTCTACTTGCTGTGCTAACCACTCGGCCACCAACGCTTGAGAAAATGTTTATATTTTTTTAGTTGATAATTATTTTGAAAACATTTTGTAGCTTTTAAATTTATGATAGATAACTATTTTATGTACCTTTTCACTTAAATCTAATAATGATGATTTTTTGGATAGTAATTACTAATTATGAAGTCAAATGCAATCAACCAAATATTTTTACTATCATTTCAGACTATGGGTAATACTGCTAATGATTAGTGTTTATCTTATACATTCAATCTTAGAGATTTGGCACCTGTTAATCCTTCAATTGACTTAACTAATTCTTAGAGTCACATGAAACCATTTATATAGTTGAATATATTTTTCAAATAATTGCTTGTGTATTTATAAGTATTTGTTGTCATTTAATTCATAGCAGGATTATCTCAAAATTTTAGTAAATAATTATATTCTCATTTTAAGAATTTATCCAATATTCAAATTATTTTTAATTAAAATACAGCAATCTGCTATTTAGCTTTAATGCATAGATAAATTTTAACTGTATTTTTATATTGGACTATTTCCATCATCTAATATGTGTGTTGAATGTCTTTAGAAAAGTTTAATTTTAGTTAAATATTCCAAATGCATTCAACTGTTAGTAATATCACAGCAAACAGGTTAATATATACACCAACTGTTAGTAATATCACAGCAAACAAATGTTAGTAATATCACAGCAAACAAATGTTAGTAATATCACAGCAGACAGGTTAGTATATTATGCACTAACTGTTAGTAATATCACAGCAAACAGGTTAGAATATACACAATGTTTTGAGAGGTATTTTTCTCCCCTCTTCTTCAGGTGGTGCTGGCCTGACCAGTGACAGTACTAGCATGGGATTCGAACCTGGGTCCTTAGATTCTTGATAATTGAACTTTAAGGTAACGCTCTAACCAACTGAGCCATCCTGGTTAGAGCGTTACCTTAAAGTTCAATTATCAAGAATCTCAGTTTTCATGTGTCTTTGGTCATATGTTTATGATTACATTCTCCACAAGGTGTTAAAAATGGACAGAAACTAGTTGTTACTCCATGCAGGGATAGTTTTTGCCTTTAAAAAATCTACTAACCTTTTTTTTTTTTTAAAAAAAAAAAGTCATATTTTTTTTTTACAAATGAAAATATACAGCCACATAATTTAATTGAGAATTTTATAATAATTATTCTTTTATTATTTGCAAAATATTTAATCATTATCACCAAAATGACTTCAGTAATGAGACTGGATTCTAATTATCCTTATAGAGCTTCATAACATAATGCATTTGCTTCTACACTTTTGGCTTCAAATTAAACACTCCTGAATGAATCTTGACATTTTTTTCTAGTTATAAGCAGCTTAGAACTTTTAATTTCAAATAATTGATTAAGAATTTAGTAATTATTAGCTATCTATTTAGCATGTAAAGTTCTAATAGAAAATTGAAGGGTTTTGTTGCTTGGGAGGTTATAAGATGTTTGAGTGCCAGAACTGGAAGCTATCCAAGAATCGTAGTTCCAGAATCTAACATTCTATTACTACATTAAATCACATAAGATTCCTAAAGAATTATAAAGTAGCTATTGGTTATAGAGTAAAAATTTTAGATGAATCTACTGATTGTATAAAGAAAATATATATATTTTAGTGTATCAAAAACTTTTAGTTAACATTATTTTGTAAAAATATATATGTATTAATTCAACATTGTTAAATTTCTCTAATTTTAAATTACATTTGAAACATTTTTTCCTGTAAATATTTTTTTTAAAAAACTGACTTTGAAAATATAAATATTTGTAAGCCTACAATAACTAAAATATTGAAGCGGGAAAATATTTTTGTATCATGCTTTAATTCAAAATAACTGTTTACCAATCGCACGCCACGCGTAGCAGTTAACTGAGTTAAACGGTTATTTTCAATTAATTTACAGCGTATACACAATATATCATGCTATTTTCAGTATTATGAATAAAGAAAAATTTAATGTATAAATATTATACATAAAATTATTAAAACACGTATAGACTTCGCAATTCAGAAACAAATAAAAAAAGTTAACCTCTATGCAAAACATTTTATTTATTTTTTCTATCAAATACAAACTGTAAGAAGAGGCATTTAGTATATACCTCACTTGTCTACAAACATTGGTAAACCCTAAAGTGGGTTTGGAGCTTTTTATTTGTAAGAGGAGGAACATACACGTATAACTTTTTGAAATTTTTGCATGTGCAATCTGAAGATATATGAAACAGACTCCTATTATATAGGAATACCTAAAATTTATACGATAAGAATTAGGAGTAAGGTTTTATAAATTTAAGATGAGTAAAGAAATGTAGTTGCTTGAAGGCCTACTACAATTTAAAACATAGCACAGGGAAATCTAATTTATAGTTTTCATTATTTATTCCTAAAAGTAATAATTTTAATAAAAATTTTGATTAATAATTTTGGAAGTGGAATTAATAGGTTAATAGTTGTTATTTTCGAATTGTTATACGTATAAACTTTTTTGTTTAGCATTTTTAAAAATAATTCTATACTAAATTTGATTTGTATGTGTGAACTGGAAGATTTAGTAATTTCAAAAACCCATGTATTTATTAATACCTGATTACGGTGATAAAAATCTTCAGCAATTTTTTTGTTTGGTTTGGATAATTATCAGATTGTAAACATGAAATAATTGAAATATTCTGATAACTTTTTCATAGACAGATTTGGATATTGCACAGTAACTTAGATTCCAATGTGTTGCTGTCATATTAAGACAAGAAGCTGCTTCATCATAATTATATAATTACTTCCATAAATTAACTGTATATAGTTATATTTCTTTTGATTCTTATTTTTTTACTGAACTAAATCTTGTACAAATAAAACACATTATGCATTATATCCACCCACACAACTGTTTTTTTTATTTAATATAAACTTTTTCAAGGATAACATTTCTCTCAAACATTTCAAAAATATGTTTGAAAAAATAAAAACTATCTTCTTAAGAATTTCCTCATTCGATGAGGTGTTATCAATCAAATCTCCCAAAGTTGATCTCTTTCATGATGATGTATAATATCTGCCTCTGACCTGACCATTTCTTCCCATGCTGTTTCATCAGCTCAATCAATAAATTATTACTTCCTGCTACTTAAGAGTCTTTTTCACAGCAATTTCCAAGGAATGCTATCATAAGCTTTATCCAAATTGATAAAAATCATAAGAAAACTTTTAATCTTCTTCATTAACTATAATTGTAAACATATGATTTATACATGACTTTACCCATTGTGAATTCAGATTGTTTTTCAGAATTTTCATCAATTTTTTAAGCGATTCCTTACAACCATTCCCAATATCTTTATAATAGTGTGATACATATTATTCTATAGTTGATATCTTTAATTGCCTCCTTTCTTAAAGATTGATGATATATATCCCAAGGATATCTCTTATGATATATTCCCCTCTATTAGAATAGAGCATTAATCTGTTAATCAATTTAATAATTTTGTACCACTATATCTTATCACACCAAATTTATTCTTCCCAATCCAGACATTCTTCCATACTATATTTCTCTCAACATCTTCTTTTACCCAACTTCAAATCCCATATCTTCCACTTTTGTCTTTCAAAATCACGTGTATTTTCTTTCTTAATTTAAAAGTTTCTTATAATATGTATTCAACTTTTTTATTTCAATCATGTTTATTTTTATCCTATGATGTTTTTTTTCTCAAATCCTTCATCAACCTCTTAGCATCTAATAATCATTAGAAATACAGATTGGCAAACTATAGTCTGCAAGCGAGATGTGGCCCACAAATTGTTTTATCTAGCCTGTGGCATGCCATTTTGTTACAATCAACAAACAGTAAACTGTTATTTTTCAATCTTGTTATAATCAACAAACAAAGCAAAAAGTTATTTTTTGATTATATAATATTGGCAACAACAAAATGAAACAAAAAAAAAAAATACTACATACCAGAGCAAAGGGAATACATTTTTGTATAGAAAAATCATCATATTTTTCCTCAAAAGATAAATAACTTTTTTAAAAAAATTAAAAATAGAAATTTTATAAAAGCGATAATGGACCGAAAATTATTTTTTTGCAAAAAATCTTAAAAGTTGCATGTATAGATAGCAGAAATTGTCAAAATTAAGCATAAAGGTATTAATTATCTTATAATTTTATAAAAGTATATTAAGTAAGTAAATGAGGGGAATTTACATATTAGTTTTCACACAACTTTAAAAACTCTATCTCATGATGTGTGATTGATG
The DNA here is from genome assembly GCA_028023455.1 of Epiperipatus broadwayi. Lineage (NCBI taxonomy): Eukaryota > Metazoa > Onychophora > Udeonychophora > Euonychophora > Peripatidae > Epiperipatus > Epiperipatus broadwayi. The sequence continues at coordinate 919,969 of JAQFVV010000058.1, read as the reverse complement.
CACTGTGGTTTCTTTCTTTTCAGAGTCAAGAATCTCTCAGTCACTGTGGCCAGAGAAACCTGTTAGCTATCTTCCCTTTTCCCACCCTATATTTTCCCCACATTCTTCTCTATTCTTCTTCATCCCATTTCCACAACATAACCTTTGTCAACTCTATAGCCTTTATATCTAAATCCCCCTTATCTTTTCCCAACCACCACATAAAAACCAAGAACCCACTTTCTGTATAATCACTTTGTTTATATTTAGTCTCCCATAACTTCATTATTTGTACACTTTCTGCTTGTAGGCATTTACATTCACTTAACAGATGCCTAATATTTTCTATGCCTGCCTTACATAACACCCATATTTTTTCATTTATGTGTATATTTCCTTGTTGCTAAAGATCTTGTTTGAATCTTAAACAGTAAACTACTTTCCTTGCTATTATCTATAACTCGCTCCCAATATTCTGTTTACTTCTATATGTATTTAAACTCTTTTTACTCTCTATACTAGTTCTCCAATTCACTATTTTTTATTAACGCATCTATTCTTCTATCCCATTCTTGCTATTATAATACTCAGCAATTCTCCTAATATAATCATCCCACCTTTTGTGTAAGTATACTGACTTTATCCAAATCTTCTGCATCCCAACCTACCGTTCTCACCCATCTTGTTGCCTGTTCTTTATAGCCCAATTAAATACTATTTTGACTATTCTCTTATTATCCATAAATTATAATCTACTTAACATTTTCATTTTGCTTTTTGCATCTTTTATATAAAAACTTAATTATCCCATTTCTCCTTGAATTGCCTCCTTTGCCATCCATATATTTGCATCTAACGCATGTCTTCCTACTTCTCTTTGTACTTTTTCTAAGTAATCTCCTTTTACTAACACATAATACATCATTACCATAAGTTAGCCCTGCTACTGCCACCCCCTTCCATACAATTCTAGCTACATTATATTTATTATATGAAAACACTGTTAATTTCTTTATCAGTCTTTTTTTCTTTGCTTCATTTATCAGTTTTTTCTCCCATTCATCCAAGCAATTTCTCTGATTACTTAAGACAATCCCCAAATAGTTATATCTATTCACCACATTTAGCTTTATATCCCCCAATAAAAATTATTTTTTCTCTCTTTCCCCAGCATTTATCATCATTACTTTTGATTTTTCTTTCCTAAATTTAATCCCCATCTCTTTTCCCAACATTGTGCATAATTTTAGCATAACTTCTATATCTTCCCTACTTTCTGTGCGTAAACAGATATCATCTGCAAATAAAACATCCGATAATGTATATACTCCCTCACCACCTATTAATGATATCTCTATCCCTCTTTCTAGTCTTTCTACTGCTCTCTCCATTTTTCACAAATATAACAAAAACAAAATATGTGAAATAGGGCATCCTTGCCTTGGTCCCACCCCATTTTTAACTTTAACTGATTCTATATTTCCTAATTGATACTTATAGTAATTATTTTCATACAGTCTCTTAAGATCCACTAAACCTCCATCCATTCCCAAATTTACTAAATTTATCTATAATTGATTTCTATTTATTATATGTCTTCTCTATATTTATAAAAAACATATGTAACTGTCTACCTGTATTTCTATTCATATTTATAAGTTGTGTGACTACAAATAAATTCTCCTATATGACTATCCAATCGAAAAACCCCTTGCATTTCTCCTACTATATTATTTTCTTCCATGGATTTTGCAACCCTTCCAGCCACCATATATGTGAAAACATTATTTAATACTGGCATTACTGCTATCAGTCTATAATTGATTAACTTTCTATGATCCTTACCCTTTCCTTTAAATAGTAACCTTACTCGTTCAAGTAATTTGATTGAAGTGCCTCTAATGATTAAATTGGATGCCAACATAAACTCAAAATAACTATCATATTATAAATTAATTACAAAATAATTAATTAATTAAAAAAATGGAAGGGACTTTGAACACATGAATTAAATATAAATTTATATTAATGAACATAAAAATTACTAGTGATAGAAAATAATACTGTCATTACGTATGACTATCAATACATAAAAATATGTATTTTTATTTCTTTTTCAATAAACATTTTTATATGCATTATTTGTGACTTTTTTATTTACATATTGTCCTGGATTTTTTTTTTTTAATTAGTCCATGAAGACTTAAAATTTGTTATCCAGTCCTTCAAAGAAAAATTTGGCTAATCCCTGATGTAGGCTATGAACATTTCATTTGCTAGCATTTATTCTTTTTTATTTTCACAATTCTTTTAATTCATCACTTTTTTTAATGTTATATCTTCTTTTAGACAAACCATCTTTGATGTGCCTCTTGTTTTCCCTTCCTTTTTTTCCATGATACTTTAGATCATCCAAATTCTGATCCTCATTATATCTTTCCATCTTTGAATTTCATATGCCTCTTGTGTAATCTTTTTTAAATATTTCAATAAATCTTTTCTAAATTGTCATCTAGAAATTCTTCTAATTTTTTGGCTCATTTTCTGTTCAAATAGTACTTTTATATTTTTCAGAAATTTGATGTTAAACTGTCTTTCATGTTAGAGCACTCCTCCATTCCACGTCATTTTTTTCTCTTTATCTATACATGGACAAACAAAATCTTCAATAAATATGAGTCATCATATTTTTTTCCTTTCAAACCCTTATCATAATGAACATTATCATTGTTTGTCTTTAGATCACTAAGTATTGGTTTAAAGTGAAAAAATGCATTTATTATTTTAATGTTTAATTAATCATACAATTATATAAATCAACAAAATTTCCATTGTCTCTCTCTTTCTTTCTTCTAGTCTCCTCATTACATTTCGTATTTATAATAACCAACCCTCATATTCAAATCGATTTCTTTATTATTGATTTTTTTTTTCTGTTTCATATATGAAATTACAAAATTCATCTTTTATCTTATTTCTAAGACCATTCACACATGCATGTACACTTATGTATAGTATTTCTTGTTAAACTAAGTTATTATTCTCTCACAAATTCTCACTCTTTAATAGCAGTATGATTACCATTTTTTTCCATTGATCTTTTCTCACTCTGCTCCATAAAATTATATAGTCAGTTTATTCTCTGCTCCCTTTTTTAAAAAATTTGATTTTATTTGAACAATTCTGTATGTTTTATCATTCAATATTTATAGTATGAGAAAAAATGTATATAATATAAAATACAACAAAAATATATAAATACAAAAAATATTTTTACAAAATATAACATTTTTAAATTGGGGGGAGGGATTTAAAACATGTAATAAACCTATCTTCAACTCATAATTTCACAAAAGATTGATTTTATTTTTATCTTTCTTTTTTACTTAATATTATAAACAATCTCACTGAAATTTTAAATCAAAAATATGAATCTTATCAGAGTAAGAAAATAATTACAAGAAATTTCAATGAAATTATATTAGGAAAAGATTTAAAGATAAAGATAAAATCAAATTATACAAATAGCTTTATAAAAATGAAATCTTATTTCGTAAAATTTTTAAGTCTAAAAGTAGGTTTATTAGATTAATTTTAAAGGTTTTGTCTCCATTTAAAAATGTTAAATTTATAAAAATATCTGTCTGTTTACATTATATATAATGTTTACCAGATATAAGATGACCAGGGGGGGGTGATGTGATGTACTGTAGCTACTCCTTAAACGAAGTCAAGAATCTCTCAGCAATTATACCAAGAAAAACTTGTTAGCTACTTAACTTTACATTCCCCAGTCTAATTTTTCCAAGCTACCTGCAGCGCCATCTCTGAATAGATACATGTATTATGTAGCAATGTTTAGCCATTCACCACGAAAATGTTAAATATTAGCATGTCTGGATTATGAGTATGACTATTTCATATCTTTGTAGATCGTTTTTAATGCTCTCCTTTCCATCATAAATTTTTGCAAATTATTTGAAAGCACAATTCATGGCTTCACTTGTGAATCATTTCCAATGTTTCTGTAGTAGTTTTGCCAATTTAAAATAAAATTTATTGTTAGCATGTTCCATCATAGAGTTACGATATGTAATATACTGTCTCATTTTATGTCTTAATTGTAATTCACAATACAAACACGATAGTATCTTAAGTTTTTGTGGTGACTAGCTAAACTTAGTTATTACATATATATGCATTGATTCAAAGGTGATACTGCAAACAGTTTTGAAAGGAAAATAGTCATTCATATGTTTTTGATATATATTTTATATGTTAATTTTTTTTTTCAGTACTTCAAATGATCAAATTTTAATCTTAAAAATTGTTATATTCTTTATAAAATTTTAAATAATAATCTTAAACAAAACTGAAATAGACAAAAGTAAGTAATTTACTTAACATATCAAACTAGTAAGCTTGTAGAGGAATTGGCAATTCTCATTGTTTATAACTTTCAAGCTTAAGAGATATGGTCATGTGATCTATGACTCTTATTTTGACTATTTATATCAAACTAGTCTTTTGTTCCTTATAGGAATCTTATCAATCACATGACAAACTATTCTATAGCAAATCACACAGTGGACATTATTTAAATTATATTACAATAAATACATAAATAAATCTCAGCTTATTAACTCTTCTCAACAAACTGTAATTTTTAAACACTTGTTGACTTCGAATTTGGTTGAAAAGGAAACCAATTAATAATGTAAACTAATTAATAGCATTGAACTAGTTTTTGGAAAAACACTGCCAGAATCATAGTGCTGAAGAAAATTATACAGTACAGGTATGCCTATATAATATGCAAATGAGGTCCAACATGCAAATAAGGCAATTAGATATTCCATTTTCCAGACAATGGGATGCATGAGTCTTTTTTGTTGATGGAATGTGGATCCTTTGCTATTGCCCAAACCTCTTTGTACTTTCTTTTCCTTTCGTCTCTCTCTGAGCAAACTTTTAACATTGGATGGAAAAAATGTATGACCCATGATGTGTTCATGGTCAAGAAAGATAGATCTGTATTCAGTCCTTTGTTGAGTTCTGTTATATAGATGTGCATGCTCGACAGTTCTCATGGATCTATTTGCATGAGATTCCCAATACACAGAGCTGCAGGATGGGTTAGAATGTGCAATTTTATATTGGATACCATCTCAACCAAGCTCAAAAGTCAACAAATCTTTAAGAATTAAACACATAAATAGTAAAATAGATTTATAAATATACATAAAAATGAATAAGCATACATATTACAATCCAATTTTTTCATTTTAATTGCATATATATATATATATATATATACTACTTATGCATTTATTACAGTATAATTTAAATAATATTCACTGGGTGGAGTTGCTATAGAGTAGTTTATCATGTGGTGAACAGATATAGTTATTTGGGAATCATCTTGAGTAATAAGAAAAATTTCTTGGATGAATGGGAGAAAAAAATTGATAAATGAAGCAAAGAAAAGAAAGGGATTGATAAAGAAATTAACAGTGTTTTCATATAATAAATATGATGTAGCTAGAATTGTATGGAAGGGAGTGGCAGTAGCAGGGTTAACATACGGCAATGATGCATTATGTGTTAGTAAAGGGGTATTAGATTGCTAAAAAGTACAAAGGGAAGTAAGAAGACATGCATTCGATGCTGAGGTGTGGACAGGAAAAGAGGCAATTCAAGGAGAAATGGGATGGTCAAGTTTTTATATGAGGGATGCAAAAAGAAAATTGAAAATGTTTGGTAGATTGCAGTTTATGGATAATAAAAGAATAGCCAAAATAGTATTTAATTGGGTTACAAGTAAAGGGCAGGCAACAAGATGGGTGAGAAAGGTAATGCGGTATGCAGAAGATTTGGATAAAGAAGTTATGTCAGTATACTTGTACAAAAGATGGGATGATTGTGTTAGGAGGATTGTTTAATGTTATAGTGGGAAGGAGTAGGATAGAAGAATAGATGCACTAATAAAGAATAGGGAGTTGGAGAGATGGAGAACTAGTATGGAGAGTAAAATGAGTTTAAATATATATAGAAGTAAACAGAACATTGGATGTGAGTTAATTTATGATAATAGTAAGGAAAGTAGTTTATTGTTTAAGGCTTGAACGGGATCTTTAGCAACAAGGGAATATACCCGTAAATGGAAAAATATGGGTGATTTAGTATGCAAGTTGTGTAAGGAAGGCATAGAAAATATTAGGCATTTGTTACTTCAATGTAAATGTTTGGAAGCAGAAAGGGTACAAATAATGAAGTTATGGAAGGTTAAATAAACAAAGTGATTATACAGAAAGTGAGTTATTGGTTTTTATGCTAGGTTTGGGGAAAAATAAGGGAGATTTAGATATGAAGGTCATGGAGTTGACAAAGATTATGTTGTGGAAATGGAATGGAGCAGACAAAGATTATGTTGTGGAAATGGAATGGAGCAAATTATGGGAAAACTTAGGGTGGACAATGGAAAAGGAAGGTAAAGTGGCTAACAGGTTTCTCTGGGCATAGCTGCTGAGAGATTTCTGGCTCCGTTTAAGGAGAAGTCACAGTACATCACATCACATGTGATTGTAAAAGAGGAAACATCTTGAAAAGGTTCCCTTAAGAAAGGGAGGTCTAGTTGAATGTGTTAAATAAATTTTTATTATTTTTAGTTGTTTATTTTAATTTTGTTTAAAATTTTTTTTTTTTTTCAGAAATATTTTTATAATAGTGAAAAAATATATATGAAATAATGAAAAAATCAGTGTGGGTAGAAATAATATGTAATATAAACAATGGGGTGTTAATCATCCACCCTTTTCAAGATTTAATTCCAAAAATACTTTGTTTACATCATATAATTATGAAAACATTAAATATAATGACAAGTAACATATTTTGCACATATGAGGTACTTTATTTCAGTAAAAAACGTATACATTTATTTCGGTAAAAACGTGTTTGAAAATGAATCAGAAAGAACTTATAACTACTGAAATTGGATTAAGTTTAAAAAGAAAAAAAACAGAAGAAACAATATTTAGAATAACCTCAAAAATAAATATGAATTTGCATTGCACTAGATATATCCATTGACACTTTTATTTATTTTGATTCTTTGAGAATTAAAAATTGAGATAGGAGTGGGGAACTCAAAATATGGTAGTCCTTTTTTTTTTTTGAAGATATAGTATTTTTTGGAAATAGCATAGAAAATATGAAGTTATTATTAGAGAAGTTTGCAAAGATAGGAAGAAATATAAAATTTAACTATACTAGTAAAAATCCTTTGATGTTTGTAATTAATGGGAAGGATAAAACTGAAAGATGAAAAATGGGAGATATTTATCTTGGAAAAAAACAAAAAATGAGGAATACAAGCCTTTAGATATTTTGTTAAATTGGAAATATGAACAATTAAAGGTTAGAATTTAAACAAAAAGTGAAAAACAATAGAATTGTTTGAAAATATGCTATGTTTTCCATATGTAGATTAATTTGAAACGGTGTTATGGCATCTGCTTTAACATTTGCAAACAAATCTCCATTTTTTTAGCTAGAATTACAGTAAATGAGGCTATTCTAATTAAAAGATATGGACTTTTTGTGAAAAATTAAAAAGAAATTAACTCGATATTTGTGCTTTATGCACCTGTAATGAAGCTATATAGTGTAGTAATTAATAATCTTAATTAAACATCTGTGTACTTTCAGGAAATCTAAGTTCCCATAATCATAACTCACTTTAAAGGTTGTATTTTATTAGTAGAAATAATTTAATACAGTTTCATCTTTCATGTAAAGAAGACAACAAAAATAGTGGGTTAGAAAGATGTTACAATATTCAAAATCATTAGATAAAGAATATATTTTTATATATTTAATCAAAAAATGGGATAAATATATTGAAAATGAGTAAGAGTTATAAACAATCAGTTGGGAATCATATAAGACATATATAAACACAAAAGAGTGTGTAATAACATTAAGCTTAATGTTATTTAGTATGACAACAAGCATTATATTACAAAGAAAGAAGACAGAAATGGAGAATTTTGAATATAGATATCATTTACATGGGGATGGAAGGAAAAGAGTACTGAGCATTACTTTTTGGAATGAAGGATATTGAAAATGAATTATGATAAGTTGTACAGAGACTAGAATAAACTCAAAGATAAAGAAAGCTTCTATTAAAATGAGACAAGAGGTGAAGTGTATTCAAGGAATAATTTGGTAATAATGAATAAAAAGTAGAGGAGATGTTTGAGATATATAATAGTTTCAGAAATAGGGAAAGTTTAACTTGATTAACAAGGCTTCTGGTCAGATGGCATATGATTTGATGCTTTCAGTGTTGTCTAAAAAGTTTATTTTACAGCACATCTGGATAGACGATTTGTGTATAAAGAAAAAGGGTAAAAATTGAATAAGAATTTTGACTGTAATTGTGATTTGTCAGTGTGGGAATATTGAGGATTTATTTTTAGAATAAAATGTTAAAAGAAGTTCAGAAACAAAGGAATAAACAGTCCTTAATCTTTTGTCCATGTCTTTAAGGTAAGAATAGGAAATATGAGGATAGGATATTGGAATTATCAATACAACTTTTATTAAAATGGGCTAGAAATGTGTGAATGCTGATGATTTAATCATTATAAATTGAAAGAGGGTAATAAAAAGTAGTTGTATGTGTTTTTTATGGTATATAACAGTTTCCAAGAAATGCTTCATTTTACTAATTAGATATCCGAATGTGTGGCATATGCATAGAAACTTTTGAGTTTGTCTAAGGAGAATTCATTTTATATGTCCAGGAATTTGATTGGTTGGTTTGTTTAAACCTTATTTGTGAAATCTGTTGGTCTACTTGGCTGTTAGTCTGCCTCTCTATGTATGTTTTTTGTCTGTTTATCTATCTACCTATCTATCTGTGGTTATTTTTCTACCAACCTATTCATTTGCCTATTTACCTGCCTGCTTTCCCACTTATCTGTCAGTCCACTCTTCTACCTGCTCACTCACCTGCCTTATACGCACACTGTATTTTTGTACATATTTCCACATTTTAAAATTTTTTATAGTGAAAACAAATATATTAGATGGCAGTACTGTATTAAAAGAGTTGCTGTTATTTTAATAGCTTCTGCAAAGGAAAGAGATGATGGTTCATGTGAAGTCTAAAAATATAATGCTAATAATATATATTCTGAGCACTATATAACTATATTTGCCATGATTAGGATGCACTTTCCCCCCCCTCAAAATGTCTAAAATATGAGGTGTCATATGCGCCAGTAAGCAAAATTATGAATTAAAATTTCAGTCAGTCTAAAATTTGATTTATATTAATATATATATATATATAAATATTCTATTGCATTTTGTTCTTTTGCAAAGTAAAAAAAATATTTACAAATACACATGTTTATAAGCATGACATGATCACCATCTCTTACACTAGCACATAATTGTTTATAAACAAGGCAAAACTCTCCATACAGTAGTGCCATCCTAGGTGCAGTGCTCTCAAATCTAAAGCTCCTCGCTGACGAAGGCCACAAGACAGAAACTAGTCTGGGGATATTAGATAGGGATTTTATGCACAAGCCTTCTGGCATCCATTGATTACTCTGTTTGGCACAGGGTGGCACTACTGTATGGAGAGTTTTGCCTTGTTTATATAAGCATGCATGTAAACTATATATAGCTACACCTCAGTCATACTAATATACATTTATATATATACTCTCATAATCATATCAATATCAGAACAAAATTTAAAAATAACAATATTTTCATAATTTTTAAAAAATTATTTTAAAATTAAATGGTTAAAGCATATAAAAAAAAGCTTCCAAAAATATAATTCTATTCAAAAGGTAAATTAAGAAAAGCAACAATCTTCAAAATGTTCAGCTCTGGAGATGAGTTTGTGGGTATTAAGGATAAAGATTAAAAGGTATCTATCTACAGTTGTTACCTAGTTATATTTTTTATAGACATAAATAACTATAAAATTAGTACAGTAAATCATTATGGAAATTTATGAAAAAAATGTAGAAAATTATTTTTTTTCTTAAAAATGTGCATAAGGGGGGGGTGTTATATGCTGTAAATATGACATTTAATAGCTGTAGTTTATTTGAATACGTGTTTGCTACAATTATTTGAATATATTTACATTGATTTTGAAATTATAAAAGATAATTTTTGTTTTATTCTAGCAACTAGTTGAGGATGATACTGAAGAAGGAATCAAAGATTTGATTGACCTGTGTATAAAAAAAATGGTATGATTTATTCCACACACATACATTTATATATATATATTGTACCATTAGTGAACAGTGTTACATGTTCATAGTTTTTAAAAACTTAAAAATTATTAAAATAAAAAGAATCAATAGGTAGATTAAAGAGTTGTAAAACAAAAAATGTAAAGAAATAAAAACCTTGCAGAATTATTTATCAAGAATGATTGATCTAATTTTAAAAAAAGTTTATTTAGAAAGTTTAAAGAGTTTTTTTTTATTAGCACAGATCACCAAAGGGAAAAACACTACGTCATTTATTAGTATAGTTTTACTAGTGTTAAAAAAAAAACAATTGGGGGGGGATGTAACTAAATAAAAGATTAAAATTAAAGTTCTTGTCATGAATTTTAGAAGAAAAGAAAGAGAAGATGTGTGTGTAAAAGTAAAATTCAATTGAAAATATAAAAGGAAAGCATATAAATTTAAATTCACTCAGAGATTGCTCATCTGATAAACAGAAGGAGGAAATAATAATTATAATTGTCAATAAATGAAACAATGGGAAGTAATACAGAATGATATCTTATCCAAAAGCTAGATTAATCTAAGCAGGTATGCAGATTAAAAAAACAATGGAAATATAATTAATAAAATTTACAAATTAATTAGGAGTGATAAGGGAGACAATGAGAGGGAATCATATAAAAGGACTAAAAATCTATTCATCATCATTCAGACTCTGATTTTGTTTCACATATTTGCTTCATGAGTTAATTAATACCATGCAGTGCTAAACAGCAAGGGAGTATGAGGCCAGTCTCTGATCCTGGTCTTTCAGAAGACAAGAAGTCCTCCATTTAGAAGTCATGCCCACATAATCTGAGCTGCTAAGGGTATTTCTCTCCATAAATGAAGGAAGTTAGCCAAGAAAAAAAGCCATTAGGAAGCCCAAAATCCAATCGGTTGGTAACCAATTTAATAGTGATGAGGCAAGGAGGCACATTCCCGAAGTATAAGTGCAAAAATCCTAGGTCAATATGAACTTCCTTATTCCCATTCATAAACTGATGTTGACTTTGCCAAACATTAATAGCTGCAGAAATTTTGAGTGGCTTCTGTAATTATCATATAAAGTGAACTTTAGTGTGTGCATGTACATTTAATCTCTCATAATATATTTAGTTAAATGCATATAAAGCTTTCCTTGAATAATCAGCATATAGTTTCATGTATGTGTGCATATGTAAATGTATAATTAGTTATTCTTATTATTATGTATTTATAAAAGTATGCTGTTTTATAATATTCCTTCTGCTAAATATTTTATATCATTTTCTTTTATTATTAATTAAAAAGTATTTTAAAATAAAGTGTTTGTTTGCCAATTATATTTTGATCGCTTCTCTTACCTAGTAGTTGATCTGTAATTAAGAGCAGGCTTTAAGTGACTTATTATAATTTACCTTCATATAAATAAACAAGAGAGCTAGCAAAGGGTTAAAACAATTGCTAAATGTACTTACCTGTTCGTCCAGGTATGCAAATTATAGATTATGATTAACTGGCACCAGAGGGTTTTCCTCGAAATAAATAAATGCTTTGGATGGCAGGAGGGTTGAAATTTAGCAGCTGAGAAGTTCTATAGCTTGGAAATGTGGCCACGGGTTATATTTCTTATAGCTGTGGTTTGGTTATAGATGCCATTGGTAATCTTCACCTTGACTTCTCCACTTGTCAGGCCAGTGTGCTGCAATATTAAAAGTGTAGCTGGAGTGCATTGAGATTCAATAATAATAATTCATATTATTTTTATTTAAATAACCGGAGTGATCTTCACCCACCTGGTTCAATTAGTTTTCCAACAGGAGTGCAGAACTGTCATAAGTTACTAGCAATAAAGTAGAGTTAAAAGTTGGAAAATAAAATTTTTGAAGAAATGCTACATTGCATCATTATAAATATGAAAGTGCTGTCCAGTATAGAAAGAGAAGAGACCAAAAGCAAACAAATTTATAATAAATCTAAATGAAAAGAGGGGTCTAAAGAGATAGATATTTTAGGCAGATTGGGATATTGAAGGCAAGGTGAATACAGAAAGGACTAAGGTGGTTGGAGGTGGTCACATGCTTCATTTAAAAGAAAAAGTATATATTGAAATAGGTACAGATAAGATAACAGAAATGATGGAATAAATGAGACAGTGGAAGTTAGAAACTATGATGGCACAACAAGAAAATAAGGAAAGGCAGAGTATCATAGGTAGAAATATGGAAAAACTATTAAAGAGAATAGAAGAATTAGAAAGTGAACAAGAAAATGTAAGAACATGTGCGCATGTAGAGGGGATTAATGCGGTAAATCAGTTACTGAAAATAAATGTTTTGCGGTACATGGGGGAGGCTCCAAATGAACATCTTGATAGTTTGGAATGCCATTTTTTTCTGAATAAATTAAGCAAAGTAGCTAGGGTCAATATCCTGCAGTCATATACAGGGTGATGCTCAATTCTGGTGGGACTCGCTATTCTCAAACCAATAACATTCAAAGAATACAAATAATCATTGCTGGAAAATTTCTGGCAAATTATTTGGGGGGCACATGATCATTGCTGGCAAATTATTTGGGGGGTATGAATATCAGGACATCATCAAGAAACAGGTGTTGCAGGACAAATGGCAGCCTGGGGAACTATTTATCACATTCTTCCACCAACAAGTGGCAAAATTAAGATCACTCATAGCAAGCCTGTTATCTGAGGAGCAAATTATCAAAATACTCAGATGTAGCTTTCCAAAGGATATAGAACATATGATGATTGGAACAAGATGGGAGATGGTGGAGCAGATGGTCAAAATTCTTAAGGCATTGGACAGCCTTGGGCAGAGTGGGAGGAATAGGGACAGGGAATACAAAGGTTTGGAAATAAACAGAAGAGCAGCATGAATTATTATTTTGTCAAAAGAAATCAGGATAAGAAAGGTAACGAAAGAGATATTGAGGGAAGGACAAAGAGCAGGTGGAAAAATACAAGGGGGGATATTGTCATATGCAAGTAGCAAAGCTGGGAAAAGAGTGAGACAATAATGGCACATCAGGGGGTGCCTGAAAGTGAAGGTAGTAATAGAAGGGGTAATAACCAATGCTTTGATTCAGGAAGCCAGGTGTTGGTAATGTCTCAGGAAGTGTTTAATAGAGTGAGCTGTATCAACTCTAAAGTTCAAATTTTGCCATTAAAGATAGATAGTATTCATCATGATGGCTAATAGTAAAAGGATGCGACTGGTGTCAAAACAAGTATGGGTGAACATGCACATAGTGGGAAAAGAATATAGTCATGTACTGTTTATATTGAAAGGTCTATTCCACGAAATTATACTAGGCTCTGACTTTATGCATGAACAATAAAACAATTATGTTCATAGCAGACCAGGCAGTTCTATATGCGAGGGAATACCATGCACAAAGCACGGAGATAAAAATGGAACTAGGGGAAAATGCAAAGGAGTCAAAGTTTATAAATGGAGATCAGAAGGAGCAACTGAAGTGAGTGCTAAATAAATATGAGAGTGTTTTTTCTGACGTTCCCAGAATTATTCAAGGATATGAACATAGAATAAAACTCATGAGAAATCAACCAGGTATGGGTGTACCCTATTCCTCATCAATATATGGGTGAGGTAGAGGAACAGATAAAAAAAATGGTTCAGTGGGAAATCATCTCTAAGTGTTCCTCCCCTTTCAGCAAGCCTATTGTAACTGTAAAAAAGGACAGGTACATTTGACTGTTTGGATGCTCATCAATTAATCAAGATAACTATTGCTGATACAAATGCCTCTTCCCCTAAGACCGAGTTATTAGCAAAATTCTGCAGTAAGAAAATATTTTTGATGTTTGATTTGACAGCCAGTTACTGGCAAATCAAGATGCACTCTAAGGATCAGAAATACATCACATTTAGGTATAATAGGTGGGCATACAACTTGAATCAGATTCCCTTGGTTTAAAAAGTAGTGGGATGGGGCTAATACAGTGTTTAGATCACATATTATCAGACAGCATAAAAACTTTAATAGTAATGTATATGGATGATATTTTATTGGCATCAGAAAGTATAGAAGAGCACTTCATGCATTTAGAGCTGTTGTTATGTGAGTGCATACAGAAGGGCATTGAAATTAATTTCAGTAAAAGTAACTTAATGACCACTGAAGTAAAATTTTTAGGCAACATAATCAGTGAAAAGGGAATCTGACCAAATCCTGAGAGAATTCAGGCAATCCAAGATTTTCCTAGGCCTCGAAACAAACAACATTAAGTTCATCCTTGGGTTATGCAATTTCTATAACCACTTTTACAAAAAAAAATTTTGATATGGAGCCATTGCTGCAATTGCTCAAAAAGGAAAGAACAGTAGGTATGGACTGAGTAGCATGAACATAGTTTTAAAATGTGAAGGCATGTCTTTTTAAGGGAGGTTATGCTGTCATACCCTGACTTTCATAAGCAATTTTTTGCACAAACCAGTAGCAGTGGGTTTGGATTGAAGGCTATTTTGTCTCAAATACAAGAAAGGGAGGTCAGCATGGGGTCCTTTTCTTTATTATCTGATTATTAAAGGGTCCTGAAATAAACTACACCGTAACCAAAAAATAGGCTCTAGCAATTACATGGACGTTCAAAACGTTTCATCAATTTCTGATAGGTTCTGAAGTGGTTGTAATTACCGATCACAAAAGCCTCGAATTCTTAAGCCATAGATTTCTTACAAATAGCTGGTTAATAAGGTGGAGTTTATTTCTTCAAAAATTCAATTACAGAGTGAGATATTGCTACAGTAAAGAAAATATTGTAGCGGACACATTAAGCCAATATCCTGCAGTACAAGAGCAACATCATTTTAGTTGTGACAGCACATATATCATGTTGACATAAATCAATGAAAGTAATGAGGTAGAAAATGATCTGCAGGGGTTAAAGTGTTGGCAGGGCAAGGATGGTGATTGCAAGCAAATAATGAAGTATCTACACCACCAGCCTGTGACAAAAACTGAAAATAGCCCACTGTAGAGAGATAGGAAATGTTATTGCCTAAAATGGGGGCTTTTACAGAGTAAAAATGAAAAGGACAAACAAAGGTGGATCATTCTGGATTCTATGAGGAAATGTGATTAATTATATACATTGAAAGTATGGACAGTATGGGGCAGGTAAAGTTGAAGGATGGCTTTTACTGGCCGGGAATGTATGCCATTATCTTAGATGTCATAGATGAGTGTAAAATATGCTCTAAAACTAAACCACTTAATCTTCTGGGGTGGGGCCACTGAAGCCCATATACATGCAATAACTGAACAGTTTCTTAGCAATAGACTTTATGGACCATTGCCTCCATTTAATAAAAAGAAATATTGTGGCAAATGATGTGTTTTCAAAATTTGTGGCAGCATACCCTGTGACTCAGGCAAACGATAAGCAAACCATAAGGGCCTTAAAGCAATGACACTTTGGAACTGTGGGAATTCCAAGAAAAATTTTGTTGGACCATGGGACACCATTTGTATCCAACAAGTGGAAAAAATGGACAGAGATGCAGAATAAAATGTCAATTCATAACCCACAGTTCAATCTGTGTGAATGGGTCACAAGGGAATTGAGAATGTCTAATTCGGGTATACATATGATGATCACTGAAGGTTGGTGAAGGAAATCCTATGGATACTTAATATGATAAATTGGTTGAGTCTACAGGGTTTGAACCCATCTGGCTTCATTTTGGGAAGGATATACCATACCCATCAAGATCAGTCTGCCAGTGGGAACAGGACTGATAGATAAAAGAAAGGATGCTGAACAAATGCTTAATAAATTAAAGAAGATGGGTGAATTGAAGCAGAAGAGGCAAGCAAGTACTATTGTATGGAGAGTTTTGTTTGTTTTATGCCAATTTTGCCTTACTCATATAGTAGTGCCCTCTGTATTCTATAAGTTGAAATATTGTTCAACTTTGAATTAATAAATAAATATATATACAATTTTAAAGAAATTTTTTTTTTTACATAAATGCATTAAAAAGTAAAAAAAAAAAAAAATCAGTTTTTTTTTTTTTTTTACAATATTCTTTATATTATATAATCTAAAATAAAAGTGTGCAGTTCTGATGTTTAGAAATAGAATATTTCTAAATATGGGCATTGCATGTGTTTATCTTTTGTTGCATAATAGCATGAACACTTTGAAAGCTTTTTAAAACCTAAGTGGCCATCTTGAAATAAAAAAAAAAAATTACAAGTATAATTTAAAACATATATTCCATTTGAAGAAGGTAATAAAGCTGATAAAATAATTATTACCTCAAAAAAATTAAGAAAAAGATTTTTAACACTTTTAAACATCTTTATTTTTAAATTGGTTCACCAATTCTAAATTTTGAAAGTTAAAACTGCACTTCCATGAGCAGCTTCATCACATTTGTCTCAAATTGCTGAAAAAAATGATATATAATATGTCTTACCTGAGGTAATTTTTTTATGAAAAAATTACAAAAACAGTGCAATTAGTAACTTCCATTTTTACCAGCTGACCCAGATTCTGTTCTTCCATATCAGGGTATATGCTAGAAATGTTTGGTTATCCTTCCCTGCAGGGTAACTGTTAGAAATATGTTTGGTTTTTAGTGGGTTTAAAAGAACAGGATATAGTTTACAAGATATTATGGAAAGAGAACTTTAGTAAATTGTAATATATTACATTATTATATATTAATTATTATGTTAGTAAAAAATGAAGGGTGACCTTGGTGGTCGAGAGGTCAGCGCGACTGCCTTGCACTTGCAGGCAGTTGCCCAGGTTGCGAGTTCGCGTCCCAGCCGATGCTATGACACTTAAAAAAAACAAAAAAAAAAAACAGTAAGAACAGCTTATGAGATTATGCAAAGACAACTTTAGTAAATTGTAATATATTTAAAAATATAATTAATTATTATATTATTGGGGAAGGGGGGGCACTTAAAATATGTATTTTTTTCAAGTAAATAAAGGGTACTCAAAAAATAAATATCAAACAAAAATTTCTCTTAGAAAATGAATAAAAACTAAGTAAATCAATAAACATCAAAATAAACAAATTTATTATGAGTACTGATTATATGTGTGTGTGGGAGATGATGTATATGAAGTAGATGGCTGAGAGTACACGATCAAGTATGAGTGTTTCATTTGTATATCATTGAAATGTATTATCTAAAATTACATATTTTTTTCATTCACTTCCTGGCCGATTCTTTGACACATGGAAAAAAAAAGTGTTTCTTTAAATTTTTTTTTAATATTTTTTATTTTATATTTTCTATTTGTTGTAATTCCAATTTGCTGATTTTTGTTTTTCATTTTCATTCTCACAAGTATAATGACAAATAACAGTTTATATTTTAATAATGATTGAGTATGTTCAGTAAGCTGAAAGTTGCCAGTTTAATTAAATGCAAAGAATGCTACTAGACTAACATCGGTGGCACATATAGAATTAAAATTTTTAGTGTTTTGTTAAAATTATTTCCAAACTCTTAAAAAAATATATTATTATTGGAAATATATATGCAAAGTTTCAGTTAGATGGGAAATTGAAAAATGAGTGCAAAAATTGAGGTACAAAATTTCATAGATAGACCGATAAAGAAACAGAATAAATTAAATAAATGTGTATAGTTCGTTTACTGCTGACAATTAAGAATAAGATTCCCATTACCACCATTTCATTTTTTATTTGTAGAGTTACACTAAATTATTACTCAAGTTTGAACAAAATAATAAAAATGTCAAATACTTTTCTGCTAATAAAATAAAATCTTTCCCTTCACCTCTTTGTAATACCAACTAAGAATAATTATTGAAGTTTGACCAATGTACTGAGTTTGAGTTTTCCTCATAATTTCTATTCAATTTTGAATATATTAAAAATATTTCATCCAGTTTCTGAATATATATGTATTGTATTAATTTTATCTTAATGCATTTCTATCATGCATTCATTGATAATTATCATCTTTTAGTAAATATATAAATTATTATCCATCATTCTTTATCAAATCAGAAATTATTACATCTGTTTAATTCTAAATGAGTTTTTATTTTATTTTATTAAAGATCATTTTTTATTTTTTGTTATGCATACATAAAGAAGATTAAAACATTAAAAAGAAATAGAATTTTACGTAAATATGTATCATGAATGAAATGTGTATAGCTAAATTAGACTATAATAAATTAATTAGTACCAGCTAACACTATATGCTCTAGCCAAATTACAATCTTCAAAATAATATCCTAGTCACCTACCAATACAAAGTAAGTACCAGACACATACTCCACCATGTCAAGGTGCTGCTTCTTAATAGAGGACTGTAGTGACCTTGGTGGTAAATAACTTCCCCAAACATTTTTACAATCAATATTAAAACATTTTAATATAATGAGTATGCTAATAGCTCTAAACAAGCCATTTTGATAAATGCCACAAGAGAAAGCATTCAAAATCTCTATCTAGAATTATCCCTATTTCCAAAGTAGTTTAGAGCTAATGGCTCTCATCTGTGATGTCTTAGGACATTCAGACACTGGATCTAAAATACAAACTCAAGCCCAGCATTTATCGAATACTTAACTATTAGGTAGAAAATCTGAAATTTTCATAAATCTTATGTCTTCAAATCCAGCTATCTAACTTAAATAGCCATATGGGATAACCAAATTCAGATATGCCATATATTAATAGCCTTGGCAATATAACATCACCAAAATCCTTAAAAACCAAACTAATAGTAAAGAACCAAGTCATAAATTACATGACTTGATTAGCTTGTATTTTCAAATGTAATATAATGAGCATGTTAATAGCTCTCAACAACCTTTCTTAATAAATGCTATAAGCAAAAGTATTCAAAGTCTCTATCTAGAATTATTCCTATCTCCAAACTGGTTTTGAGCTAATGGATTTCTTCAGTGAGCACACTCATTACATTATACTTGTAAACATTTTAAATAAGATATATGTCATTAATTTGCTTAATCATTAATCATAATGGTATATATATGGCTGCCTTTTACTTTGTGTTGGTATGTGACTGAAGGTATGGTTTGGGGTTTTTATAATCTAACAATAGGGCTAGAATATGTAATTTTTTTTTTCATATGTCATAGCATCGGCCGGCATGCGAACCCACAACCGTCTGCAACCAACTACTTGCTTGCAATTTTAGTAGATGCTCATATCATCATTTTCTCCCATTATTAATTCATTGCAGAATGAAGATCTCTTCAAGTTGTATCCAGCTTCTCTGATCCCTAACTTATCTTCTTCATAAATCATTAACAATTTTTTTTATTTTATCCTTCATTTCAGATATGATTTCTCTGTAAGTCTTTTACAATCTATTAGTGTTCAATTGAAATCTTCAATTATCCATCTATCATTATCTTTTCTTGCCAGGATATCTAGTCCAGCTCTATATAATTTCCTTAATTTTTCCATTAATATGTGTTTGTTCTCTTGTCCATGGTATTCATTTTCAATCTCTTTTTGTTACTCCTAACATATGTGTATATACTGTAATGTTTAAGAGAGTTTATGCACATGTGGTCAACATCCATCACCAGAGGGCACATCAACATTTACGATCTAGAATTTCTTTCAACAAATATTCACTTCATTAGGGGTTTAGCCACTGATCTTTATATAGGGAGGTAGGTCATGGAGATCTAAATACTCCTTGGAATATCCAATTGGCCAACAGCAGATCATAGTACAAATAACAGTAATTAATAAAAGAGACCTAATAAATAAATAAAATAAAATGTATTAAGAATGCATTAGATTAGATTAAAACAGGTACTAAAATGATTTTGAGTTGTTGGAAATAATTAACCATGATAATATTATACCCACTACTTAATCTATTTATTGAATTAACTTAATGGGCATTAAGCATTGTTAGCTGAGAGGTCATCTCAGCCGCCTTGCAAGCAAGTAGTTGGTTGCAGACGGTTGTGGGTTCGCGGCCTGGCTGATGCTATGACATATGAGGAAAAAAAAACTTTAAACCTTAAATGATATATATGCACTTACATCATTTTTAATATCTAGGGTTAAAGAGATCAATAATATCTAACTTGATAACTGTTAACTGATAATCATTTATATATTTGCGAAATGACAGTAATTATAATGAGTACACTATTAGAAAGATGCCATTGTATGCTAATATTATGAACATGAGATAAATATACAACAAAGAGACTAGTTACATCAACTTTCAGGAGTCATTTACATTTTTGTCAGTGTTTATTAGCATATAAGAATGATAATTTGTAATATAAATTGTATGTATATCAAATATTTCTAAGAAAGTACGGATTTATATATCTTGAACTTATGTCATTATGGAAAGTGTCTGCTTTTGTAATATGTCACATCTAGAAAAAGTTGATTTCTGAAAACTTAGAATAAATAATAGCATCTGTCATGAAAATTCTTACCTCAATTTGAAATCTAATTAACGACATGCAGACCTTAATTTTAACACGTAGGATTGCAATCTATTTTTTATTGGTGCTGCAATTAGATTAAAAGATTTCAATGGCCAAAATCATTAACATTAAACAATTTTAATGAACACTTAAATGTTTAGTGAGTATCATAGTTGAAAAAGGTTTTAGTTGTAATTATTTTACCTAGAATGTTTATGTAACAGAATATTAATAGAGATTAGGGAAAATTATCTTTAGGAGAGAAAACATTCTTCTCTAGGAGAAAGTACGCTTCTGTACTTGTTTATCTTTTACTCCTAAGGTTGACAGAAAAATTATTTTTCATGTGTTTATAATTTCATTTTTGTAAAATTATTGAATATTTCTAAATATGTATGTGATATTTATATCTATTTTTTATTTGGATATATTTCTTTTTTAGAAGAAAATTACCCCTGTCAAAGATGTGTACAATATTATATAGGAAATGGACACTATCAATAGCTTTATTTTAAGTATTTTTTTTGTTAAAAAGTTGATTTTGCATAATTCTGCAATTTTATTATTTTCTTATATGCTTTTAACAAAATGTAATCAAAACTTAAAAGATATCCTTGAGAATATTTTTTTTTTATTAAATAATTTTTTTTTTTAATCTGAAATTAAATTCTTTGTTTCAATTACTTTAGTGCAATTTATAATTTTTTTTATTTGCAAAGTTGATATTTTATTTTTAAAATAACTTTAAGTTTAGAATTTATACTTTTTATGAAATTTATCTCAAAGACAAAGATTTGATATAAAATTCTTTTTTTTTTTTTTGAGCTCTAAAAAAAGTATTTGCAGATTGTTCTACAATTAAGTTTTTTTCTAATACAATATAAGAAAAAAGAGTGCTAATTGACAAAATCTGTGTAGAAATAGTAATGTTAATATCAAAATTGTTTTGGTGAGTCACTAATATTTCAGACAATCCTGATGAGGTCATGGCTAGGGCTGTCACATGTGGGTGTGCACATTATTCCTCACACACAAACGCATCTCATCAAGCCATGCCACCATGATAATTAATAAAATGTATATGTAAATGAAAGTGTTTAGATTTCCATATCAGTCCATTGTTGGAAATACATTCTAATTGTAAATATTTTTTATTTAAATATGAGAGGGTTACTTTTTTACTTAGTCTGGACATTTACTCAAAATATATTACCTATTATATACTCTTCCACTGTGATAAACCAAACAGTCCATATCAGTATTTTAGGGCAGACCATTCAGAAGAAACTGTTATAGTAATCAATTCAAGGAAATAACATCTATTTAAGTATCCTAGTTTGTAAAAAATGATGCATTACTATCATTACTTAAAAATAAACTTAATTCTGCAACATGTTGGTAATACTTCTATAATAAGTAACTACATTTATCAGTCATATTAAAACTTTTTCAAAAGAGGAATACTAGAGTATGTATCCCTCGGTTGCTATTCCCCCTCGGCTATTTGCCAATATTAAACCGCACAAGAACCCACACCCATTCCTCCTGATGATCGATTTTGGTGGTGCTTATTACTCCAAAGCTGCAAAATGAATAAACCAATAGCTTTTCGCTATGGCAAATGTGCTGTGAAATTGTCCTTCGAATCTGTGGATCTAATTAAGCATGCCTGTCTAAACCAGCAAGACTGCCTCACATCACTTGACATCACTCAACTCTACAGATTGATCCCTCACATGGCTTCCATTCAGCTGATCAAACAAAAATTACAAAGCATAGAATGCAATCCTTATAAAACAAAGTTCATCGTTGAATGTTTAACACCGATCCATAATGACATCACAACCTCTTTCAACAAAAATTACCAACTAGTGGCATCATCTCAAGCATTTTCCTGAAGTAGATTGAAGAAAGGATTATACCTGCATACTGTGTCTCAATCCCTTTTTACTATATCTTTGTTATGTTGACATTTTTGTATATGCTTCTGACCCCACAATCTCACAAATTCAGCAAGACTTCATGCATGCCACATCCCTCACTCTAACCCATGAAAGTGAGGATATTTCGAAATGGAGTTTAAATACATTGAACTCTCTATACAACATGACTGCACATCAAAGGATTATTAAACCCATACATGTGCATGGCTTTATCCATCTTAACTCACATACACCATGCTTCCATAAATTAGTCACACTTAACCTCCATTTATGTAAATTTGAATCACACAGAAAAGATAATATCACTTCTTATCAGAATTGCACAGCATGGGGATCCAGATCTCTTACAAATCATTAGAAACTTTAACCACAAAGCACTCACACCCTCCTTCCTCTTAACTCTAAGCCTTGGATTTTCTCTTTCTCTATATACCTAACATAACCCACCGCATTTTTAAAATTATTACTCTTTCATCAAATAGCTCTACACACATCCCCCCTCTACAATGCTTATTTAACAACTCAAAGAATAGTTTGCCAGCTGATACCCACTCCTAGATCATGTACAAAAACAAATGCCATAACCCCACCTGCCCCTCCATTTACTGCAGTCAATCTCAGGCCAACCTCTCTACTTGCATTGTTCAACACATTTATCTCTACAACAAAGCTAAAACCAATTCGGATACTCTTTCAATTTTTTTTAACATTTTTCCACAACTGGCCATGCCTTTGTTCCTTCTTCTGTCAAGATTGTTTGCACTGCGCACAATTGTGCCAAGTTAAGGAGTATGGCACATCTTTAAAGACAAATATGCCATTAATAAGGAAATCCTGCATTCCCCATTTCCAAAAAATGACCTACTAATCCATTATAATGCAATATGTGAATTAAATGTAAGTTAGCAAAAACTATATATATATATATACAGCCTCCCATCCTCATCACAACCATTGCTTTGTCTGTGACTGATACCAGTTTAAAGCTAGCTGAGCACATTAAATTAAATTATTCGTTAGAGCTTTGATCCATATGTTTTTTTGCATATATTTATTTTGATACATTGTATTTGAGATCAATTTTATATTACCTTTATTACATAAACCACTATTGCATGTTCATTTCATTGTATTGATAAAGTGTCAGACTTCGAATGTGGGATCCACTGTCGTTTTGTGCAGTGAAGCCTTTTTTTTAACATCAGTATTTTTTTCAATACCGATATTTTTTTTTTGTGTGTGTGTGTTTTACTAATCGGCTTTTTCTTGGATTTGAACTTCCATATGTTTTGTTACCTAGCTAAAAACTTTATAATTCATCCATAATACTACCCAAATATATTAAAAAATTGTTGTTTTTTATTGCTGCTTTTAGCTACATAACTTTACAAATCCGAGAAAAACAAAATTCGTCAAGCATTGGTGGTCGAGAGGTCAGCAACAGCTGCTTTACAAGCAATTGTTCTGGGTTAGTGGGTTCGCTTCCCGGCTGATGCTATGACACATGACAAAAAAAAATCAAAGAAAAACAAAATTTGTAAAATATATAATTTTTAAAACTATTTTATGCCAAAATATTTAATTATAAACAAATTTCATTATATTGATATTATCATTTATTACCTTCAATCTATTAAATGTAGCAACGCTATCTTTGAAAGCTCTTCTAAGTGGACGCACAATTGGAGCATAAGACATTTGTTTTCTAAAAGAACAACCCAAAGGTTTAAATTTTTATAGTTACCCAATATAACCTCTCATTAAACAAATATTGTGCCAATGGTTTTTAAAAAGTTATTGAATAAACAAAATACGTATAAAAATTGAAAATGTTGGACTTATAATTTGTATATAAGAAAGCAGTGTAAAGATTTTATTATTGAAAGAATATAAATGAAGCTAACTTCATTGATAGAAAATACAAACAAGTTAGGCATGAGAGATTCTGAATTGAACTAAAAGTAACTTACAGGTTTTGGAATAAATGAGAATTTCAGGATTTTAACACACTAATTGACATGCTGATTAAAGATGACCCAGTTAGTGCAACAGAATTTGAGTTACGTCAGCCTTGTTATAACTATAGTAATTCAGAAAAAATAATGGAGATAAGTTGATATGTAAAGGATTGATTCCTGACTGTAAATAATAAGTTGTATAGGATATCTACACGCCAACCTAATCTTATTATGTCTTAGTCAGCCCAATGAGGTTGCTTAGATTGTTAAAGATCAGTAAACTAGAAGTAGAATTACTTATTTCATGAGTTGTAGTGATAGTTATATGTATATCAGGTTCCCACATATGTGTATGTTCAGTTATTCCGCTTGCTATTAAACCATTGTGTCCTGTGCATATTTCTTATGCTACTAATGAAATGTCTACATTTGTGTGATCTTATATCACTAATTGAGGACATAACACAGATAAAATGTCAAGTTATTTGGAGCTCAAAACAGAGAAAAAAGTTAAAGTAAGTTGCTTCTGAGAGTGAAAAATCTGAAACTTCTAATTTACATTAAATTTTAATTAATATTTACTAAGGCAATAAACCTAAAGCTTGTGCGGTTAAAAATGCAAAGGTAGGGACCTCTACAGGTCTTAACCACAAGCTTATGCATTGGAAGAAAAGAGGGGAACCCTTCTTTACTTCAACCTACTTTCTATATAAATAGGTGAGAGCGTGAAGCCATTCAATACATCACCTATTAAGTCCACAATTCCTATTATACATAAATCCTCGCGAAATCTTTCGATTTACAATGAGTCAATGGAAAGATCTTATAGTTAGAAATCTATTACGATAATTTAAAGTTGTAATTATAAATTTATTTAACGCACATTGATTATATAAGTAATATTTACTAAGGCAATAAACCTAAAGCTTGTCAGCACTTGGCCAAAAATTATGAACATCAAAATTAATTGAAAATTCTATTAGCCAGATAGTTAATAAGGATTTTCCTAAAGATGAGTCTGATCGGAAGTTTTCAGACTTATATTATCATTATTTATCACATGGAAATAAAATTTCTATAAGTTATTTTGAGGTGACCGGAATCAGAGAGTTCATCAGTAAATAAAAAGGTAAAAGTGAAATAATATAAATAATTATAATTTTTTAATGGTCCATTGTCTCTGTATCTTTGTTGAACAAAATTTTATAGAATTCATGTCAAAGTGTTGACCAGGAAGCGAACCCAGGCCAGCTGCTCGGAAGGCAGCTGTGCTAACCGCTAGGCCACCAATGCTTGACAAATTTTATAGAATTCATTTTGTTTAAATTTACAAATTTTACTTAATGGGATTGAAGATGCTGGAATTTAACTTGCACACAAAGGTATATCTATTATCTTTGTGGCATCTCTATTTATAGTTCACCCCTATTAACACTTCCTCTAAATTCCGATGCAAGATGAAATAGCTATCTGCCATGCATATGACCTTGGTTCAAATCCTGATCATGTAAACTTAAAAATGTTTTAGTAGGTTTAGGATCCCCCCTCCCCAAATTATCTGACCATAACTAACACCTAGTTGGCCATACAATAAATAAATAATAATAAAACGATTTATTACTAGAGAATTTATGTTAAATTCAAAGACTAAAATAATAGAGTTCTGGTGGGAGTTGAGCCATAGAATCCACCTACTATTATATTTAATCAGATAGGAATATATTGATTAATAAATAAATAAATAGATATTTTTATCTAGAGAATAAAAGAAAAATGGTAAACTATTCAAGTTCTCACCATCTAAAAGTTGGCAATCCAAATGAATATTGCCTCCTTTTTCATTATTTCTTTATTAAAGGCTCATGTGCCAATCTTAGCTCTGAAATGGCCTATTGAAAAACTGTTTTATTTGATAAGCTGTTTAAAGAGAAATTGAAAAAAAAAAAAAAGAGAGAATCAGATGAGTTTGGTGTTATCTGATTTCAGTGAAGTTTTAGTTTTCTCCATTCATCAACAACAAGCATAACTTCATATTTTTTTTTGCTCTGGGCAGCTATCAAAAGATTTTGCATAATGTGGCTTTACAATTATTCTTAAAACAATAATTATATGATTTTATCTAAATCAATTGACAATTAAATGCTTGTAAAATGCTAATAAATAATTTAGAAATTGTAGTTTTAAAAAATGTCAGAGTTGAGAGGAATAGTAATAATGATAAACTAAGTTACCTCCTTTTAATATTTTAATGCATCACCTTAACTATATATAATTAGGTTTAAGAATTATATATTATCTACTAAAAAATTAGGAATATTAAAATGATCACTTCAATGAGTGGCGAGTCATCTACAATGGCACCAAAATTGAATTTAAACATGGCAATATCTTTTTTTTATTTCATCAGAAATTAGTTTATCCTTTTTCTGAATATCTGAATAAGTCAATCAGATTATATAATGAATAAATTCTTCTGTAAGTAATTTTGAATTATGTTTCTTTAAAAAAAAAAATTAAAATGATTTATTTTAGTGAATTCATGCCCATATTTTCCCACAATTTTTATATTGTTACTTTGAAGACAAATTAAAGGCATTTAATACTATCACTTATTTTTTTTAAAAGTAAGATAATTGATTTGAAAGATGATGTGGGTGTATACATACGGATGTTTTATGAGGCTAGTTGTTATTTTATGCAATTTGTATTTTAATCTATTGTTAATCTACTAGTTGTAATATATATAAAATAGCTGCTTTTAATATTTCAACCATAGAAGTGGTTTTCATAGAAACAGTCCTCTGGTTGAAATATTAAATTAGATGTTTAGAGTATAGACAAGTAATTACATTTCCTTTTATATATATATTTACTTTAATGGTTAGTATATTTCTTATTGTCTATTTTCATGGATTTTAATTTGATTAAGAATAGAATTTATGAGATCATATATATTCAAACATATCTCATGTGGAATTTACCAAGTCTATTTTAAATAATGATTAAACTGCCCTCTAGTTTCCGTGTTCAATAACATAACCTTTTATTGTAAAATGGACCATGAAACACCTCTTACTGTATAACTCTAAATAAGAAATCTAAAATACAATGAAAAGTCCATAGTCCATTTTTTTACTGAAAAAAAATTATTGAATGTAGCAGCTAGAAAGCAGTTCAATTATTATTTAATAATAGACTACGGTAAATCTCACATATTATATTTATTCAATACAAACACGTGTATATAATATCTATGGTATGGATAGTTTTTTTTTACCAAAACAAATCTTTTTTTATATTAATAGGATCAGGATCAAGATGGCCAGATAAGTTTTGATGACTACTGCTATTCTATTAGAAATGACTCCATACTGCTGGAGAGTTTCGGTCCGTGTTTTCCCGAACCAAAAGTAAGTAACAGGTTTCCCTATTTGCAGTAATTAATTACACTATTTTTTGTTTGTGAAAGTAATTTTTTATTTAAATTTTTAACAAAAAAAAATTAGAATAAACAATATTACCTAAAGTCAATTTCTCTTTTGAATGTTACCCTTTTAACTGCATTTCATAGATGTTCTAAAAGAATATTAAGTAGATGGCACCCAGCAGCAATTTGACATTTACAATTGTTATATGTTGTTACTTTGGTAAGAGTATTCCATTGTCTAATTATTTTATCTACTCTTAGGCAGAGAAGATTTCTGTTATGGCATTCTTAATAAACTGATGATTAAATACCTCTTGTATTTTTAAGCATCACATGATCACCATCTCTTATACTAGCACATAATTGTTTATGGAGAGTTTTGCCTTGTTTGTATTTTTAACATGTTTGAAAAGGAATGATTTTAATATATTTTACTAGTACTTATTGTATCTCAAATTTGGCATTTAATATATGATGCATAGATTTTAGACTATGTAGAAATATATTGAGAGATGTAAGATGAGAGTAACAAGGGATATTGATAGCAAAATATGTGATTTAGAAAACAAATAGGTATTTCTGACTATCATTAAAAGAATTAAAAGACTGAAATGTAGTTGGTCTAATCATACTAATAGAAGAGATGGCAAAATATAAAGAAGTAAAATATTGAACCAAATTCCAAAAAATTGTAGAGGACCTAGAAAGATATTGCTTGTGAAATGGTTGAATGAGATAAAGCAATTTGTTTGCTATATTAAAGAGAAACTTTGGATCAAAAAAAAATTGGTTCAAACTAGAGCCAGATCTTCATTTTACAATGGATTGATAATGTTTGAAAATTTTGATGAAAATATAATTTGTATTATGCATAATAAATATTAAATCATCCACTAAAGTGTATTCTTTTCAGGGTTCAACATTTTGTTATCAACTAAAAAATTAATCATTGGAACTTTTGGAATGTGATACTAGCAAAGTTCAAGGTTTTCTTTATTTAACATAAGAATGTGGCTGAAAGAATATAGATATGAAATGTTTAATATATATATAATCAATAGATCAAATTCTCATTCTCTTATTTAAAATTATCTAAATAAATTAAGCATAAATTCCAACAAATGCTAAAGTCAGATGTTTATCACTCTATCTTTTAATAGTTTATTTTTCATTATATAACTCATTGAAAGGAATATAAACCACTAAACATCACATGATCACCATCTCTTATGTTAGCACATAACTGTTATTAAACAGGCAAAACTCTCCATACAGTAGTGCCACCCTGTGTCAACCAAAGTAATCAATAGATGTCAGATCTAGGTGCAGTGCTCTCAGATCCAAAGCCCCTCACTGACGAAGGCCACAAGCCAGAAACTAGTCTGGGGATATTGGATGAGTAGACACTAGATAGGGATTTTATGCATAAGCCTTCTGGTATCCATTGATTACTCTGGTTGGCACAGGGTGGCACTATTGTATAGAGAGTTTTGTCTGTTTAATGGACGGAATATAGTTACTTCCATTTCAGTTATATATATATATATAAACAAAAAACTGAAATAAATTCTACAATATTCAATATACCAATTTATAAAAATAAAAATTGGCTATAGCCAGCTTACAGCATGTAAGCCATCTTGAGTAACATTTAACAGTTAAAATTTAAAAAAATAAATCTCATTAAAATCACAAAATATTAAAGTACCCACATGAATAGCCGACTTCCCATATATTTATGTACATTAATAATTATATTGTTTATTCAATAAATTGTCTGGCATTTTATAAAATATGCCTCTTTGTTTTTTCTTTATATATATAAATATTTATGTATACTTATAATAAATTAACTATTTTATGAATTTAAAATAATGTTAACAATAACTGAAACACAGGCTTATTATATATCTGTTAACAATAGAAATTAAAGAATTATATTCTTGTAAACAAAAGATAAGTATAGGTTAATAGAGAAAACTTATTTAATTTCATTATTATTAATTAATAATTGATGCTTTTGTGCCAAGAATGGCAAATTATGGAGAGGTTACTTTGTTATTTTGTATTTTTTAGTCAGCTATTTACATAAAAGCATTATTTTTTTAAAAAAAATTTTTTTACATTTTTTTTTTTTTTTTCATGTATCATAACATCTGCCGGGAAGTGAACCCACTAACCCGGGACAACTGCTTGTAAGGCAGCTGTGCTGACCTCTCGACTACCAATGCTTAGTTATATTTACATATTATTTTAACAAATAGTTAAAACTACAGCAAAAATAACAAAAATTATAATTTAATAATAAGATATGAAAATAAAAAATACACCTTCTAACAAACAAATTCTAAATTTAAATATCATGTGATCATCTACTATTCTACTATATAAAAATATTTATGTATTGGCTTTTTAATTAAGTATAAGTTAAATGAATATTAACAAAATTTGATTCTACAAATGTAATGTTTCATCAGATATATATTATTTTAATTTAATTTAATAATGAAATCAATACTATCAAAATTTTATTCTTTAAACGTAATATTTCTGTTGGCTCAATTATTAAGAAGTTTTCTTGGGAAATGTAAGGTTGTGAATTTAAGTTCTATATAGGAACTGATTGTGTGACTCTGGATATATTGATCTTCAAATTTCATAAAGCTTAAAAAAAGTATATCAATTTCTGCAAAGAAGCTATTATATTCCAATTGCAGTCTATGTGAAGATGAATTAATAGAATATTTCAAGATAAAGTAAATAAAACAGTTCATGACATTTAGAGTTAAAAATTGGAATTCTAAAGGACATTTTTGTGATTGGCTGTTCTAATAATAACTTGCCATGTATTCATTCTTTCCCTACATATCCCACTATTCATTTTTATATATAATTTAACTTTATAATTATATTAAAAATATTTGTCCTGAAGCCTTTTTAAAATTTTTTAATATTTGATTGATTATGTAGGTTCAAAATAACTGATCTATATGCAGAACATATATAGTTAAATAATAATAAGAATGATCATGATAATAATTACAGCTAAGAGGAGACTTGTGCAAGGACTTATTCATAATAGCTTTCGTACTTGCGTGTTTTCAAATAAACCAAGATGGCAGCTTGCATTTTTAATAAATCTACAGGTTCAGGAGCCCTCTAAAAATGTTTGCACAAGAATGCCTGCTAGAAAACATATTTAATATTTACATTTTATTTTTATTACTGTTATTTTTTAAAAAAATGAATCATTGCGGAAATTATTTACAGTTCTTTTTTTTTTTGGGGGGGGGGGATTAACTTATTAACAGAAAAATGCAAAAAAAATATAAAAACAATATTTACGCTGCAGCATGCAATCATATTGTGACCATTAATGCACACTTTTCAGGACAGCAGGATCTTGTACTTTTGGAAATAGTCCACTGTATCACGTTCTGTGACAGGAAGGTCCCAATTTTTTATAATTATGACAGTTTACCAAAAATACTGCTGACAAAAAGAAACACACTGAATTGCATTAAAGCAGGGGTCCCCAACCTTTTTGCACTTAAGAGCACATTCTATAATACCGGCCAGGTGGCGGGCACCATTTATTTTTTCAATCAGGTGGTGGGCACCATTTATATTTTCAATGTAAATTTACAGTTCGATATTGTTAATAATACACTTAATGTACAAAAAAATATTTTTTCAAAAATAAAATTTTAACATATAATTAACGTTTATATTTTTACACTATAAAAGTATAGTATGCCTACAATTTGATTACAATATAATACAATAATTTATAAGAAGTTTTAAAAATTAAATTTATTTGTATTAGATAAATAATTTTTTATCGTGTTCGGATAGCAGCGGGCACACGTAAAATGGTCTGTGGGCGCAATGGTGCCCGCAGGCATCGGGTTGGGGACCTCTGCTTTAAAGTATGGCAATGTTAAGCATTTCTCATCATTTTTCATTTTATACGAGTAAAACAAAATTAAAATAAAGCTTACTAATGAAATTTATCAGAATTTCTTTTTTAAAATTTAACAATCAGTTTAGTAATTTTATTTTAATTTAACAACTAACACATCTTTGGCAGATTATACGTCCTCAAAGCTATACGTTTATCAAAAATATGGGCTGCCATCTTGGTTTACTTAAAAACTCACAATTACTTTAGCTTTCAAATTCCAAAATTAATTTTAAATAAAAAAGAAAGAATATAATATATAGATTAATCATATGCAAAATATGCAGTGAATCAATTTACAAAGATGAATATTAAAAAAAACAATAATAAGTAAAAATAGTTATATGCAATACAATAACCAAAATTACAAACATTTGTTTTTGTTTTTAATATAAAATATAACTATCAAATTCCAAGAATCATATGCATTAATCTTTTACTAAGAGTAATATAATAATAATAAAAATATTTTATTACAATATGATAAATAAAGTTGCAAATATTTTTTAAATACAGGAAATGAAATGCGAGCAACTTCTAGAGAATAAATAGCAACAAAATAAACAATCCGAAATCATTGTAACTCAATTATTTAGATTATTTACTAAAATAAAGTCTGGCAATGTCAACTGTAATTTTTGGTTAAATATTAAGAATGAAAACTTTATGTTATAAAAACGAATAATAAAATATTTTTTCAAAAAGTAAAGAGGAATTTATAATTTTTATAGTTTTGTGAATATTTATGGGTGGAAAACCAAATGGAATATTATGAAGGTTTTGGAAGATGAAAAGAATGGAGTTTCGTAATTTATATTTATTGGGTTTCTTTTAATAACAATGGTTTTGAATTATAAATGAGTAAATATAATTATTTAAATAATTTTTGTTCAAAACTTATTAAATTAATAAATAAAACTAATTTTAAGATTTTAATTAATAATATTATGTATTTTTTTACAATATTTATATTGTTTGATTTTTATGACTAATTATTATGATTATTATATATATTTTATTATGAATTGCTTATAGAAAAAAGAGATGTAAGTAAGAAATTATAAATTAATTCAAGATAATAATAATTCATAAAAGTCAAACAATACATTAGAAAATAGATAATAGTATTAATTAAAATTAATTTAAAATTTTCTACTTTTATTTATTAGTTTAATTAAACCACTAAACATCACATGATCACCATTTCATGCTAGCACATAACTGTTAGTAAACAGGCAAAAACTCTCCATATAGTAGTGCCACCTTGTGCTAACCAGAGTAATCAATGGATGCCAGAAGGCTCCTCACTGATGAAGGCCACAAGCCAGAAACTAGTCTGGGGATATTGGATGAGTAGGCACTAGATAGGGATTTTATGCACAAGCCTTCTGGCATCCATTGATTACTCTGGTTAGCACAAGGTGGCACTACTACATGGAGAGTTTTTGCCTGTTTATTAGTTTAATTAATTTTGGTACAAATTATGTTATATTAATAAATTTAAAATTAAAAAAATATTATTATAAATTATCAAATAGCTTTATTGCTCGGCAGTTTATGAGAAGTTCGAGCACCAGAAATGCCGAATTGTAATCTGCTTCGGTACCTTATGTCCCAGAGTCTGGCACTCTATTACTGTCCTAATCCATGCAGGGCTTTGTTATTAAATATATATATAAATTTATATATTATAGTTAATTAATTTATTTATGTAAACATAATTCATCAGTGAAAATCACTATAAAAACAAACAAAATGTTCTGTCATACATTAAATCCATAGTTTGATAAACCACCCAATACAGATAAATTTTTTGCAATATTGCACCTCTGATAGAATAAATTAGAATTATTATAAAGGTTGGAGAGAGAAAAAGATGAAATTGAGAAAATATTTTACACCTTTGATAGAATAAACTGAATAGAGCCAGCCCAAGTGGTGCGACCGCACTAGATCCTGCATATATTAAGACTCCACACTTGCATGATCTATGGTTTCTGTGAAAATCAATGTAATTCTCTTCTTTTCTTTTTACTGTCAAAATTCTGTATTTTGAAAGCCTTATCACATCAAATTAATACAATTATAGAAGCATTGGTTGTTCAGTGATGTAGATTTTTCATCTTCGTAGAATGTGTAGACTTAAATATTTCATAATGTTCTGATCATATCTGCTGTATCCCCAACTATGGCTGGGTGACAGCAAACAACTATACAATAAACTCAACAAATAACAACACATATATATTTAGCAATAACAATTTATTAACAATTAAGAAAAAGAATTATTATATGGATCTTTAACATAAATATAAAGTCTGTATTTGAGCAAGCCTAATTCATAGGTTAATTACTGAATAGCAAATAATGTTTACACAGTTTAGGTAAGTTATTATTTACTTTAACTTCATTACCATCTATCATCTTTATAACACAACCCTCTAAGAGCCTCTTGAGGTATTTCAAAATAATAATTAAGACAGAGACGGGCTGTTAAAAGTTCTAGTTGGCTTAGTGACCTACAGGAGCCTAGATCCTGGGAATTAAGTCCTCTGATGATGATCTGCTGCTCTAAAAACTCATGGAACAGTAACAGTAGCAGCAATCACAGAAAAAGTCTCCAGTCCTTTTTTCTCATCAATATATAATCTCTCTCTTCATTTCCTTCTCTCTTTCTGGAGTATTTTTACTTTGGCTTTGTTCTCATACAATGAAATTTCTCTTAGGAATTTATTTCCATATCTGTAAGGTTTTAGATCTATACAATTAATTAGAGTCGTAAGAATTCATTTCCATATAAGGTAATTTATAAGGTGTATTCAACTAATATATACATGAGACTATGTTTATTTTAAGTACATTCAATTTGAACATTTCTTTTCAACAATTTATTTAGCAACATTTTTACGTTTAAAATATTAATTGATGTTTTGCAATATTAATGTGAAATTAGCATAGATCAAGAATGATTTTCTTCATCAGAAATTTTATATATTGAATCAGAATTCACAAAAAAGTATAAATTCAATGATGGATTTGCAATAAAACATTCAAGGAAATAAAATATAATTTTTTGCATTATAAATATTGTTTTCTCAAATATTCATCATTTATAATTTATATATTATAAATATTAATTTGAGCAATTTTGTTTTTGAGTCAACAAAATAAAGTACATAAAATGCAAAAAAAAATTACATTTTATTTTCTTGAATTTTTTTTTTTTTTAGTAAATTCTCATTTAAAATAAATAATTTTAATGAAAAGAATCATTTTTGAATTGATTTATAATATTTGTAAAGCAAATAAGATATTTAAAAAAAAATATCTTAAGTATTTTTATCATGAGTAAAAGACCCTCCTGGCCACATGAAAATATTGCTCTGGCCCCATTTTTTCTCAAGTTATCTCTGGAATTAGAATGATTACAAAGGTTGGAGAGAGAAAAAAATGTAGTTTAAAAAATAAATATTTTATTTTACCTAATTCTTAATTCAATATTTGCACTACATGCATGTTTAAATAGAAGTCTTATATAGGGTTATTTTATATACATTTTTGAAAATGGTCAACAGCCATATTGATAGCTTTTAGGAGCCATCACCCCTGGACTAGAATAATAGTAGCTAATGATGAATCAGTATTTCACCATTGGAAAACATTGTTAAATTTTCTAAGTTTGTTATTGTTGGTAGAATTACTCTTTTCATGGTATTTCAAGATCCTCTGTGAATGATGTAAATAATAGCAAATATTACGAATAATTATTTATTATGGTTAAAAAACTATATGTATAATAGAAACTTATATAGAGAATATTATATATACATATGCCACTAATATATTTGAATTCAAAACAAAAAAAAAATATCCATAAGTACAATAGATTAAATAAAATTCCAGGAATCTCTTATATTTCTAAATTTTTGAAAAGCATTTACAAAATAATCTTTTATCATTAAATAAAAAGTTTTAGATCTCCGGCAGAAAAAAAAAAGGAACTTGGTAGAAGTTAACTGAAATAATACAAGAAAAAAGGCTACACTTACACTTATCTAATTCTTTAATTAAATTTCTTTAATGTATTTAAACCAATTCAAAAATAGCAATTGGAAAAATGCTTTTAAATAAACAATAATAATAATACTGCAATGTTTTCCCCATGGTATTAAAATTAAGTACATATTTCAGTGCACTTTTTGCAATAAGTATGATAAAAGTTGGTCATAACATTTTTATTTATTTTTTATTAATTTTTGTTGTGTGTGTACACATATATGTTTACTAGAGAGGCTTGGCTCCCTTGTTATCTTTGGTGCCCAACCCCTGGGGCTTGCTCCATTCGACTCCACTCTTTTAGTGGTTTATTGAACATTATTTATTTCTAGCCCTTCTTTTCATACAATATATAGGACATTTTTGAAATTCCAACTATATTAAAGTTGGATAAATTAGAAAAGAATATCATCAAACACATATCTGTTCGATTTAAAATAATCCCAATTTAATATGTTACATAAAATTGTCACGTGATTTTTTGCAAAACTTCTTAAAGTAGACATGTTCTATTTTTAAAAGCAGATTATTTATTGACAAAGAAAAGAAGGATTGAAAGAATGCAATAACAAAGAATATATTATCAATGCTTTTAAATTATTTATTTCAAAAATAAAAAGTATATAGCATTTATTAATTCCTTTTAAATTAAATCCAGTAATAATAAAAAAAAAGGCATCTGGCTTTATTTCTCTGCAGTTCATAAGAAGTTCCAGCGCCAAACATGTGAGCACCAGAATCGATCCTGGAACCTCCCAATCCAAAGTTGAGTGCTCTACCAATCATGCAGAGAAACTCCAGTAATTATTAAATTCCATGGAATTTTAATGGAACAACTGTGGTGTAATGTGATCCTATAACGTGTGATAAGGTTTATAAAGAAATGTATATATTAATGCAATTTATCCACTACTTTGAACACTTTTTAGCAAAAATCTTTTATTGTACATATATGCATACACAATCTTACATTTTGACTGTCCTGCAGTCTTCTTCAGAGCCGCTTTTACCTGGATTTCTTAGGTCTGGAATCAATATTCTAATTTTCCGTATATACAATGTATTTTTTTAACACAATTTTTTTTTTTTACACATTTTGAAAACCAATCTATCTTGTAGCAGAATTAGGTTTATATATAATTTTGAAAAACTGTACTATAAATATATATGGTAATAAAACATATAACTCACTATCATACACAAATTTTATTAACTTTGACAAGACTTGGAATTACATGTTATGAATATGGAGGGACTACTGTATTTTTCAAGTCTGAAGAAGGTTGCTGAATTGTAGAAACTCAAAATATTAATTAAAAAAGAATTATTAAAAACTATAATGCTATTTTTTTATTTATAATTTCTATTTAATCCATTGGATTTTTACTAGCTTTTCTGCAATTGTCAGATTATTCTACAGTGTAATCACACTTAAAAAAATCAAGACAAGAATAAAACAAGTATTAGAAATGTTCAAATATATTATTTCTTTCATCAAGCTTGACATTTTTCAATGTTGTATTTATACTATTTATAAAATAACATTTATTTATTTATTCAGTAATATCAAATCAACATTGACTTCTGGAAATCCTGTGAATCATATTTCTGACTCGGATATCAATATAATTTTTTTATGTTGCAGATATTATTTTAATGCTAGTCAGTTAACATAATTGCTAATTATTCTATTCTTTTTCTGTTACCTTTACTTTTCTAATGATTATTTATTTAGTGCATGTTTAGACACCTTAATTATTAATAAAAATAGAAACCTGTAGAGATTTTCAACCAATAGATAGATTCACTAACTACTTTATTAAATCCTTCAAATCTGCAGCTATAGATTTATCAGTTATTAACTATGTGGTTCATTTGTATTTGTTCATATCTACATAGTGCAAGGGACTATTAAATTTCATATATGAAACTGATTAACATAATCATCATGGGTTGACCTGAATCTGTAAAAGACTATAGTAACATCTAGGAAAATCAAATCCAAATTCTTTTATTGTCAGATCTGAAAAAATAAGCTTGTTTGGAACCTTACAAGAAGTCAATATTTATGGAATAATTCTTATAGAATATTTGAACATCCAGAAAGGGGACTTGGGTGTAAGATAAGTCTTAGGTGGCAAAACTGTTTCTTATTAGAAAGTCCAATGTAACAGCTTTTTATACTTTTTCTGTTAGATAACCAGATTAACAACAACTTGGGGAGAATTAAGAATATAGATTTTTCTTCATATCTATGCTAATATCAAAAGTCATTAGTGTCACAGTTCAAAAGTATTATTATTTTTGTAATGTCAATTTCTGTATCTAGAGTGGTACATAAAATGCATAATTTGAACAATTCTTATCTTTATTTTTAAAATTATGTTTCTACATTTTAAATTTTTTTTCTGGTTTTGTCATCACAACTTTTCCCAATGTTAATTTGTGAAGAATCTCTTGGTTTTAATTTTGTTTTATTTGATGTTTCAAGAGATGAAAATCATTAGAACTGAATTTTTATTGAATATATAAAAGGTCATATTAAAAAATGAGTACTTGTGAGCTTTCAAGTAAACCAAGATGGTACCTTGTATTTTTGATAAATGTAGTTTCAAGGGCCTAAAATCGACTAAAGATGTGTTAGTTGTTAAATTAAAACAAAATTAAAAAATCGATTGTTAAATTTAAAAAAAGGAATAAATTCTGATAAATATCATTAAGTTTTATTTCAATTTTTTTTAAACTTATAACTTGGGAAACGATGAGACACTCTTAACATTGTCATGCTTTGGTTCAATTCAGCGTTTCTTTTTGTCAACCTTTTTAGTGCTTGTCATAATGATAAAAATTTGGGTCCTTCCTGTCACAAACATGATGCAGTGGATTATTTTCAAAGATACAGAATCCTGCTCTCCCAAAAAGTGTGCTTAATGGTCATTATATGATTGCATGCCCCCAACATGAATAAACATAAATATTATATTTATATTCAATTTTTTGTTAAATAAGTTAATCCAAAAAAAAACTAAATATTATAATTAATTTTCCCACAATGATTTATTTGTTTAAAATAACAGCAATAAAAAGTAAAATGTAACTATTAAATACATTTCCTAGCAGGCATTTTTTTTTGTAAACATTTATTGGGGGACCTCATAACTAAATTTTTCAAAAATATGGGCTGCCATCTTGGTTTACTTGAAAACTCAGAAATACTCCCCCCCCCAAAAAAAAAATATTATTTTCATATAAATCATTTATTAAATCTTGAAAATTGTACTTTTTATTTGATGTCATCATCATCAACCATTATCAATCCACTGCAGGATGGTCTCTCAAAGTTCAATCCATCTCCGATCTTTAGCTTCTCTTCTCCACATCGCCCTGCACACTTTCTTATTTCATCCATCCATCTCACATGTGGTCTCTTTCTGGGTCTTTTACAATCTCTTGGAATCCGGTTTAAGATTTCAATTGTCCATCTATTATCATCTCTTCTAGCAATATGTCCAGCCCAATTGCACTTCAATCTTTTAATTTTTTCAATGAGTTCAGTAACACCTGTTTGTTCTCTTACCTATACATTGCATTTTCAATCTCTTCTTATTACTCTCAATATGCATCTCTCCATACTTCATTGCATGGTCTGAAGTCTCTGTATTGCTCTTCTATTAAGTGTCCAAGTCTCAGATCCATAAGTAAGAACTGGTAAAACACATTTATTAAAAACCTTCCTTTTCAAACACATTGGCATATTTCCTTTTAGTATCAAGTTATTTCTACCAAAAGCACTCGCAAGTTTAATTCTGATTAATTTCATCCATTATGTTTTCATTTGTATTAATAATCTGACCAAGATATTTGTAGCTGTTAACTTCTTCTAACTCATCATAATCAATCTTTATTTGATGTACTTGTCGCTATTAAATTCATGTTATAAAATTTTTGCTTTTGGGTTTGTCATTCTACCATTGTGTTAAATATTATCTATCCTCATTACTTTCATCTTTCTAAAGAAGAATTTCATTGTTTTGTATATGATTTATGTTGATATTTCAAATACTTACTTGTCTTGGTAGATGTTGATGAATATTAATGAACTTGATGCTCAGTGCACTTTAATTTTTTGATAATAGTTGTGGTAGAATCAAGAGCTAAAAATCTCGGAATTGAGATTAAAAACATTACATTTGACCAATTGAATAAAGCTGATGTCCTCATTGGTGTTTGAATGTCACATGATCTTTCATGAAGTTAAGCATATAATTAAACAAATTTGAGGACACTTTTTTGTAATGACAATTTATTTATTACTTTACATATTAAATAAATAGTTAAAATGCGTATTGCCTGGGATACATAACTAGTTCAAGTACTAGAAGTGGCATCTGGGCTGTAGTCCATACACCTTGAACTCCAGATTACCACAGCACTGAACCATACAAAACATTTTAAGATTTGAAAGGTGAAACTATTTTTTATTAATGTACATTTCATATTTTCTATTAATAGTTTACTTATTACACTTATTTTTGTTTTTAGGTTTGTCAGGCGTTCCTTATTACTTTTGCTGAGAAATATTCCTTGACACCTGTTTAACCTGAGATAGAATCTATACTAAAATTATATAAATACTATTTATGTAAAAGATTAATTTGTACTTTTACTTATAAATAAATACTGTTTTTATTGTGATATCACCTGGTAATTTTTTTTAATACATTGTATTGAAAATCTTTATATATAAAACAATACGGGGGGGGGGGGTAGTAAATTATCATACATATTTGCATATATATTGTAACACTCCAATGATAGCCCGTTGCATCACTTAATGATATCAGTAACATTAAATCTATTTTCTTATAAAAATAGAAATTTGACGGGTGTGCGCGCGCGAGATATTATACAAACTACAATTGAAATATAAACTTTTAATTTTGCAAAAGGAATAAAATCTTTTATACGAGACTTTCTTTTAATTTTAAAATATATAAATCGATTTTACTTATTGATAATGTCAATTCCAAAACATTTATTTTAATAGTGAATTAATATGTAATTCACTATACTTTCCAAATGCACTTAATTAAAGAATGATGCTAAGGCTGTGTTTTAATAACAAGCCAGTCAGCCTCTTTTTATTGATATTATTGAAATTAAGCAGTTATATAAACTATTTTCAGGTTGAAAAGGTTGTTTTAAGTTAAGTTTCTCAACTTTTAGTTAAGAAATTAACTTAGTAAGTTATCTTAATGAATTTATTTTTTGCAATTAAGGGCAATTGATTTAATGTTTTCAAATTATGATAAATATATAAATAGGAATTAAAACGGGAAATCTTTTAAATTTTAAAATGTAAATTGAGAGAATACGAAATTAAGTGCATTAACAAAATAAATAGGGATGATTTAAAATAAAAAAAAATTAAGCCAGAAATAAGCAAGAGTCCAAAGATTCAGAAAGCCGTGTGTCTTAACTCATGTAAGGAAGAATTATGAAAAGCTATCAAATTTATTTACCAGTTATTTATAAATTGATTTGGAGATGTGAAGAAAAAAAAGTGAGAATATTTAAGAAATATGATTTTTTTTTCTACCACTCTCTTGATGAAAGAAAAAGTATTTTCTACCTACCCCTTGATGAAAAAGAAGTCAATAGTAGCTTATAATCATGCAAGAGGAACAGCGTAATGACATTTATTGTTTATGTCTCTCTAAAAAAAAAATGCATTTATGAAAATGACATTTACTCAATTTTTCAGAAGACAAGTATTAAAATTAAGAAACCTTCTCTCTGAATATCATATAAGTACTATATGACCCAACATATATAAAGATGTGAAATAGATCATAATAGGAGTAAACAAGATAACTATCAAAAAGCATGATAGAATTTCTGGGCGTTTCAGATATTAAGTATTATTCAAGAGGATGGATGAAGTAAAACAAAAAAAGCCAGCTCCCAGATATATATACATCACCAATTATATGAGAACCCCAGGAGGAGGAAAACTACAGAAGCATCACCAACATGAAAAATTCACTTAAAGCTTATACAAAAAATAATTCATTCTCATTAAAAAATGAAATACGACCTTTACCACAAGGACTTATAACTGATATGAGAAATAAAACTCATAAATATGATCTAATCAAAAGTATTTCATATCTAATTTATGAGGATGGGTAGAAAATACCCTTTTATCAAAGACAAGATTATCCCAAAATGTAAAGGAATTCCCAATAACTTTGGTGTTAATCCAGAAGTCACTTTTCTGTCTTCTTAGAAAAAATGTTCACACAGATATTGGATAAGAAATAAGTTGCTAATATCTCCTGTGAGATAAATTAGGGAGGAAGCAAATTTGGGTTAAACTTCAAGTAGGATTTATTAGAAAAGGTATTCTTAGGCATGCCAAAACATCCATGAAATGATAAGAATGTTGTGCATAGATATCGGCACCTTAGTTGTCAGAATAATATATGCAATGGAAGTGTAAAATTATAAATCTTAATCTGTACTCATCAACACTCATGTTTATAGATAATACTATTATTTTTGCTGAAATTTTGGAAAAGTTGAAAGAATCCTGAATGCTAATTGAGAAATATACCAAGTATGTCAGAATCACTTTTCTGATTAGATATTTTCTCAGATATATTGAATTTCAAAAATCTTACACTTTTCAGCAAAAAAACCATTATTGATTACAGTTTCAACTGTATCATGCAGTCTTCATCAGATCTTATTCTCTTTTAACTTTCTCTATCCTCCATTTTACATAAAGAATTTTCTCAGATCAGAAATCAAAAGGATTTTGTTCATTGTATCCATCTAAATGATGATCAATTTTCAGGCCAAATCATATCCAATTCTCCAATAAAAAAAGGCTAAATAATAGAAAATTGTACAAAAGTGGTGACAGTAGTTAAGAAAATGGATGGATCTTCTAGGTTAGGCTTATTAATTTTAAAATGGATAAGGTATTTAGAATATTTTATTTAAGTCAAATTCATTTATATTAGCAGATCAAAATTCAATAACTATTGATAATATTCATAGTGTTTCATAAGAAAGTTTTTCAGTCTGATTAATAATGGAGCAGGGTTGTTAGTGTTTTCACAGCATCATCTCCAACAGTCAAAAAACCTTATTACTCTGTGTTTTATATAGTTTCTAAAGATATTAATGAACACATGGAACATTTGAACTATTTCATGAGGTGGTACAAAGAAAAATATTAAAGTATAAATATTAAAAAAAGTAGTCCTATATGTGAAGTTATATTTATTGGGCATATAGCAGAAGTCTTAGTATTAAACCTCACGCCCACAAGGTAACAGCAATCCATGACTTTCTTACTCCAACTAGCAAAGAAAAAATGTTAACAAGAGAAATCTTATAATAAGTGAAGAAATTATATTCCTTGTGCACATAGCAGAATTATGAACTTAAACTTCATCTCAATTAGATAAATATCCATGACTCTCACCAACAGAAAACAGTTAAGAATCTTATTACTATATACCTTAATGCTATAACTCATAAAAATTCTAATGAACATGTGGAAAATTTAAAACAATTTTTCAATGTATGGAGGCAAATATTAAAACACATATTAAATAGCATAATCTTATCTGAGAAAATCGTATTCCTTGGATATTTAACCAGAAGTTACAGAGTTAAACTCCACCCTGACATGGTAGAAAACTAATTAAGATTGTTCCATTTCCAACAGTAGACAATTATATCCATTTTTAAGGTTTGTGCATTTATTATCATAATTCTATCTTGATTTTTCTAGTGATACCAATAAGACAAGTTTATTAAAAAAGAAATCTAGGTGCAAGGGGACAGCTCACCAAGAAAAAGAATTTCAAAGTCAGACAATTTGCAAAAAAATTAATCCTTTTGTACTGATTTTTAATATCCCGTCTAACAATAATAAATTTGAACTGAGTGCTGGCCATGGCAACTCTATTTGACACCTGAGGTGAAGTAATTTTGACTTCACTTACCAGAGGTCTAGGGATATTTTTGAGAAATGCAAGAAAATCTGTACATTTTATTAAAATATGTAGGTAATGCTTTATAAAATGGATATATTTTTTAAAAAAATTTTTCAGTATAAATAAATTTTAAAAAGAACTTCCTTAAGTCAACATTTTTTATATTTGGAAATAAAATACTTTTATTTTTGTGCAATTTCTTGTGAGATTGTTGATACAATGATTACACTTTCAATTGATATGACAAAATTTATTAATCTTTCTTGTCCATGGATGATTTTAGATAACTAATTAATTTACTGAAGCTGCAATCACATAAGACTACCATTCCAGGTAGAGTTAAAAACATTCAATGTGATCTCAATATTAGGATATTTTGAATTTGATAGTTATGAATCATTTGTAAACTGAAGTGCTGTTGTGGAGAATTCCTCAAAGGTCTTACTTTCCGTTTAAAATGTTCCATTTCTAAGCAAAAATCAGAAGCATCAAAATATTTTAAGGCTAGAGAGAAGTCTCAAAATTTAAATTAGCATTTTGTGACATTTCTTCCAATAATTTATATGTATTTTCAATTTGGTTCAACCTACTTCATGATTTACTTGCCATTTTGTGCATATCGTATCCTTGGCTTCTGCAACTCGTATCTAAACCAAAGCAATTTTTTCCAAAATTTTCTTTGCTAATCCATCA
Source organism: Epiperipatus broadwayi (assembly GCA_028023455.1). Lineage (NCBI taxonomy): Eukaryota > Metazoa > Onychophora > Udeonychophora > Euonychophora > Peripatidae > Epiperipatus > Epiperipatus broadwayi. The sequence continues at coordinate 875,165 of JAQFVV010000058.1, read as the reverse complement.
CCAGTTTTTTCATTAGTGTTAACAAAATCAATATTTTTCTATTGTACAATTATCATTTTTAAATCTTATATTTTGTATCTTTTTTCCCATTAAATTTTGAATTTGATTTTCTAGGATAAACATGTCGCAGACCATTTCTTGAACTTTATTTTTTTTACATTTGGCAGTAATCGAATTTTAATTGCTAAGAAATTTTTAAAAATTCCACATTTAGGATCACTTATTTGTTGAGCTTCTTAATGCAAGATTATTTTTACAACACAATACAGAATCAACATTTATCTTCAAGATCTGGTATTATTTTACAGTTTCTGACTAAATTCTCTTTACTAGGTGATCATTGATTATCTTATCTAAAATTCTTCTTTCAAATCCAATTTATACAACCCCTTCTATGTCCCAGACTATTAATATTGGGCTTAAATGTTTCTAAGTGTCAAAATCTTTTGATATATTTGAAAACCTTGATTTTTTTTTTTAAAAAAAAAAATATTAAAAGGCAAGCAAATGAAAGCCATTGCCTTTGAATTTTTTCGCTGATAAATAAGATTTTAAAAACCATTTACATTTTAAAACTTCTATTTTTTGAAATAGAAAATGACTAGAAATTTTCTTCCAATTGTGGCAAAATATATTGGTTAGAGGAGGTCACTTAATAGTATCATATTGTATAATAATCACTTTCTTGTAACAAGCAATCTTTATTAATTTGATACTTTCTTGAGTTATAGTTTCATCCATAGTGGCATCTTCATTGTCGTAGTTGCTAGTTTCTTAGGAAAACATCCTTTTTTTGGTATTACATTTTTGGATTTCATTTGTCGATATGGAAGATTTACTTTAATCTTTGCAGAAGTGAACCATTTTGGTAACCAGTTTGACAAATTTACATTTCATTCTGAGCGCATTTTTTCTTTTCAAGTTTAGCTATCCAGATTTTTTTTTAATTCGCTTTCATTTTTTCTCTAACATTAAAATAAAAATAATTCTTTTAAAAAATTAAATTTTCCATAAAAATATTTATTTACTTTTGGTAAAAAATGACTCTGACTAGAAATATATGTGAAACAGGTCATGCATCCATCATCCTACATATATGGTTGCCATGTTATTTGGCTTTATTTACATGGAAACTATGCATAAGTGAAACAGGCTAGAAAGTGACAAATTTTCTAACATTCAACGTTTTCAATATTTTTTCATGTATGAAATAATGAAAAATTAACTTTTAAACTAATATAGAATAAAATTAGGAAGTTCTCACATAAATATAATATAACAATTTGTCAATTGTTAAAACAGTTTAATATAAATAAAATAAATAATTATTGCCAAGCGCTTTCAGCTCTTACGAGTCCTTATCAAGGCAGTATAAAAAATTCTATTTTCTTCTAGGCGATGAATTCAACATTTCATTGTATTTTTAATCAGAAAGCTGGTTAATTTTGAATTCATAGTTGTTCCTGGCCAATGCAATGAAATGTTGAATTCATTGCCTAGGAGAAAATAGAATTTTTTACACTGCTTTGATAAGGACTCATAAGAGTTGAAAGTGCTTGGCAATAATTATTGTTTAATTATTATTTTATTTATATTAAAGAAACTATGTTTTAACAATTAATTAACTGAAATATTATTTATTTACAATGGAAGTTCTCACATGATATGAAACATGCAAGGCTAATAATTAATGTTACATTTAAAATGCAAACTTTTTAACCTATAATTTAAAATACTATGCTATTATATAAATATTGTGTCTAGTGATTAATATAAAGACCTAAAATACTTTTAATTATATTGTATTTATAAAATGTACATACATAATAGTTCAAGTTCATTAATTTACAAAGTCTGGCAAGTCTAAGATTATATGTTTATTAATCATGATTTACAATACAATATTGTCACATAAATTTAGCTTAGAGTGAAAATTTTGTAGTAGATCAAAATCAATAATATGCATTGTGATCAACTGTAAGATTCTACTTTGCGATTCTCTTATAAACACATCATCCATTATGACTCTGTAATAAATGTTAATTACCAGGAATGGCAAAATAACGACCACGTAAAAACGGATTATGGATTTTTTTATTGTGATTGATTTACTTACCTTTATTGACAGAATTGTTTTTATACATAATTAAGTCTGTTACCTGTATGACTTTTCAATATACTGTTGTCCTGTCCTAAAATTGGTAATTTCTATTGGGTCTAATCATTATCTTCTCCTTGATAAGGCCTATCTAGTTAAGATGTAATCTTGGATGGCATCAGATTTTTGGACATTTTATTGGGTGTGATTGCTGCTTTTTTGATCACCATTGATCTGAGTTCTGGGTAGAAATTGGTTTCCCTATTGGGATCTTCTAAGTTGGAAACATTGTTTGTTTGTTTTTTCAGTTTTGTTTTTTTCCAATCTGCTATTTCCCATATGAAAGTTGGTTAGAGATCTATGTTGAATCTAATGACTATAATAAATAATATTAAAAATAAAAATGTTCTTTCAATGGTAATAAATTTGAATTGAATCAATCAGTATAATTTTGGAATTTAATTTATAATTTAAATGTTTAAAAAATAAACTTAATAAAAGATTTTTATTCAATAAATTAAGATTTTTTAGAATCCATTCAAACATGATTCATATATATTGCTTATAATAACTTCTTTCATAAACACTTTAATGCAAAAATTTTTTTTAATAAAACTTCTTTATTTTCCTGACAGTTTAGACTGTCCAGCAGTCTTCATCAAAGCTACAATATTTGAATGATATACATAACCATTACTTCACATATATATATATAATGGTCGATGATATCTAGGCATTTGCCCTATCTGCCGTACAGAGCGCCACTAGGATATTCAAACCTAGAAAATTTATAATGTAGGCAGATACTTCTTGTTAAGATTCTACTTTGACTGTTAGCCCATGCCACTAGATCAAGGAGACGCAGAGATTTAACTATAACTTATTAAATGTATTCCAATATTAAAATAAAAAAACAAGCCACTGCCAGTAATAACAAACAAAAACATTTATTGTCGCACATATATATATATATATAAATTTAAATTTGAGGAATAAATTAATCTTACTTCGTTATTATTATTTTATACTTTAGTTAAAATCTGCACAGATGGACAGTTTATATAATTTGTTTTAGAATGTTGAGCACAGTTAAGCTACATAGATTACGCAATTAAAACTTTTCAAAACATCTAACGTCAGGCTAAAATTTCGTAGCTAAACCAACACTCGCTTCCTGATATACAGAAGCAACCAATGCAATATGATGTTAGCATAAAACCATGCTGACAGGAATGTGTGTCTGCAGCATATTATTTAAAAGAAATGATTCTCATCCAATACAGGAATGTGTCTGTCTGGCGAAGGAATCATGTATATGAAACATTAAAGAGAAATGCTTTGTATGGAGGGAGAGCAATCTTTGCTGACTTATAGTCCCTATCCATAGAGCGAAAGAAAATCAATGTTGCTGCAACACGATGACTACAACTTTAGGTTATGCATTCATTTGGACATGTTGCCCTGTATGCTAACATGCTTCACATTACATTGATATAAACACCCATATATCCCTCCATGAGCATCAACTCAGCTACAAAACAAAGTCTGAAATTAAACCCCTTTAAACTAACAAACTTTAATGAATCTACGCAGCCATCTACACCCAACTTTAAATTTAATAATTTAGTTAACAAACAAAAAAAAAAAAAAATGAAAATGATTAAAGCAAACATTATACATAAAAAATATTAATATTTGATTTAGAGTTCTTTTAAGTCAGATGAGAGTTCATACTTTAGGTTACTAATTGAAAGTTTGTTTAAAAGTTCATATTGAATATCACAATTTATTCTTCCCATGATTTTGGCAGATTTAGAAGTTCATCCTAAGACTCGCATTCTGTGTAGATTGTTCTCTTTGGAGATGAAACCACTGCATGCCAATACTTGGGTCAGGAACTGTCATCGGGAGGCCTCGGTGCATGCAAAGGAAATTAATTTTATTGCAAGACCCCTACATCACAGAGTCCGCAATACAGCTGCAAGATTAAGTCAGATTAAAACAAATCATTTTTCTTTTTATAGTATTGGCCTCCCTTATAATAAATCCTACGGATTGATTGAACATGACACGGATCCTAAGCTCCGGATGTTTCCTTTCTGGTCCGTGCATGGCTCGGTGCTTGCATTGGACAATCTTTAATTTTTTTATATCTCTTATCTGATCTTACAATCATATAATTGCCTCAAAGGCTAGTTTGCTTTGCATTCAATTATATTTCAATCATTTCCATTCACTAATTGACATTTGTTTCTATTTTCTTTTATATTACTTAACACAAAAATATTAATCTATATTTTTTTTCTACGAAAAAGTACTTTTAAATACCTTTTTTTAAAGTTTTCCATCTGTGTGATAATATATATATGTTAAACATAACTCTTAATTTTCTTTTAGTTTTTAATAAATCAATTTTATTTAAGATTTATTTTCCCTTTTATTTTAATTTTAAAATAATGTAACAGCATATGTATATTGTTACAATATATATAAAATATACACATGTATATCAAAATATATCCATATATAGATCCACATCACCCATAGACATATATATAAAATCCATACATACATACATATCTAAATATATATAAATATATCCTTTGAACATACATATATATAGATATCCATACACCCATATACAAATCTATATTTACACATATAAATACACATCCATAAACATAAAATACATATACAAAAATATATCTAATACACTTTAAAATATTACATTTTAAAAACTATTTTATTTTTACTTTTTAAGAAATTAAAATTATTTCTTTATTAATATTATTTTATAATTTTTATCTTTCATCATTACTTGCTATCTTTTTTAATTATTATCTAATATATAATCATCTTTTGTTTTATTTTAATACCTATAATTTTAATTTTATAAACTTTTATTTTTTTATTAGTTCGTCTTATTCTTTATTAATAATTTTTATTCTCTTCAATAATTCCCTACTCATTTTAACGTACCTTTCTTAAACTTCCTTTGCTTTTTAAAATAACTAATTTTTTCAAAATTTTCTACATTTTTTTAAATATAGACTCCTTAAATACAACTCCATCTGTTATCAATTTTCTAAAACTTATAATTCTATTTGAAAAATTAATCCTACAAACCTTTATATGTATAAAAAATATTTACAAGTCTTTGCCTATATCCACATATTAAAACTTTTTACATATTATTTTATTATTAATCCTATAAACTAATACTATTTTCATATTTCTATTTTTTAATATTTATTTTTACTAACAAAAGAAGAGATAGTAAAATAAAAGCAATATTAAAAAGATAAAACATAATTTGAATAGGGATGGGTGCCTAAAAACCTTGTTTTTGTAGGGTTATTAGTAATAAAGGATAAGTGTATGTATATATGTATGAGAATATATAGAAATAAAAATAAGTTTAAAAATAGTATTAGTTTATAGGATTAATAATAATAAAATAAGTATGTAAAAAGTTTTAATATATGGATATAGGCAAAGGCTTGTAAATATTTTTTATACATATAAAGGTTTGTAGGATTTAATTTCTCAAATAGAATTATAAGTTTTAGAAAACTGACATCAGAGGGAGTTGTATTAAAGGAGTTTATATTTTTTTTAAAAAAGTAGAAAATTTTGAAAAAATCAATTATTTTAAAAAGCAGAGTAAGTTTGAGAAAGATAAATTAAAATGAGTAGGGAATTATTGAAGAGAATAAAAATATAAATTATTAATAAAAAATAAGACTAGAACTAATAAAAAAATAAAAGTTTATAAAATTAAAATTATAGATATTAAAATAAAATGTAAAAGATATTATGTATTAGATAATAATTAAAATAGACAGCAAGAAACGAAAAAAAGGTAAAAATTATAAAATAAGTTTTTAAAATGTAATATTTAAGAGTATATTAGATATATTTATATATGTATTTTATATGTAAGTTGTGTTATGTATATTTATAGATTTGTATATATGTATATGGGGGTATGTGTATCTATATATATGTATGTTTAAATACATGTATATATTTAGAGATGCATGTGTATATGTATGTATGTATGGATTTTATCTATGGGTGATGTGGATCTATATATGTATGTAGGGGATGTGTATATATTTTGATATACATGTGTGTATATTTTATATATATATGAAGTAATGGTTATGTATTTATATCATTCTAATATTGTAGCTCTGATGATGACTGCTAGACAATCGAAACTATCAGGAAAATAAAGAAGTTTTATAAAAAAAAATTTTTTGCATTAAAGTGTATATGAAAAAAGTTGTTATAAGCAATATATATGAAGAAATGCAAAGAAAGTAAAGAAGAATGAGAGTATAAATTGATTCATCTTTTTTTTACTGTAATGTTGTTGTACTCATGATTTTAGTTTATTTTTAGCCTTCCTAACATTTTATTGTTTTCCATTTTTCAAAAAATTTATTAATACAAACATTTTAATAAGCTTTTATTCCTACGTGTATTTTTCTTTTTATTATTTTTACATTCATTCTTTTTTTATATTTATCTTGTGTTTGCTTTTGACTTTAATTCTATTTATTATATTGATTTTTGTGTGCCTACGTTTGAATTCCAATTTGTAATGTGTAATACAACTAGGAAATGTTTTTAATCCTAAGAAATAAGAGATAATGTGTATTCTATTAAGTAAAAGCTTTTTTATGTTTGTACTTATAAAATTTATATTACTATTAATATTATTATAGAATGACTGTAATTTATTTCCATTAAAAATTAAAAAATCATCATCTACATATTTTAATTTTAAAAATCTGTTAGTATTTAGAGCCAAAGAACCATTACAATGAAAATTTATATTAGTGCAAAAAAATATAGGCAGTCCTTGACTTTCATACAATTCGCTATTTCGTATAAAGGGTAATAGAAAAAGAGTGTGTAATGGAACTTTTTGTCTTGGAAAAAAAAAAGGATACAATTCAACTAAATTCCTCAATAAGCTTTGTGATAAATGCTTAGCCAGAACCAGCACTTAAAATATGTCAGGAATCCCCCCCACCCAAAAAAAAAACCTCCTGACCATGGTTTCGTGCTTTGGCACTCCTCAGAGAGGTGCCAGGGTAGGTTCAGACACTAGATATTTGGTATTAGTAAACTATTAACTGTGCAACCTTTGGTGGTGCTGTTTCTAGTTTAAAACAGAGCGTTATAACATTACCGGGCCGCTAGATTTTTTTTATCTAATAGATCGTATTTTGACATACGGCTGTAATTTTTTTTCTTTTTTTATATATTGTTGTTGTTTGTTTTGGACATAATTATTTTTTTTTTGGTTTTCATTTGATAAATTTAAAATTAGAAAGGACACTTTGACCTTTTTTTTGGATATCAAAAGTACATAATTTTTGACATACGCCTTTATTGGGGGGGTGGGTCCTCTTCTAAATCTACTGTTTCTTTTTTCAAAACATTTTTTTTGGAATATTTCAAATATACACAATTTGCTTTACATATGACTTTCTTTTTTTTTTATATTTAAAATTAGAATCGACACTTTCTTTTTGAATTTGTTAAAAATGACGGGGGTTGCTGTTTATTGATTTAGCCAAAAAAATTCAACGAAAAGAATTGTTTGGTATTTTATCTTACATTTATAAATACGGGTTAATAATAACAAATAAAACGGGGTTTTGATTTTTTTTTTTTAATTATAACAAATATTAACGGGGTTTTGATTTTTTTGTTTTTTTAAGGACTTCTTTTTTCTCTTAGATTTATAAATACGGTGGGTTTTTTTTTCATAATAAGAAATAAAACGTTAAAAACAAAAAAGTCAATCGCGGTATTGTTTTTTTAATCAAAAAAATATGTATATTAACCGGTTTTGTTACATTCGGAGGATTTATTTATTTATCTTTTTTAAGTCATATAAGTGTGTTAAAGATTTTTTGTTTTCATAACAAATAAAATGTCGGTACTTTTTTTTCTTTTTTAACAACAAAAATTAGGTCGGGTTCATTTTTAAAATATACTTAACGTGCTGTTTATTGATTTAGAACATCAACAACAAAAAACATATTTTTGCTTCTAAACGAGACGAATAGATATGTCAAAAGAAGAAGTATTTTTTTTTACACACACAAAAAAAGAAACAATCAATCAAGAGATGTCCAACAAACTCCGCCGCCCCTTTTTAACACTGTCATTCTGGGTGTTAATTATGTGATTTACAGATCCAAATAATCACAAACAGAAATTCTTTCCAGAAAATAAATTTATTAACCATCTATGACTAAACTAATTAAACTGTAATGAATGTTCCAACATTTTAAAAAATCATACAACTTGTCACTGAGGGTGTACGGTTATTTCATTCAAAATCGCTTGGAAAATGTCCTTGACTTTGTGAAGACGCCTCCAAATGAATTCAGCTAAATAATTTTGGAGGTATTGGCATGCTGTGCCATGGTGTTTCTTATTTTGCCACTTAAGTAGACCCCAAAACCTCTCGATGGTCTGAGTGTGAGCTCCTGTTGTGGGGTCCACGAAATTGTATCGATGATTAACAGTGACATGTGTAAAGCCTACCGCCTTAAGATCAGTAGTCCTATAAGCCTTCCAACATGAGTAGATGATAGATCCGGACTTGATGTTCTCACAAATAGCATTGAGAAGGGTGTCTGCTGAGCGACAGGACAGCAGTTGCAAAACATTCACCTGTCTCCCGATGAAGATCCACTGCTGCGGAAGGATCCTTCCCTGGTTGTTCTTTCGCTGGGAGAAAAGAGTCTCATCCACCACGATGAGTCCAGGTCCGCCTATTTGGCGGCAAGGGTGGGATAACAGGCTCAGAGCAGAGTTCTCTCAAAGCATTGGTCTAGTGAATGACTGCAGGTTTGGACAGTTGCAGGTCGTCTCTGGCACGCCCAATGCTAACTTGTTCTCTACTCCATAAATAGACGAGACGCAATGCTTAAAACACATTTTCGAGCCTTCGAACCACGTACCCTTGCGAATAGACACTGTTCACCTGCAGGCACGTGCGTAGCATAGAAACTGCCAAGTCCACTGTATGAGTTTCATAATTTTCCACATTCACATGTAATGGCATGCAGCAGGATGTTTTGGGCTTGCAGAAACACTATTGCCTCACTTTCTGTTTGGGACGTCCCACAATTTTAATAACGTGGAAGAAATTTTGTTATTCTTTTTGAACTCTCGTCCGAGTCACGACAAAAACGGTATTTTTTTGCAAACAACTACAATCGTCTGCCAGATTGACATTTTTTTTTTTACTTTATTTACAAAAAAAAAAAAACAAATTAGCAAAAAAAAAAAAACTTTACACAAACATAAACAATACGCTGATAATTACTAGTCCGCAAAAATATTTCAGTTGGTAAATTCATAAACATAAATAAATAAACACTTGAAAAAAATGATAATGCTCACACTCTCATCTTAAATACTAGCGACAATACAAATTCTGTTAATTTGCATAGGAATTCAAACCGCAATGAAATGAATGGCAAACTATACGATCATAGTATTGTTAATAGACAGTGTTATTGAACGCGGAAGAATTGGCCGCGTATTATAACCGCTACATACGATCTACTCGTATATTAATGATCACTCGTATATTAGCCGTAGGTTCGACTGCGAAAGCGGTATAATTCTGTGTTTTTACACAGAAACAGCGCCAACACAGGCTGTACAGTGAATAGTTTACAAATACCAGATATTTTAAGTGCTGATTCTGGCTAAGCATTTATCACAAAGCTTGTTGAGGAATTGGCAATCCTCATTGTTTATAACTTACAAGCTTAAGAGAATAGGGTCATGTGATCTGCGACTCTTATTTTGACTATTTACAATTCAACTATATCTTGATAAATTTGTAAAGAAAATACCAGATCCTAATCAATAAAGTATTATTTATGTATATGCTATATACATCTCATTAAAAAATATTTTAAAAACACTTTTTGACGTTTTTTTTACATTGTGTACTTTCATACACATTTCAGAAACCAATTAGATACGAAAGTTGAGGATCGCCTGTATATTAATTTTAATGAGTATGTGATTTCAATTTTTGTGTTTGCTCGCAAGATATTTTTCTGTGGCAATGTCAATGATCTTATTAATACCAATGTTAACATGTCATTGATATCAAGTTTTATAAAATATAAATTATTAGTATTATCAATAAAGAATCTTAAAACATTAAGAAATAAAAAATGATTATTTTTGGTCTACGCTCTATACGTTTCATAAATTATTTTTAAAAAAATTATTATATTATTATCCAAATATGTGTATAATTTATGATAAGCTTTAGTGAATAATATTTCTTTTGTAAATTTTTTCATTATATTATTGCCATCAATTTTATTATTTCAAGAAATTGTCATTATTTACAATAATAAAAAATTTGATATTGCAATCATTATTATGTATAATTACAATACTGCAATATGGATCTTCAGAACTATTATATTACTGAAGCTGGAAATTCTCTTAAGGAGTATGTTATGAATACAAGAAAATTATTCTAGAGTTGACTAAAAAGAATATGACTAGCTTTCTGACTATGACCATATTATTAGTCATTTAATTAAAAAGAAAAAGTGGCATTCCCTGCTTAGCAAAATAATGGATTAAACATGAAACTTCATAATAAAGATCTGAATGCAGAAGGCTTAAAAATGATTGGATTAAAAACTGATTGTGGTCATTCTAGATGTATTTTGATGCATTGAAAGCAACATATGAATATAAATCTGAGAAAACGGTATCACAATTTTATTAAATGCTATGGTCCTCCTAATATGACAATATTTTGAACAGGTCGAAAGAGTATTTTAAATGATAGAAGAATTGATATGATGACTTTTAATAATATATCCATTTTATCTACTCATTTATTATTTGGACAGATACCCAGTTTAATGAAATCAAAACAGTTTTTTGTAATCTTAAAAATGAAAAGATTGCAGGTTCTGACAAGTACCTGAAGTTTTAACATAAGTAGTATGTCATCTTCAAAAATATTGGAATTTTTTGGGAATATCTGGACCCATGAAGTTGTGCCACTCAATCTTAAGGATGCCTTATTCCAATTTGTAAAAACAAAGGGAATAGACAAGATTGTGATAATTATTGTGGAATATCATCTACTTCAGCTAAAATATTTTCAAAAATTTTGTTGAATAGATTGCTTCAAGTTATAGATGAATGATTACCAGAGACTCGGCATGGTTTTAGGGAATTGCAACCAATTCAATTAGTTGGTTATTTTATCAACATTTATTCATAGTATACAGCTTCTACATGATGAAATGAGAGGAAGGGTTATTACTTACCAGGTGGAAAATCTGATACATTTCAAATGAAAACCGGTGTTAAATAAGGAAGAGTACTGGTTCCAACTTTGTTTTCAATTTTTATGAATGATCTTTGAAATTGCTTCTAGGCAGCTTAATCAGACAGAAATCAAGAGTATGGTCGAATTTTTTAAATGAATCAGTTAAAAACAAAACTCAAGAACTTCATCTTCTTGGATTCTGGATTTAAAGTATGCGGATTAATTTTGCCAGTTCAGAAGATGATTTACAGAATGCTCTTAATGTTTTAAATGTAACTTATAAAGATCTCAGTTTATTAACTAATGTTTTAAAAAACTCAAGTTCTTTATCAGCCAGTGATGGAAGAAAATTCTCAAAACTTTCAGCTTGGATGGTTATCAATTTGAAAACGTAAACCCATTTAAACATCTTGCTAGTTTTATGAGTAGAAAGGTGGATATAGATGTTGAGATCCAACAGATTCCAAAGTACTGTAGATGCTTTTAACAAATTAAAAGATAAAATATAGCGAAATAGCTACTATAACTAATAAGACTGCTGATAGCTACTATAACTAATAAGTCTGCTGTATATAAAGTTGTTACTTTACCTCATTTATTGTACGAATGTGAAACTTAAAAATATTAGTCTCATTTAAGAATGCTCCGTAAATTTTTTGAAATACAATTACAAGATCATAAAACCAATCAATATGTTCTACAACTTGCAAGATGTGATACTGTTGAGTCCACTATTGTAAAATCACACTTCATTGGATTGGACATGTAAAACAAATGACCAATGCAAGATGGTGTTTTATGGCAAATCTGAATATGGTTTTCATAGAAATAAACCGTCTATATATTATAACGATTATCTCTTATCTCAAATATATTCTGAAGATGTGAAATGTCAATTGTTTCCATTAGAAAGATATGGCAGAGAACAGAATACATTGGAGAGCTAAAATTACACATGGTATTGAAATATTTCAGAAAGGTTTTTTGCTGAGGAAACTAAAATACAACATTGTAAATTAACAAATGAACAGAAAATTGAACAATTGTTCTAAATGTAATCATATTTGATTATAGATTGGTTTGTATAGTCACTGGAAAACTCATTTTTAGAAGTTTTTTTCTCTCATCTTTTTTTTAAAGTTGTAATGGCCATACTCATTTTTGAGAGGTTGTCTTTATTACAGTGCGATTATAACTGATTGAAGGAATTTAAAATTTTTATGTTATTGTTGCACTAATATAATCTTTCAGTTTAAAGAAAAAATTCTACAGGCAAGAAAGGGGATTAAATAATTATCTTGGAGATTATTTGGTTGATTAACATGTAAATTCTAAATACTGATCAATTTTATAAAAGATATGTAGATGATTAATTTGTGATTTTTTTTTAAAAAAGAAATATTCTAAAAAAAATTTATAATGACATTAATAATAAACATAAGTTTTTATATAATATAAAATCAACATAATAAGAACAAAAAAATATGAAAAAAGAGTTTAGAATATGAAATTAATACAATAAAAAAGGGATAAATACAGTGATTGTATTATTGACAATAATAAAAAATGAATTCAGAATAATAACATACATGAGAATATATACATAATAAAATTCTAGAAAAAATAGAAAATGTTTAAAAAAACTAAAAAGAATATACAGCCATGTTGGAGTTGAATTATTTATAGAAAATAACTGTAGTATCAAATATTTGCACTTTAACATTAGATAGATCAATTTACTATATTAATATGAGGATTATTATATTTGTGTAAATGGTTGGTCTCACACTATGGTAGCCTGTAATAGTCTGTTACCTGCAATATATTTACATATGCTGCGGAATGGATTGTCATTTTTTTAAATCAAAAAATGATTTTCTTTTTGTTTAACACACAATTCATGATCTAAAATATTGAAATTCTTAGCACTTTGAATTATTGAAGTTTGACCCATGTACATATGCATGCCATTAACTATTACACACACATATATATATAACTGTGTGCACATAAGAACTATAGTTATATCTTCCTATTGGGCCAGATATTAGTAATCAAATCTGGATGGAACTCAGAATTTTTTTTACCTATTTGAGAATTTCCAAAAAATCTCGACATTTTTTTTTTTTCAAATAAATTGGGTAACATCCAATTTCGCTAGCCATTCAATTATTCTGTTGATATATAGGTATGTATCTATCCTGGCTAAATAGTAAAATAAAACCGGGCTGCTGTATTGGAAGATGGCATGGTAATATCTTCATTATTTCTCTATAAAGCTGGGGATTTTTGTTAAATTTAGATTAATACATTTTATCTACCGCTTACATAATATAAATCCACAAGTTAATAATTTGTATTTAACATTTATTGTTTTAAACTGTTGCGTCGTTCGAAACATAAGGATCGTCAATACATTCAAAATATTAAATTAAAAACTATTACTGAATCAAATATATATAAAAACACACACACACACATTTTTATTATTATTATTTATTAATGTAATCAAAATATAAACAAGTAGACAGATTCACAATTTATAAAAAAGAGTGAGAGAGAAGGGGATTGGAATATACCAGTTTGGAAAGAAAGGAAACCGGGGAAGAATGCCATTAATATTTTCCCCTTCATAAATATCAAGATTTTAATTGAATTTATTTATATACACATATAAGGAGAATTCAAGACTTATTTATATATATAAAATATGTTCATTTTTTTTAAAAAAAAAAACTAAAAAAAAAACATGCTGTACATAATAAAAAGAATGATACAAATGAAATAAACGAGAGTAGACAAAATGATTTTAACGGCAACTTGTTCAAAACGGACATTAATTTACGTAAAAAATAAAATAGTCAAGGCTACAGAAATTTTTGTAGACTTTATACAAAATATTAAGATCTAAAAAAAAAATTAAATAACATTTTTTTTTTTTTATAATTCTAATAATCTCACAACTAGAACATCTTTGACAAAGAAAAAAACACAATTTTAGTTAAAATCTTACATATTCAATGAGCAAATGCTGATTGTAGGCCTTGTACAATATTGTCACTAAATCTAGAAATAACCGCTCCGTATTTAACACTGACCAATGACAGACTATCTCTCAAGCAACAATTCAATTATGGAATGTTTGGCCAATCGATTAAAAAAAACCCACAGTATTCAGAAATGAAAAATAAGATAATGGTAGCACTGTTCCATATTGAGCAGCGTACAAATAAAAAATGTAAGAGTTAAGAAATATACAGATCTGAGAAAGAGGTACTTCAACGTAACAGATTTTTTAAAAAATAGAAATACACAGAGTACTCCCTCAACACATTACTTCAAACTTCAACATGTATCTTTTTTTTTTTTCAATAAAACGCTTTAAATCAAAATACCCGCAAAAAAAGCAAACATAAAACAATTATTTGGAGCAATAACATTTTGCTATAAAAGCTTCAATAATTAACAGATACTACAAATATGTTGTATGTGTGCGTGTGAATATATACATATTAAGAATGTTAACTTTGATAATTAACTTTAAAAATAATACAAGTTTACTTATTTAAATTTTGGCATACAATGACGTTTTTTTTTTTAAAAAAAAGTCATTTCGAAATATGAGTCAGAACACTGAAATGACCTCTATCAAACTCATGGTGAAATAAACATCACATGACTATAAATGAATATGGCGCTTATTTTTATAATTATATAATTAAATAATTTTATAAGAAAATGAAAATTATTAGCTTTTGTACAGTTTTTCTATTTTGAATTATAATCTTTCAAAAACAATTAAAAACGAGAATTTAAAAAAACAACATTCATTCTTATTAAAAGATATTTTACAAATTATTATGATTTATCAAAGCAAAAGTTTATAAGCATTATTATTTTATATATATATAAGCGTGCACGCACACATATGCATATGAACACACTAATCAAATACAGCTTCTATGCCAATTTAAAAAATTATTTAAATATAATTTTTAAATGCAACATGTTTAAATATCTTCATTGAGGAGCATATGATTTTTATGCAATTAGAAGTTTAAAAAAGCTATTAATCATAAAAGCAGTAAGGATATTTTATAACCAATCTATATATGCTCAACTTTTATATATTCTAGCATTAAAAAAAAAAAGAAGTAAATTATCTACATATTAAATTATGTAAGCAATTTTTGAAAAATGCACAAATGTAACATAATACATTTAAATCATCAACATCTTTTAACGATTTGCAACCTGATTAAAGCATCTAACATATACAATCGACTAGCAGTTAGAAGCAATAATATTAATTGTTGCAAGTCTAAAGCAAAAAATCTACTTTAAAAATAACTGTATTTGTAGGATATAAAACAAAAATTATATTCTAGTTTGGAATATAAATTATATAAATATTTCCATATAATAAACAACACAATGTATTGCCTTGATTTAACAGAATTTCAACAAGACTATATTGACTTTTTCAGGCCTAAAATGAAAACAATTGTTTCTTTGGTTAATTTCTGAGTCTATTTTTAATTGAAATTAAATATACTTTTATGTGCAAACACACTATTTATCCACGCACATACTTACGTATATATATAAAATCTACTGTTAATCAAAAAAAAATAATAAATGTTTTTTAAAAGAAAAAAAATATTTTATTTTATATAAAACAAAAATAAAATGGAGAAATGATAGGTGAAAATTTGCTTATCACATTATAAGCAATCATTCTTTAGCTCATAAGATATCTCTTGAAACTATCCTTAAACCAGAATACGTTTTTTTTAAGTATTTGTTTGAAATATGTCTTAAAAAAATAATTCCTACATAGTTACAAAATCTTATAACGAATGTAGAACTACATTGAGAAATTGTTATGTTCTTAAATTATTCAACAATTTAACTATCTGCTGAGTGAAAAAAAAAAAAAAAACAGGGAAATAAAAAAATTAATATATATATTAAAAAAAGAAAAAAATCCATAATTTAAAATATATCAGTAATGTTTATGGATTTATAATTTGATGTAATCAATATTTTTATCATGTATAATTAATATATTATTATAACATAATTGTTTTTTTTTTTAACTTTTTGTTATAGTTAGTCTACATTATATTTAAAACCAAACAAATTGTAATTATTTATAACTCTTTATGATAATATTTCCTATATAAAATCCAAATAGAATGAAATTAAATTTGGTTACAATATATTTCGCTTGTATAAATAAATAATTAGTAATTATCTGGATTATTTATTATTAAATCTTTTTTCAAAATGATTCTATTCTATTAATATTTCATCCTTACTCATTAGAATATTTTTTCATTTATACTTTACTAATATGAAATAATTATGCCAATTATTTATTAAGGCATCACTCATGTTTGTTATTTAAACAGTCATTTATGTGATGGTGTTTCTAATGAAAAATCTTTGTTTAAAATGCTGAACATGTCAAAATAATAAGAAGATGAAAGCCTATTAAGCATAAACTGATCTTTTCAATCTATTGTACTTTAATTCTAAATTATTAATTAATTGTTTCATATTCTTTAATGGTTGGTTTAGTTGGTCTTGAGATCAGCCAGAGAAAGATTTTTTTTCCTTTCCTTAGTCAGACTGACTAAGGATCATTCATTTACTAAATAGCTATTCTCTCCATTAATTCAACTAATTACAATATATTTTATTTTAAAAATTATTGCAAACTAGATTAACTTAATGATAAAGTATTTCAGTCATTGGGTTGTTTAAAAAAAAATCTTTAATGTTTATAAATCTTCATCTCATACATATAACCATTAAAAAGTTGTTTGAAATCTTATTAAATAAAAAAAAAACTACTTCTTACATTATATTAATATTATATATAATAAATTAAAATATAGTAAATTAGACTACATGAGAATAATTTCTTTGGTATTTATAGGTAGTATTTGTATATAAGCATGTACATAAGATTATTAGAATTATTTAATATTGATTAGATGCATCCTTGATTTAAATATTGTATATCACCATACCTATGTATTGGGTGAGGCTTGATGATTAACATAGCGATTGGATTGCATTTTCAGTTTATTAAACTTTACTAGACAACAATATCAGTATTATTATCTCTTAAATATTTATTTGTGATTTGTAATTCTTATTAAATTGGAATAATTTATACAGTTTAAAAATATATATTAAACATTTAGTAAGAAGTAACTACAATATTATATATTTTAATATATATAATAAAATATCAAAAATAACATCATGTAATAAATATAAAACAATAAAAATAGTAATAAATAAATCCATATGATAGATAAAAGAAGATACTTTCAATACATAATTGTAACTATTATTAACTTAATATAAACGTAATTGAAAAATCTTGTTAACACCTGAAGTTTGATTTAGCTTTACATTTATCCCCTGCCAGTTTAACAGATTAAATTCCCTATGAATACTGTTATGTATACATATTGCTTTATAAATAAGGGATTTGTAATGCATTATATAGAAAGTTATAAAATGCTTAGAGGTAAAATAACCTAACGATATTTTACTACAGTATGTTAACTGGTGTGAATCACCAACCGAATCTCTCTTAGCAGTAATAAAAATAAAAAAAGAGACATCAGTTCCGGTTTATCTCCCCCTCCCTGCTCTGCATGGTAAACTCACAGACTGCAGAGTGAATAGCAGTTCTGGTTTTGGAACGTGAACCCGAAGCAAGACAAGGCTATACCAGACTCCTGTGCATGGATGAGAAGAGCAATATATAGCCCCAGTCAGAACAAAAAAATTGTCACGAGCTAGCAGCGTAACCAGAAGACGGTATGCCGGTCGAAACCAGAACTTGTGATCCAGTGAATTCCACCACTGAAGGTGCCAAAGCGGACCTAGGGACAGGCCATCCATGCTTTATTATTATTTGTCATAAACCATAAGGCCAGATTAAGTAAGCATATTATTAATATATTAAACTTGTTGTAATCATAAGGGCAGTACTGTAATTCGTATATTAAATTATTAGTAAGAATATATATGTAACCCAAATACATTAATGTTGACTTGCTGTAAATATGTTAATGTTGGCTTGTTGTAAATAAACATTTGTTATTGTTAATTATTGGTAGTTGAAATTATTTAGTTCATGTGCTTATTAGTAATGGGCGGAGGACATGGCAACTGGTGCAGTTGACAGGATTCATACCAGATAACATACTGTAGTAAAATATCGTTAGATTATTTTACCTCTAAGCATTTTATAACTTTCTATATAATGCTTACAAATTCCTTATTTATAAGGCAATACATATACATAACAAACACATACTGATTCTCTTATTCTATGCTTTTTTTATCATTTCGTTCTTCTGATATATCAACACTATCAAAATCAAAAATACACTTATGATTGTCATATATAAGAAAGTAAACCACATAACACAGGGGTCCCCAACCTTTTTGTACTTAAGAGCACATTCTATAATACTGGCCAGGTGGCAGGCACCATTTATTTTTTCAGCCAGGTGGCGGGCACCATTTATTTTTTTATTGTAAATTTATAGTTGGATATTGTTAATAATACACATAAGGTACAAAAAAATATTTATTTTACGCTGTAAAAGTATAGTATGCCCTACAATTTGATTACAATATAGTACAATAATTTATAAAAAAATTTAAAAATTACATTTATTTGTATCAGATAAATAAATATTTTTTATCGTATTCGGATAGCGGCGGGCACACGTAAAATGGTTTGCGGGCGCCATGATGCTCGCGGGCATAGGGTTGGGGACCCCTGACATAACATATTTTATTTTTATGCTTCAGTTCTATTATATAATAAACAATGCTCATACTGTTTCATAACTCACAATGTCATTTACTATCATTTTGTGAAGTTTCTTATATCAGCGAGTCACATACAATCATAAAACATTTTCACAAGTTTACTTTTGATAGTGTTGATATTATGATGGAAGAACAAATAATAAAAAACAAAATACAAATAGCAATATATATTAATATGGAATTTAATCTGTTAAATCGGCAAAGGTTGAATAAAAAACTACATCAAGCTTGGGATGTCATATAATTTTCAATTTATACTAAATTGATAATGATTACGTAATTGAAAGTACTTTATATATATATATGTTTTACTGAATTGATAATATTTTTAAAATTTGTAACATATATGTAAATACAAAAAAAAATTTATGTATAAAAAAATACTTTGTTCATATGATTTATAATCTAGATTACCATTTATTATGCTAAACAAATCATTAGGATTCATCTACTCAAAATTAGTTTCCATACATGTTGTTATATTTCTCCATTACTTCAAACAATAACATTTATTAATTACTCTATTCTAAGATCTTACAAGAGAATGTGCGATAATTTTGTTCTACTTCATATTAGTTTTATTAATTAACCAGTTTGTGAAACAATTAACAACTACAAGTATAATTATCAACTATTACTTTATATTTATATATATAACAAAATTAGAGGTGTTAAAGTTATTCAAATCAATAGGGTTGGAAGACATGTTTTGAATGGTAAAATGATGAACTATTTTGTACACAGTATTACTGTTGCTTTAATGATAGCAACTAAAATATAATTAATAATTTCTTAACAACAAACAATTTTTTCAAAGTTTGGACTGATTGCCAATATTTATTTTTTTTGTATTGAAAAATTTTTTTTTAAAATATAAGTTTAAAATTGCATTTTAACAGTAATATTGCATATTAAAAAGAATGAAATATACTATTAAAAGGATATTCTAAATAATCTATAAGCTAATTACATTTTTATCATTACAAATCTTAATTGTAATTACACAAAATTAGTTGAATGAATTATAGTTTATAAAAGAATATATATTTAAAACACCTGAAAATTATTATTTTTTTTTACGATTAAATAATCAAATTTTGTTTTAAATCGAGGCAATACATAAAAAAGTTCAAAATGTTTAATAATTTTATGACAACATTTACTTATTTTTTTAAATAATTATAATAATCAACTTTTTTTTTCTCCTAGGAATAACATTTGCTGTAATTAAACATTGCTAAACAAAAACGTTTATATGTGTGTTTGTTAAAATGAAAGTTTTCATGAGTGAAAAATATCAATAAAAATTTTTCATATATGCGGAAAAATCCAAAAAATTTATTCACACACACATATATATACACATTAAAATTAAGAAGTGTTCATTCAGTTAAAAAGTTCTATTGTAAAATGTTTAACATTGAAAATAAAAAATTGAATTAATTATATATATATGTTAAGTTTTCATCCCAGATGCCGGCTTAAGTGTTTAGGCAATAAGTTACTATAACCAACTTATAATCTTGATTGTCAGCAATAATAATTTACATTACTTGTCCATTCTTTAACACAATTTACATATATATTTCTAAATTATAATATTATCCTCTTTCTCTAATTTCCCTAAAATATAATAACCCTTGTGAGGTTAATAAATTGTTTCACTATTTAAGGCAAATTCAAAAAGATATAAAAGCTTGAAATAGAAGAGAGGAATGTAATTCAATTTCATAATTTTTTTTTTTTTTTGTAAAAACACATTTTAGAAGAAGAATAAATATTAATATGAACATTATATATAGACTTGCTATAAGGTTTAAAACAATCTTTTTGAAAAAAATTAAAATATTTTTTTCCCCATATATTTGACAAACTAAAATACCTGATAGGTATAAAAATTAAACAAATATATATATATTAACTAAAACTGTTGTTTCAAACAAGATAAAACAAAACAAAAAAACATACAAAGAAATATATATTACATTATGATCAGACTACGTGGAATCGAGTTTGATTAGTGTAGAAATACAAAACAATAGGAATTAGCATATTACATTCACACACTAATTGAAACTGTTGCAAAACATAATTCCGTTAGCTTTTTCTATTCTGTCAAGGGTGAATATTGTACAGAAGGTAACAAATCTGTAAAAATCTTAATTACCCTGCTTGGATTATTCTAATAAACCGGTTTCTATATGAAGGCACATTAATGATCAATAGGCTATTAAAAGCCATTGGTAAAACCTGTATTATTTAATTCTTTAAAAAAAAAAAAATTAGAATTTGTAATCAAAAATGTGGCTTCTTGTGGACATTTTTTTACAACACATCCCGGTAATATCTAAAACTGATGATACGATAGATTTATTACAGTTACAATAACTTTCCGCAGTCTGACCAATTAATTTACATTTTGATATCAAAAAATAAATTGTACATTTTGTTATTTATTTTATCACGCATACCAGCACATACATATACAATATACACTATTATTTATAAATATATTTTTTTTAAAAAAAAATCATATATGTATATGCACTCATATGTGGGTATAGTTTCAGTTGTCTATTGGATTTTTATTTTTTGACCATACTCTGGAAACAGAAGAAATATAAAAAAACAAAAAATTGTTAAAGGAAGACAAATTAATTTTTGACCAGAGTGCCAGTTAGGAACACTAACTATATATAGATACATGTTTATATGTGTATATATATACACATGGATTTATAATATATATGTATATAAACATACATACATACTATCAGAAAAAAAAAAACAATATATAATGAACAAACTACAGGAAATGATTCTACAGTTTTTAAAATACCAATTTATAAATAAATAAACCTATAATCAGCTCATGGGACGACTGTCTCCTGTGTAGCATTATAAAATGCTACTTAGAATGGCATGTGCAGTAAGCTGGTTTTAGTTTTTATTTATTTATACATATTTTAAAAATTGCAAATTCCTGTGTTTTGTTTATAAACATACATACATATAAATTTTGTTATTTATATGCATATATCTTAATTTCAAAAGTGAAAGCATGCATGTACAAGTGTATTTAAATATATATATATATATATGTTTATTAATTACTCTTCTAAAAAAGGCAGATAAAAATACTAGGCAAATATGATTGCATGATAAATCAACTCTTAAAAGACTAAAAGCCTTCCATCACAAGTTAATGTGGTAGCGTTATCCACAATAACCAAATCTAAGTCTTTTTACATGTGTGTAAATAGCATATAACTGTAGGTTTTTGTCTGAAAATGAATCATCACCATTTTCAACCATGAAAATCAAAAGTTCAACACTTTATCTGCCATAGATTCTACAATCATTAAGCCAAAGTGTCTAAGTATATATATACACACACAAATAGCCAAGCATGCATGCTTTGATGAAAAATGATATTTTCATTACTATATTTGGAGTAATTTCACAAGAAAATTTTATCAGATTACTATTCTGTCTTTTTTTTTTTTTTGCAGTTTTTTTTTTTTTTGTATGAATAAAAATGATAAAATAAAAAGTCATTAAAATAATGTAAAACAAAGGATGATAAAAATTTTTTTGTATCTACAAACCATAAAATTTTGTGTACATATATATTAAAATGTTTATTTCTTTCCCGGACAAAGTCCATTTCTTAAATAAAAACTTTAACAGTTTTGAAAAAAAAAGGAGAGGAAAGGGAGACAAAAATTCCTTATACATATATTGCATCAGCAGACATTTTTGTTAAAGTTCTAATTCCTCCATTGCATGTGACAGGCGTACATCATGCTGTTTTCGACGCTGACTTCTGCGGACAGCATCGGCACGTCTGTATGGTTGATTCTTTAAACCTATAAATTAATAAAGATACACATTAATACTCAAACTAGATTAATTAAATTATCTCCAAATATAACTAAGAATATCAGAGAAATTAAACAAAAATACAATTTTCAGATAGAAATTCAATTATAACATTTTTATAATAAAAAGTTAAAGCTTATATGAATCAGAGCATTGAAGAATCCCTCTAATGAACTTCATGCAAAGTTAGATATTAGACAGCATTTTCAAATGAAAAGGCGATTGGTGACTGGTTCTCTCTCCAAACTCTCTATAATATCATCTTTAAATCATTGCATGAGTTATGCAGTGACATAATTCAGCTATTATCTGCAAAAAATTTTAAGTTGTTAATATGTCCGGATAATGGATTACAATATGAAATATACGAGTGTGTTTCATACCTTACCTCACAATGAATAATGTCGTATCATTAACCTTTGTTTTGAATTGGGAAAAATAGTTATTGAATTGTTTGAAATGAGTCAAACTGTATATGGCAATGATGCCACGAGGCACAAAAATATTTCCAAATAGTTTGCAAGATTTCATGATGGCTGGCAAAGGGACTGAAGACAATTATAAAAGTACGAAACCACTACCACATTTCATGTTGCAACTCATGATCCAAACATACTAATGATATAAAAATTTTGTAGTGAATAGCTAAAACTATGCCAATATGTAACACATGTCTAATTTAGGATCGTGCTGCATGCAGTTTAGAGAGAACCAGTCACTGTATTTCACTACTAGTACCCTAGAGAGTGATAATGAGCAGATTCATATATATATCTAATATATAAATTGTGTCAAAGTAAATTAGAAATTTAATTGACACTTTAATGGCTCAATATACTATGGATATATAATCTGCCTTAAATAAGCATATAGTACTGCAATAATCCTTCTATTTCGATAGTCTATTTGTCCATACTTTTAAAAAATATTAAATAAAAAAATTTGAAACTTGTATATTTAAATCCATATTGGTAAATGTGCACTTATCCATACAAGAGCTATCATGAATCATTTCTCAATCAGCCATTTTTTCATCTTGCATACTTGGTGTGCATTCAGTTAAGTCTTGTGTTGCTCTCTTTCTCTCGATTTAATATGGTAATATTTTTAAATAAATGCCTTATTTTATTTTTGTTGCTATCTTAATGTTAGCATTCATTTGTAACTACAATTTAACCTATTTTCTGCAAAACCTATTTTTAAACAGTAAATCTTTTAACGGAAAACAAAACAATTCAATTGTGTAATCTTTCGAATAAACTGCTATAAATAAAAAATTAACAGAACAATTTATTGTTCAGGAGGTCCTATAAAACATTTTACAAATTGAATTATTTCATAGATGTGCACATATGTAAAATACATTATGTTATATAAAGTTTGTTATCCATGATTTTAGTAATCATGATAAAGATTGGAACCACATGTGATGGATGTAAATGGCTTATATTTTCTAATGGATTGTATTTTTGTATTATTGATATAAGACATTAGATGCTCTAAATATTCATTTATGAATAAATCTTACCCCTACAAATCATCAGTTTCTCTGATCTATAGCCCCTTTCTCCATATCGAATCAACAAACTTCCTTATTTCAACCATTTATTTCATTCATTATTTCTTTCTAGATCTTCTAAATCTCTTAGGATACAATTTAAGAGTTTGATGGTCCATCTTTTATAATCTATTCTACCAATATGTCCAGACCAGCTTCATTTGTCTCTTAATCCTTTCAATGATGTCAGTGATATCTAATTGTTCTCTCACTTATATATTTCCTTTTCAATCTTGTGTTATTACTATTACATTCATATATTTTTTTCAACCTTGTCCAATTACTTTTAACATACATCTCTTCATACTTCAGTGAATGGTTTGAACTCTCTTTATTGCTTTTCAGCTATTAGTCTAAGTCTTAATCTATAAATAGCAACTGGTAAAACTCATCTACTAAAAACATTCTATTCAAGTTTAATTCTGTGACTAATTTCATACATTATGTTTCTGTCTTAAAATAATAATGTAACAAAGGTACTTATAGTTGTTAACTTCTTTTAATTCATGATTAACAATCTTTATTTTCTTCTGGGAAAATCTACTGAACATTACATTAGCCTTTTTTGCATTTATCTTTAATCCTACTTTATTGTTTTTATCTGATAACCCCTGCATCATTTCCTGAAGTTCTGAAGCCTTATTTGCAGAAACAACCATAACATATGCAAAATCTAGTTGATTTAAATAATTTCCATTTATTGTTACCTCATAGCTTTCCATTTTAATTCACAAAATATTTCTGAAAGCGCACTAAGCTTTAAATTATAAAGAAGAAGAAACTCGCTTAGTTACACAGACAAACTAACATAAGCAAATTTGATTTGTAAAACTACTATAAAAAGTTTTGGAGATATGGAATCACTCTGTCATACACCCTGCTCAATGTTAAACTTCTTTCCATGTAATCTAATCATTGTTATATTTGGATAAATATTCTTTGGAATATAACAATATTTTGAGTCTATATCAACCACTGTAAAGATATTTACAGAATCAAATGCTTTTTCATAATCTATGAATCCAAAGCATAATGGCAATTTATATTTTTTAATCCTTTCTATAACTTCTGTTTATATTTGGATGTGATCTCCTGTACTAAAATCACTTTTAAATCCAGCTTGTTCATTTGGTTGGTTAGAATCCAAAGTTCACTATAGATGAGGTTTACTTTGGTAATGATTTTATATAAAACCAATAGAAGACTAATAAGTCTACAATTTCTAATATCTTCTTTATTTTTTAAATACTAATATTACTACTGTATTTTTCCAATCATCTGATACATCTTTGTCAATTGAACATTCGATACATAGATTTGCCAACAATTTTTCTATTTCTTCACCTGTTTATTTTTAAAATGGATTATAATTCCACCATTTTCTGAAGCTTTTCCCTTCTTCGTAGATTTCATCGTATTTTCCTTATTACTGAAATAACTTTCCTTCCAATGACAAGACATTGTTTTACATTTCTTAAAATTATTCTCTTTTATAGCTGTTACTTGTTAATTCACAATTATATTTTTTTATATTAATTAATTCTTTTTGGTATCACTTTATAAAACTCCAAGATATTCAATTCTTTTTAATAGTAAAATGCTGCTTGTTAGTATCTGCTATCTTTTTTGCAGTACTTGATAAAGTATCAGCTATCTTTTTAGTAGTTTCAGTCAAGTTTGAAACATCTTCAAAGTTTGTTAATATTTTTAAATGATTTGCAAGTTCTAATTTGAATTCATTAGAGTCTTTCTGAAAATTAAGGCTATCAATTTTTAATATTAGTTTTCTTAATAGTTTTCATCTCTCTAGATTTGCATTAACACATATTTTACATCTCGCTAATTGACAATCTTGAAATACATATTTTCTATTAGTCAAAATATAATTCAATTCTGCTATATCGTCATTTGGATAATTCTATGTTCTTTTCCATTTAACATTTTTCTTAAAAAAATAATTCATCATATACAATTTTCTTTTGCCATGATCTCCACAAATCTATATCCTCTCTCATTTCTATCACCATATCTGAATTTATACATAGCATTTTCATCTTTCAATTGTTTATCAATTTCAGTGTTACTGGCAATTTTAAAATAATTGTTTGGTTTGATCAAAAGCATTTTGTACATCCATATAAAAATCCTCTACTTTATCACAATAAAAAATTGTTGAGGCATACATCTGAATTACCTCCATTTGATATTTTACTATTAATCTGAATAACTAATTTTTCCACTCTTTCTGATATATCTTCAATCTCCACAATGTTATTTCCACTTTTTATTTATGATGAAGCCAATACTACGTTTGCTTACAATATTTGTAGTGAAGTTGATGTCCACTTTTTAAATTAATTGTCTCTTTACCAAAGTCTAATAGTGTTTCTTTTTAATATTAGATAATTCTTCTTCCAGTTAGTGCAATCTTCGTTTATCTGAAAGTGATCTGCAATTGTAGATAGCTAAATAAAAGATCATCATTGAATGGCAGCCTGGAACAATCTGGAGAGGTTCTTAGTAGCCTTCAGCCTCCGATCACTGTTTTGACCGGTGACTTTACAATCTCCCGAGAATAAAGACCATAATTTAGTTTATCTGTCATAATTGTAAATATCATGAAAAAAATAGAATCATAATTTCAAAAAAAATCAATTGATATTTTAGTTAAGAACTATCAGGCAAATGAGAAAGAAACTCGTGATATTTTTTGATCTTAGAGAAAAAAAAATCTGGAACTCATCAGACTAGCTGATGAATGTTGGTGAGCAACCCAACCATGTTCATTTACTATATGAATAATCACATAGTAATAGCAACTACAATGGCAAGGATGTATGGGGTAAACATTAGAAATTTGCCCTGCAAATCCTCAAAAAAGAATCAATCGGTATCTACCCTTTAGTTAAAAGCAAATTATTATCATACAATAGTAGCTGCAATAGAATGAAAATCATTCGATAAATCTTTTAATTGAAAGCAAAAGAACCATTCTGCTATCTAATATCTAAAATAAACAATATAAAAAAATCGAATTGCTATCACTCATGGAAAGTTATAAATTCAATTATCGGAAATGTGAGATATGAGTTATATCCGTGGGTCTTTAGCTTTTAAATTTGCCACTCTATCACTGACCTAAGCCATACAGATCAATAAACTATTTTTAAGAAAAACAATAGTATTTATCACTATATATATGTTTTGGAAGTTTGTGCATAAGTTTGAACCATTTTTTAGAATTACATTGAAATATGCATATCCTACAATTAAACCGAACATAAATTCATCACTCCATATGCACATCCTGCAAAGTGATAAGAAAAGGCAATTTTACTTAAAACTAATACGAGAAGAATGATAACATATTATGGGTAAAGATGATTTTGAAAATAGAAATGAATATAGTAAATAATTTTAAGAGTCTGTTTTAGAACCTATGGGTGATTTGTAACCCAATTAAAACAAAATTACTGTGGAAACAGGCATCAAATGGTAAAAAGACAAAGAATGTAAAAGACATGACATTAATAAAAAAAAAAAGAGAAAGATGGCTAACATTAGTACAATGCAGAACTTTCCAAATTTAGATACGTAGGTAGGAAATAATACTGTTTTAACTAATCATCATAAGAAGTGAACTTTATATTACATTTCCCACAATTTTATCCTGTCAGATGTTTGACCAATCTGTAGGATTCTAATAAATTTGGTTCTCAATTTCCCATCTCCAAGGCATTCCCTTCTCTCTATTCCAAGTTCTTTGATCCTCATTAAATTATTAAGCAAAATTTGGGGAGAAAAGAACAATTCTTAATTTTTCATCTACACTTATGCCTAAATCGCATATACCCTCAGCATAAAGTTGGGGAAACTTTCAGTACTTTCCTAAGACACAGTTCATAGGAATGCATAAGCACATAAGAGTAATTCTTTCCATGCTTCAATACTTGAAGACTTCATTATTCTGATGACATTATTTTAAAAAATCAACCAACTCCAATCACTTGATTTTGGGTGGCAAGTGATTGAACATAATTTTTAAAATCTATATCTTCACAAACTGAGCTAAACTTACGATAAAGTAAAGAGTTTGATTTTCGTATAACTCATATTCATGAATAATACTTCTAATTATAATTCTGGTCAAGCTTTTAGTTTTTTGGCTAAAATTTACAATGGGAAATTTTTTAACACTTGTAAATATTTGTTTCTATTAAAAGATCGTGGTAATAAACTTACTTGTAAATATCAAATACACCCACCTGGCCTTCAAATAATCCCTTTCCCATATACATCTGCTACTAATCTCTCTCATTTTTAGACATGCATTATAGGTTTTCACTATATTCACTATAACGAATTATCATACTTCTCCAGATTATGTCACATCCCACCTTACTTATTGTCATTTTATACTCAAAATACTCTTCTTTTTCTCCCCTCAGAATTTTATATTGCAAATGTCCTTCTATAAGTATTAAAAAAATATTGCTCACTATTTGATTTGTCATATAAGGATAACTTCAGATTCTCTTTATTTATTCACCTCTGCATTTTTTGGATCACAGGGACAAGGGCTCCTCTATCACTACAATCTTAATAGTGTACTTCCCGCTTGTGTTTCAAGGGATTAAGTATTCATTTTTTTTTATTATCTGCAGAATTTTTAAAAATCTTTCAATAGGATGATTCTAAAGCAGTAACACTTTTTTTTTAATTCTGGCTTTTTTAATTTCCATCTTTCACCTCTATACAAAATATATAAGTAAATTTCTGATTTTTATATGTACTTCCGTCAAGTGAAATTTTCCATAAATCAGACACAAAACATAGCAATTGCAAGCATAAAAGTGAATCTTAGTGAAATAATAAACCTCATTTTCAGAAATGAAGATACCTACCAAAATAGTGCGTGGAGAAATAATATAGAAAAATATCAGCCAGAGTTCTAGAGGATATCAAAAATTCAAGATTTAAAAAGTATTTCTTCTGGGAATAAATAAATACATATTGCAAAGATGATGATGATGATTAAAAACAAGATCTTTCATTATTACAAAAGGAGGAATGTTTAACTAAGAAATAAAACAACTTATGTTATACAATATCCCAAAACATGATTCTAAATAAATCAAATCTAAAGAAAATAACAATAAGAATAATAAAAAAATAAAGCCCCTAACAAGCATAAAAAAAGAGTGGGTGGTAAAAAAAATACAAAGCAGATAATCAAACATGGCAATCTGTCAGACTGTTTTCTAAAAGAAAATATCTTTCCAAGGTCATGAAATTAAATTAAAATTGAAGGAAGACGTTTAACTTCTCTATGAGTCTGGCATCATAATTAGCAACTGCTTGTACATAGTATAACTCAGAAAAGAGAAAGAATGACAAAAAAAAATTAAAAGATGAGTTTGCAATGATTATAATAACCAATTCATAAATCACAAATATATCCGCATATACAACATGTTGACCCTTTATATCTATTTGAGATATTGCAGCAATGTATTTTAACTTCTTTTGCAACAAACTTTTCTTTGTAAAAAATTTAAAACTATGATTAACTGCAGCTTTTCACTGTATTCTATCCTTAGCTATATCCTCCCAATGAAAGTATGCAACATATCACATCTATTTAGAACATATTTGAAATAATCTCTGTTTTGTAAACAGAGTCTGCCTTTCTGTGAAAGTTTACTCTAATTTTTTTTAAATTTTAGACAGTCTTACCATTTGCTTCAAATGCCCAATCCATCTAGTACATAATAGTAGGTTCACTATAAGCAGCAAGCAATGAAGATAACAACAGAACATCATTAAAATGTTTTATTCATGTTTTTAAATTAAACCAATAATGGATGCACGATTCTATTCTATTCAATGGATTTACTAGATAATAACTCTCCATATATCTAATTTAATTATGCTCAAATATCTACCTCTTAACTTGTAAACTCAGCAATAACAAATTAACACCTGTGCTGCACCTCAATATTCGTAAAAAGCTACTAATATACTTAAACGAATCCATTTTCTCAAGGTGATAATTGCACAAGCCAAAAATTGTTCAAGATTTTTTTGTTAATTGATTGATAAAACTCCTGAATTTTCCTGAATGTTAATTACCAAATCAAATTTCTATATAGGTTATGATCATCTATAGACCATCCTATGATTGAGCTATTCTTTGGTAAGAATAGCCCAATCGTCAGTGTGCTATAGGTCTAGAAACCAAAAAGATGAACAACTTGTTTTAGTTTTAATCGACTGAAGTTAAAACTATTACTATTAATCCTATATTTCATCTTGCTGTCCGCTTCTCAAAACACCCATAAAACAAGAAATCATGGTCATACCGAATTGGAATTAGTTTATTCTTGTTGGAATATTTCTTTTTATTTTGAATACCTCTCTTTTTTCCATCATAGATAATAATTCCTCCTCTTATGCCATAAATATAATAGGTGTATAATATGATTAAACTTCAGTGGACAACGAGCTATTTTTAAACATAGCCACAAATCTTTTCAATTCAGTGAATTAAATCTCGTGATCAAATCAAAAAAAGAAATGATAGTAAATTTCATAAAAAGTGTAGAATATAAAATAATGGCCAAGTATACAGGGAAGCTTAGAAAACTAGATAATTAGATATTCAATACTGTTCAATTTACTAAAATGTTTTTTATCAAGATCCTTGAGATTAGAATATTATTTAAAACATTATATAAAATATATGAATGTGTGCAATGGTAATGGATAATAGGAGAGTGTATAGGCCAAATAATGCAATCTTGCTTTCGATTAAAAAAAAAAGGGTTTTATTCACTTTAATAAACTACTCAGTCGAACTCAACCATCTGTAACAAAACATAGAACATTTCCAGGTAATCTATAATTGAAGATTAATAAATTCAATAGTTATCACAAAGAATAATAAATGATGAAATAACCATTTTTATTATAATTAAAGAAAAAGACTTAAAGGGATCTGTGATTATCATATAATTAATGTTGCTGCTAAATGTCTTATGAAAATATAAAAATTATTTAAGACATAACAGGCTTGGTCATTGCCGAGGTACTTCGTCTAATAGAAAGGGATGCGTAAAAATAGTCAGCGACCATATACAAAAATAAAATAAACTGAAAACTAATGACATTAATGAATTGTATGGGAGGGGTGCAACCTCCCAAATAATAAATTACAACTTTGTCTATTGAACAATATTTCAGTCAAACCATCAACAATTGCTGATCCGTGTAAAACAATTGGGAGCATTCATTATTAACACATCTTGACTTACAAAAATCTAGAAATTCTTCTCATCTCTGGACTTCTTTGCTCCAACCGAGAAAAAAAGAACAGATTTTATATAAATAGTGGAAATTTTTAACCCGTATGTTAAGTCAAATAATGGGGGTGGGGGGATAACATTTTTCAATTATTCAAGTGTAATTCTGCAACAATATGATTCTATTAATAAACTTTGCCCATCGTCATCATTGTTGAAAAACTTAAGGATGTCTCATGCTTTGTCAAAGAAATTATCCCTGGCTTATCAATTTTATTCTGGGTTAATCATTATCCCTTTATTTTTTACTGTCATAATTATATTTTCTTTCTTTTTATTTACTGTAAGTGTAATTCGATTTGTCTTCTTTACAAATATGATTAAATTTTTCATAATCTTTATTGTATATTATCAGCCACCAATTTTTTTATACATGTATGTGATTTCTTTTTCTTTTTTGTATTATAAAATATGTTTTCTGATAATTACTAAAGCTTAAAATAAAAATATATAACAAGTGAGATTAAAATCAAAATCTGAATGATTTTCAATTTTGAAGCCATTAATTTGAATAATATGATGAGTATAAAAATTGCTTACTAAAAAAAAAAAACAAATCGGAGAATTGTATAAGAAGAGCAAATTAACAAGCACATGGCTAAAGGAGTCTACTAGCTTTGCTATCTAGTATTCAATGCATGTCATTTTGAAATGGAAAAATAGTTGTCACTAACGACTGTGTAATTATTTAATAATAACATATCTGAGACTAAGTAACTTACCTAATAAAATGTCTTCTAGAGCGCCGTGATAGACTTCGTCCTTCTGGAGCAACTTCTTTTCTTTAACTTTCTGGGCCTTATTTCTTAATTCAGTGATCACCGCATCCTTAAAAAAAAATATACGTCTTCATCAGAATTATAATACGCAAACACCACCAAAATGGAAAAAATCAAATCAAAGGTCAAAATGTGTATGTGTTGTATGTTGTGGATAGCTTTAAGAAAATCTAATTTATTCATGATACAACATAAATTAGTGTAAAATACTATTTAGTTTGATAACAATCCACTTCATGCCAATCATTTTGTGAATTTTACATGTAAGCATGAGTAGTGGATTGTGTGATTTCTGTTAAATGTTCTCCGTAACAAAAACCAAGAGCAAAAATCTCTGCAGATTAATAATTACCTGTATCAATGCAGATTTAATATTAATAAACAATGATAACATATCAAATTACCAAGTTAAAACAGCATGCTAATACATGAGCGAGTCTTTACTCAAGAGCTAATTACTCATACTTATATTAGTTGCCACTAGAGTGCAGAGATATTCTTACATTAGACAACTTTATGTAACTAATTCATATTTCCACTATGACAAAATAGTATTTGATAAAAGATATTTATGCATTTATGTAAGGCTAAAAAACCCTTAGATAGTACAAATAATATCAGATTCTATCCATAGTCTATACTACTTGATTAAAGTCAATTTTCTTATAATTTTATTTTTAACACAAATTCTCAAAAACAGAACGGTACTTTTAATAAACGTTTAATTATTACTCAAATGAATAGAATTCAGTTTTCTTCCTTTTTTCAGAAATCTTACAACTTTCTCTCACCTTATATCTTCTTTATGCATTGATAAAACAATAAATATATCTTTTCTTTAATAATAACAATGCTTATTTTATTTTCTTATCCAATCAATTCAACTGACCAGCAGTTCTCTTCAGAGCTTCTTTTGCTAAGTGAATTTTTTTGTTTTAAATCCTATAATTAAAATTAATTAATATTTTAACCACTCAAAATATTCAATTTTTTTTTTCTAAATAAAAGTATGTCTTATACGTCCTACTTTCAAAGAGTTATACCCAGTCAATAGTTTCCTATACAGGCTGTTCCTTATTTATCTAAGAGTAACATGCAAATCTGTACTGACATATAAAATTATGCCATAGATTAAAAGAAAATCTTTAAATGTTTTTTAATCAAGATGAAATAAATATAGGAATTAAAAAAATTTATTACTTTTAAAATTACAACATTTATTTATTATACACAATATAAGCAGCGGTCCCCATCGTAAATACATATGGCCATTACAATTTTCCAAAAAGAAAAAAGAATGAGATAGAGATAAAATACTAATAGTAGTTCATTAGAGATGAGTTTTTTGCTGACTATACAAATCAATCTGTGAAACACAAATACATCCATATATAAAACATGCTGGACAATTATTGTGTTTATTTAATATTTTGTGGTGCTGTCTTTTAATTTTTCTTTCTAAAAGACTTCAATACTCGACCAAGGGTAACTCTCTGCTGCATTCGATCTTCAGCCACATCTTTCCAATGGAAAACAACCAGTATAGAGCATTTTTGAGATAATCTTTAAAATGTAAACAGGATTTGTATCCCCCACAAAAATCATATTCAAGCCCACCATAAGATAGGAAGTCTTGCATTATTCATCCACTTCATGCATGCAATCCAATGAGCATGTTATTTTGCAACAGCAGATTCTATGGTATCCCATTCAGTATGCTGGAAAATAGGTTGATTTTATGAGTTCCTCTTTGCATTTTTAATACTTTATGGAACATCTATAAAAAAAAATTTTGATGCTTTTATGTTAAATTGATAGGGAGTCCAAGTTCCACTTCCATACAATTATTCATTTAGTTGCAGTAGTTATACCACTATCATAAAATATCCTATCTTTTTTTATATTAATAAATACAGTAGCTGAACATTTGAGTCCATATTGAACTTCAACAAAAACTGAAAAGTTGTGGAATAGGCTATTTACATAATTAGAAATTCCTTATATATATTCAATATTTATAAACATCAATACTAAATGTTATCATACAAAGCTAATCTTAATCATTAATTATCTGCATTCAAATTTATATTATACTCTTCCATTAGCAAACTTCTACATCCTACTCTATTAATGAAAAATGAAATATTGAGAGAATTTATTTTTACTGTTCTTCAGCAGAAAGATAACTTGTTCTTCTCTTTCCATTTTTTAAAAAAAGATGTTAGCTTTATTCATTACAAAGTTGTTAACATCAGGGAAGCCATTATTTTAAATATATGTTAGAAATGTAATGCTTCAAATAATATATATATATTTAGTTAAAAAATATTTTTTTAAGTTTTACAAAAAAAAAAATTCAATATGGTGAAATATGGATTATTCATCATGCTTTAATAATCGTAGGAATAAAGATTTATATTTGTTCTTAACATATGCATAAATCAGATTATATAAAAAGTTGCAGAATAGACTACTTACACAAACTAGGAATTGTTTATTATCATATAATATTTTCATACAAAAGTTCTGAAGAAGATTGCAGGGGCAATCAAAACTGTAAAAGAGGGTAGTAAATAAAGCATTGTGTAACAGTAGTAACGTGCATGGATGATTTAGTATTATATGATATACATTTGGCAATGTAATAAGAAAGATTACTTGAATTGTTTAGTTCATATATGCTGAAAGTTTAATAAGATTTTCCAACTATGTTTTTAAATTAAACATTACCCAAGATGTAATAAAGCAAGTGACAAATTAAAAACTGCATAATATTTAAACTGAAATTACTTCATCCAATAACAATGGTTGCACTAGTTTGTCATGTATAAGCTAAAGAGAGTCAAACTACTACAAATACTGTTGTTGGACAAACAATTTCTGTCTAGTTTTTAATTGATTGGTTACTTCTTCGTTGAGTTCTAATTAAAAAAATTATATGAAAAATTTCATAAAATTTTCAATAATTGCATCTATAAAGTTCATGAAAATATTCTATTTTATACCTATTCAACATTTAGTAACATCAATAATAAATGGCACCATATAATGCAGAATATATTCATTAAACATCACATGATTACTATTTCTTGTGCTTGCTCTTAACTATTATTAAAACAGGCAAAGCTCTCTATACGTATTGCCACTCAGTGCAAGCCAGAATAATCAATAAATGCCAGAAGGCTTGTGCATAAAATCTCCATCTAGTGCCTACTCAATATCCCCAGACTAGTTTGGCCTTCGTCAGTGAGCACTGCATCTAGATCCAAGGCTCCTCACTGACGAAGGCCACAAACCGGAAACTAGTCTGGGGATACTGGATGAGTAGGCATTATTAGATGGGGATTTTATGCACAAGCCTTCTGGCATCCATTGACTACTCTGTCTTGCACTGAGTGGCAATATGTATAGAGAGTTTTGCCTGTTTTAATATATTCATTAGTTAGCAGACATTAGACAAATTCCAACAATATTTTGATTGCTGCTATAATCTTCAAATATTATGGCTATTTCCTTATTTACAGTCATCTATCAAATTCTTTGTTCTTATTTGTTTATTTCTTTCACCTGTAATAGTTTACAGCATATCATTCATAATTCCTCCATATCAATTCACACTACTTCAATTATATGAAATCCAAAAAAAAAAAAGAATTGTAAATAAATAAAAATGACACTAAATTCTTAAATTTAATAAATTTTATGGTAGATCAGCAATTATTTTTCTATTTCAGAGCATGGCATGTGATCATGTTTATTAATAATATTTCTTAGCCTTACATAAAAAACATCAAAACAATTAGAGAGGCTATAGTTTGGTGATAATAAGAATGTTAATAAAAAATTATTGAAGAAAAAGGATATCTAGAACATACATATTGTGATGAAAATCTGATATTTCACTATTCATTTTATTTAAAACAAAATTAAAATATGATAAAGTAAGTTTGTTATTAGTTTTATTTTTTAATGCAAATAATGAACACAGAGAATAAGTCATCATCATCATCAACCATTATCAATCCACTGCAGGATGAAGGTCTCTCCAAGTTTAATCCATCTTCTCCTATCTTTAGCTTCTCTTCCCCACATCACCCCTGCATACTTTCTTATTTCATCCATCCATCTCACATGTGGTCTCTCTCTGGGTCTTTTACAATCTCTTGGAATCCAGTTTAAGATTTCAATTGTTCATCTATTATCATCTCTTTTAGCAATATGTCCAATCCAACTCTACTTCAATCTTTTAATTTTTTCAATAAGGTCAATAACACCTGTTTGTTCTCTTACCCATACATTGTGTTTTCGATCTCTTCTTGTTACTCCCAACATGCATCTCTCCATACTTTTTTGAGTGGTCTGGAGTCTCTGTATTGCTCTTCTATTAAGTGTCCAAGTCTCAGATCCATAAGTAAGAACTGGTAAAACCCATTTGTTAAAAATCTTCCTTTTCAAACACATAGGCATATTTCCTTTTAGTATCAAGTTATTTCTACCAAAAGCACTCCAACCAAGTTTAATTCTATGATTAATTTCATCCATTATGTTTCCATCTGTAATAGTAATCTGACCAACGTATTTATAACTGTTAACTTCTTCTAATTCATCATAATCAATCTTTATTTTCATATTTTGAGCAAATCGATTAAACATTACTTTAGTCTTTTTAACATTTATCTTTAGTCCTACTTTCATCTGATAACTCCTGCAACACTTCCTGCAGTCTGAAGCATTATTTGCAAAAACAACTATATCATCTGCAAAATCTAAATGACTTAAATAATCTCCATTTACTTTCACTCCTTTAGTTTCCCATTTTAATCCATAAAATATTTCTTGTAACACTGCTGTAAAAAGTTTTAGAGATATGGAGTCACCTTGTCTTACACCTTTCTCAATGTTGACTTTCCCAGTATCATTATGTAATCTAATTGTTGCTGTTGCATTTTTATAAATATTCTTTAAAATATGACAATATCCTGGATCTATACCTTGATGAAGAAATGTTCATAGAATTGTAGTGTATCCACCCCGTGAGAGAAACGACAGGGACAAACCACATACAATAAATTACTAAAAATGATTTAGATTAGTTTCACAAATAAACAACCAGCACGAGAATTACTAATTACTAAGATTATTTAGTTAATTGTATTAAACGTTTAAATCAGTTTAATTTAACTCTACCTAGAGCCCTGAAGGCGTACAAAATAATAAAAGATCGGGAGGATCTTTTATATTTACCCCTAGTCGGATTTTTGAACCTTCAGATCCGATAATCTTTCTCCCTCACAAGTTCTGATCAGCAAAATACAATTATTAGCTCTGATCTCAATCAAGAAAAAACAGCAAAAAGACCCATGCTCCTCTCCTACACAGTTTATATAGTCCCGCCTGATTTCTTATCAGTTCCTTTATCTCTGCTTCTTATCTTTTCCAAGTACTGTATTATTGTCTTTCCCAATGTTCTGATTAATTCCATTCTACATATTAAAGTTTGAGTTTCTAAATATTTTATTTACACAAAGTTTGACTTTCTAAATACTTTTATTTATACAAATTTAAGTTTAACATATATATATATCTCTACTTGTGGAGTAATATTTATAAAAGTTATTTTATTTTCACTGTTAGACACAACAAGAATCAAATGCCTTTTCATAATCTACAAATCCAAAACATAATGGCAACTCATATTCATTTATCCTTTCTATAACTTCTCTCAATACCTGAATATGATCTACTGTACTAAAACCACTTTTAAATCCAGCTTGTTCCCTTGGTTGGTGGAAATCCAATGTTCTTTGTAGACGAATTATAATTATCTTGATAAAAATTTTGTATAAAACTGATAAAAGGCTGATAGGTCTGTAATTTCTAATATTTTCTTTATCATCTTTTTTAAATATTAATATTATTACTGCATTCTTCCAATCATCCGGTACATCTTTATCATTTAGACATTTGGTATATAACTATGCTAAAAAAAATTCTATTTCTTCATCTGCTTCTTTTAATATATCAATTATAATTCCATCATTACCTGGAGTCTTTCCTTTCTTCATACATTTAATTGCATGTTTCACTTCTTCATTTAAAATTCTGGGCAATTCAGAAGATGTAATAGAAATAGGAGGTACTTGTTCTTTATTACTATAGAATTCTTGATAAAAGTCTTCTACTCATTTCATAATGTCATCTCTCTTTTTAGTAATAATTCCATCTTTTTTTCTTATTGCAGATATAAATTTCCTACCAATACCAAGATGTTGTTTTACAATCTTGAGACTTTTATTTTCTTCTACAGATTTCCTTGCTAGTTGACAGTTATACTTTCTTATATCATTTTCAACTCTTTTCCGAATTCTTTCTTTTCTTCATAAATTCTCTAGTCTCAGTAGAAATTTTATTGGTCAATTGCTGCTTTTTTCTACCAGCTATCTTTGTTGCAGTTTTTAAAAGTGTATCAGTTATTTTCATATTAATTTCATTCAAATCTGAATCATGTTCAAAATCTACTAATACTTGAAACCGATTTGTAAGTTCTAATTTTAATTCATTAGAATGTTTCTGAAGATTAGGAATATCAATTGTAAAATTTTGTTTTTCTTAATAATTTTTGTCTCTCTAGTTTTGCATTAACACGTATCTTACATCTTACTAATCGATGATCACTTCCTGTGTTAAATTTATTAAGAACATTACAATCTTGAAATATGTATTTTCTGTTACTCAAAATATAATCCAATTCTGCTGTACCTTCATTGGGATGCTTCCATGTCCATTTCCTTTTAACATTTTTCTCAAAAAAAGAATTCATAATATAAAGTTTTTCTTTTTCAGCAAACTCCACTAGTCTATGTCCTCTCTCATTTCTATTACCATAACCAAAATTACCTACAGCACTTTCATCTTTCATTTGTTTACCAATTCTAGCATTAAAGTCTCCCATAACAATTTTAAAATGTTGTTTACTTTGATCGAAAGCCTTTTGTACATCCATATAAAAATCTTCTCCTATGTCATCACTATGAGCACTTGTTGGGACATAAACCTGAATTATCTGCATTTCGTATCTGCTATTAAGTTGTATAACTAATCTTGCCACTCTGTCCGATACACCATCAATCTCCACAATGCTGTTCTTCCACTTTTTATTTATAATGAATCCTACTTCACTTCTATTTCCAATATTTGTGCCTTTATAATAGAGTACATGTTCATTTTTTAAATCCAATTGTCTCTTCACCTTTTCTTCTAACTTCAGAAAGTCCAATAATGTCCCATTTAATATAAGACAGTTCTTCTTCTAATTCTTGCAACCTTCCTTCACTTGAAAGTGATCTGCAGTTATAAGTACCTAAATAAAAAGTCATCATCAATTGGCAGCCTGGGTCTGCAATCAGGGGATTCTTAGCACCCTTTGCCTTCAGCCACCAACCGCTGCCTTGGTTGGTGACTTTACAGCCTCCTGGAAATAAAGGCCATGATTTATTTTTGTCTGTCATAATTTGTATATATCTATTGGGAAAATATCATTTACACAAACATTCATTCTGTCTTATCAGGCAGCTGAGAAGAAAGACCATGGTGTTTCTTGATCTTAAACTCAGAGGTAAAAAGCCAATAAACTCACCACGCTAGCTAATGCGTGTTGGTGAGCAGCCCATCCATGTTCGTATACTATATGAATAATCACATAGTAATAACAGCTGCAATGACAAGAACGTATGGAGTGGACATTAGGAATTTGCCCTGCTCGGTTCCTTTAAGGTCTTCAGGAGGAATCAAAGGGTCTCCTTTCAACAATGATAAAAATATGCATGAGAATGTGATCTGGGTTAACTGATGAGTGCTGGTTCACCATGAAATCTACACCTTGGGATCATACATCTTTTCACATGTCTTTAATCATATGTTCATGATTGCAACCATCGCAAGGTGTTAAAAGTGGATAAATCAGTCCCTACATTGCATGAGAGTGGTGTAATAAAAATAACACTACAGAAATATTATTCATTAAGTGGATAACCTCTAGTCTAATGAATGATTAATAAAAATTATTAATATGCTTCCATCAATTGGTCCGTGTCAAATTTGTGAGGGCAGTAAGTTTGACACTTATCAATTAAACTGTAGTAATTGACTATTTATATAACTGCATAATGATAAAGATATGTGTAAGAGATTGTAGTCTGAGCCAACTGATGAGTGGTGGTTCAGCATGAAATGTGCATCTTGGGGATCATACATCTTTTACCATGTCTTTGGTCATGTTTATGATTATTACACCTCTCTACAAGGTATTGAAAGTGGATAGAAACCAGTCCGTACTTTGCATGATAGTAATGTAGTGAAAATTACACTACAGAAATATTATTCATTAAGTGGATAACTTCTAGTCTAATGAATGACTCATAAAAAGTATTAATATATATATATATAAATGTGCTTTTTCAATTTGTTACGAATAATTACATTTTTTAAAAAATATTGCTTACTGTAATCTTAATTTATGTATGCATAGAAAAGCATTTGTATTATATCTGTATTGAAAAGTAGTGAATGCACGAAGTTCAATAAACAATACATATTTTATTGTAATCAAAAGTTTATGAATTAAACATGAGATATTATTATAAAATGATGTAAAGAATAGATGAAAAGGGCTTGGAATAAAATATATAGACATTGTAGCTCCTCTGTATAATCAATTCTTCATAATTTTTTTTCACCCTCTTCAGCATCCCTACACTTCAAACATTGCTCTTTCAACTTATCTTTGCCATTCTTATCCAAATCAACTCTTTTAAAGCTTTCAAACTTTTTTTATCCCTTTTCACAACCATCCAAGTCTCTATTCAATTTGAAAATCACAATTCAACAAAAACATTACACAAACTTCTTCCTTAATTGTAATTTTTTAAAAAATTACATAATAACTCCTTACTTTTATCAAAAGTCTAATTATAATTTCCAGTTTAATTTCTTTATTGCAACTTCCATCACCACCATACATTCAGCTCCTAAGCACTAACGTGATCTATAAAGTTCCTGCCCTATTGCCATTCCTAATGTTATATTTTCTAGCTATTTTTAATGATTCAAATTAAATAAGCAATAGACAAGCACTATTTAAATTTAATTTTAATTAAATGTTTTGTGATATCATCAACAAAATGCAAAACATAAGAAAATAAATTTATTTTTATAAGCTTGAAATATATATATATAAGGAAAACAGTTGAAAATGAATTAAATTTTCTTTTGCTTCACAGTTAGATTTTTTAAAAAAAGGCATGTGGCTTTATTACTTGGGAGTTTATAAGAAGTTTGAATTCCAGATTCCATCCGGGGTCTTCCGGATCCCAAGTCGGACACTCTATCAACCGCACCAAGATGTTTTATATTATGAGATGTTTGATGAAATTTAATATAGATGGTGCTTTGAAAGTTTATTGCACCAAAATATTACATATTAATTGTCGTTTAACTCTAATATTATACATCTAAATATATTTCAATATTATATTAACAAGAATATATAATTTTACATATAAAATTTCACAATACTGCTATGACAATTAGCATATATTAATCTATACATAGGATATTGTTTATTATACCCATATGGTAGATTTAAAATATGTTAAAAAGGTTTTTTTTAATCTCCTTGGACTTCAAAAAAAATATTTTTGCCTAAAAAAATGTTCTCACGTTCAAACATAGAAATTGCAACATATGTAGATTTATTTTGTAATACACAAAATGAAAGTGTTCAATGATAATTCAGAACATTAGATTATAAATAAGCATACACTTCTATGCATAGCAAATAAATTTACATTCTATATGTAGCTAAAATAGCCTTTAAACAGACCATCACAGGGTTAAACCCTCTCCAAAAGTCCTCCAAATAATAACTGTGAAGAAAGCCATAAGAAGTATTGGGTGTTAAAAGTTTTATAAGCTTTCCTTTTAGTTAAAAAAAAGTGCTAGATACTTATTTAGCGACCAATGTTTGGTGGATAACTGGGTTGGGTGAAGACCTGTGAACTGACAGTACAATCTTAAGATTGTTTTAAAACCTAAAAAATTTCTAGGTTCATCTGCTCTGGATTGGAGTATCAGATAGCTGCTCTAACCAGTATGCTAGAGACCGACACTATACACATATATCTCAACTTAATTAGAGAGTATGTAGAATTAATAAGAATGAATGTTTTCTCCATTTTTCTTTTTTAAATAACTGAATATCTGATAAGTATAATTACCTGTAGCTGATTATTCTTGCGATTTGCTCTATTTTTTCTAGCGACTTCTTGTAACGTATTATTATTCTGGGCAGCCAACTGAAATAATAATGCAGTTATATTATAAAAATCAAATAAAAATTTTATAACAAAAAATAGAATTCATTATCAATATATATAAATAAATTATCCTTACTTCTAACTTCTTCCTGTTTTCGTTGTCTGTTTCAGCTTGCTAAAATGCGTAAAGAGAGAAATGTATTTATTGAAGATTTAAAATACTACAAAAGTATCTTTTATATAATTAAAATATGAAATAAGTAATAACTCAAATGTAAATGAAAAAAATATTTTAATAAGGTATAAATAATTCACATAAAATTCAAACACCAAAAATAACAGATGTGGACCTTAAGCCTCACAGAGCATTAATAAGGTATGATCACCAATAATTATAATTGTATTTTAATAAAATGCTAATTATGTTATTGCAACATAAAAATGTCTTGCAGAGTGTTGTGAATACAAATGAGTATTGGACTTCACTCAAAACCAATCAATACTGCATCAAGATGTGATATAGGTTTGTGTTTACAAATGTGTTTTCTTGCCAATCTAAGAGAATAGTTTGAATGCGCATATAGACAAAGGGTTATAATAGTTCATGTTCAATAATGCAGGTGCTTTATCATCTAGATTGGAGGGAGGGGCCCTTCAGCAAGTTTTAATTTTGATAGTCATTAGCTTGAGAATGTAATCAGTTCAAATATCATAGATAATATTTTAGGTAAAAAAGATAAGTTCAGATGTTTACATACAGCAAAAACTCCCATATGCTGCAGTTTCATTTAATGAGTTAACATATAAAGTATTTCCATCATAAAGAAATTATATTACTATGGTAAACTAAATTAACTCTTTATTAGAATAAGAAAACCACCAAATATATAAAATAGAAGAAGATATAGCATTGCCTATCTACTAAAATAAAATAGAAGATAGAAAAATATCATTAAAAGATACTCTGTAATTATCTGCAAATATAAAATTAGAATGTTCATCTTGCTGGATACTATGATGTAAAACAGTGCTTGGTAATCTTTTTTAATCCCAGTCATTCTACATTGAATATTTTGCATCTGGTTTCTCAGATCAAGTGAACAAATCAATGACATAAATTGATGATTACCGGCAAAGTTTATAATTAACACGAAAAATAAACTTAATTGCA
The DNA here is from genome assembly GCA_028023455.1 of Epiperipatus broadwayi. Taxonomy (NCBI): domain Eukaryota; kingdom Metazoa; phylum Onychophora; class Udeonychophora; order Euonychophora; family Peripatidae; genus Epiperipatus; species Epiperipatus broadwayi. The sequence goes on along the minus strand of JAQFVV010000058.1, from coordinate 830,779 downwards.
AAAAGTAACAAAAATGTTTGGCAGCAGATAAATATTTTTATTTACGAAATTAATTTAAAAAATACAAAACATTAGAAATATACAAATGTTATGTTTACATAAGTTCTAAATAGAAGGTAATCAATCGCTACATATGTGCTGTACTGTTATATTAACTCAACATTGTTTTTGTTGAATATGTGAAAACTGTCAATCCAAGCCACATGATAGAGACTTTGAAAAGATAGGAACGGCTGTCTTATCTTTGTATCTAAATACAATTATATAAGTCAATCATAAATATCTTGGATCGAAAGCATGAATATTTTATATTATTCACTTTACTTCCATTTTCTTTAGTTCATGATTAGCGTAAATATTTGCATTTAGGTACAAAGATAAGATGACTGTTCCTATCTTTTCAAAGTCTCTATCATGTGGCTTGGATCGAGAGTTTCCTCATATTGCAACAAAAACAATGCTGATTTAATATACTAGTACAGCACATTTGTAGCGGTTGATTACCATTTATTTAGAATTACAATTTGAAACTGTGCAAGTATATATCTTAGTTTACAGAAGTTGTAAATTTAATTACAAACTTTAATAACAATTAGATCAATTTATTTTTTTAATATTATTGTTGTCTATACAGTCGATTATTTGTAATTTGATATTTTTAGACGATTCTGAATTGTCAAATATCAATTGATTTTTTTTGTGGTTTTAAAATATAAATTACAGACAAAGTAGATACTGTTATTTTTATTTTCGATATTAAAAATTATTCGGAAAGACAGGTTTATTCCAAAATAATTTTATTTGTACATCTGGAACTTTTTTCCAATTTCATTGAATTTATTATTCCAAATTAAAGAACTTTTAAAATTAACTAATTCCACTTTCAAGTTATTGATTCCCAGAGCATAAAAATAGCACATCATTTATGTAATTTTAATTTCATTAAAATTAAATATTAATTGATAGTATAAATATTTATTGATAAAATATGAATTTATTGAAATAACAAGTTCATTTTATTTTTGCAAAAGTTTAATAATTCAATAGTAAATTCTACTTTTGTGGAAAGTAATTAGTAAGCCAGCGCTAATGTATTTGTTAGTCCGCAAATGAACTGCGGGTCATAGATTGGTGGTTGTTAATATATAGAATGTATAATTATGAGGTCATATTTTTATTCGAAGAAACAATAAAACAAATAAAAAAGTAAGATTTCTTTAAAAAAAGCATAGTTTTCATGGTGGAGGTAACATCCAATTTATGATATAAAGATCATTGCAAAATCACACCAATGAGATGAAATATCATCTGTTTTAAATGGAAAAATATGCCTACCGAATAATCACTGTAAAACGATAAATAAAAATAGACATGTGGACATATTTGTGTTTACAGGCAATTTCCTACTGTAATTGCAAACTTGTTTTAAACTTTTTGTACTTTTTAGTCTCTCTTTTTCCCTCCTGTTCATATTCATCTAAATGGTTGCTAATGATAATAAAAATATTTTAATAAATGATAATTCATTTATTAAAAAAATCCTCTTACAAAATTAATAAACTATTTTGTTTTTATTATATTCCATGTATCTCAGTGATATAAAAATTTATCAACTATTATGTTATAGTTGTATACTTCAGCGAGTGTTAAGATGGAAGTTTCGGCTATATAGCCTACATTAAAGGAGTTATTCCGATAACATTTCATTCAGGAGAGTGTCATGTGTACAGGATGAGAGTGCATATCATTTGAACCTCAAATTAAGAGCACAGAAAATTGCTATATCACATAGCTTATAAAATAAAGAAATATGTTCCTGTATTATAAATATGTGCAAAATTGATGTCTATTATTAGTTATTATTTTAATTGTATATTATCTAGAAAAACACCAAAAGAAGAATTAATGAAGTCAGTAACATGAATTACACTTTACTTAGAATTGCGAAAGATACAAAGAAAATGGCAAGATTCAAAATAAAATAAAAAGACGTTTTCAATATATATTGCCTTGAATAAATATGAAGCATTACAAAGATAAACAAGATGGCACATCAAAATCATCTAAATGTTGATTAAAATCAGTTAAGATGATATTTGTAGATCTTCAGTGATATTTAATCAAGTATAGCCACTGTAACATTCTAAGACATAAAACAAAAATATATCCTTATATCCCATGTACTGATCCTTTAGCATACTCGTTTAATATCTTGAGGTAATAGTTTTTAATGTCTTCAACAATACATTTTGCTTTTTGAAAGACTTCACTACTTTATTCAATTGTATTTCAGTACTGTATTCTAGCTTCAGCCATAATCATATTCTATTCATAAAATCAATATTACAAATCTAAAGAATCCTTGAGGTAATGTTAAATATAAACAAATCCTCTGCTCTTAACAAAAAACATGTTTCAAATTAGCCTAAAATAGATTTTCAAAAATATTATCATTTATTTTCTCCACACAAGCAATTTATCAAAGATGTGCTTTTATAATATTACTATTTATTTTATCCACTTGTGTTTTATCAAAGATGTACCCTTACAAATGCAAATGAAATACCATCATATCCGGAAAACAAAACGATATATTGATTGTGTATATGATCTGGCCATAGTATTTTCTGAATGTTATGGAACATTCTTAAATGAAATTTTTCCAATTCTTTTATGCATCATTTCCATGCAATATATAAGGCAAGATAATAGCTTTATATTTAGCTATTTTAATTAAAAAAAATATATCTCAATAATGAAATATGCTATCTTTTAATTACTAAATTCAGCATTAGCACATTGAAGTCAGTATTACATCTCTGAAATTTGTTTTTCTATCTAAAAAGCTATCAGGAATTCTCAAGATAATAATTGTTTAAGATAAAAATTGTCGAAAATTTTTCTTCCATCATTGGCTGATAGATAAAGATATTACAACTTTTCTGACTTAGTATCATTTATAAGTTTAACTATAATATGAGACAATAAACCATCAATATTTTTGGTTCGACAACTTTGGATTATCCACACCCCTTGATGGTGCTGTTTCTATGCAAAAGCACATAAATATGCTGTTTACAAGGTTGCTCATATATCTTATGGGTAAACTGTTCAAACCCTTGATGTTGATGAAGTCAACACTTCTCCAACATCGCTATATGCGAACATTATCAGCAATGTGTTGTGACAGCCTATATAGACATTAGCAATGAATAGTTAACAGCGTATCATAGGAAAGTGTGTGTATTTATAATCAGAAAAAGTGTATCAGTACGTAATTAACATTTTCCCCTTTTAAATGGAGTGTAATTTTTATGAGTAACTACAAATTATAATTATTTTGCAAATGTCCATACTTTCCTTTTTAGGTGACAGAATTTAATAAATGAGGAGTGTAAATTGCGATTCCGCAAAGTTCACGTGAAAGTCGCACAATTTGCGAGAACTTTGCGAGATAAACAAAGTGAAATGGCAGAACAACATTCGGCATTCAAGTTATTTGATTTACCTGTTACAGAAGCAGATGTGGTGACTTTCCTCCGGAAAAATAGTATTTTACTCACAGAGAAGAACTGTGTTTGTGGTGGTGTTATGAAATTATGACAATGTAAAATTTCTGAAATGGAATACGAATCATGTCACTGCCGTCGAAGGTGTTCAATTCATAATGGGACATGGTTTGAGGGCTGCGACTAGATTTCTTAAAGACAGTACACCTTATATATTTGTGGAGCAGGGATGAGCTCACAGTAAAGCGTATTGGATATGAATTGCAGATGTCTGAAAATGCCGTGAGGAAGTTGATGACAGCTATTAGGGAGCTCTGCCGAAAAAGTCTTGTTTCTCATCCATGCCATCAAATCGGCGGGCCCGGTACCATAGGTGAAGTAGATGAAACCATGTTCAGTCGATGCAAGAACAACCAGGGCAGAATTCTGCTGCAGCAATAGATTTTTGGTGGTTTGTGTCATGAGATTGGTGAATGTTTTGTGGCAGTTGTCCCCTCCCATTCTGCAAACACCCTGATGTAGTCCATCTGTGAAAACATCAAGCCCGGCTCCAGCATCTATTCAGACTGCTGGAAAGGATACAGAAGTACTGAGTTGGAGATTGCCGGATTTCACAACATGAGAGTCAACCACAAATAGAACTTTGTTGACCCTGACACAGCGAATGCCTTTGGGGCCCTCTCAAGTGGCGAAACAAAAGAGTACACGGCACACGGAGGTATCGACAACTACCTAGCTGAGTTTTTGTGGAGACGTTGGAAAAAGGATCAAGACAACTTCTGTGCCATCTTACAAGAGATGAATGTTCACCAATGAAATATTATTGTTTATGTATATATGCAATGAAAGTTTATTTTATTTTGTTACGCAAGCGTTATTTTAAAAATAAACATAATGTTTTTATTAAAAAAAAAATGTAAATTCAAAAAAAAAAAATTCTATGTTTTTTTTTTTAAAAATTTAAATAAACCCATTAAAAAAAAAAAAAAAAAACAAAAAAAAAATAAAAAAAAAAAAAAAACCCATTAAAAAAAATAAATAAAAAAAAAACCTTAAAGAAATATATTTTTAAAAAGCCCGGTAACGCTATATTTATTTGTTTTGCAATAGCAACAGCGCCATCAAGCGGTGTGGATCATTCCAAGTTGTAAGAACCATACTTTTTTTACCTTAGTGAGGGTAAGAATTATATTTGAGAAATGAAATCTGTGTGAGTTTAGTGGTTTTAAACATAAATACTATTTAATGTTTGAATCTGAGTATTTCTATGCCTGTTAACTTTTCCCATTTGAAGCTAGTAATTTCTTTCAGACAATAGACAGATCAGTCAAACAGACTAGTCCAGATTTTGTATAGGCCTCAATAACTGGCATTTTATTGGTCAGATTTAAATAATAATCTAATTGGATTCTCTGTCTTTAAATAAATTTTAAGTTCATTGTTCTCACAACCTATTAAAGTTATTTTTCTTCCAGTTTAATTAAATTACTTTTAAATTAAATTTTTCACTAATTGGACTTTATATAATTTCTTTATTTAATTATTTAATAGTCAAACTATTTATTTTATATTCACATAATTACAAAACCGTTACTTTTTATTTACGTGTGTATGCATTTTCCAAATACATACTTTTACTACTTATGTAACAAATGTTTTTCTATACTCAGAATTAGATTTAAATTGATTTAACAACTTATTAATAGCACTGAGAAACAATTGAAAAATTCAATTTAGTGCTATGAATTTAAAGTTATATTCTTGGATTGGAAATATGCCATAATTTACGAAAAACCGATTATTGAAATGTTTCAATTGTGCTTTGGTCATCATCAGTGCTTTAAAGCATGATTATAATATAGTCAAATTTTAAGCTTATGATGAGTGAAGAGTAACTAAAAAAAATCATTACTTTAATAATAAAACAACTATTGTAAAATGGAAAAAAAACCTTGTATTTTAAATTCAACCAACACAGACGGTCTTTATATCATATAGAATTATTAAGACAGCTATGATGAGTATGGGATCCAAAGTTACATCCCGAAAGCACTAAGCTTATAAAATCTTAAAGATTAAATAACCACAGCTTCACTAACATATGCGAAAGAGTGCATAATTATAATTATATAATATATTCAAGATTCGATACTTACAGATTAAAATAATGAATCCTAAAATTAATGATTTGTTTCTCATTCTTAAAAAAAAACATCTTTGTAATCAAAAAATCTATTTTTATACTTCAATAATTGTGTAAGTAAAATTTAATTAATGAACATTATTGCAGAGACTTTCATTTATATCTTTAATTTATATGAATTAAACTGTTTACATATCTTAAATAATTTTCTATTATATTTAAAAAATAAGATAGAAATATATATATAAAAAACAGTTACCTTAAATGCTTTAGCAAACCTAACAAAAAGGGAAAAGAAAACTGTTGGGGCTATGGTGCGCACACTTTCTCCAAAGTATTCTACAACATCCTTATATGCTTCCTGAAATCAAATTATATAAAAGTTAATAAGTAAATTATTAATCTAATAAAAAATTATAACTATTGTTATTATCATTGCTGGAATAATTACATCTTAACTATTAGTACGGCTAATATTTATCAAATTGTTATGATGTACATCTCCTTCACTTTTGATCAAGTCTATATCACATTACAGTAATAGTTTTATTGAAAATCAGAATATTGATACTTCTGACTAATTTAGGTTATCTTGGGACCTAATTTTTCATATACTATTATCGTTAACAACTACCCGTAATCATTAAGGCCAATTTAATCTCAGAAGAAAATAAGAAGAAAAATAATAAAAAAGTTCTAAAGACGAGTAATCTGCAATAACTATGCAAACCAATCTATGAAAGACAAATATGTTGATATATATCACAGTTGATCCATTATTTTATTCATTTGACATCTAATGATGCATTCTTTTAACTAATACCTTGACAAAATATAATCAATCATATTGTTCTAATGTTAACCACCAATATTGCATTTTTTAATGTTTTTGAGATAATCATTATAATGTAAACAGGATCTGTCTGTACCTAAAAAACAATACTCAAATCAATAATAAAATACTTTTTAAATAAGTTTATTACCGTTCTTTCACTTTACATGATCAAATCAATAAAGAAGTACCCTTACAATAATAGATTCCATAGCGAGCCTAAAGGACACATCGATTTGCCTTATAATCTTGCCATTATATTTTTGGAAATCTTACAAGAACATAAATAAATTTTTCCCATTCTTTTTAATGCTATAATAATACAAAGAAGGAGTGTGACTAACTTCCAAACAACAAATTTTCCAGTATAATGACCCTAAGATTAATTGCTTCAGCTAAAGTAGTTACTATTATGATAAAACATCATTTATTTTTCATAGAAGCTAAATGTCCATTTACTGATTAATAGCAGATTTATAGCTAGATTGGATATGAGCTAATTATCTTTAAAAAATCCTTTATAAGTTTGCTAGAAAAATCCTCACAGACATGGAAAAAAATTTTAAGATGCACATATTTAAACTCCAGGTAATGAGAAAATCCATTTACTACTATACCATGAACTCCTAATAATTAAGGCCTACTATTAAATTCAATGCAATCTCATGATAGATTCAATAATAATTAAATAACAATACACAATGACTGGTGGGTATAGCAGTCAGTTTATATAAGATTCTGAATAAAAATGAGAGAAATAACCGCAAAAACTTTTGGCATGGATCCTTGAATGGTTATCTCAAAGAATGAACAATGACATCAGATTCCCCTATTCACAATGTCTTAAAAAGTAGAAATGGTTAATGCAGAAAATGGATATTCAATATAAATGTTGCTCAATGCTTATGTGTTTCTTAAATATTTGGTACAAATATTTAGTTTAAAAATACACCTAATTTTATCACCACATAATACTACTATAATTACAATCAATCATTATATTTTTCATAAAATTAATATTCAATCACTTTTTTCGTCTGTTTGCTTCATTATTATATATATATAATACTTTTTGCTTTTATAACTTCTTTTTATGATTCTTCTAAATCAAATTACAATAATTTAATTTTTTAATAAAGTTAATATACACTTGCGTTTTATTACTTAAATAAATATGTATATACAGTACATTTGATAATCATACTTCCAATTAATCAATAGTATTCTGTCAGACAAATCCAGAGAGCATACATGCAGCCAATGTATCAATTTTATCATTATATTCCCTTCATTGCCCAGATCTTCAATTCCACATATCTTTTTCCATCTTTTATATCATCCAGCAAGATCCTTTCTTCTTGTTTCCATTCACCCTTCCCCTCTAAAACATTCATCATTAAACTATTCTTTCTTCTTAGCATATATCCAATCTAGTTTCTCTTTTTATCTCTAATTTTCTCAATCTTGTTTTTAATTTACTCTTTCCAAAACTATTCATCTGACTAATTTTCTCCATTCTCCAGATCCACATCGCAAAGGCATTCAATCTGTTCCTAATTCTTTAACTCATTGTCCATGTTTCACAACTGTATAATAATACTTTCCACATATAGCACAATTTAATCTTTTCCGTAATTCTCTCTTTAAAAGTCTACAAAATATTTTCTTTCTCTTAATAAATGCTTTTAATTTCATCTTCACTTCTATCTTCATTCAACCAACTATTCAAATGTCTAAATCTATTTACCTATTCAACTATATTATCATTCATATCAATTTGAATTCTTTTTGTATACCTTCTTATCCATAACTCTATCTGCTCAACATTAATTTTCATTCTATAGTCAATACATTCTTTCTCCAATTTATACCAATATATTATAGAGATTATTTTCATCCTCGGTTATAAAGTCATATCATTGCAAAATCTTATACCTTTTATTATTTTTATCTCCAATATTAGTTCTTCCACACTTTAAATATTTATCTAACATGTATCTAGCTTCTCTTTCTATATTCACTTCTTCAGCAGATTCTTATTCTTTGTCCAATATATGTATTTCAAATCAATCTTCTTTCTTTCCAAATTACATGTAAAGTGTATAAAAATTTATCCTTGAGAAAGACTATTTTAGAGGTTAACATGTTAACAAATTTGGTAAATTTTATTAATTTGACATAGGAAATAATAATTCATAAAGACAAAATATATTAAATTTATTAAAACAGGCGAGCATAAGAAATGGTGATCATGTGATATTACATTTATATTACAACTAAATATAGAAGCTTCATTTATTAGTATTAATAGAGTAATTACATTTTTCCGATTTCAACTTGCACACCCTTTTTGTGTGCCCTACAATTCCGCAGCAATAGCACATTAATTCATTTCTTATGAATTTTTTAGGTGATTTATCCATCTTAGCTCTGTATATGCTAGTGGTATTTGTTAATTCATTTGCTATCATTTGATATTTGGAAGCATTATCTGTTGTTAGTTCGTGTACTATACACTTTGTGATAGCCATTCTGTATGTTACATCCACTTCATTTAGTAGAGTTTTCCTAAGATTGTGGTTCAATATCCCATATAAAAGTTAATTATGAGTAGATCCTCTAAATCCATAATAAATTCACAATGTCTGGTCAAAGTATGCAATGCCAAACTGTAATCTTGGTAACTCTCTTGAGGTAGTTATTTTCTCATTCAAAAATGAAAACAAGCTATCCTCATTGCTACCATATAGCAGAAAATATGTAGTAAGATTTTCTATTAATTCACCGTATGGTATATCTGGAGTCTTTGGATCACATAATTGCTTAGCAATTTGTAAAACATCACTACCGGCAAAGAATAACAGTGTTGAAACTTTAAACTTATCATCTTCAATTTTACTGATCTTCATAAAATTATCTATGTGCTCCACATATATATTCCACACTGAGGGATCACTAATGTCAAATTCACACAAATTATGAGTGGGAACTGCCATTTGTCCTCTTCCCTTTTTTTTCATACAAACATACAATTCTGCTTTAACTTAATTTTTTATGCATGTTTTTCTTAAAAACTGTTATCTGCGCCATCTGCCGTGTCCACAGGGAGACAATCACAGCTGTGTAGGCGAAAATGAATAACACACACACAACTTAAATATACATATTCGCAATCTTATTTCTATTTGTTAAGGCATTAATTTAACAATATAGCAAGTACAATAAAATTATATTACTGATAATAATTTATCCCATTTACTTTTGGGAATTGTTATGGAATATATTTAGTGTGAGAAAATATCTTATTTCACGCACAGCCAATAATTATACGATTCATTAATTTCCAAATGGTTTGTTTATTCATCTAATTAAAGTCTATGCGAATTTCTTTCCGTTTGAGCATTAATAGTAAGAAATTTACTAAAACTAACTTTGCTGAGCGTTATCTTTTCTCCCTTTTGAGAATGCATTTTCGGCAGTTGTTTTCTCCTCTTGACTGTGACTGACTGCTTTCGACTGCTGCACGCTAAGAATATCAGACTCTTTTTATTAACTAAACTAATTTACATAATTTTTATTAAAAGTTCTTTTTAGAATATATTTTTTCTAGAGTAATCATTCTGGGGTGAAAAATAACAGTACTGTCAGTGCAATGTACATGATTTAATTAAAACTTTATTTACACACAATTTAAAATATTTAGACTGTCAGTACAAGGGCAAATCAAGAACTGCCATGTCAACTTCAAGACGCACGATTTACAAGTCTTAATAGATATAGAAAAATCTCAGACTTTAAATACCTGTTAGGAAAAACGGCCTCTGTTTCAGCACTAATCAATACTGCTATCTTCAGTATCATGCTAAATAAAAATATTCAACTTCTACAAATACCTATTTGCATGTAACAGACACTTTACCACAAGTAATCACTTTTAAAGGTATTTGATCACAGTCTTCCTTTTGTAAGATCAGGAAATGTCTTGATTGCTTTTATAAATAATGTGAACCGAAAGGTCATAAATCATGCCAGTGTGGCAAATTGACTACAAACTTTGGATAATCACACTGGCAAGCAAAACCAATCTGGAGAACCAGTGCCATTTTTAAATCCAAGTAGAAAGCGAGATGAAGGAGAATTGCATGATAATATTGATAGCAACATTACTATGACAACCATTCAAAATGAATTATCTGAAAGAGACTGATAACAATTATTCCATATTAGTAATCGGAATTGAATAACACAACAGACACAACTTCTCCCAAACTCAGTTTCTTTCTCTGATAAAGAAAATTAAATGGTAAAAAATAGTGAAGGTACTTCAAAAAATGCAAAGAGTTAAAAAATTTGCAAAAATTCAAAGGATAAGTGAAGAGTACCATCTATTATAGCCTGAGGGACCAAAATAAATATATATAAATTTAAATCTATCATAACTATATATACAGGCAAAAAAAAAAACGAAATTTGCAAATCCTGCATTAGAAATAAACACCTAATTAAGCAAAGCTAGGATTATAATAATCCAATAATACAACAGCAAATGCTTCTCTTAACAGTTATTGATACTTAAAAGGGAGCTTTTGAGGTCCAAAAAAAGTCACAATCCTGTTAACATATTTAACTAAAAATCAATAGGTAAGTGGATCTTGGGACTCTTCATTGCTTTGGATAACTTGTGATTATCACCGAACTCTCCATTCTGTTCAACTATTTCCAATATAACTTTCTTGATTTCTCCATTTGCAACCATATTTCCTTTTTGTTTCTATTTTTATAGCAATAAATATCTTTTTCTCAATAACTCCTTTCTGATACTTGAATACTTGCACCAACAATTTCATTTTTCTCCAAAACCTATGTCACAAAAAGATTCCAGTCTCTCCCCCCTCCCCTATCTTCTGGAGGGCTGTTTCTGCTAATCCTAAAGCTTTCCAGTAAAAGATGGCAAAGCAAAAAAAAAAGCACATTGAGTTAGATTACTAGTGTTACTACTCTACTTCCCCTCTCATTCTATAATATCAATTATTATAGTACATAATGTCAAGACTTTGTAACAAAGTATGTGTTCCAATAATAAAAATAATGAATAATAAATTTTAAAGTAGCAATAATACAATAACGCTTCTGTTGCAGGGCATATTATTATATTTATTATAATACCGGGCTAACTACGAATCTTCGCAAATTTTTATACAAGTTTTCTATTGTTCCAATATTTAATATCATTTCACAAGGAATTAAAAAAAGTTTCACAAACAATTTGTAAACTTACCTGCGCTTGTTTACAATCGCTTTTCAATTTCCGTAATTTATCTTCAGAGTTAGACAAGAACTCTTTTAACATGGCAGTGTCTTTGGAGTCCTTGCGAAACTCAAATTCTCTCTTTGTTACTTCCATTCCTTTTTCCAACTCATGTAAGTCAGTCAGAATGTTCTCTAGAGAAACTGAAATATATATTTTGATTAGTCACTTACTGTAATTACAATTAAATTTATCTTGATTATTACTACTAATAATAATTCACCTCTTTTTCACTTCCTTTCTAAGAATGTTTTATTTTATTCTAAGTTAAAACTACTATTTTAATTTGAATTCTTAATTTCATATATATATAAATATGCCAATAAACATCACATGACCACCACCTCTTATGCTTGTGTATAACTGTTGTTAAAACAGGCAAAACTCACTATACGTATTGCCACACACAGCAAGCTAGAGTAATCAATGGTTGCCAGAAGGCTTGTGCATAAAATCCCCATCTAGTGCCTACTCATCTAATATCCCCAGACTAGTTTCTGGCTTGTGGCCTTTGTCAGTGAAGAGCATTGGATCTGAGAGCACTGCACCTAGATCTTAGGATCTAATGCAACCCGGATCTGAGAGCACTGCACCTAGATCTCAGGATCTAATGCAACCCTCCAGCAGCCACCTTTAATCTCCACTTAACTACAAAACTATGAGTCTTAAATTAAAAACACCTTAATGTTTTCAATCCAAGATCATTAGCTTATATAGTCATATGGGTCTGAACTCAGTTCAGTACCCATACATTTTGGTGTCTTTGGTTCTTTAATAACCATAGCCACCACTATCCTATTAGGCAGGATTGGTTTTAAGCCAATAAACATCACATGACCACCATCTCCTATGCTTGCGTATAACTTGTTAAAACAAGCAAAACTCACAAACATATTGCCTCACACAGCAAGCTAGAGTAATCAGTGGATGCCAGAAGGCTTGTGCATAAAATCCCCATCTAGTGCCTACTCATCCAATATCCCCAGACTAGTTTCTGGCTAAAGGGCTTGGATTGAAAACATTAAGGTGTTTTCCGTTTAAGACTCATAGTTTTGTAGTTAAATGGAGATAAAAGGTGGTTGCTGGAGGGTTGCATTAGATCCTAAGATCTAGATGCAGTGCTCTCAGATCCAAGGCTCCTCACTGATGAAGGCCATAAGCTAGAAACTAGTCTGGGGATATTGGATGAGTAGGCACTAGATGGGGATTTTAGGCACAAGCCTTCTGGTATCCATTGATTACTCTAGCTTGCTGTGTGTGGCAATATATATAATGAGTTTTGCCTGTTTTAACATATAAATATGCCTAGAACACCCCATATGCTCAGTATCACTTTTATTCCAAAATATGAACAGTTTATTACATGTGAGAAGTTGGTATAGATAAAAGTACATTTACATTTATCATAATTGAGGGTCTTGTAATGTAATAATAACCCATCTCCTAAACTATCTATCGCTAATTCAGTTAAGTCAGAAAGTGAATATCTAACTACATTTTCAACTAGAGAAAAAACAAGACTGAAAAATGCTTAAATTATCACCATCATCACTCAGCAATCTTGGTACTAACTTCATGTTTACTGTTTCTCAATGAAAGGCTGTTGGAAAAACCTTTGCCCTGCATCAGGCTACTTAAAGGCTGTTTTCTCTATTTATAGGATCATAAATTAATACTAGTTTAGGTACTATTCCAAGTATTTAACGCACTGATAAGAGAATGAACTTGAAAACTAAAGGTTCAGTCGATTTCAAGTTAAAAAAAAAGAGCAATTTCCATTTTTATTATTTGATATTAAAACTATTGTGGACCTAAACAATAACTTCTAAAATATGATATCATTCAGATCTAGAAGAGCACCGCTTGATGATATCATGATCTAATTCATGAATATCAGTAGAGACTCTTTTGAAGGGGATCAGTCTACAAAAATATTCATATTATTCCGAAGAATCAATATAGACTCAAAGGCATCTGTATTAACATTAATAAAAGTTATTATAAAATAATAAGGCTGATGAAAAAAGACTAAGAAAGTAAAGCTATAGGATGACAGAAATTATAACTACTAGAAGAAAAACTTTAAAAGCCAAACAACAATATATCCAAAAGGTGTACAAAGTCTGCTCAGAAACAAAACAGATATTTATGGATGGTTTTTATCGAGCAGAGACTTGGATAATTAGAGAAAAGGTTGGAGATTTTGTGACAATTTTGAAAAAAAAAAAATGAAAAAGATAACTAGAAATGTAAGTGTGTTGAAGTGAGGAAAAACTTTTTAATGACAACATTAGAAAATGGAAGAGAAATTTTATAATCATGTATAGCAGGGGTGGGCAAGATATTGATCAAAGAACAGTCGAAGAAATTTTGAGGTGACCACCTGAATTAAGAGAAAATAATCGTAACCAATGCTATGTTATGCTAGATTAGATGGCTATACATAAAATAAATATATTTTTTTCCATATAAATGACTACTTAAGTTGAGATCGGCTCTTCACAATTAAGGTAGCTGTGTGTGGCCGGGCAAACTATCCTATGAATGTGTCCGATAATATACTTGCCTTCATTAGAAATGTATGATGGTGTGGAAATCGATTATAAATTCATCAGCTCAAATACATTCACTGTGCAACACAAAGACACGACAAACAGTACTTGAATAATGTTCAGTCATTTGTGAAGTCGATAAATGTGTTTTTATTGTGTCAGGTGCACAAATTTATGTAATTTATCATAAAAATAAAAAAAAAATTTATCATATTTAAAAGAAGGTATAATGTCTGAAATTAATGTAAGGAAAAAAAGACATAATTTTAATACTGAATAGGAAGAATAGATTTTCTTTACAGCAGTGAATGCAAAATGTGTGTATTATATATGCCATGTAAACATGTAACTTTCAAAACAAAAAAAAATATATATACAAAAACTATTTTAAAACCATGCATGACAAATTTTGTTCAAGATTTTCATTAAAAGCAAATTAGGCAAACAAAAGTTAACCAGCCAATAATCATATTCTCAAATGCAGCAGGTGCATCATTTCATATGAGTTGTGTATTAACAAAATAGACCAATCAGAGAAATGATAACAGAAGTATTTCTAGAAGCCAGCAATTACTATTTGATTCATTTAAACACAAAAATGAAAGTTGTTTCTGCAATTGAAGACATACAACATTCCCATAGGGTTGTTGGTAAATGTACAGGAATTATAAATTCTGACCTGATTGATAACTGAAAATGTGACTAACTGCATTTGTTTTTTCTTACAGTTTGATAAATCTTCCAACATACTTGATAGTCCTCAGCTTTGTATTTTTATAAGAATGCTTTTCCAAGGATGATATGCATGGGGTTAGACAATAATCTAGCAGCGGTGCACTCATACATTTAACTTAAATTGAAAACACACAAATTTTATTTAATAAATGAAATGACTTTATTTACTCATAATAATATATAAGTTGCTAATAATAATTAGTAATTCAACTGGCGATTGGCTAACTGAACAGCAATAAATAATATTGATCATGGAACAATTCATAGATTTTTAAATAGATAAATAGAGCTAAACTCCATTTCCACAATTTATTAAAATTCCTCCTTTTAATAACTATTCACTTCCTTCAAGTTTATCACTGAACTTCCATAATTTCAGACAATCATTTGCTAGCAATTTTAGTAAGCATCTTGCTTCTCACTCATATCCTTGAGTCAGTCTAATTGGATTAGATTGGATATCTTTCTTATATCTGGTCTGCAACTATTTACGTACACTTCTAGTTTTCACTATCTGCTTTTTCATTTTACTTCTATTACTTCATTAAAAATTTTACAGTCAATTTATTTAATTCTATTAATTTGCATATCATTAGACATTATTGCTATGCTTATCAGATTATGTAATTTAACACTACTATTTGCATATAATTAGTTCTATTTATTAACCAGTTTTGCACACACACACACACACACATCTTTATTAATAAGTACGTAACCAGTTAATACACAACAATTGTTATGAATATAAAAGAAAAAATATTAACAATATTATCTTTATAAAAGAAAATACAAGATGAGGGTGTTTATTGCATTTTCAAAAAATATAAAGAGGAGAATAAAATCCAATTTATAAAATATCATTGACAACTGATGACACGATGTCGTCGTTGTCATCATCATCATCACTCTGTAATAGGTAATGGGCTGTGACAACTGGAGACAGTTATGAGTAGCCCTTACTCTAAAAAAGTCTGCCCACCCCTGATATAGAGAGTTAGAAATCAAAAGTAAAAATACTAGCAAAAGATTTTTTAAAAAGTAGCTGTTATAAATATTGAAAAAGTAATGGATAAAAAAATATGGCTGTTCTGAAATCTTAGGTGAAATATTATAAAAAGAATAAATATCATGTGACCTTTAAGGATTTTTTTAAAAGTATCAAATTATATTCCCATTTCAAAATATTATCAAGTATTTTAAATAAATGGCAATATACTTTTGTAATTAAATTCTGTTTTGATTTTTACAGAGAGGAAGTACTCCTACCTACGGCAGCCTTCTCTACATACATCAGCTCACACTCAAAGTTGAGCAAATCTGGGAACTTTTCTCTAATTGTCTGAACAAGATAATGCATAAGAGTAATCTTCTTATCAGTTGATTTCAGGTCCAACAACTAAAAACAAAACATAAAAATCATAAGAATTAACAAACAAACAAAGAAACAAACAAAAAAAAAAACAGTATTAAAATGTCTTTCCATTTACCAAATCTAAACCTTGTAATTTGAATCCATATGCTGGTCCTCTCTTATTGCTGTTCATATAGTTTCCGAAAGCCAGAATTATCTAAAATAAAAAAATTAATCCAATACTTTACTGTATGAATGCAAATGCATGTGCATATAAAATAATTGATTTACTATATTTATCAATTACAGCTCTGAGGAAGACTGCTAAAACAGTAGAAACCATTGTAAAAAAAAGAGGGGGGGGGGGTATAACATGTTAATAAACATAAAAATCGTATCAAATTTTAAATATGTTCCCAGTAAATATAGCTATGAAAATGGGGCAAAAATAATTAAAAAATGCTGATCATTTTCATACATAAAATCACAAATGAATAATATAAACTTTATTTAAATGACAGCACTTTGCATGTTTGATTTTAAATTTACATATTGAATTTCCTGATGTTAGTTTTCCTCCTTTTAAGCATTTAAAATATAGTTCATGCAAAAAACCTAATAAACATTCAATTACGTAGGAATTCATGGGTTTTTACGTTCTGAAATTTTCTAAAAAAGTTTGTCTACATCTGGTAATTAATTGATTAGATTTCTCATGCACTCTTCCAAAAGTCATTATCGTGTTAAAAAATACTCCGATCAATCTCTCTCACTAAATATATATTTCATGTAACAAACCTAAATTCATTAACAATTCTGTATAGTTCTTAAATTTTAAATAAGAGCTATTAAACAAGGCAAAACTCTCTATACAATAGTGCCATCCTGTGCCAACCAGAGTGATCAATGGATGCCAGAAGGCTTGTGCATAATATCCCCATCTAGTGCCTACTCATCCAATATCCCCAGACTAGTTTCTGGCTTGTGGCCTTCATCAGTGAGGAGCTCTGGTTGGCACAGGGTGGCACTATTGTATGTTTGATAACAATTATGTGCTAGTATAAGAGATGGTGATCACGTGATGTTAAATAAGTCTTGCATTGTTCAAAAGCATTTTGATTTATTTTTAATGTAGTTTAATAAATGTTTACTTTTTAAAATATATCAAGCTAAAAAGTGAGAAATATCTAAATGCAAATATTTTGAAATTTATATCAGCATTATCAATTGATCGTAGGATGAAAGTTTAAGTCTTAACCTCTCATTAATCATTCTAGCAAGTCTTCTTATATAGTATTACCCATTTATCTTGCATGAAGTCTTTTTCAGTCTTGCAACATAACTGGATTTAGTTTAAGATCTCAATTATCCATCTATTATCTTTTTTTTTTAGTGACATATTTAACCCAGCTTTATTTTAACCACTTAATTTCTTTAATAATATCAATGATACTTGTTTATACTCTCCATCCATATATTTCACTTAAATTCTTTCTTACTAATTTCCATTACATGTTTCATCAAATTTCACTGTATGGTAATTTCAGATCCATAAGTAATCATTAATAAAACACATTTATTAAAAATCCTTCCTTTACAAGTACATAAAGTATAATTCCTTTAATAGTAAATTATTTCTATCAAAAACATTCCATCCAAATTTAATTCTTTAATTGATTTCATTCATTATACTTCTATGTATTTTATAATCTTACTAAAGATATTCACAATAATAACTTTATTACCTATAAGCATTGTGATATACTAGAAGACTATTGGCTAAATACAACCTGACATGAGATACTACCCAGAACAATGGAAGTGTGACGATTAAATGGGACATATGCATTACCAGTATGAACATCAGCTGAGGAGGTATTCGATAACGTTATTTGCTAGAGATTGGTTGTAATATTATTAGTACTTACAACAATAATAATCACTGGAGTATTCGTTGTTGCTAACATAAATTAATTCGTAATGATAAGTCTTATGTACTTGAGTGTAAATGAACTAAGCATCCTGGATTATTAACTTGAAGGCTCACGCCAAGAACTATCGACTAGTATTATAAATTAATTGTTGAAATAGAGCGAACATTATCTAGTTCAGAGCCAGCTGGATGTTGTTTAGTTAACAATAATCTAACATTTATTAACCTCGTGGTTAAACAAACTAATCTGGCACAGTTTATTAGATACGTAAACAAAAAGTCATGTTAACAAGATCAGATAGCTGAAAATTGCCAGTGTATATTTTACTAGAAATATATCAAACATAGTAAAATTTCTGACTTTTAAGTTTGTTTGTTTGTTTTGAAAAAACATCACAGAAGTATTTTAAAGTCTAGTTATCATTTAATTAGTTTAATGAATAAATATATGTTAAAATAAAATGCAACTATTTTATCTTCAAAAATAAATTCTCTTTTTTTAAATTTTTAATGTGTGTGGGATGGGATTTTGACAATTCAGAAAGTAATTTAAATGGTTTCTCTTTTAGAAGAACTAACTCAGTATATTTATTCTATTCCAGAGCCATCCATTGCAAGCTTGAGAAATTAATGGTCACTATTTTCACATCCTCAATAACCTTCATTAATGAGGGAGCTTTGAATTTGCATCCACAGAACTAGAAAGTCACCTTTGATTATTTTAATCCTCAAGCTAATAGCTTGTAATATAAAATATCCTAAGGTTTTCAAGCTCAGGTATCTTATATATATAATTATATAAATCTGATGCTCAGATTAGTAATTATATATGGGTAAACTCAATTTTATATTAAACTGAACGCAAAACTTTCACCCTTCTGGCTGTAACAACTATTATTATTAAAAACATTTGTTGAATGTGAGGAAAGTAATGTGAAAATGATTAAAATGTAGATCCTTTTAATTATTTTGGTATGTGGACATATTTTTAAAAAACAATTATGTTTTCATGTGGAGTAATGCTATGTATACATAAATTAAAAATTACAGACACAACAAAACTTTGTATTAAATTTTGTCATATTTCTCCCGTTTTAATGCTGATACTTCGTAGCATAGCAGAAGAATATGTCAAAAGTAATACGGCAAAAAAACATGGTATGTTAAAAATTTGTTGTTATATTCTTTAAGGACTTTATTTACTTTAATCTTAATAACAATTAATTTAGTTTATTTAATTATATAAACTAATTAAAAATTATATTTAAAAAAACCATAAACAAAAAAAAAAAATGAAATTGAGTTATTCCATGTGTTTATATTTAATTAAAAAATGGATATATTAATTTTTAACCGAGATTTAAAGTTTATATCTGGGATGGGGATAATCTCTAGTTTAATGAATGATTAGTAGTAATCATTAATGTGTTTATCTGAAGTGATATGGTATCAAAGTTGAGAATGCATAAAGTTTGGTACTTATAAATCAAACTAAGTTAATTATATATATAAAAAACGAATTCTTAAAAATCAAACCTCTAATATTTTTCTTATTTTCTTGGAATTTTTGACAGCTCTGGCTGCGGCTATTATTGCATGAACTTGCTGCAAATAAATAAAGTACAAAAATGAACGTTACGTAATTACTGTTGTAACAAATCGATTTAAATGTATGACGATGGGATACTCACTGGAGTAATGAGGTGGATGTTTTCAAAGAAAGTACCTATGAAATTCATGATGTGTAATTTCTGCGACAATCTTTCAACTTTACTCAACTGAAAAAAAAAAAAACTTTTTTAAAAATGAATACTCATTTATATATATATACAAATAATAAGACTTAAGTTCTAATGAAAATAAAGAGTTTATTTCTTTGCCATATAAGTCATCAATTAGTAAATTGATTTCTAAGACTAGTTTTTTATTGGGTGGTATGAAAGTAGCTTGGAAGAAAAGTCTGAATTTAATTCATTACTAAATGGCTCAAAACAGTTAATTGATTGCAAATCTATTTCTGGAGTAGTTTATAAGATTCCTTGCACTTGTCATAAAATTTATATAGGCCAGAGTAAATTGAGTCTTAATGAAAGAGTTAAAGTTCGTAAGAATTAAAAATAAATATAATAATTCAGCTTTGTATATTTATAAACAAAATACAGATCATAAAATATTATTTGACAATGCAGAGATTATCTTTTATGACAAAAGTGAATTGAAAATAAGAGTAAAAGAAATTTTGATAAATATTTTGAATCTGAGGCCATCAATCTCATGAAGACATCCTTCGATGTTAAAGAAAGTTGGGTTTTGAAGTGAATGATGGGAAGGCTGTTTGGTTTGGTATAAATAGGTGGTATATTTAGTTGAATTTCACTTAACTTTGTTAATAGATAAAATCATGGTTATGGAAATTTTTTTAGTAGAGTTTAGTTTTTTTTTTGGCTAGTATTATAATGTTATATGAATTTTTATTATATATATATAATATTAAATATAATATTATATGTAATAAAACTGAAGTTAATTTTATAAAATTTGCTGTTAATATTAATTTTATATTAAAAAACCATCAACAACAATCTTAAATCACAATCAGCTTACAGTGGGTCTGCCTTTCTCTAATAATATATGCTATTAGGGATGGCAAAAAATGGCACAATTTGGCTAAAGTTTAATCAATATCAATTTATATATAGCAAATTTTATAAGATTAACTCCAGTTTCATTTCATTCCAAATATATATAAATAAATTCAATACATATGAGTGAAGTAAGATATACATTCAAATTTTTCAAAAGTTGGCATATTCAGTACTTTTATATCAAGGCCATGGCTAATGTTAAAATAATGCTAAATAAACGAAATTCTTTAACTAAAATTCCAATTACAATTTAGATGAATACTAGTAGTTTGAGCATTAGTTGAGAGTATGATTTGAATTATATATAAACAACTTCTCTCTTTTGTTTCTAATTATCTCTTTCTTCACACACAACACTGAGTTTATCAGAATTAAATACTTGTCTTGTCTTTCTTTCTTGTTTTAATTAAAAAAGACTAAATTGCAATTAGACTAATATAGATGGATGTGGTGTTTGATTCTTGTATTTACACTGGTCCTGGTTTTCCACACTTCGAAAAAAAACTATATTAACTTTCAATGTAAGCCTTTTTTACTTTTTTAAATTGTTAAAAAAAGTAGAGATCCAATAGAGAAATGTTGATGGTTTGAATTTTCCATTCTTGTTTTAAACACTAGTTAAGAATTGTATTTTTATATTGGACTATTTCCATCATCTACTTTAGAACAATTTAATTTTATTTAAATATTCCAAATACTTGACAACAAACAGGTTAATATATGCACCAACTGTTAGTAATATCACAGCAGCAGGTTAATATATGCACTAACTGTTAGTAATATCACAGCAAACAGGTTAGTATATGCACAATGTTTCGAGAGGTATTGTTCTCCCCTTTTCTTCAGGTGTTGCTGGCCTGACCAGTGACAGTACTAGCATGGGATTCGAATCTGGGTCTTCAGATTCTTGATTATTGAATTTTAAGGTAACACTCTAACAATACCTCTCGAAACGTTGTGCATATACTAACCTGTTTGCTGTGATATTACTAATAGTTAGTGCATATATTAACCTGTTTACTGTGATATTACTAACAGTTGGTGCATATACTAACTTGTTTGCTGCGACATTATACTAAACTGTTTACTGTGATATTACTAACAGTTGAATGTATTTGGAATATTTAAATAAAATTAAATTGTTCTAAAGACATTCAACACATATATTAGAAGATGGAAATAGTCCAATATAAAAATACAACTAGAACACCATTATCACAAACCTTCAGAAAAACACTAGTTAAGAATAAGCTAGATACCCATTTCTCATCAATGTTAGCTTTGGGATAACTACTTTAAAAAAAAATCCCAAGTATGCTGAAAAATTTTCAAATTTGGCTAAATCCAGAGCATAGGCATGTCAGTCATTTTTGCAACCAATTTCATCACGAATGCTTTATATGTGTGTGAGAGTGTATGAGTGTCTCAATAATTAAATACATAATAAAATATTGCAATATGATATATATATAGTAACTCTAAGAGAATGTCATATTCTATTTTCAGGGTATACTAAATTACATATGTGGAAAAATCACAAAATATAAAAAATATTTTTTCATTTACGAACACAAATATATACTTTTATATTAATTAGTAAACCATAGTTTGTAAAAGCAAATTATCCGTAAATTATAAATGAAGTTTATTTATGGTAAATTTTTGATAAAAATTACATCTATAATTCTTTACTTACGATATATCACTGATATAAAAGTAAAAAATGGTATCTATGAAAATATAAAATTAGTACAATGTTATATATAAAATTTACAGTTTGTTCAATCAACTCTGTAGCCATTCTCTTCATTCTATTTACTAAAGACTAAGGAACCTAAATGCTTGACTTATTTTTCCTATCTGCATTCATTTTTAAGCCATCTATCGAGTTCCGTATAATCTCTTTAAACACGTATAGACTACATTCAGCACAAATTTAACCAACACATGCAGGTAGTACATCTTTATCATTAAACATGTTATTTCCAGCATTATTTTCTGAATATGTCAAAGCAACTTCCTATAGCAGCTTTGATACAATTTTAAATACCTTTAATGATATCTATAATGGTGTATTACTAGTTTTCATTTTTAAAAATCCAAGTAAGTCTTGGCTTGTTAACATAAACTTCTTATTTGAAAATGTTTCCCACTTTGAAGCTTAAGTTCTTTGATTTATAAATTTCAAAAATAAGTTTCTTTTTACTTAACAAAATAACATTATACATATATATATATAATAAAATAAGTTATAAATTTCATAACTTGCCTTTAAGCTTGCATTTTATGATCACTAGATGAAGTTTTACCAATAGCTCTAATCAAGCTTTGTTTACATAAGTGCCGAAAGAGATAGAATTCAAAATCTCTATCATGTATCCCCACCTCCAGAGCTTATTGTCTCACATAAGTGAAGAGCTGGAAGACTAGAAACTAGATCTAAATACCAACTCTAAAGTCAGCATTTATCAAACACGTTTCTATCAATTTGAAAGCATGAATTTATCAGACATGCAAATGTCTTCAAATCCCCAGCTTAACAAACTGGATAGCTATATGGGTCTGAATTCAGTTCAGTTTCACCATATAGTAAAGTCTCTGAAATATATAGCCTTGCAAAAACCTTCAAAGGTACACTTATAATAATTAAAACAAGTTATAAATTTCGTAACTTACAATGCAATATATTTCAGAAGCTTTTACTATATGGTGAAACTGAACTGAATTCAGACCCATATAGCGATCTAGTTTGTTATGCTGGGTTTGAAGACATTTACATGTCTGATAAATTCATCCTTTCAAATTGATAGAAACGTGTTTGATAAGTGCTGACTTTAGAATTGGTATTTATATCTAGTTTCTAGTCTCCCAGCCCTTCACTGACGTGAGCCAATAAGCTCAAAACCAGCTGGTCTGGAGGTGGGGATACACGATAGAGATTTTGAATTCTATCTCTTTCGGCACTTATGTAAACAAAGCTTGATTAGAGCTATTGGTAAAGCTCCATCTAGTGATCATAAAATGCAAGCTTAAAGGCAAGTTATGAAATTTATAACTTGTTTTAATTATTATAAGTGTACCTTTGAAGGTTTTTGCAATGCTACATATTGCAGAGGCTTTTACTATATGGTGAAACTGAATTGAATTCAGACCCATACAGCTATCTAGTTTGTTATGCTGGATTTGAAGACATTTACATGTCTGATAAATTCTTGCTTTCAAATTGATAGAAACGTGTTTGATAAGTGCTGACTTTAGAGTTGGTATTTAGATCTAGTTTCTAGTCTCCCAGCCCTTCACTGACGTGAGCCAATAAGCTCAAAACCAGCTGGTCTGGAGATAGGGATACACAATAGAGATTTTGAATTCTATCTCTTTCGGCACTTATGTAAACAAAGCTTGATTACAGCTATTGGTAAAGCTCCATTTAGTGATTATATATATATGTTAAAATGAAGATATTCAAGGGGAAAAGATATTAATAGTTTTTGTGCCCTTCTGTATGTGTGATTACTTATTTGTCAAATTGTAATGAAAATTTTAAAGTGAATTGCACCCGCCATTATGGGTACTATAAGAATAACAAGTAACCACACACAGAGAGAGAAAGAGCCTGAAACTATATTCACATAAATATAATACATAAAATGCATGACATATAATTCGGAATTCTTAATTTAATTTTAGTATTTATTAAAAATAGATAGGAATATAATATAAATGATTGGGGGGGGGGTTGTATTTTTAATAATTTTCACATATTTAAAACCATGTTTAATGATAATATATAGATTTAAAATAAATGTTTATGTGTATTAATTTTCAATTTTTTTTTATAGAGCATATCATAATTGTTTATCAAATAGATTTTGCATTGAAACGAAGATTGATTTCCAGTATCATATTCATATTTATTTATTTTCGTAATTTTTTTTATTATTATTACTTAAATTTCTGTAAATAAATACATATTTTATTATTATTATTATAAAGATAGAAATTTATTCTTTAATCAAAATTTTCTGAGCTTTGCACATGTTCAATGTGCTTCATGGTAAAGTGAGCAAGTAAGTAGGTGTGCGTATTACATACATACATACGTAGACTATTAGTGACGCTGGAGATGGCAAAATAGAAACTAATGAGATATTACTTTTCAGGATTATATATTATTTATTTCAGGTGCTTTTATGTATAAAAAAAGTAAAAGTTTGACAAACTTCAAGAAATTATAACCAGGTATAATTTTTCTTTCCATGTACTGATTATATCTTTTATACTGGAATCTACATCGAGTTTCATCTTCTTTAATAATCTTTACAAGAAAAATCATTCATATATTTAATGTCATATGTTGCCACGATTTTTTCTACTTAATTAGCTTTATCTCTATGCCTTAATACTTATATCTACATTATCAGCTGCACTATATGACGACAATAGTAAAACATTTTAAACTGCATAGGTGAACTAAAAGTAATGACTTCTCATACATCATGTTGAAAATTTCGTGAACAGACATGGCCACAAGCAAGAAATATTGACTTGACAATATTCTAATAATAATAGTCAATAAAAAAAAAAAATAAATCCACTAATGTTTCAACATTGCCACACACTTTTTGTATTAATCTACCAACAAAATTTTTACCACTCTTAAAGTCTTGACTGCTTCCTACATGTCATCAACACTAATTCTGCAAAATTTAAAACTTTTCTACTTTGCTCACAAACTTTTCATTACTCATACTTTTCATCATACTGTGTTGCCAAATTTCTGTGAATTTCAATCAGGTTTGATACCTCTGCTCAAAAAAGTAAAGCACTATGTTACATATGCATATTTTATTTAGTCTGATTTTTGTTACAATGTGTTGTGACAAATAATATCCAGATACGGTTGCCTTTACTTCTTGAGTCTTCATTTTGTGTGTGTGCGTAAGTAAAATAGCCTCAAATATCTATTGTAAGGTAAAGACTTTTCCAGCATTCCTATAATGAAAAGCAATAAAGAAGACCAAACTTAGTGGACTGGTCAAATGCTAGTTGATTAGGGTTTTTATTATTTTTCTTTCTGTTTTTCTCATGAGCTGAAAATAGTCAGAAATCTCTTTACCAATTGGCAAATTATATGGTTAGCTAAATTAACTATAAATTCAGCATTTAAAAAATTTCCCAGTTCATTCAGATTTGAATTCAAACTCATGAGCATAACACACTAATATGCTATTCATTATACCACAAGACTTTGCCATACAAACATTTATATAAATCACATGATCACAGCCCTCATGCTTAAATAAACCAATAGTTTATCAGCAATCTGTTATCATGGTAACACTTTATGATTACTTATATATACTAAATCTCTCATGCTTAAAAAAATCAATAAAATATTGGCAATCCATTTACTACCTAATTGTAGTATTGTTGATAATCTTAATACAAATGCTATGGTAAAGTGATTTATATATATTAACCAGTTAGTTGTTAGAACTTAATAGCTTAATACATATAGAGGGAGGGGAATGTTCCGCCAACAACTAAATAGCATTTATTCTAATATTCGATTAAGAAATTAATTTTAAATATCCTTTTTTTATTATTATAATAAATTTTAGTTATAAAATATTTCCAATTTTTTAAATAGTTATTCTCATACTTCTGATTCATCATCATAAACCATTATCAATTCCCTGCAGGATGATGGTCTCTCCAAGTTCAATCCATCTTCTCTGATCTTTAGCTTCTCTTCTCCACATCATCTTTGCATACTTTTTTATTTCATCCATCCATCTCATATGTGATCTCTTTCTGGTTCTTTTATAATCTCTTGGAATCCCGTTTACGATTTCAATTGTCCATCTATTATCATCTCTTCTAGCAATATGTCCAGCCCAACTCCACTTCAGCCTTTTAATTTTTTCACTGAGGTTCTCTTACTCATATACTGCATTTTCGAACTCTTCGTTACTCCCAATATGCATCTCTCCATACTTCTGATTACAAATGATTATATAGATAAGAGATAAATAGTCAACCGCAAGACAAAGATTTCTCAAACAGCTACTTTTAAAGGAACACTGAGAAAGGAAAACATTACTAAGCTACCCAATTTCCAGAGGGTGAGGAATTTGGCATTTTTGCATACTCATTTACCAATTACTATTAGAGGGTTATCTGGATCAGCTATCTGTAAAAATAAATACTAAATTTGATTAGGCCTTGATAAAAAAATTCAAATATTGTCAGATCTGGAATCGAACCCAGGTCATAAGCTTGGCAGGCAGGTATGCTATCATTGTATTACAAAGTCCTAGATGACTATAAAACTAATTGAAATGTTTTAAAAAGTTATGTATTTATGTTATGTGTTGAGTTCTTTGCTCAAAAGTAGGTTTAGGTGATTGAACTATAAAGGGATATAACAATAATATTTGAGCACCATATGACAAAAGTTTGTTTTTCTCTGTCATCTCCTTAATAAGAGCTTATTATGTATTAATAATCTGTCCAATTTATTTATTTAGTTTTTTTCATTACCAATGCTTTTTACAAAAATGTGTAAACATTTCAATATAATTTACCTGCATCATGAACCTATCCTCATCCGACAACATACTGACTGGTCTGCGTTCTTTTTCATATTCTCTATACATTTTAACCTAGTAAAAAAATATAAAAAAATATTTGTTCATTCACATAAATAAAAATAAATAAAAAATATGAACCAAACAAAACCTTATATAATTTTCACCAATTATTGTTCCTATCTTGGAAGCAATAATTCATTCTATTTAATCTACTTTATCTAAGTGTATAGTAATTACTTGAGCTTATAATAGATGGCTCTGAACTACGATGAGTAGAATGAATTATTGTTCTTTAATATAAAATAAAAATCATTAATTAAACCTAATTATAATTTTCTTAATATAAAATTAATTGATTTTCTAAGGAAAGGTGGTTAATTAAAGTAAATAAAATCAATTAATAATACCATAATATTTAGCAAACCAATTTAAATGTTTTCGTTTTATATTATTTACAAACAATATTTGCGATTTTTCTCTTTTTAGTTGATAATAATAAAAAATACATTCAATGCAATATCAATAATGATTCCAACACACTTGAAATAAAACAACTATATAAAAATAAATATTATCTTTATTATCAAACTGGTTTTCATCCTGTATTAGGACCTTTTCTAATTCAATCAATGGTCATGTGATTGTATTAGAAAAGTGTATTTTAAAAAGCCCTAATTTATAGGGTGAAAACCGGTTCAATAATAAAGAAAATATTTATTTTTATGTAGTTGTTTTATTTCAATTGCTTTGGAATCATTATTAATTATTTGAAAACAACATTACGGACAAATTTATGTTTAACTATTGCTAAGAATGAAAGATCAATAATAAAATCAGAATATTATGAACTGATTATTTTATTTATATATGAGGGAAGGAAACGGGGATATTTTTGATAAATTAAAACTAACTATTCCCACCATTATTTAATCTAGCAGTGTGACACTTCAGTATCTCCCCCCCCCCCACCAAATATATATATAAATTTTGTTTGTTTATAAATAACAATGTTTGCAACATTATATAAATGCAATGCAACAATTTAAACATTACAGTTTATGTTTCAAGATTAATTGAATAGCTAATCATTGAAATTGTTTAATTAAGCTTCACATTGTGAAATAAATCTGACAGAATTGTCACATTTGGTCAGTTGTGATCTTCACTGATATTCATTTGCATTTATCGTTGCACATTGGGCGGTGTTATTACAGGTAAATTCTACAATTATATATATTATTTCTGTAAGATATAAAACTTTTATTATCAGTGTGTTTACAGAAAGACTAATTAACTGTACTGCCTATAATATCAATGGGCAAAAACTAGGACTTCACAAAATACAAATTTTAATGAAAGTTTATTGAAAAATTTTATTAATGCAAAAATAAAAGAATGGATTTTATTTTCAAATAATATTTTTAATAAATCAGATTTTTTTAAGTATATAAATTTACTTATTAATAAATTGGTTACTGGTTAGCAAAAAATGAATTACTTTTCTTATTTTGCATATGCAGCCTCCTACTTAGAATTTCCACAGGCCATCACTAATATACAACATTCTTTTCTTTGCTTTATGTTTTCTTTTATATCAAAAATTAGATTTTTAATTTCCGATCAAGTATATATGAGATAAATATTATGAAAATCAGGCATTCTTCACAAACCTGGAGCTTAATTGTAAGTATAAGGGACTTAAACTCAGATTTTCAAGCACCCTCCATCTATCCACACTATCTCATACAACTGATACACATGATCACACACATGTAGAAAACATAAATAATCCCCAATATATGTATTTCGTGCTAAACCAGCACTCATCAGTTGGTCCATATTATTATCTCCCACACATATATATAATCAGTGCTCAGTTTATATTAAGATAGCAAATCTTCATACTTTAATGGACAGGCTTCAATCTATTCCAACCTCCAATTTTTCAGCCATCCATATCATTGAAAACATGATGATGAAAATCCAAATCCCATGCTGATGCCAATATTATTGCCAATGCTCATGTTGACCTCAAGTGACACTGACATGTGTGTGGTCTTTGTGTATCAGTTGTATGAGATAGTGTGGATAGATGGAGGGCTTAAAAATCTGAGTTCAAGTCCCCTATACATATATGAGATGTGGAACCCAAACTTCTAACATAAGACCTTCAAAAAAAGTTTATCTAAAATTCATAACTACTAGTACTATTATTATTAGTTTGCAATGGATACTCTGCATTCTATAAATTCTCAATAATTCTCTATAGCACGTTATTTCAAATACAAAGATTCATACTAATAAATGTTTTGTCATTAATCTGCATAATGCACATGTAACTTTTGGGAGCTGATGTAAAAGCTTACAAATTATATGGTGCTTAATTTTAATGTGCGTGTATGCTGGTTTAGCGTGAAATACTGATGTAAAAGCTTACAAATTATATGGTGCTTAATTTTAATGTGCGTATGCTGGTTTAGCGTGAAATACGTATATTGGTGATTATTTATCTTTTCAACATGTGTGTGATCAGGTGGGTCAGCAATATGAGATGGCACTGAGAGTGGTAGGTCGTGTGAAAGTCTGAGTTCGAACCCCGCATATATTACATATATAAATGCAGGTTTAAGCCTGTACAATGTATTAATGTATATAGATATTGTAAATTTTAAATTTACTTTAATGTTATCAGATTTTACAAAGTACTTTCAATAAAAGCAAAAAAAGAATAAAATGAAAACAATCCAAACTGAGATTCCACATTCTACTTTAGCTTTGTAAAGAAAACAAAGCAATACATTTTTTTTATTCCTTCTATTAATCATTTTAATATCATGTTCCCAATGCCTTTTCAAGATATTTCTAGTAGTTTATATTTTAAAAATATTGAAAAAAAGAGATTGTTCAGTAGTTGTATCGATGACTTCAGTGTTTTTATTTTTTGTTCCTTTGATGATGTCAGCATTTTTATTTTTTATCACTTGCAGGCTTCTTGCTGCTTGTTGATAGTAGTGCAGCATCACCCAGCGGCACAAGTTACAACTAACAATTGTTCTCAAAGAAATTATTTAACCATCAAATGACTTTATAATTATATATAGAATCTGTATATGATAACCTAATTTTTAACTTTATTTTAAAAGCTATTTTGTACATATAATACTGACATTTAATCTTAAATCATGTGTATACATTAAGGCCCTGCTGGAAATTCAGGTTTTATGACTCCAAAAAGTTTTTCACAAATAACATTTGATTTTTTATAAAAACATGCATGCACACAGAGAAACGGACGAAAAGACAGACAGACAGACAGACAGACCGATCGATAGATAGATAGATAGATATAAAAAGAGAAAAACCAAAAATCAGATCTCAGGCAATTTATTATAGATTTATTTATTATATTTTTTATACTCCATTGATATAATTAATCTTGCTTACAAATTAGAGAATGGAATGAGACAATATTTATTAAACAGTAAATGGAAAACATTTATGATTATTCATATAGTGGTATATTCTCAGTGCAAAATCATCTGCATAGATCTCTACATATCTGAAAACAATAGGCATAAATCATTGAAAAAGTTCACACATTAGAATTTGCAAACATCAAAGAAAATGTTGTTTTATAAACAAAATAAAGAAGTATTGACAAAAAAGAGGCAATTAAAATAATTATTTAATTTATATAAAATGCTGTTCCGTGAGATCTGATTTTTGATTCACCCTTTATATAAATACTTAAAAATAAACAGAAAAATGAGATTTTTTGCTTACCTCCTGTTCATTTGGGCGCATTCGTAATAAAGTATCTACATAATCTAACTGAAGTGTTTTCAAATCAAGACTGTAATTAATAATAAATAAAATATTAATTTTACAAAATAAGAATATTTTTATTCAATAAATATGGTTTTTAAAATTTAATGAAAGAAATTAAAAACTAATTTTAAATATGTAATAATTATATAAAAATGAAAATGTTATTTGAAAAATTATTTATTATCAAATGATAAATTTACCTGTTTATTGCTCGAACAATTTCTTCTGTTGTTAATTCAATTTTACGAAGTGAAATCGCTGTCACATACAAAAAGCATCACATATAATAAGAGTCATAAAAATATATATAAAGAAAAAAATATGTGAAGATTAAGATTTACCAATATTCCTAAGCCGGTTATGCTCTAATAAAATGACCGTTTCTGGTTTCTTAAGCGTTTTATTGAATTTTGGAGTGATATCACCTCCTGCCAAGTGACTAAGCATACCTGTCTTGAACTGTTCCTCAAAGGAATTAAAATCTATAACTTCAAACAACCGTTCATCATCAAGTTCATTGAAGACGGTACCTTTGACTTGATTGGGCTTCAAAGGAACCCAGTTCAAGATCGGTAGCTTATATTTGGTCTGGACACGTTTTTTGATTGTCATTGCTATAAATAGAAAAAGTTATGAATAAACATAATTAAAAATATAGTAATAAAATTAATTTCCATGATGAATTATTTTTCATTTATTTAAGTATTACTAAAATACATTTTAAAATATATTTTTTATAAAACGAACACAAAGAATATTATTGAGTATTACATCATCAGATTGTGAGGGTGGAGTGGTTTGAAGCCTGTCCATTAAAGTATGAAGATTGGCTATCTTAATATAAGCTGAGCTTTGATTGTATCTATGTGTGGAGATGATACTCGGACCAACTGATGAGTGCTGGTTTAGCACGAAATGCATATATTGCTGATTATTTATCTTTTTGACATGTGTGTGATCAAGTGTATCAGCAATGAGATAGCATGGATGGTTGAGGGTCTTGTGAAAGTCTGAGTTCAATCCTCCTATTTATTACATATAGAAGTACAGGTATAAAAAAGCTTGTAGTTTAGAAAAAAATCATATTTCAAAATATGTATATAAAGTAAATGAAAATAAAATAATTATCTAAGAACATATTAAATAAATTGAAAAGAGATGTTATTTTTCAAATATCAAATTTCATTTCTTTACAAAATTAATTTTTGACAAATCTGTGTAGATATATAATTTTTCCTCATCATATAAGAATCATTGAAATGAAAGACTGAGTAGTAATTTAATGAAGACTGTGTAGAAAAAAGTAAAAATTAACATCTTTAATAATTGAAAATGCAAGGAAGCTTAACTGCAGAATGTAAGATATAAAACAATAATGGTGCTCACTAAGTTTTTCAAACAGGTAATAAGAGTGACTTTTTCCATTCTTGTTTTATTCCATAGTTAAGAATAGCTAGATATCGATTGACTCACTAATGTTGAATTATGTCATCAGCTGTTCATGGGTCCATTACCTAAGGGGGGGGGGGATCCTAAATCTCTTGGAAAAAAATTTCATTCATCCTTGATTCAGATTCCAATTCCTAAGCATAGCAGATATTGCACTATCTCTGTGTGCCATGTGGCCCTTTTGCTTAAAATGTTTTTAAAAATTGTTTTATTCATGACAAAAAAAAACAAAAACAAGGCAAACCACTATATATTCTTTTTTATAATAGTTTTGAGGAAATATCAAGGTATTTTTAGAAATAATTATAATATCATTGCTGATAATCATAAGACTCCAAGGTGTGTGCATATATCTTGCTATGCTCTGTCCCACATATAAGTTGAAATTTTTTTCAGGTTCCAATCAGCTGACCAATGATTAACCAATTAGCCAATTAATATTGTTCAGTAAATGGACATCTGATTACTTGTAGCTAGATAATAACATAAAAATGGAAAAAATGTTCAAGGCCTCACCACCTAGCAATTAGTAATTCTAATAATGTCTTCTCCAATATCACGCTCTCAGTTCTAACCGCTTCAGCTTCACCTATTTATATAGAAAGTAGGTTAAAGTAAAGAAGGGTTCCTCTCTTTTCTTCCAAAGCGTAAGCTTGTGGTTAAGACCTGTAGAGGTTCCTACCTTCGCATTTTCAAGCGCACATGCTTAAAGGTTTATTGCCTTAGTAAATATTACTTAGGTAATCAATGTGCGTTAAATAAATTTATAAATAATTACTGTATATTAAAACAAAGTTTATAAATAGAGGCTGATAATGGGAACAAAGTAAAAAACAAAATTCCTAAAAATTAAAATTGTATTACATAAATAAGTTCAGCAATTTTCAATAGATATCTTTCAAACTTAAAAATAAAATTCTATTAGAATAATTTATATATGCAAGTTTTTGACTGTTGAACATAATGGATTGTAAGGAATTGATAGATGACAATTGCAGCCTATCCTGCAAATAGCAAGCATTAGTATGTGAGACTAATGTTTCCACAAGGTTCATCTTGATGAATTTCAGGTTAAAGATAAAAAATTATTAAAAGGCACAATAAAACTATTATTATATACACTGGAAGTATTATGGGAGATAGTCATTCCACGATATAAAAGTGAGGGTCTTTGACTCCAGAAATGAAATATGACTATTACGATGCTGGGCACCATAGATCATTTCTTATATTGTTTTCATTAGTCTGATAAATTTTGTTTATACATATGAATCTTAACACTGTAAAAAATTCATAAAAATTTATAGCTCTAAAAATTAAGATGCTAGAATAAATTATTTGTAATGGAAATAACTTGAGAGATCATGTGGCATTGAACCATCAAGTGACAGAATGATGAGCTTCAATCTGGGAATTATGCCGGGTTCAGATGTAATGGCATGTGCTCTTTAAATCTTATTTTATGACTTAACAATAATAAAGTTTGCATATGCAATAGTTCAGATTCAGTATTTTATTACGAACAATAAGCTGCTATTAATTTGTTAGTTATAACTTATAGTATAAAGTTTATCACAACTGGATGCAACCAAAGACCGAAATCTGTAATAGAATATGCTAATTGCTCAATCACTTGGGTGAAACATTATATTGTTTCAATTGCCATATTGTTCACAGTCTATGCATAAACATCTGATTATCTGTGGGGGCACAATAAATATTTTTGAGATCTATTCCTTTTTATAAACATTGTAAGCACAGAGCTTATGTAAAAATAGATTGTAAGTCCTTTTATTGTGATTGGTCAATTTGCTTTTTTGGCTGCAGTTGACAGGAGATCTGTTTTTTTGTGTCTAATTACTACAACTCCCAAAACCACCACTCTACTCATCCAATAAACTAATTAAAACAGGCAAAACTCTCTGTATGTATTGCCACTCAGTGCAAGGCAGAGTAATCAATGGATGCCAGAAAGCTTGTGCATAAAATCCCCATCTAGTGCATACTCATCTGATATCCCCAGATTAGTTTCTGGTTTGTGGCCTTCGTCAGTGAGGAGCCTTGGATCTGAGAACACTGCACCTAGATCTTAGGATAATTGACGAAGACCACAAGCCAGAAACTAGTCTGGGGATATCGGATGAGTAGGCACTAGATGGGGATTTTATGCACAAGCCTTCTGGCATCCATTGATTACTCTGGCTTGCACTGAATGGCAATACGTATAGAGAGTTTTGCTTGTTTTAATAACAGTTACAAGCAAACATAAGAAATGGTGATCATGTAATGTTTATTGGCCAGTAAACTAATCAGAGCTGTTGTGTTAGGTCAGTGACAAGCAGTGGCAAACTATTATTGATGATGATCTAGTGCTATTTTTTGGTTACAATACCATATTTCATAGTTATCCTTAGATTAGTTATTTTAGTTGGGTTTTTTTTTTCTAAATTATGTTTTTGTCACTCTACAGTTGGACTGCTTGTTGGGTCTAATTACGACAACTCCCTAAGCCACCACTCTACTCATCCAATAATCTAAGCAGAGCTGTTGTGTTAAGGGAGTGACAAGCAGTGGCAAACTACTATTGATGACGATCTAGCGCTATGTTTTGATTACAATACTGTATTTCATAGTTATCCTTACCTAACTTTGAGGAAAAAATTCCACTAAAATATTAATTATGAATTTGCAGATAATTTTTCAAACGAATGAAACATGTTTAAAGCAAAGATGGAGGATGAGAATGTGAGAACACCGTATGCAGACATTTTATTTGAAAAAGGGTTACAAAAGATATTAATTCTAATATAAAACTAATTAAATAAATCATTATTATCAATTATGGTAATCATAACTACTATTCCTTAAAATCAAAGAAGTTTTGTCCTAGTTAATGCTCAAACATTGAATGCCTTTATGAGCACTAGTGCTACGAATATTTCTTTTAAGGTAGATTTATCTATGGAATATAAACTCACCATCTCCAGGAATATCCAAACCACCGGGAGGCGGAGGCGGAACGGGCGGACCACGACCTGCTGGAGGGGGAGGGGGAGCAGGAGGAGGGGGTGGAGGTGGGGGTGGAGGAGCTACAACAAAAAATAAATAAATTAGAATTATTAATTAATAAATCATAATAGATTACAATTTTGTCATAATTCATTTGCCACAAATATTTTCAAATGCAGCAAAGATACTGCCAATTTACTTAAAGGCCTTATTTACAGAAAGTTACATAGGTTTCTTCAAATTACATACCTGCATATACACAATAAAAAACATCTATACATTTACTAGTCACATATTTAAGAATTTTAATACAAAAAAAATGAGATTAATATTTACAGGGCTTTCATTTGATAATGTCAAATGGAACATTTCTCAGTATTTGCAGCATTTAAAAATCTCATAAAAGATGGAACAGCTACATTATTACTTAAATAATAATAATAATTTTTTAAAAAAGCTAGACATAAAAATAAAAAAGAAAGTGTGACAAGAATTTAAACTCTCATCCCTATACTTCAAAATATATAATGATGGGAAAACAATGAAAAAAAATTCCAAAGGCTAAAAGATATATAGTGGAGTAAAAAAGTGAAGGGTAGAATTTGCAGATCATTTCTTTTTGAAGATGCTACAACTCTTATAGAAATATATAAAAAAGGAAGAAATTCAATATTCATAGATGAAATGAACCATTTCTAAGAGCAAATTATATTTATAAGAGCCAATAAGGAAATGCAGAAGACATGGAGAAAATGAAAGGAATATAAAGGGACTCAAACAGACAAAACCTGGGAAACATTATATACGTCAAATATTGAGAGCAAAGAAAATATCAAATCAAAAAAGTTTCATTGGAAACAAAATAACAATATGGGGAGTATGAGAAACCTGGATCTAAAACTTGATTTTGGGAAGAACAAAACTTCAATCTATTGAAATATAATGCTGAGTAAGAAATCAAAAATACTAGGAATCCATAAACATATACATTGAAAGAATGAGGATAACTGGGGAAAAATTACTATGGAAAAACTGAATAAAGTGAAATGATAATGGGATGCTGATTAGATGCTTATAATGGTCTAAAATGCTTCACAATGTACAGCTCACTATAAATAATAGAATAAACTGTGAGATGCAGATGATGATGATTATTATTATTATTATTATTATTATTATTATTATTATTATTATTATTATTAATAATAATAATAATCATCATCATCATCATCATAATCATCAAATAGGTTTATGAATCTAGAGTTCATAAGAAGTTCGAGAGATGGAAATTCCAGAACAGGATTCAATCTGATGACCTACATTCTACATCACACCAAACTAATAACAGTGTTATGTTAATGAATGGCAAATAATGATAGACTATCATCAATGATGATTGCTTAATAATTAGAATCTGCCTTTAAGCCAACAATTCAACAGGCATATAATATGTAAAACAATTTTCTTTGGCCATGTGATAATTTCTCATAGCTCTGTCATAAAAAAACATTTAATTGTCTTTCTCAATTTCATAACATTTTTAGCATATTACTGTTACCAAGTTTGGCTTTAAGTAATCATGTTTTTACTTGCATTCTTTGACCATTTAAAAAGTATGCAAATTAGAATAAATAAAAATTTATTAATAAAATAGTTCTAACGTTAGTTAAGGAAAGATTTTATTCCATATCTTTATTTTACTAACAGCTGGTGAAAGTAGTGCATTTTATATATAGATGATTCACAGCATTCTTGATATAATTTCCACAAGTGATTATTGAGAAAGATATGACCGATCTCTCTTACTATATATATGTTCTTCACAGAATCACCTCTGATCACGTAAGTCAAAGATTTAAGCAACTGAATCTACCCACCATGAACAAATAGCCTTATTTTCTATTTAAATATTATAATTGCAAATTTGATAATATTAAACCTTGAATGTTTTTGCAATCAAATACATACATATATAGTGATGAGATTAAAGCAATTAAATCTCTGACTCGCTCAATGATCAGAGAGAAGTCTGAAAAATGCACATATAAAGAGAAACATCAATCCGATATATTTTTCAATGGTTGATGGATTAGGAGAGTGAGGAGCTTGTATCAGAAATGCTGTGAATTATTTTGATTGGTTGCATATATCTCTACAGCCCAGTATTAATTATTACCTATATATATATATAAATTTAAAATATTTTTATAAATTTATAAATGAAAGCACTGAAATGGAAATTTTCCCGTGTAATAATTTACAATGTAACCAGGCAACACCAATGAAACTAGCAATGTAAACAGAACCACATTTAGTAATAACAACAGCATTAATCTGATCCACATTAACTCAAAACTGAAAATGCTTTTAGTTTGAATATTCTAGCTGATATGAAATCAGACATAGATGCTTTACAATTATGAAAATTTGAAGTATAATAACTTCTTTGAATTTTCACATCTCCTGGACAGAATTATATACATGAATTTAAAAATTGAACTTATAAATGTAAACACTGAAATATAATAAGATTTTTTTTCCCCACATAATAAGATTTCAGCCATGATGTAACCAGACAACAACCAATTAAAACTGGCAAAGCAAACTGAAACCATATGATCTTGTAATAACTATAGTATTTTTCTCGTTCATATTAAGCCGAAAGTGGAATCAGTTTTACCTTAATATTCTAGCCGATATAAGACTGGTAAATCAGATGTGGGAAAATTTACACTATATTTCAATATCTACACACATATATAGAAAGTGTATCAAAGTTTACTATTAAAATTAAGATGAAGTTCTAAATTTAAAAAGAATAAAGACAGCATTTTGTACCAATTTCAATGCCAATAAATAACACACATATAGGATTAATTGTGATTATATTAAAGGAGTATTTATGCATATACAACTGAAAATTATTTTAGTTACTAGTACAGACAATACTTCTTAATTCCCTCTTGGAAAAAATAATTTCCTCTATTTTTCTCATTGGCACTAACTCAAAATTTTCCCTCTAAACACATAATCAGAATTAAAAAAAATAGTTTAATAAAAACAAAACCTATATAACAACAAACTTTCATCAAAATATATGCTCTCTGAATCCAACCATATACACAATTTCCCATTACAAAAAAACATAAGTGAGCATCATTTATCTGTGAAAATATTCAAATAAGCATATATTCTACACACAAAATATATTATTTAAATATACATCTAAATAAACAGATAATAAGAATTATTTAAAGTTTATTAAGAACAAAAATAATGGTAAAATTATTACAAAATAGATAAAAATTAATAATAATAATAATAAAAAACTAACCAATAGGAGGAGTTTCACGAGTAGGAGAAGAGCTACAAGATGAACTCTCTGAACTTCCAGAAACTATCAAATGAAAAACAAACAAACAAAAAAGTTAGTTTGAATACATGTAGGCAGTTGCATTATTTTATAAATTAAATATTTTAACTGGTTAGTCAGTCTCTTTTGTGAAAGTAGATGTTTTTGATGAGCTTTGAAAAAAAATAAAATAAAATTGTATTTTTAATTTATACTTTTTACTGATATTATAAAATGTTTGGCAATTTAAATGTTAATCAACTACTGAAAATCAGAAATGCAATGAAACACAAAACAAAATATTTTAAAATATTCAAAATATTTCATTGAAAACCCTCTACAATAAAAATTTCTATTATTTATTCTGTAACCATTCTTTAATGTTA
Source organism: Epiperipatus broadwayi (assembly GCA_028023455.1). NCBI lineage: Eukaryota > Metazoa > Onychophora > Udeonychophora > Euonychophora > Peripatidae > Epiperipatus > Epiperipatus broadwayi. Next base: position 791,151 of record JAQFVV010000058.1, on the reverse strand, counting down.
ACATTTTTGCTATTGGTGGAACTTTTAACATTTTTTTCAAATCGGTGATCATAGCATCTCTACAACCATCTTTCTACCTTTTATCACCCAGTAGATGACTTGTGTGATCGAGTTGAAACGTCGGTATATCAATATTTAAATTTTTTTAACAAAGGATGAACCGGCAAAATATGTCTTTTATATACATTTACTTTATATATATTGCATTTCTTTAATATCTAAATAAATATATCAGACCATAGATAAAAATGGTACCACCTTTCTTGTTTAAGGAGATTGCCATGACTACAGATTTAGATTGTTGATAGCTTAAGGATTGACTGTTATCATCTACATTTATAAACCTATTAAAACCTTGAGTAATTGGCTTTATTGTCTTAGTAAATATATACTTTATATGAAATTTGGAAGTTATAAATAACTATTTATTAATCTGCTTTCAGAATCTGGAAGTTATAATTAACTATTTATTAGTCTGCTTTCAGAAACAGATCATATTTGTCTGATTAATGAGGGTTGTTTAACACTTCTTTGCATTATTAATCTCACAATCCTTAATCAAGTTACAATCTTTAGTGTCTGTATATCAGACCATAAATAAAGGTGGTATCATCTTTATTATTTAAGGAGGTTGCCTTGACTATGGGTTGAGATTATTGATAGTTTAAGGATTGATTGTTATCATTTACTTTATAAGTGCCTATTTTTTCTTTAGACCTATGTTTAAAATTTAGAAATAAGCATTATTTATCATTTTTAAACATAAATGTATAAATAAATGTAAATATTGAAATTATAATAGGAATTTCAGTGCATTTCTCTAGATATATTTTAGCTATAAAGTAACCAGGCAACAATCAATTAAAACTAGTATTGCAATCTGTCTGATCCAACTTTAAACCAAAAGTGAACCCATTTTTAGTTTAATACACTAGATTATAAAAGATCACATGATCACTATCTTATACTAGCACATAATTGTTTATAAACAAAGCAAAATTCTCCATACAGTAGTGCCACCCTGTGCCAACCAGAGAAATCAATGAATGCCAGAAGGCTTGTGCATAAAATCCCTATCTAATGCCTACTCATCCAATATCCCCAGACTAGTTTCTGGCTTGTGGCCATCGTCAGTGAGGAGCTTTGGATCTGAGAGCACTGCACCTAGATCTTAGGATCTAATGCAACCCTCCAGCACCCACCTTTTATCTCTACTTAACTACAAAACTATGAGAATGAAATTGGAAAACAAAAAATATTTTCAATCTAAGCTCAATAGCTTATATAGTCATATGGGTCTGAACTCAGTTCAGCACCCATACATTTTGGTGTCTTTGGCTCTTTAACAACCATAGCCATCACTATCCTATTAGGCAGGATTGGTGTTAATCCATTAAGCATCACATGATCACTATCTTATACTAGCACATAATTGTTTAGATCTAGGTGCAGTGCTCTCAGATCCAAAGCTCTTCACTGACGATGGCCACAAGCCAGAAACGAGCCTGGGGATATTGGATGAGTAGGCATTAGATAGGGATTTTATGCACAAGCCTTCTGGCATTCATCGATTACTCTGGTTGGCACTACTGTATGGAGAGTTTTGCTTTGTTTAGATTATAAAAGAGTTATAAGTCAGACAAAATTATTTTATACGTAGGATAACTCAAAATATACAACTTCCTAATCATTTTCACAAGTAAATATGCTCTTTGTAAAGAGGATTATATATCTGAATTAGCAGATTTTCATAACCTTTGTACATGAAAATAATGAAATTATAATGAGAATTTATGCATATTTATTGTGATATATGTCATCTAATCAAATAACAGTCTTATTTCTAAATAGTGCCATTCAGTATGCAACACCAATTCTTATTTTGATGTCACCTGACTATATTATAGATATATGACCTTAAATGAAAGAATAAAGTACATAAAAAGTAGAGTTTGAAATAAATATCTCAGTTCTGCTTTGTATGTCCATGAAAAAGATACAGGCCACACTATTAAGTTTGAGGAAGCTAAGGTTGTCTTTTTTTGAGAGAGAGAGAGAGAGAAATGAAATAAAAAGTAAAATTAAAGAATCTTTATTATTAAAAATTTGTGATTCTGAAGCAATTAACTCATTTAAAAATTCTTTTAATATTAAGGGTGAGTGGGAAGTAAATGAAATTGTGGGTAATGTTTAATATAAATATGCTGTTCTTTTGTAAGTGTTTACATTTGAGAAGTTTGCCTGTAGCAGTGAAACAGTTGTGTTTTAGATTTTACTTCCTTGGCTAGACTGTTTGAGTTTTGGATTTGGGATAATTTTGATTATATGTAGATAAATATGTGGAATTTCCCATTATAATTTCAATATTTATATTTTTATGTCTGTGAAAATCTGCTAATTAATATATACTATGTATAAAAGAAATACTTTTAAAATTATATACAATATTTTTCAAAAAATTTCCTATAATATATTTATATGTATATGGGTGTGCAGTCTTTATATATACATGTACATATTAAAAATATCATTTCTGGAATAGTTTATATTATTCCTTGTTATAGAAAAAAATAATAGATAAGTCAAGTAGTATGAGGTTAATAATAAAATGTAAAAAATAAATATCTTAGTTTTGCATTATTTATCCTTGAAAAAAATGTAAGCCATAAGATTATGTTTGAGTAGGCTAAAGTTGACTTCTTTGAAAAAATGAACTAAAGAGAAGAATTAAGAAATCTTTTGACATTATTCATATATATTAAAATTTTCTTATCTTCTCATATACACTTTAATGCAATCTTTTTTTATAATTCCTTCTTAGTTTTGCTTACAGTTTCAACTGTCTTACAGTCTTCATCAGAGCTAGAACATTTAAACATATAATCATATACTTATATAATCATTATTTTATATTGCCATTCATAATCATAATTAACTTTTCTTATTATTTCTTTATTTTATTTTTACTTTCATTTTATTCTTTTTTTAAATTTTATTATATCCTATCTATCATTCCACATTTATTGTTTAATATATTATTATAACCTTTCCATTTTATTTTTTATATATACTCATTACTAATATCTTTTATGATCTTCTATTACTTTATATATTTGTTACTTTATTAATAATTCCTATTTTATTCCTACTCCTATTTTCCTATTCTCATTTATTATTTCCATTTGTTCATTTTACTTACCACTCTATAAATTTCACTACACCCTCTAAAACTGTAAATGAATTTTTCAAAAATTTATTAACCTCTTTTTCATATAACTCCCTCTATTATCAATTTTTTCAACCTTTTATCCTATTCTTTACATTTTTTATCTATTTTAAAACTTTTTATATTTTCTTATTTATTTTTGTATTATTAATATTTTTTATAATTAATATTTTTATAAAAATAATGTTGCCCCCCCCCCATTTATATTAATTTAAATGATAAAACCATTGGGTGGAGGAACGACCTTATTTTTATAAAAATATTAATTATTTTTATAGGGGAAACATTATTTGTATAAAAAATATTATTACTAAGACAAAAATAAATAAGAAAATATAAAAAAATTTAAAATAAATAAAAAATATAAAGACTAGGATAAAAGATTGTAAAAATTGACAATAGAAGGAGTAATATGAAAGGAATATATAAAAAAAAGGTTAATAAATTTTTGAAAAATTCATTTACAGTTTTAGAGAAAGAAATGAAATTTATAGAGTGGTAAGTACAATGAAAAAATGGAAATGAAAAATGAGAATAGAAAAATAAAAATAAAAATAGGAGTAGGAATAAAATAGGAATTATTAATAAAGGAATAAATATATAAAGTAATAGAAGATAATAAAAAATATTAGGTAATAAGTATATATAAAAAAAATAGAAAGGTTATAGTAATATATTAAACAATACATGTGGAATGATAGGAAAGAATAAAATAAAAACGAATAAAATGAAAGTAAAAATAAAATAAAGAAATAAGAAGAAAATATAAGTAAAAAATAAGAGGAAGCAAATCTATAGAGTTAAAGTTAAATATGATTATGAATGATAATATAAAATATGTATATTAATAGGTATATAAAATAATGGTTACATAAGTATATGATTATATGTTTAAATGCTCTGATGAAGACTGCAGGGCAGTTGAAACTGTAAGCAAAATAAAGAAAAAAATTATGAAAAAAGACTGCATTAAAGTGTATATGAGAAGATAAAAATTTTTTAATATATATGAAGAGAAAAACAAAAAAGGTAAAGGGTAAGATATAAAAATAATAAACTTCTTTTGATATTAAAGGAAATTGGAAAGTATTTTGGTTTATGGAAAATTTATTTAGTATATTGTGAAGTGTTTATGTTACACTGTATTTGAAAAGTTTGTCTTGGTAGTGAAACCAAATGGTTGTGAAATTTTTAGTTTTTAAATTTTGGCTAGTTTTTTTTTTTATTAATTTTTTTTTTTTTTTTAATTCTAAATTTGGTACAATTTATTTATCTATATGTTTTTATGCATCAAAGTAAATGGAAAAAACATATAATTATGTTGAATTGAAATACAATATAAGAAACTAAACATAGTATAATGAAACTAATAGTAAGTAAAATAAAACAGCAATCATATATAAAAAAAATTAATTAATATACATGAAGTAGATTTTAATTCAATCATCAGTTTATTTTCAAAAATAAATAAACTTGTGAGTTTTGATTATTCTAATAGTGGTTCAACAACTTCTAAATTTTGACTAATACTAGAGTGTTGTGCCACATCACTACTAGCTAAAGTATAGTTCACGTATAATTAATATGAAAATATCCCTTTTCTAAAAGTACTAAAAAAAACTTTATTGAAAATGTAACCAATCATTGGATTTCTAAAAAAAGTCACATGATGTCATTATTGATATTAACTTTTCTAGCAAAAGAGTTTTCTTGCCATAAAACTAAAGTTTCTAAAATATATAGAAAATGATCTGGTACCAGGTCTTTATAATATTGCAAATTTGGGTTTAAATCTAAGGGATATTTCTAATTAATTTTGGTATATTAACTTGAATAAGGTGTAAGAATTTATTGCTAGATGCATAAATGCATTAGTTTCAATTTTTAATTCCATTCTTCACTGATGAAAACCAAATTCAAACACTGGTACGGAGATGAGGGTATTATAACATTATGCTATTTGTTGCTTATTGATTACTCAAATTTACAACAGATGGCTCTAGAGTAGACTGAAGAAAATTGCTCTTGTATTTAACTTAATTAAATATTACAAAGTACACTGATTTAATAATTTCTTTTAGACTTAGAAAAACATTGAATTTGTTCCCCCCAAAAAACTATTGTGCACCAATAGATTAAAATAGATTACTATGTTATATTTTCTTTAACTGCAGTAAGCTTTTGATATAATTTATGTTTGTGTGCACTCAATCGAATTTATGAATGTTTTATTAATCCTTTCTTACTGAATTAACATGTAGCATGGTTGCTTTGTAAAATGTTTATATCTGTATTGTTATGATATTTTTAATTGTAAATAAGCTTTTTTCTAGTTGCAGATTCTCTTTCACTATAATAATCTCTGATCATGTCTGCAATTAATCTTCATCTATCTCATAATCTAATTTTTATTTTCAAGATAATTACGGAGTATTAGTTTTTTCAAGATGTCTGAAAAATCTGCTTCATTTTTGTACTAAGCTTTTCATTTTTAATCTGATGTTGGAAACATTATGTTCTTTAAACCAAATTCTTTTGATTTATATACTGACATTACAGTCTGATTGTTCAACTCATCTCAGTTTTCCAAAGAGGCTATTATTTATAATGAACGTAATTATTAAATTTATTCACTGATCCAACACTGAATGCTATTACTAAAAATATATAACTAACAAGCATCTTATAGTGCTAATAGTAAATCTCTTTACTCTAATTCTAGAGTTAATTATTATAAACCTGAGTAATTAATAGATACTAGATGGTAGTTATAAATAGAGGATACTTGTAATTTACTGGCTTGGTATTGGATCTATGCAACTGCAAAAACAAATTTAACTGAATTCAAAACATTAAAGTATTTTTGAATTTTAGGTTAAAAGCTGGATAGTGGAAAAAAAAAACCAAGTGTAAGATAGTTTCTTGGTATGAGAAGTACAATGAATCCAGGAAGTCTGGGAACATCAATTCTGAGCTCCTCAATAATGAAGGTCAAAAACCAGAAACTAGCCTGAAAGTGTAGATAGGTAAACATTGAGTGTCGATTTAAATAGCATTACCATTTCATATCTATTGATATTAAATAGAATTGGACTAGAGTGAACATTTTTTTACAAATATATTCTTAAGATTAATGCTAGGCTATTTACGTAAACATTATATTTGAGCACGCTTTCTGATTTGTTAAGGATTACAGATACATTAATTTTTTTTCTTCTTCTCATGTGTCATAGCATCGGCCGGGAAGCGAACCCACTAACCCGGGACAACTGCTTGTAAAGCAGCTGTGCTGACCTCTCGACCACCAACGCTTGACAGATACATTAATATTGTAGCACAATTCACTACAATTAAAATAAATCCAATAATAAGCTAGAGATTTTCATTTAAAAAAAGGAACAGGCTTTAAAGTGTTTATCATATAACTGAAGTTGTATAATGCTACTGTCTTTTTAAAAATCCTAAAACCATTAACCAATATTGGAAATGGCAAGTTCTTTGGCAATCAGAGCTACAAATAATGCTTTTCATACATTTTTAAGTGTTCAAGAGCTGCAGTAGTCGTTTTTGGAGCTGTTTTTTGTGGGAGCAATCCAGGCCTTAAAATATCAAAACCCTTTCTATCCACCAGATAGGATAATAAAATCCAATATAACAATCCTTTTAATTATTACTATTTAAAGGTTAAAAATTTAAAATTTCAAAACATTTGTCTTTTACTCATCTTTAAAGCGTTTACAAAATGAAAGATCTAATGTCCCAACTCCTCACTGAGGAGACCCATAGGTCGAAACGGGTCTGGGGATGGGGACAATCCAAGATAAAAATGATTTGAATGCCTTCTCTTGTAGTAGCATTTATCATAAATAAAAAAAAAAAAAAAGCTTGTTTAGAGCCAATAGCACGCTCTTATTTTTATATATTTGTAAGTGCAAGCTATATATAAGTCATGTGACATCTGACTTGTTATTATTACTATTAAAATGAAATATTCTAATATTGGTATGGACACTTAATAGAAGAGCAATTCAGAGACTTCAGACCATTCAAAGAAGTATGGAAAGATGCATCTTGGGAGTAACAAAAACAGATCAAAATTGCAATATATGGGTAAGAGAACAAACAGGTGTTACTGATCTCATTGAAAAAATTAAAAGATTGAAGTGGAGTTGGGCTGGACATATTGCTAGATGAGATGATAATGGATGGACAATTGAAATCTTAAACTGGATTCCAAGAGATTGTAAAAGACCCAGAAAGAGACCACACGTGAGATTGATGGATGAAATAAGATAAGTGTGTAGGGGTGAAGTGGAGAAGAGAAGCTAAAGATCAGAGAAGATGGATTGAACTTGGAGAGACCTTCATCCTGCAGTGGATTGATAATGATGATGACTATATTACAATGGAATGAAAACCAATATTCATATTGTCTTGGAACTGCATCAAGCTACCGTTTGCTCATTATTGATCAATATTAACAATATCAAAATATATATATATATTTATAAATATATATAAAAGACAGATATAACAATTCGCTCCAGTTATATAAAAAATGATTGATTAAAAAGAATTCCATAAAAAATGATATGGAACATCAAATAAAATTACGATGCTTTTTTGTCATTTTAGATAGCTTGATAAAGTCTCTTATATTATATGTTCATGTATATTTATATTCATATGTTTGTATTATGTTGTAGTTTTGAAGAAGATTGGTGGGGCAATCGAAATGGTAAACTGTAAAAGAGGGAGGTAAATAAAGCATTGTGTAACAGTAGTAGTATTATATGAATTTTTGCTTTCTTTATAAATTTTTAAGTCATCACAATGGATTCTCTATACCTATTCTTGATTAATAATATAATGTTCATTACATATCATTCTTCAAGTAGAAATGAAAATTAAATATATTATTAACATAACTACCTATATGGTTCATGAATTTGTCTCATTTTGGAATATTATTTCTGAATAGAAAAAAATTCCCTGTAAATTGTATTTGTAACAGTACTCATTAAAACAAACCAACTACAGTGTAGCCAGTTCTCTATTGTAATGGTATATAATATGCCATTACATTATTTTAAATTAAAATAAAAAGATTATAAATAAAAATTGATTTATTAAAAAAGAAAAAAAAACTTAACTTAAAAACTGAAAATTAAAAGCTGTTTAACATAGATAATATATCGCACAGATGGAATGAAAACTTTAAAAATATTATTTTCTTTTAAAAAAAAAGTATTTGACCATACTTTTTTATAAAAAAAGTACAAGATCTAAGTATAAAATATTTTTGTTAAAAGATTCCTATGTAATCTCAGTAAATGCAAATGATTGTTTTATAAATTAAACGAAAAGCAAACTAGCCCTTGGGGCTCTTATATAAAAAAGTCAGATGAAAGATATAGATAAGAGAACAAAAAAAGGTTAGATGTCCAATAGAAGCAGCAAACCAATGCTCGGACCCTAATGAAAATGATTGATTGTTCAGTGAATCCAGACAATGCGTATAAAAAGAAAAATATTGAAATTAAGGACAGTTCCAGCTTGATTATTTTTGAGAGGGGTGATAAGACGCACTCATCACCCTCTCTCACTTATTAAAAAAAATGAAATGACTGTTGAATTATGAATGGTACAGTTGCAGACCCGAATCATATGGGTTCAGCAATAAAATAATACCAGGATTGATGCAGCTAAGGCCACCTCCAGAACAACAGACCGGTCTTCAAATAAAGACTTTGTGGGAATTGGCAGCAGGAACCGGGAGCCCTTCTACTGTAAGATATAAATGGAAAAATTTTTAAAAAAAAAAGTAATTAAGAACTTTCAAGATTTGACAAGCTAAACCTAATTTTTTTTAAATGAACTTTAATCTGACTTTTCAAATCAATTATTAATGTTTAATTTTTATATATTTGAGTTTGCTAAAAAAATCATTTCCATTTTTTTTTTGTTAATATTTAGTGACTAAATTATTTAAATGCATTAAACTTAAGTTGAGTATGGACAGCTGCTTTGACTCGTTTAAGTATATGTTAGTTTAAAAGGGATTTGATTTCGGACTATTTGTTTCATAGTTGTGTCAATGCTGGTGGAGAGATATATGGATGTTTACATCAATGTAATATGAAGTGTGTTAGCACATAGGGCGATGAGTCCAACTGAATGCATGACCCCAAAGAGGTAGTCATAGCATTGCAATGGATGCAGACGTATTTCCTGCGCCATTGACCCATTCCAGCTCTATGGATTGGGACGATAAGCCGGCAAGATAGACCGCTCTCCCATCCATATGTAGTGTTATTCTCTGTATTAGATTACATGCATGATTCCTTCGCCAGACAGAAGTACATTCCTGTACCGGATGAAGCTCATGTTTTCTCCAATAATATCATGCTGTTCAGATGCACATTCCTGTCAGCGTAATTCTACGCTAACATGTTCACATTGCATTGGTTGCTGATATATATCTGGAAGCGAGCGTTGATGTGGCTGCGGACTTTTAGCCTGGAGTCAAATGTTTTGAAAATCTTTTAAGTGCGTCATCAGAGTAGCCTATATATACTCAACATTCTAAAGTAAAATCTATTAAAATGTCCATCTGTGCGGACTGTTTAAAATTAGTAATTTAAAAGTTAATATTAAAATCCAAAAATAATAAATTTTGTTCCTCAATTTTAAATGTGCGTTAATAAAATCTGTTGTGTTATTAATACTGGCAGTGATCTAGTTTATTCTTTTTAATCTTTATTAAAAATATATTTTAATAAATATGTTTTAAACCTCTGCTACTCCATGAGCTAGTGGCAAGGGCTGACGGCCGTGGTAAAATATCTATGTAAAAAATAAGATCTTTAGCGCGTATCTGCCTACTCTATAAATTTTCTAGGTTCGAATAACCTAGTGGCACCCTGTGCAGATATGGTAAGACTCATTTGATCTCCCACACCCTGATCGTTATACTATCTACTATGCAAACAAGTCTTGTTATACACTGTAGTCCTTATTTTTATGTATTAAAATGTTTTCACAAAATGTATCACAAGTAATGGTTAGCATATATCTGAAGGTAAACCTCAATTTACATAAAATGTTAACTTTTTTTTTTTTTTCATGTATCATAGCATTGGCCGGGAGGCGAACCTGCAACAACCGTCTGCAACCAACTGCTTGCTTGCAAGGCTGCTGCGCTGACCTCTTGGCTAACAACGCTTAACATAAAATGTTAACTTCTGCAAGAAATCACAGAATGTCACATGATCACCATTTCTTATGCTTGCTCATAACTATTATTAAAACAGGAAAAACTCTCCATACACCCTAGTAGCACTCAGTGCAAGCCAGAGTAATCAATGGATGCCAGAAGACTTGTGCATAAAATCCCTATCCAATACCTATTCATCCAATAAAAGCAGACTAGTTTCTAGCTTGTGGCTTTCGTCAGTGAGGAGCTTTGGATCTGAGAGCACTGCATCTAGATCTTAGGTTTCTAAGATCTAGGTACACTGAGGAAAGCCACAAGCTAGAAACTAGTCTGGGGATATTGGATGAGCAGGCACTAGATAGGAATTTTATGCACAAGCCTTCTGGCATCCATTGATCACTGGCTTGCACTGACTGGCACTACTATATAGAGAGTTTTGCCTGTTTTAAATCACAGAATGGATTACTTAACTTGAAGATCATCTGTATATTGATAAAAATTAATGCATTTTCTATCATGTAAGATATTTTACTATTGTAAATATACTTTAATTTTTTTAACCAAATCCTAGAAGAAGAAAATAAATAAGACTGCTGACATGATCTACATGTATATATTTGTAATTAATTAGTGATTTATAATATTCTGTTGATCTTTACATAATTGTTTTTTTTTTTAAAAATATGAAAATATTTTTTTAAATATAATGAGCCAAAAATATGGGTATTTTGATCGTTTTTGGAAAGGGATTGGGAGGGGGGGGGGGGCACAACTCAACACAATCTATTTTAAAGAAAAATGACAAGTATAAAAAGAAAAAATATGTAATCTCATTCAGGTTTCTTTATCAGATCACTATTTTAATTTAAAATAATAATTATTTAATTTATAATAATAATATAAAAGATAATATTTTAGTTCCTATATTAATAATTAATCATGTAAAGACAACAGTCATCTATTTTATTACTGTACATCTAAAATATTATGATTTAAAAATCCTTTACTGTGTGCTATTTCACTTTTTTTCAATAATCTATTACAGATTTACTGCTTCCACTAAAAGCCAATGATTTCTTATAATTAAAGTACCATAATAATAGTGATCATGTGATGTTTAAATTACCATAATTTACTATCAACATATTCATTTAATATTTCTTAAAATAATAATAATAAATATTTGGTGTATTAAAATTTTATATAAAATGCTATATAACTTAAACAATTCATCCTGGAATTTTAGATTTGTTGAATAGCAAAAGGCTTGGTTTTAACCAATGTCAAACTAAGTTTCAGTGTGAAAGATGAAGGCTAAATTATTGATTTATTTTAACAGAAAAAAAAATTGCTTGTTATATAACACAGATATATAAGAATAATAACAAATAAACGAAAAAAATTAAAATAAATAATATTTTGACATTTTTTTATATCGATAAAATAATAACTGAAGCAAGACAGTAAAATCCAATATATAAATAAATGAATAAATAAAAGCAAGCACATGATTGATGAGTAAATAAAAAGAGGCACAAGATAAAAGGGAAATAATACACACAAAAACAAAAATGAAAACAAACAATTATAAAAATACACAAACCAAAAAAAGAGTAGATGAAGAAAAAAACTTACAGTAGTAATCCCCCTTCAAAGCTTGAAGTTAAAAGAAAAGAATAATGAATAGTTAAGGCAGAATAAAGAAAGATGAAAAATAAAATACAGAAAGTGCTTTTCTAACATAGAATTCCCCAAACATATTATTAGAAAATTGAATATAATAAAAGATATAATCCGTGCTTTACTACATATATATTGTATCTTGAATAAATAAAAGCTCAATAGCTAATGTAAACAAATTCAAACACAATCAATCTGTTTCAAAATGAGCTCACCACTCATCAAATACTTTGCAGAATTCAATTTTTTCTAAAATAACTACTTTCTTCTAAAACTAATAACTCTCACACAAATTCTCTAACAATATAGACATATCTTTATAATATTATTGCAGAAAAAAATATGATTCCAATACTAAACATATATACACGTCACAAATTTCTTATTATTAATTTTAATATAAAAACCATAATAATTGACATATATGCATTTTATGTAAAACATTTGCAAACAACTAACACTACACACAATATTATGTAAATATCATTAAATCTTATCTATTTCTTTTATTTTGCCTATATTATTTCATATAAATACAAACTATACATCTTACTTTAAACACCTTTATTGCAAAATCTTTTTGCATATATTGATGTTTTGACTATCCTGTAGTCTTCTTCAGAGCATGATATAACAATTAAGATTCAGAATTGTCAAAACATCAAGATATTAAAAAAAGTTTTGCAATACAAATGTTTAAAAGTAAGGTTTATAGTTTGCATTTATAATATTATACTCTATTTTTTTAAAACCTTAAGTGCCAGCAGCTAATTGATTTCCATTATTATCTGAATGTTGCTTTAACAATAGATTGATGGTATTCTATTGGTTTAGTCAAATATTAGCTTAAATAAAGTGATTTAAATTTCTGTTTTATGTTCAATACTATAAATTTCACTTTTACATTTAATAAACAAAAAAGTGAGCCAATTGTGAAGAAAACTGTTACATACTAGATCGAAATCTAGAGGTCAGTTAATTCGAGGTTTATATAAAAAATAGATGTTAAATGACTCTTATGAATTTAAATAGCAAATTTTCTTTGGTTATAATTTATATCAATCTAAGAGAAGGTTACTATGATTATTATATCAATACAAATGATCTCTTAGTCCTAAATATATGCAATTAATAAATTCATTCTCATCATTTAATCGATTGTTTAAGGTGCAGGTAAAATGCCACTAATTCAAAATCCCTGATTTCAGAGTTGCTTTTTGGATTCGTAAATTTTTCTTTTTCCAAGAATAGATATTTTATCTCCTCATTGTAATCTGTAACTCTCATAATATAGAGAAAAAAAAGGCAATTAGTTATTTACTGAATATTTTTTTCTTTAATTTCATTTGTAAATGTTTATACAAAACTAATTTATTTATAATTTTAAATGGTTAAAGATCACTTTCAAAGTTGTATTTGAATTAAAAAAAGTTTTTGAATAATAGATATTTCGATTAATAGTATTCTTCCTAAATATGACGAGAGTTCAATTACAACCTCTGTGACTTCGCTACTGAGCTCTCATTATTTCAAGATAAAACCAACGCTTACATGAATAAAAAGTGAAAATGATTACTGTCATAATAATTATATAGATAATTGTTCTTTTGGGTTTTATATATAGAAAAATCAGAAAAACATTTGATTTTTATCCATACATATATGTATCAACATAACTATGTAACTTACCTTTGACAGTACTTTGTAAAAACTTCAGCTCTTGGAGCTTACAATCTAACATACTTTGTCTTTTACGAGTTTCTTCCTCTCTCTCGGAGACAGCTCTCTTGAGATCAGCAAATTCTTGGTCAATTTGAATATATTTTTGCTAAAATAATAATTTTTTTTGTTTTAAAATGCATCAATTATATTCAAATTACAATTTCAAATGCTTTAACACATATAATCTTATAAAATTAATAAATACTAGTATAATTAAATGATTACTTCCTGGGAAGGAGGGAAACTTTGCTCTCAAGTCTATAACTCTATTACCGATTTAAACCACACAGGGCAATAATTATTGAAAGATAAACATGCAGTGATTGAAATGTAAAACAAAAATATTGCAGGAAGAATAATTTAAAGGCAGAAAGATATTAGAAAAATTATTAAAAAAAAATTTACAAATTGAACTGGGGCAAAACAATGCAATGTTAATGAAAATGATTTTTGTTGTAAATTATAATTATTTAAAAAAATTCCTTTGAGATGTGGACATGGAGAAGAATGGAAAAAATCAATTGGCTGAATAAAATAGTAAATAAAAAGTTTTGAAAAGAGTAAATGAAAAAAGAAGCTTAACTGAGGAAATTGGAAAGAAAAACTGGATTGGGCATATATTAAAAAGAACGTATAGTTTAATGAAACATGTTTTAGAGGGAATGATGAATGGAATCAAGAAAAAAGAAAAGAAAAGATTGACATTGTTGAATGATATAAGAGATGGGAAGAGTTACGTAGAATTGAATATCTGAGTGATAAAGACAATGGAATGGAAAAACGGATGTCGGTGATGTGACTATTCTCTGGACCTGTCTATAGAACAGAATACTATTGATTGATCGATGAATATATATAAATAGCATACATAAGTCTAAGCTTAAATGTATTCAACAGTTCTTCATGAGTAAAAGATATAAACATATATTTCAATTCATTCTTATGTATATTTGCCTGTTATTAATATTAGAATTATACCAGCATTTTGAATAGTTTGCACTGCCTATTTTTTAACTAGTAGAGGTCATTCAAAAATGTTGCAATATTATTAAATGACCTCTACTAGCTGGAAAATGGTTGGTGTGATCCAAAATATCGGTGTAATGCTAATATTTAAAGCCAATACATACAATAAGTCCCACTGAAGCAATGACCGATTCTCTCTCCAAGCTGCTTACAGCCCCATTTCTTAAAAAAAAAACATGTAATACATAGTAACATAATTTAGCTACTCAGCGTAAAAATTTTAAGGCTCTAGCATGTCTAAATCATGAGTAACGATGTGAAATGTGATGGTATGGTTGGCATTTCCATAGATAATCTTTAATGCTCTCCCTATCATCATGAAATGTTGCTGGAATGTCTAAGCATATATTATATAGATATATAGACTGTAAATAAAATCGATATCATAATTATGTAAATTTGGACAGATTATCTTAAATTTTAATACTCTAGAAAAAATCTACATATGTTAATATTGATAATTTGCAAGTACAATAAACCAACAGACTATTATGTAAATTAGCCATTTATATATAAAAGAATAAACTCATATAAAAAAAAAAAAAAAAACAGTCTAAAATTAGGATTTTACAGAGAGATGACTAATTAATGCATGAAATGTGTCTGCTAAGTAAGCACAGATAAAGCTTGGGAGAATATGATCTGTTTACTTTTAATAACAGATTGTCGGCTAAAGTAAAATATTAAATTGCCAAAGGATTAATTGTTCCAGAAAGCATATAAACATTTATAACAAATAAGCACATGTATAAAATACTTTGTTTATTACACACAATGTTGCTTATAATATTATCCTATAAGTGTGAGAAGTGAAACACACAACTAGAGCATTAATAAAAGACAGTATTTATTTCTTATGGAATTCCAAATTATTTATTTCTTATTTATTTGTATTTATTATTGTTAAACATACTGTTTTGTTACTAAACTTGTGTTAATTTATTTAAAGTTATTGATGTTCCCGTGACTGGTATCTAATTAATACCCTTGGGACAGTATGTGATGCACTGTAGCAAACTCTCCATACAGTAGTGCCACCAAGTGCAAACTTCAGTAATCAATGGATGCAAGAAGGTAGGTTTGTACATAAAATCCCTATCCAGTGGCTACTCATCCAAAATCCCCACACTAGTTTCTAGCTTGTGGCTTTCATCAGTGAGGAGCCTTGGATTTGAGAGAACTGCAACCCTCCAGCAACCATCTTTTATCTATTTAATTAACTATAAAGATAGAAGCTCAAAATGAAAACACAATTATATTTTCAATCCAAGCTCGTTCGCTTGTATACTCATAGAGATCTGAACTCACTTCAGCATCTATACATTTTGGTAACTTTGGTTTTTCAAAAACAATAGCCATCATTATCCCATGGGCAGGATAGGTATAAAACCATCAAAATATCATGTGATCACCATTACATATGCTTACAAAGGCTGTTAATAACCGTAGCAAACTCTCCATACAGTAGTGCCATCAAGTGCAAGCCTTAGCAATCAATGAATGGATTTGTGGATAAAATTCCTATTTAATGCCTACTCAGTCAATATCTCTAGACTAGTTTTGAATTTACAGCTTTCATGAGTAAGGAACTTTGGATTTGAGAGCATTGCACCTAAGGCTTGCACTTGCTGGCACTACTGTATGGAGAATTTACTACTGTTATTAACAGCCTGTGTAAGCATGTGAAATGGTGATCAAGCGATGTTTTGACAGTTATAAATTTACTTGGTAACATTTTTGTAATTCATGGTTTCACTGCCATATGTAGTTTAAATCATTTCAAACATTTCAGTAGCAGGGTTGTTTAATTTAAAACAAAATGTAATGTTAGTCTGTTGTTCCATCGTAGGTTAAGATACAAACACACTGTTATATTTCATGCTATAATTCGTGAACTAGACATGTGACTGCTTGAAAATGTTGGTAGTAAATAACTATGTAACAGATATTTTAATTCAAAGCTGGGGCTTCAAGCAACTTGGAGAAAAAATTACTCATAAGTAGCTTTATCATGGGGGCACACTGTGTATATAGATATGAAATAATTGTTGATATATATATATTTATATTAAGAAAAATGTACAAATAAAGAATTTTTTAAAAATATTGCAAAAATTCTGGAAAAAAAAAAATCCAGCTTCTTTAAACTGTTAATAACATTTTGATTATAAATGACTAGTAAAATAAAATTTAAAAAAAAAATTACTTACTAGAATTTCTTCCTTTTCACGGTATGTTTCTACAAGTTTATTCTCCAAATCAACTATAACAAAAAAAAATTATATATGTGTGTGTATATATAATAATATCTTTAAAAGTAACATCAATTAAAGTTCTTTAATATATTGCATATAAGTAAAAAGCAGAAGAACATCAAAATATTCTACTGTGGAATAACAGCATGCTCATAAAAAACACTGAAGGAAAAAACATTATTCAATAACTGTTGATCAATAAGCTAAAAATAGCTAAATACCCATTCACTGACTAATAGCTGAATGGTTAGCTAGATTTGATAAGTGTTGATGATCTAAAATATTCTAATCTCACTTGAAACGCATAACATAACTAAAAAAAATTCTACATTCTACTCAAATTTGACTACTGATCATGGGCACAGGAGATGGAATTACTAACCCCTTAATCCATAAGGCCTTTAAAATATATAAATAATAGTAATTTCACAAATTAAATTTAGATGAATAAATGCAAGACATCTTAAAGATTTCTCAGAAGTATTTTACCCATTATATTATATATTGCATTTATAAAAATTGTAAAGACAGAAAAGGAAAATGTTCATATTTTATACATTTTAATACGATTGTTACATGGCATTCATTATCAATAATCCACATCGTCCCCCATCAGTATGATCCATCAAAATGACAAAAACTATGTTGCTCTACATCCTCAAATCATATATAATGTTATGACAAAATATACCAGTTACCATTGATACTAATATTTGGTAAAATGAAAATAGTCACAGTAATAAAGTTAAATATAAAAAACTACCTTTTCTGAAATTTTTTGGTTTTAAACATCTTCATATTTATTTCAGAGCACGACTTTAATCGAGAAAGTCTTGTGAAGCAGAATATAGATTACAGTGCTAATTAACGCAAGTAATATAATACATAGCAGCTTGCAAGATTAATGTTTGAGTGCATGTTATGTATATCTCAAAATAAATGAGATGAAAAATCAATCATAATCTAATTAAAAATCTTTTTTCTTATTATTTTAAACTTGGGGTTGTTTACACCACACTATTTTCTAGCTATTATTTTATATGAAATTAAAGTATTAAACTGTCTACCATTTACTTTCGATAATTGCCCTGTTTATCAGGTACATTGTATTTTGCAATCATCACTGGATGGAAAGATAACTCTCTATTTCTTTATTTCCCATATAAAATATCAAAATTGAAATGATTCAACCGGTAAAAGGTCCCTGAACAGATTCACTGACTTTTAACAGTACAGATAATAATCATTTATAAATAGATATTTAAGAATTATAACCATAGGAAGTAATTATCTACTGCAAATATTCTCATGTATTTCTAATATTGCAGAAAAAGCAGACTACATAGTATTAAAAGAAAGTTATGTATCTTAGAAATTTCAATGCTCGAATATAAAAAAAACAATTAAGGTTTCTAAAATAACATTAAAAGTCTAATGACAATTATATTTCAACTTTAAATGTTTAAACTGTGTTGAAGTGTACAAATTATATTCCATGTGGATAATTAACAAGTAATATGGCAATGCGTTGGTAGATGCTCTGCATCGAAAGCCTTGGCTTAGCAATTTTTTGAAGATTATTATCGTATTATTTATTAATTACATTTAATGCAAGAATAATAACAAAAAAACTAACCAATTGCTGCCATTGATTCATTTTCAATCTCCTGCATTCTTTCAGTGACCTGTTAAAAAATAATACTCCATTAATATATAAGAAAACATAAATTAATAATATCTTATATTAAAAAAAATCTTATAAATAATACAAACCAGAGATAACTGTTCTTCTAACTCGTTAACTTTTTCTAGTGCTACATTTTTCGTTTCGGAATCCTCCATAAGTGCTGCCACATCAAAGACGTTGTCGAAATAAGCCGAAATTTGAACTAATAATTCCTCACTCTCTGTATGTCGCAGTTTCTATTTATAAACATGAATAAGTAATATTATTATTAATAATAAAAAAAAACATTATTGCCTAGTGTTAACAATGCATGCAAACTATACATATTTGCAACTATTCAAGGCTCAATCAAGTCCGGAAATGACATTATGATAATTTACAAGTTAAATTCCCAAACATTCATTTAAATAAACTTCCAAATAAACTAGCATTGATATAAGAAAGAGACCTTATTTGCAATTTCCTTTAAATGATCTTTTGGAATCAAAGTTACGAATTATCATAGTAATGTTTTTCAGACCGGTTATTCGGTGAATCAATTTATATTATCAGCTTTACTCATTTGATAAGTCCTAATTTATTTACAGGTACGTTAAAATTGTTAGAAGTACATACATATAAAAGAATATTCTGGAAACACTGATGATGATTATTTTCTATATTTAAAACACTTCTTATATTTAATAAATTACTATAACATTCAAACGTGTTTTGTATTAAATTCATGCTATGCAACTAAAAATTTTTAGTGCCGGAATGACAACTGGATATCTCAACAACTACAGATTCCTCAACTGATTGCCAGATTGGACTGCTATGCTCAGCCTGTTCGCTTTATCTTCATTTCTTGATCATACAATTATTTTTTTTTATGTTAACAAATACCAATTATTTTATTTAATTATTTAAAGCTAGACATGGTTACTATATTATTAAAATTATATTCATTCAAAATAAAACAAATATATATATATAAACTTTCTTATGTTCTTGTGAAAGTTGAATAAGCTTTAATTTAGATTTTTCAATCCATCCCATTGCTATCTGTTTGAAAGTTCAGCAAAAAACATAATATAAACTTTCAATTATAATTGTATATCAATTCTAAAGCTGTTAAATAATGTGATGATATTTTTGTTTACGTATAATTATCAAATATAGTTAATCTTTTGTGATATCACATAAAATGTGGCATGTCTTGTAAATTTTTTTAAATGCAATTGCTTTGTTAAAAATTTTTAATACTCATATAAAAAGGGCTAAATACAGGTTAGTACCTAAGATAAATTAAATTTTAACAGTACAGTGCCCATTATTAGGGGGAAATATCACAAAACATCAAATTCATGTCTGCACTATTTTATTAAACATTCACTCCTTTCACATTACATTTGTGCGAAATAAAATAATATATTCTTTCCTGCAATTTTAAATAAAGTAAGCATTGATGTGGACTGTTTTCATTATAATATTAACTGTCTGTCAGTTTTCTTCAGATCTATAATCATTACATTAATTATACACATGTAAGTGTGTTTGCTATTGATCAACTTTACACAAAGTCTTAAACAATTTAAAGCTTGAAATTTGACTATCTGAAATAATATATATATGTGTGCACGTAAAGAATGCTAAGATAAAACATTTGTCAATTGCAGATCTGAAGAAGACTGCTAAACAGTCGAAACAATAAGAAGAAACAATAATAATAAAATGCATTGTTA
The DNA here is from genome assembly GCA_028023455.1 of Epiperipatus broadwayi. Classification (NCBI taxonomy): domain Eukaryota; kingdom Metazoa; phylum Onychophora; class Udeonychophora; order Euonychophora; family Peripatidae; genus Epiperipatus; species Epiperipatus broadwayi. The sequence continues at coordinate 770,615 of JAQFVV010000058.1, read as the reverse complement.
ATTTAAAACTTCAAAAAGAAATATATCATTTTATTAATACATAAAATCATCCCTTACTCATTTTTTCCCACAAATTTTGTTTATTCTAGGAACAGATTTCTCTACATCCATCTATATATTATCATAATTCCACGTATGTTTCGGATGTATTCTATGTTCATTTTCAAGGTTTATTTCCAGTTATTAGTAGAAATACATGCAGATTTATAAATTATATAAAGAATTATAAGGATATAATAATAATAGTCCTCTAAATATTTATAAATCTACAAATGTTTACTAAAAACTTCACTATTAATTAAAATCAATTAACAATATTCATAATTCTCAGCATTATTTATAAATTTATATGTATTTGAAATAATAACTAGAAATAAACCTTGAAAATGCTCATATAATATGGTCGAAACATTTAACAAGATTATTGATATATATATAAGGAGGTTGCCTTGACAACAGTTTGAGATTGTTGATTGTTATTGATACTGGGATTGTCTTAGCATTGACTAATTTTTAATGATATATATATCTCAAAATATTTAATTTGTAATGAGATCTAAAATCATATTCTGAAATAGGATATGAACAACTAATTAATAACATATTAATAAATTTAAAAAAAATTGCTAGGCCACGCTTTCTAGGCAGAGCACCTTCATCAAAGCTAGACTAAAACTTCGATAAAGATGCTCTGCATCACAAACCTGACAAGTTTTTATAAAATTTATCATTGTAATATTAATTCATTGTCTGTGTGGATGAAAAAAAAAAGAGTATGGGAATGATAATTTTTAAACTTTCAAACATTTTTATTTATCTTAGAAAATTTTGTTTGTTGCTTGTTTATTTGGCCAAAGTCTTGTAACTGATTCCTATCATACTTCTATTGAAAGAATTATTTTCAAATTTTGTAAATAAGTTAGGTCTTAATAACAATATTTCAGGGTAATTCAGTAGTTTATCAGTTTAACAGCATCGGCAAATTGAATTTCAAATTATACTGATATCAGTTCAGTAAATTTTCAGTGGTAAGCAATAGATGACAGTATATTTTTTTAAAAAAATACTTTTGAATTTTATAACGAATTCACTAAAAAGCTTTTATAGTTAATTAAAACAGAAAAAAGAAAATAATAATGGATGAAATCTTAATTTCTCTTGATTGCTTAACAAAATTACAAGCGTGTTGAGGCACTGGAAAGAGAAGCTATAATAAATACTTATATGAATCGATAAAATACTTGACAGCTGAGTGCTTTCGAGGTGTTTCCTCATATTCATAGCCGTGTATTTTTTAAAATGCTAACTTCATGAACAAAAAAAAAAATCTTGGAAACCAATTTCTAATATAAGAATTTCATTTCAAATACTAGAATTACAAAGAAATCAAGTCATATATCACATGACCTAGCCAGTAGCAGAAACCAGTCAGGTTGGGGATATTCTGCAAAACTTGTTAAGAGCTTATTTGCGAGCTCTATATATAAAAAATGCTAGAAATATGGTAACAGTGTTTACAATTAATAATGGATTGAATTAATTAATGTATGGATATTCCACGTTTTCATTTCAAATTAAATATAAACAACTAAACTTGCGATTAAAGAAAAACATTATTTTTTGGTTTTTAGTGCATTAATCCATAAATTTAATAAAATCATTTCATATATATTATATTTTAGAATTAACAGGCTAATTTTGAAAGCAAAAGTAAATTATTTATTTTAAATTCAATATTATAAATTAATTTGTACCTAATTGTTTAATAAAAAAAATATTTTCATCCAAAAATTCACTTAGCATTTTTAGCAAGCAAAAAAACTAATTATAGATAAGAATTTTTTTTTTTTAAAGTGAAACTTACCTCAAGATAAGTATCTAAACCCAGCTTAGTAAACTCGTACTGCAGATGGACCCTAAAGTTCATATCATCAACTGAATGAACTACGATATTAATAAACTGCATACAAGCAACCTAAAATAAGAATTATAATTATTTTATTTATAAGAAACCCAATATTAATTATATTTCTAGAATGTTAAAAACAAATTTTTGTACTCACACAATTTGATAAGATACATTTTCACCTAATTATTTCATAGATAATGTTTTTTATACATTTAAAATCAATGTTTTAATTATTTTTATTTTACACAATTATAAATCATTTACAGTTTAGAAAAAAAAAAGACTTTAATGCAAAGAACTGAAGATAAACTTCCAACAGGCATATTTTTATTTCATGCAGTTTTAAATAACTTTCAAAAATAATATTGAATTTCATAATAAATAATTAATTAAAATTATTGCATAAATTTTACAAATGGATAAAGAAGTTAATAGCATTGTCTAACTCACGAAGACCTCAGAAAGTTTAGTGTATTGATAATCAGTACAATGACTTTAATAATCAATATCGGACATAAATGAGCACAAATTATTTGGGTTACAGTATAAACGAACTTTTACGGTGACGATTATAGTAACCATCTCTGAATTAAGGCATGGGTTACATAACAACATTATTTGCCTATTTGCTACAAAAATTTTCAGATGTAAACATACCTGAATCATGAGTTAAGACATGAAATGTAATAGGATATTTTATAACTTTGTTCATCATCTTCAAATACTACCCCCCCCCCATTACGAAATCCAACTACTTGAAAACATCCGTGCGATTCATGGCTTCACTGCTCAACAGGTTGAATCATTTCAATAGCAGTTTTCCCAATTTAAAACAAAATTTACGATATCATGTTGTTCCATCATAAGTTACGTTACAAAACACATTCACCCAGATATGCTACCAACATAAAATTGGTGTGAATAGCTAAACTATATAGCTACACACTGTATTAATTCAGGAATGGCATTGCAGACAGTTTGTAGAGAAAAGCTGTCAACTTCGTCCTGGAACTCAATGTATATATTTTCTCCCACTCTTATCAACTAGAAACATATTTTGCAACAAGACAGCAAGACTTTTATTCAACAAAAACTTGTTCATTCGAGTAAAAGATGCAAACTTTTTAAATCATTTAAAAAGCCATACTTTTAATTTTTTGCTTTACGTTTTTTACTGATTCAACATTTAATATATATTATATATTTAATCATTTGTCAGATTAACATGGTCGAATCTGCAAGTAAATCTATTACGAGCCATTTAATAAGTATTGCTTACTTAATGAATATATTATGCTTATTTACTATTTACTAGCAATAATATAAGACTGCAATTTGTAAGACAAATTAAACATTAGTTCTATAAATCATTATCTCAGTTAATAAATCTAGATAATGGAACAAAAATAATTTATTAAAGATATCTGCAAATAGATTCTTTCGCTGACAAGATTTTTACACCAAAATCGAAACTGACATTAGCAAATAGAGAGCATGATGGGAAATTTTTATTTAATATGATTTACAGTGAAAAGCACTATCATTAGTTAATTTAACTATAATTTCATTATTTCTGTTCATAATAAATTCACAAGTAAAATTTCTTATTATAAAATGTCATTAGATATGTTTTGGATAATCATCTTCAATCTGTTATTATGATTGCCTAAATTCATTTAAAGAGAATTCAATCAGTTCTGAAAACAGACTAAAAATGACTGTTTACAACAATTGGAATATTTCTAATATTGCTGATGAATCTTACTGCTTTAGATGAAAAGGATATAAATAATAAGTGAAACTAGTACTATATTTCATGATTCTGTTAACGTGAAAATTGGTTAATATGAAAGTCTCTGGTTTTTTCGTTAACATAATTTAATTTATATAACAAAGAACATCATACATTACTTACAGTGGTAGCTACTTATAATTTTTTGAAATTTGATTATCTTCAGTAGTTTATTTAAGCAGTAGAGTGATGGGTTTAAGAGCTATAGATTCTAGGAACGGAATTCAATCTGATCTCTGAGTGACCATTTTATAATTTCACAATTTTTTATGCTCAATGAAAGAATTAATATATATATTAAATTTTTTTTTATATTTACAAATAGAAATAAATTTTATTTAGCAAACTTGTACCAAAATGCGCTCAGCTGTATCTAAGATGAAGTAACTATTTCATAAGAGGAAAATAATAAAGACCTTTTCGGTCGCGGCCGTTAAAAACTTTTTGCTAAATAAAATTACAAATACAAAGGAAGGCAAAAATGTAATAAATACAAATAAATATATATTTCAGGAAATCAATTTACGCATAATGTAGTTTTTGTTTCGATCAGAATTTATAATTGCACAATTAGAATATCATTCCCAAAATTAAATGGCTTATGGATTTTACCAATGTAACAACACCTCGGAAAATTTAAATACAATATTACAATTAAAATATCAATTAGATTTATTTTTAAAAATACAAAATATCTTTTTGCAGCTCTGAAAATATAAAGATAGCCTTTGAAATAAAAAACTTTACATTTCTTTGTTAAGTCCATGTTAATGTTCCGAAATTTATTACTTTTAAAGCAGGGTTTGAGTGGCAGATTCTAGAGTTCCGGGCCTATGGATCATGACTGAGGCTATCATTTCCAAAGCTTGATTTCCTACAAATTATTTTCATTTTATTTTTAATAGTGAACTTAATAAGAAAAAATTGCTCCAACATTTAAGTTTTCTAAATAGTAAATAGAGATATTAAAAAATATTCTAGAGAGACATGTTAATAATAGAAATTAAATGCTACCAGCAGGTAAGTATGTGTGTTCATATATAAACTATTTTTATAAAATGCTGGAAAATGTTTACAAATGTAAGTAATAATGTACAGTCAATAGAAAAAAAAAGAAATATCTAATATAAATTAAGATTACAACAAAAAACTAATGTACAGCCATTATCAATGATATCAGCTTAGCACAGTAGACAAGACCAAGATTTTTCATCCAAACCATGCTTTTCAGCAATTAACTGAATATAAATATCTGCAAAATTTATTTCAGATTTTGCTCTATAGATGGTGCACTATTACATTATATATATATATAGTTATTTGGAAATCATCTTAAGTAATCAGAAAAATTGCTTGGATGAATGGGAGAAAAAAATGGTAAATGAAGGAAAGAAAAGAGAGGGATTGATAAAGAAATTAACAGTGTTTTCATATAATAAATATGATGTAGCTAGAACTGTATGGAATGGAGTTGGAGTAACAGCGTTAACATATGGTAATAATGCGTTATGTGTTAGTAAAGGGGGATTAGATTATTTAGAAAAAGTACAAAGGGAAGTAGGAAGATATGCATTGTATGCAGATGTGTGGACAGCAAGGCAGGCAGTTCAAGGAGAAATGGCATGGTCAAGTTTTTATATGAGAGATGCAAAAAATAAAATGAAAATGTTTGGTAGTTTGCAGTTTATGGCTAATAAAAGAATAGCTAAAATAGTTTTTAATTGGGTTACAAGTAAAGGGCAGGCAACATGATAGGTGAGATAGGTAATGGAATATGCAAAAGATTTGGATAAAGAATTTATATCAGTATACTTGTACAAAAGGTGGGATGATTGTGTTAGGAGTATTATTGAGTGTTATAGCGGTAAGGAATGGGATAAAAGAATAGATGCATTAATAAAGAATAGGGAGTTGGAGAAATGGAGAACTTTATAGAGAGTAAAAAGAGTTTATATATATATATAGAAGTAAATGAAACATTGGGTGTGAGTTAATTTATGATAATAGCCAGGAAAGTAGTTTATTGTTTAAGGCTCGAACGGGATCTTTAGCAACAAGAGAATATACATGTAAATGGAAAAATATATGTGATTTAGTCTGCAAATTGTGTAAGGAAGGCATAGAAAATATTAGGCATTTTTAATTGAATGTATTTGAAAGGAGAAAGGGTACAAATGATGAAGTTATGGAAGAATAAATATGAACAAAGTGATTATACAGAAAGGGGGTTATACTGGGTTTGGGAAAAGATAAGGTAGATTTAGACATAAAGGCCATAGAGTTGACAAAGATTATGTTGTGGAAATGGAATCAAGCAGATTATGGGGAAACTTAGGGTGGGGAATGGAAAGGGAAAGAAAAGTGGCTAACAGGTTTCTCTGGGCATAGTTGTTAGAGATTCCTGACTCCGTTTAAGGAGAAGTCAAAGTGTATCACATCATATCACAAATATACATTACCATAAAGTCTATGTTAAATTCCTCATATTCCTTGAAATATCTCATCAGCGTTTCAAACCTCCTCTTTTCTGAGCATACCTTTCAAATAAATATATACATATAAATTAAAAATATATCTGACTTAAAATAAGTGTTATTTTTTTTATTTTTATGAAACATATATTTAAAAAAAACACTTACTTCCTGAAAATTTTCAAACGCTGCCAGAATAATTTCATGGCCACCTTTCACTAAACAAATTGCTGCTAACAATTCCAATACTAGTGCTTTGGTCCTATAAACAAAACATAATAATGGGTGATAATAATTTTAATTACTCCATCGAAGTATTTTTTAAATTAAATCGATTCTTAATCATAGCTAATATAGCCTTTTTGGCCTATTGACAGTGATTGTCCTAAAACTTGAGATTACATAATAAATAAAATATAAATCACTTTTAAAAAACGAAAGAAAAAATATAAAATGTGATAGGGAAAAAAATGAAATAACAAAAATGTGAAAAATCAAACATAAATATAAAAAAGCATCTTGCTGCCATAATTAGTCAAAAGATTAGCAAAACTGGCAATGAGATGTAAAGATTCCTTGAATATTAATCCTCGTCCAAATATTCCAAGAAATGAAGAAGATAAGAACTCACAAAGGTCATAGTTTCAATGGCCTCAACTTCTAATCAATCATGTTCTTTTAACAGACTCCCTTTTTCGTCTAAATAGCATCTGTATATTTCTATATATATAAATCACATTTATTCAAGTAAAAGAAATTCATATATCTGCATTTAACAATACTTCATGAAATCGAGAAAACCAGAAACACCGATAGTCAGAAACCATTACTTGCAAAGCTGTTTAATGCCTCAAACCTTGTATAAAGGTCAATTGGAAATAGATGACAATATTGCATAAATTATATTAGAAATATCCAAACTATGGCCAATACGAATTACTCAATATGTAATATTTTACAGATCAACTTTAAAGTGAAAATGTAGCTCGAAGTATATAATTTTAAATAGAATTAGATTTTTAAATTGTTAGTAAGATATCATCATTTAACAATACCTCACCTGAGACTTCGATGGTTAAGACTTAGCGCTATGCAGTTAATCGCCTGAGTGTGAGAAATCACCATATTAAAACCGTACTAAAAAAAAAAAAAGATTAAAAAAAACTTAAATACTTTATCTTAATATAATTTTATCCAAAGATTTTCACTCTCTTTCATTTATTGCCAAGCTGTTTTATTTATTTCTCTGATACCTTGTGATTCCACTGAGCCATCAATCTACATTAAAGGAAGAAAATGTAATAACATAAAAATTTAATTATAACTACTGCACATAACAATGTACCATTATAATTATATTTATAAATATGTTTCATTTTATGGCTTTACTGAAGACCGATGATGTTGGCTTAGTGCAGTCGAAACACATCAGTGAAGTAAATAAAAAGCTTACAGTGAGAAGAGAGAAGATTAAGTTCATGTTAAACCTATAATACGCTTAGATCAATGAAGAGGAATATAAAAGTTTTTATGGAAAACATGTAGAAATTTGTAATTACTTTAATAGTTATAAACCTTAAATTACAAGATAAAAGCTGATTAAAATTTTTAGAATAAGTCTATTATGTAAAGTAATAACATATAAGCACAAATATGTATTTATATATAATATAACAACTTTTACCTTTAATTATCTGTAGAAATTTTTTAGAGACTTTTCAAGCAGTGATATTTAATGAAAATACCAACCAATCTCTGCTGGACCTATGTTTCTATCATAACAGACATTATTAGCAGCCTGGAAACCAATTGACTCCCCATCAAACACACATTGCAATCTCTATGTCCGTATGTTACAATTAAATTGAACATCAAAATAGCATTTGAATAGAAATTGCATATAGAATTTTTCCTATAACAGACTAAAGTCTTGTAGCAATAATCTGATCAAACTATAAGTGATTCAAATCTGCAGTCTCTCTTTTTATTCAGGGATGAGAATAACTTACATTTTAGTATTAATCCAAAATTAGCAAACTGTAGGCACTGGAGTAAAATTAATAAACCTTACCTACAGAAATTGCTTTATTACTTGACAAGATTCAACTTGTTAAGTTAAACTATTTAATTGTGCATTTTTGCAAGAGGATAGGATAAAAAGTGTAATATTAATTGTAAAACCTTATATGTATGAAAAATACATAGTATCAAAAATCTACATAAAATATACATGTTGATATTAAAGACTAATCTAACATCTTGAAATCTTTCAATATAAAAAACATAAAATGTTCAACTTGTGCAATAGAGAAAATGCACTTGAAAGAAAAAAATATATAAAACAGAAATCTTAAAATGTATATTATAAAACTAAAAGATTAAAAGATTATACTTAAGCAATATCTATAATAATAATAATGAAAATCTTTCAATAACAACAAATATAAAGTATATAATGTAAAGCTTGAAATCTTGAAGTATTTCAATAATATAAAACATATTATAAAAAAAAAAAGAAAAAATAACTTATCATTATTGTTTTATTGCAAAGTGGAAAATTATTTTCTTCTTGAATTTATAAAAGCATATGGTTGAAGTAAAAAAATGAATAAGAATATTTTTTCTCTATAAAAGATGGATAGAAAAGATAAATATATCAGAATCCTGCTGACATAATTTTGTGCTAAAAGCATGAAATCTTTACTTATGGTTTGTTCCAACTGCCCTATATTAAAATATTTTTAAAAGGAGGAGCCAAGAAATGGATCAGACATAACTTTTTTTTTTTTAAGGTCAAATGCGTTGACTGGGAAGCGAACCCAGGTGAGCTGCTTGGACGGCGGCTATGCTAACAACTAGGCCACCAATGCTTGACAATGACTTTTACATTATAAAGACAAGAAACTACAATTCCTTTAATGCATTATTGCTTAATAGGAAAATAGTTTTCCACAAACTTGATAATTTACTAAAATTATTCAAGTGCGTTTTACAGCCTAAATTTTGTTTCTGTTAATGCAAGCACATTGAATAGGGAAATTCAAAATATATATAATTTATGATTTATTTTTTTATGCGTTAAGCCATTTCACATTAAGGTTTTATAAAAAAATAATAATAATAATCATATGATTAAAAAAAGTTGTCTGCCATTCTGCCTATCAGGTTTTGCTTTTTTCCCTCTTAACTGATCTTAATTCTGATCATCATCATCATTTTCAATCATTACTAATCCATTGCAGGATGAAGGTCTCTCCAAGTCTAATCCACCTTTTCCAATCTCTATCCTAGCTTCTCCATATCACCCCAGAACATTTCCTTATTTCATCCATCCATCTACAAGTAATCTCTTTTTAGATCTTTTATAATCTCTTGGAATCCTGTTTAAGATTTCAATCCCATCTATTATCATCTCTTCTAGAAATATGTCCAGACCTATCAGAAATGACTGTTTGTTCTTTCACCCATGTATTTCATTTTCGATCTCTTCTTGTTACTTCTAACATGCACCTTTCCATACTTCGTTGGAAAGTATGAAGTCTCTGTATTGCTCTTCTGTTAAATGTCCAAATCTAGATCCATAAGTAAGAACTGGTAAAACACATTTACACTCTCTTATTTATTCTTTTCCATATAGAACTTGTAATTGGAATTCTAATTCTTTCTCTTATTTATTCTTTTCCATATAGAACTTGTAATTGGAATTCTAATTCTTTTTCTTGAAATGATTTACTTCCATATTAACATTATCTTTTAATACAAAATTCTGCATATTTTTCTGAACCCATTTAGAATCTGACACAGATGAATTAACTGAAAAATTCAATGACCATAAATATTTATTTGCTACATCTATACAATATCCATTCCTGAAATTTCTAATTCAAATTTCTTTTCCTGAATACATATTTTTCCAAGATACTTCCACACTATGGTCCTTGATTCTGCTTTTAGCAACACCTTCACAAGCAACAAGACCAAGAAGAATTATTGAGATATAAACATATGCTCCAGCCAATCACAGCTTCTGAACTATTTTTCCATAAAGCATTCAAATGAAATGCCTAGAACCTATAACAATTAAAACAATCTGCTCACCTTACATAGATATGCAATGCAAAGAGAATTGAACAAAATATATAACTCAAAGCAAATTCGCTTATAAATATCCATTACAATTGTTATTCCTTATTTTAGATTATTTACTTCAATCTAAACACCTCAGAAAGCCTTTTAAAGAGTCAGAAAACAATGATTTTATAGTTTTCTTTTTAAAAGATGATATAGCATGAACATTATATCAAAGCTAACTCATAAAGTTTAGTAAAGCTGCCAAAAACATTTCTATGCTGATAACAAAATATCTTCAACACAATGAAATGTATATGGTTTTTTATTAGTAGTTATATAAATAAGCATTTTATTTTATATAGCGTCTGTATACAATTATATTTACATTTAAATATCAGCCTTTCAAGCTAATTGTGCAAACGGTTGCACAATTAGCTTGAAAGGCTGATATTCGAATGTAAATACAATTGTATACAGACGCTTATTTATATATGATTAAGTTTCAGTTGGAATGACGTTTAGTAAATTCTAGACAATTTCATTGACGTCATTCATTCAGACATCGTATAGAGTAATTTAAAGTGACTATTCTATCGTCATGCTTTCTTTGCCAGTACTTCAGATTTGCTCATATATAAATATTTGAGTTGTAGGGATGAGAGGATTCCTTTTACTCCTGCATAAATACTATATCTTGTATTGGTGAGAAAGTATTCATTTATTATTAACCCTCGCAAAGCGTTTGCACAATTAGCTTGAAAGGCTGATATTCGAATGTAAATTAGTAGTTATAGTTTTTGTTTGAAACTAAATTAATAATTAATATCAGAATCATTTTCAGCTATGTTAATGCACTTCAGGATAAAGTTTATATGAATTTAATCCAATTTCTTGATCCATCATCCATCCATCCCACATATGATCTCTCTCTAGATCTTTTACAATCTCTAGAGAACAATGAGTTAAGGAAGTTTTGATAAGAATGAGATATCTTTTTGTTGTTTTAATAAAAAAAAAATCTATAAGCCATTCAGGAAAAAATATAATATGTATAACAATAGTATTACGGTCAGTAATAATAATAATATTATAGCAATGAATATAAATTTAAAAGCATTATTTCTTACCTTATTGTTCATAATGGCACGCAAACACAGGATACAAACATGGACATCATCCTGAGCCTCGCCCATGTTCAGCTTTTGGCTTACTTTGGAAGCTCGCCTAAGTTGAGGGGAATCTGTATACGAGACTCGAGATATTGTGCCATTGGACGTCGTCCCGTGAAATGAAGCTGAACGACAAAGTTTTTGTTCCCGCCTAACAAAATAATTGAAAATGTTTAATTAAATACATATATTAAAAATCTAATAAATTGTTGCTATATAAATATGTATTTTTAAAAGAATAATTAATGAAAATTCTTAATAATTAAAAATTACATACAGAGTAGCTTTGAAATAAATAAATAAATACATGAGACTTAAAAAATGTAAATTGAAACATTTAACACAATATGAAAGACTATGAAATGTTTCATTCACATCTATTCAAATATTACTTTTCTTATATAGTAATCTTAGAAAAGTTTTGAATATTATGAATAAATATTTAAATATGATTTTTGGATAGAGTGATTGAAATGTTTAATATAATATAAAATAAAATTATTATCATAAATCAGGATGTTTAAACGTCCTCTATTATCTGACTATTTAAATATGATATATTGTACACGCCACATCCACAGGGAGATAATCTCAGCCATGTAGGCGAAAATAAATAATACACACACAACTTAAATATATATATACATATCAGCAAGTTAATATCTGTTTGCTGCGGCAATAATTTGACAAGATAATAAATACAAGAACATTTATATTACTGACAATAATTTATCCTGTTTACTTTTGGGAATTGCTATGGAATATATTTAGTGTGTGAAAATATCTTATTTCACACAGAGCTGATAATTATAGAGTTCATTAAGCTACAAATGGTTTGTTTACTTGTCTAATTAATGTCTGTGCGAACTTCTTTACATCTGAACTTTAATAGTAAGTAATTTAATAAAGTAACTTCATTCAGCATTATCTTTCTTCCTTTCGAGAAATGCATTGTTTTACTTTTGGCAGCCATCTTGTCCTCCTGACTGTGACTGACTGCTTACAATTGCTATGCACTAAGAATCTCCGATTCTTTTTATTAGCTATGCAAATTTAGATAATTCATTTTAAAAAGTTCCTTTTTATAATACATTTCTTCTAGGATAATCATTCTGGGGAAAAATATAATAGTATTAACAATGCAATATACATGATTTAATTAAACACAATTTAAAATATTAGCACCATCCATACAGTACAATAGTTAAATTCTGAATCATTAACTATTATAATACAAGATTCATAACATCACATTCAAGGGAATTGCCAAGTCCAATACCATAGAACATAAATTAGAATAATCACGAATCTTATTTATATACTAAAAAAAAATAATTTGATTTATTTCAAAATGTGAAATTATACTGTAATCAATTTCATTGGCATAGATCTCTAACATATTAATTACATAATTTGTTAAGGAATAGAATAAAAATAATTGTTCTTTAATTTAATAAATAATACTTAAATCATAGCCAAATGTAAAGTAATACTCCACAAGAGTGTATCGACAATTAATAATTATTATAGCAATATTTATAAAATTGCTTAGTTAGAAATTCAATATAGCACATCTTTATCAAAGCTAGACTAAAATTTATGTGCAGCTAAGTTAATTTGTAAACATTAATGCTGTTAGAATAATTATGTATCCACAACTTTTGATGAATATTATTTAATTTAATTTATACATATAGTGAAAATGTGCTTTATAAACAGTGATACTTATTTTTTATCATTATTTACCAATATTCTATATAAAATGTAATTATATAACATTTGAACGATACCTGGGAAATAATATACCATTATTCATGAAGAAAAGGTGCAATTTCTTTATAAATTAAGAGGTGCCCATCCAGCATTCAAGAATAGACCAGCAAGGCTTAATGTTATTTACATCCAAATGAATTTAGAGACTATGAGAGATGTGTTATATCATTCCTCCATTCCTGAAATCAGTATTCAGCTGCATAGGCTGTAAGAGTTGGAAAATAATTCTTTTGAAAGATGATAGTGTTGACTAAAAATGATTTGCATCATAGTATGAACCCTAATCCTCAAAATGTTCATTTGTTTACAATAGTGATGTACTCATATGCTCTGAAGATAGTGCCAACAAAATACCGTGATATGACTGTTCAAATCAAAACCATCCAAAAATTGTTTAATGAAAGATGGCCATTTGACTGTTGGGTTGGTCTGATGACTTATAGACACATATTCTTACACAATATGCTTCCAGTCATTTATACACCAATTCTTATGCATAAGACATGGCCGTTTCCATGTATTAGCAATCATATCATAAAAGTGACTTTAAAAAAGTAGCTTGGCCATAAATGTTCTGCTAATAAAGGTAATTAGATTGATTTGGTAGATACAAATGTGCTCAAATATTTAATGATCTGTGCAATAATTTGTCATGCTGCATTTTTTGAGGTAAAAGGGAAGAGGTTTCAACTACGGCTGATTCTAGAATCCTTTCGTCATTCTAAAGATAATCAACACTCTTGAGAATACTAATCTTAAAATATTAGATATTTCAGAAGCTCTAACACTGCTCTAGTCAATGAAGTATCACCAATTAGATCTCCTTTAAACAGAGATAGACATCACTTTTCTTCACGTAGACTTATGAAATTGATGTGAATTTTCTGTCAAGATACTCCTTTTCCTTAGGGTTATATCACTTTAAAAAAAGCTACATTGTTATGGATTTTCATTTCTTCCAACAAGGTATCAAACATATAGTTTTAAAAAATACCAGGAATTCTTAATATTTGATACAAATCAAGTGTACACGAAAGTATAAATACATATCATCATTAAGTCAATAAAAATTATGATATACCTTTAAATACTGATATGATAAAAAAAAAAAGATATATGGCTTTATTATTCTGAAGTTTGTAAAAAGTTTAAGTGCCAGAATTGATCCTGGGATTGGAAGCTCTAGCAATTGTGCCAAACTGTGCAAGGACTGATATGATGTATATATTTAATAATTGAATATTGTAGCTCTGATGATGACTGCAGGATAATCGAAACTTAGTTTTGATATAAATATAGAGTATTGATAAAGTGCTTAAGAAAGTTATAAATGGTTTGATATGTTAAAGTAGAAATCAATACATGGGGAAAGGAAGAAGAAAATTATATATATTTAATAGGTGGTAAGCACTGCAAAGAATTATTGATAACTGCTATGTTATCATTTGACCACAATATCTTATTGTCTAAATTTGCCATCAGGAAAATAATCTATTATTCATATAAATATTTATATCCAGAATTGATTTTAGGGTTCCAAACAAAATTAGAAATCATTTTAATTTATATTCATGTAGACTGCAATTGCTATTTACCTAAGAATTTATAACTTCATTTAAATACAAGTACGAGCAGTTCACAATTTATGTACCTTAAATGTTCCCTATTGTATATCTCTAAATTTGCATATCAAAAATTCTATACAAGTATATAAAATCCCTCTTTGAATTTTATAAAACAGCAAAAAAATAGAATTCATATTCTCAAATCTCGTAATTTCTAAAAATGAAACACAGCTGCAAGCTACCAGCAACATTATAATTTCATCTCCATAAAAACAAAAGCGGTGCTAAAAAAAGTTCATAACAAAAGACTTCCTGTAAACCCATGTACATATATATAATAAACTGAAACAATATCAAAATTTCAAAGCATTGATTTTCTTTCTTCAGTCAATGTACATGAAAAAATTGAACCAATCAAGTGAAGAAATAGTTTAGATGGCGGTCAAGATTTGATATCATTCAATTTCGTTTATTTACTATGCCCAGCCATTAAAACGTTTTCGATGTGACTTACTTTTCAAATTATAAATATATTTTATTATTGTTATTGAAAAAAAAAAAAAGTTTAAAAGCGAGAGAAGAGGGGATATGAGTGTAAATTCATTATCTTTAATATTACTTTCAAAAGTACATACTTATATCAAATTGGACTAAAAGTATTTGCTAAAGTTGCAAATATGTGTGTAAATGTATGACTGATGTATGAATTTGGATCTGATCTGTTTTCTATAGAAATCTGGTGATGAAACTTTTCAGCATCTATTCGTCGGCATTTGGGCAGATAAGAGCTAGAGTGTTCCACAGGCCAATCATAAAGTTAAAACTTCTACTTAGTCAATACATTGAGAAAGTTAATCTCCACAACGCAATGATATATAAGATGTACTATGATATTCGATATCAAGAAATTCAACTGGCTAAGAAAATTCTATAGTGATTGGGAAACTTATTTCAATCAATGCCTGAATACTTGCCAAGGAAGAACATGAATCGAAACTTGGGTGGTCCTGGAATATTCTATGTGAGATTATCAGATAAGCATTTGTCTTGAATAAAAGTTGGAATTCTTTTGGGTGGCTTATTCCTTAGGCTAATCAAACATTTTGTTATGTGCTTCGCTCATTTAAGTTACATTTGCTTGATATCTTACGAGTCTCCTTCTATTACATTCAGGGACCCAAACCTTTTTGCACTTAAGAGCACATTCTATAATACTGGCTAGTTGACTGCACCATTTATTTTTCAATTTAAATTTATAGTTAGATATTGTTAATACACATAATGTACAAAAAAATATTTATTTCAAAAATAAAATTTTAACATTTGATTACAATATAATACAATAATTTAGAAGAAATTTTAAAAATTAAATTTATTTGTATCAGATAAATAATTTTTTATCGTGTTCGGATAACAGCAGGCACACGTAAAATGGTCTGCGGGCGCCATGGTGCCCACGGGCATAGTGTTGGGGACCCCTGTATTACATTGTTGAGTTGAAGATAACTGTTTAATAGCCTGGATCCTTTTCATCTTAATAGCGGAATATATAAAATTCTTTGGGTTTGGGTATACAAAACTGTAACATATTTATCATTTGTTTAATTACTTGTATAAATTGTAAATATTTATTTTGTTAAAAAAGTTTTTATTATAATTAAAAAAAAAATGAAGAAAAAATACTTTACCTCATGACTACTTGTCTGAATGATAAATAATCAACTAAAATATCTAATCCTTGATTTTCTTCGTTTAGAAATTCCCGTACCCATCTAAAAAAAAGAAAAAAAAATTGCTTAAATACCAATATAGATTTTAACAACGTTATGTTAGCTCCAGTATTATCTTACTAATAATTATGCATTTAATGACATTAGAAACTTCCTTATTTCATAATGAAGTGCTGGATGCCATAGAATATTAATATTTATGGTAAATTCCAAATTAGAGAGTATAGCAATAAATTTTGTTCATTGCAAGAACAAGTGAATGATTTTTCAAACTGCTGATTGTCAGGTAGAGCTCAATCAAAGTGATTTTTTTAAAACATTATTCAAGAATCAATCAGGGAATCTTTAGTTACTGAATCCATCATCCTAATGCCCTACTAAAGTACACTGAAAAATGATATTTCTTATAAGATTGAACATTGAATGTGATGCTTTTAGCAGAAATTACTTAATAATAAAAGATAACACTGATAAGCAATCTCTCTAATAGTCCGTCAAAAAGACGTAATAAAGAGTATTATTTAACAGGCTTTTACATCCCATCCTCTCTTAGTATAATACAGTGGTGGAGAGATGGATTCAAGAAACTAAAGATCTCTGAACTGAACCCCTTCCAATGCTCAGATGTCACATGACCTCCTGAGTAACAGATCATTCAATTCTTTATTTACTGCTGACAAAGGTTTGAACATTTTTTTTTTACCATATATCTCTAAACTTAGTTATTATGCCCTTTGACTGACTAATATTAGATAATTAAATGAGTTGTCTAGAAGCTAGTGACCAGAAAGAAGCCAAAAATCTGACTGAAATCTCAAAAATGTTTTTAAAGTATCTGACCTGGATTCAATCCCAAGATATAAACATGTCACTACCAAGCTATATGTGAAATTGATATTCAAAACTTCTAGTTTTGACTGGAAATTGCCTCATAGTTAGTATTAAATGTCCTTGCATGAATGCAAGCTGCAATTTTTCAAAACTAATCAGTAATCCAATATTCAGGAGAAAAAGGAGTCAAGTCGTTTTGAGGTAAATTGTGAAAATCATATAATTTTATAAAAACTTATAATGTTAGAAGTTTTATCATTTTGCAGTTTATCGCTTTCTTCTAGTTCACTTATCTCTACTTTTTTTTAAAAATTTAATAATGAAGCGATATCTAAATTTTAATGTAATGATTTTTATATCAACAAACTTCTTAGTTTTCCTTTGTTATTATCTAACTTCTGGTTTGACAATAATGATTTGTTAACTGACTTCTGATTTGATAATGATGACTTGCTTCCTTTCTATTTCCCCATAGAATGATTAAAGGTAATGATAATCATATAATCCCTGCATAATTATCCTAAGTAATGAAAAAGCATCTTTCTTTTTAATTCACATAATTTATCTGTTGTATGTGAAATCTTATAATTTCAATTTTCACCCACTTCCCAATTTCAGATTTAGTTGAAATTGCATAGATATGTATTACCAATGACTTTATCTTTCTTATTGCCTTGCCAAATCCATATAATATTAATATCATCTATGGTCTTTATTATCTTTTACAATACTTTTTTTACAACCCACTAACAGTTTCGATTGCCCAACAATCTTCTTCAGAACTTCTACTTATTGTAAAAAGTAATAAAGAACATGGATGATATTAATATTATTTCCAATGGCAATATACTTTTTTAAATCTGCATGCAATTTAGCAAGGGTAAAAAAAAATAGTATAAAATTTGAATTTTTAAATTTTATATAGGATTCACTATTCTTTATCCAGCAGTATTAATATATCTAAACTTTATTCATGATTACTGGAACTGTATAAAACTAAAAATTAGAAACATAAATACACTAAAAAGTAAAAAATAAACTTTCTTCAGCTTTCACAAAGAAAAGCTTAAAGTGACTGTTACCAAATAATCACAATTTCTTTCTTATATCAACCCAAATCTATGCAAATTAGGTATTACTTGAAAGCTTAGATGATTCTTTGGAAGTACGACTTCTAAACATAATCACTCCAAGCTTTTATTTGTGAAAGCTAAAAAAATTTATCTCATTTTTACTTCTAAGTGCACTTACGTGAATAAAGTGTTTCTGTAGTATAATTTTCACTACCCTACTCTCTTGCATGATATGGATTGATTTAAATAGTCAAAATAAGAGTCATAGATCACATGACCCTATCCTCTTAAGCTTGTAAGTTATAAACAATGAGGATTGCCAATTCCTCAAGAAGCTTTGTGATAAATGTTTAGCTAGAGAAATCATTTAAAATATCTCTGTCAGGGCCCCCCTTCCAAACCTCTGACCATGGTTTCGTGCTTTGGCCCTCTTCAGAGAGAGGACTGATTTCTATCCATTTTCAATATCTTGTAGAGGAATGTAATCATAAACATAGGACCAAAGACAGGTGAAAAAGATGCATGATCCCCATGATGCATATTTTGTACTGAACCAGCAATCATCAGTTGGCCCACCACAATCTTTTACACATTACAAAAATGCTTGATGAATTAATATTTATTTTTTTACTCTGTGTAATATTTATACGTGTTGGATATTTACATTTGGAACAGTGTTGGTGATTTATTTAGATAACAAATCACTACAGTTTAATTGATGCGTTAAACTTACTGCCCTTCACAATTTTGACACAAATCATTTAATGGCAGTATATTAATAATTTTTACTAATCATTGAATAGGTTAAATATTATTCAATAATGAATAATATATCTGTAGCGTAATTTTCACTACGTCACTCTCACACAACTGATAAGTGCTGGATCCGCATGAAAATGCACGTATTTGATCATATGTTTATGATTACATCCTTCTGCAAAGTTTTAAAAACAGACAGAAACCAGTCCCGACCTTGAGTGAGAGTGAAAATTTCACTATTCATTATTGGATAATCTCTAGTCTAATTGATGACTAATAAAATTTACTAATATATTTCCATTAAATAATTTGTGTCAAAATTATAAGGGTAGCAGGTCTGACATTTATCAATTAAGCTACAGTAATTTGCTATCTCTCTATATACAACAGAAATGCGTAAGATATTATGCTCTGGGCCGATTGATGAGTGCTGATTCAGCACAAAATATGCATATTGGGAATCATACACCTTTTTCATATGTCTTTAGTCATATGTTTATAATTACAACCCTCTATGAGGTATTAGAAGCAGATAGAAATCAGTCCCTACCTTGCACGAGTGGTGTAATAAAAATTACACTACAGAAATATTCATTATTGGATAATTTGTAGTCTAATCAATGGCTCATACAAATTATTTATACATTTATATGTTTGGTTTTTACTTAAAATAACCATTTTCTTGATCACGAAGGAGCTTGGGAATTCCCATTCAATATATATGCAATGCTTGTTTACTCAAAGATATCATTGTGCCTTTTATAGACAACAACAACAACAACAACAACAAAAAAAAATAGTTTTATTATAGTTTAAAGTTTCAACTTCCTAGTATTGTCATGTTTCCAGTTATAAACTTTTTAATTAATAGGATTTGAAATTGTACCTAGGACTTGTGACTTGAACTCAATATGGATCATTATACTTCCATCAAATACTTCAAAAAATCATTTCTTCAATAATTTGATGTCTAAATATATACATTTTTCCAAAACAGTAATAGGTTGAAAAACTTTTAATTTTGTGGCCTAATGTGCCTCCTTAGATAGATGATCAGAAAAAACTAACAATTTTAAAATGAAATAATTCAGTGAAAGACGTGTTAGCAACAGGTAATATATTTATAATCATGACTATAGCCTTCGATTTAAATCCAGTTCAGGTAAAACTTGAAAATTTTTCCAGGTTTTGAGTATGCTTAAGGACTTTTCTGTCACATATCCATCCTAAACCCAGTTAGCCTATAATTATTAGATAATAAATGAATACATAGCTATTCTTGACTAGCGATAATATGATGAAAGAAAACTAGAAAATAAACTCATCACCCAATGAGAGTATCCATTGGAAAGATCTTCCTTCATTCTGCAATAGCTATTTAAAGTCCTGTTTTTAACAGGACTTTGAAATGCAGCTTATCTGCAATTATAAATTTTTATTCCAAATCATCAGCATCATCATCATCAACCATTATCAATCCACTGCAGGATGAAGGTCTCTCCAAGTTTAATCCATCTTCTCCGATCTTTAGCTTCTCTTCACAACACCCCTGCACATTTTCTTATTTCATCCATCCATCTCACATGTGGCCTCTTTCTGGGTCTTTAACAATCTCTTGGAATCCAGTTTAAAATTTCAATTGTCCATCTATTATCATCTCTTCTAGCAATATGTCCAGCCCAACTCCATTTCAATCTTTTAATTTTTTCAATAAGGTCAGTAACACCTGTTTGTTGTCTTACCCATACATTGCGTTTTCGATCTCTTCTTGTTACTCCCAACATACATCTCTCCATACTCCTTTGAGTGGTCTGAAGTCTCTGTATTGCTCTTCTATTAAGTGTCCAAGTCTCAGATCCATAAGTAAGAACTGGTAAAACACATTTGTTAAAAAGCATCCTTTTCAAACACATAGGCATATTTCCTTTTAGTATCAAGTTATTTCTACCAAAAGCACTCCAACCAAGTTTAATTCTATGATTAATTTCCTCCATTATGTTTCCATCTGTATTAATAATCTGACCAAGGTATTTGTAACTGTTAACTTCTTCTAATTCTTCATAATCAATCTTTATTTTCATATTTTGAGCAAATCGATTAAACATTACTTTAGTCTTTTTAACATTTATCTTTAGTCCTACTTTTCTACTTTCAACTGCTAACTCCTGCAACATTTCCTGCAGCTCTGAAGCATTATTTGCAAAAACAACTACATCATCTGCAAAATCTAAATGACTTAAATACTCTCCATTTACTTTCACTCCTTTAGTTTCCCATTTTAATCCACAAAATACTTCTTGCAGCACTGCTGTAAAGAGTTTTGGAAATATGGCGTCACCTTGTCTTACACCTTTCTCAATGTTGATTTTTCCAGTATCATTATGTAATCTAATTGTTGCTGTTGCATTTTTATAAATATTCTTTAAAATATGACAATATCCTGGATCTATATCTTGATGATCCAATGCTTTAATTACTGAAGAAATGTGTATAGAATCGAATGCCTTTTCATAATCTACAAATCCAAAACATAATGACAACTCATATTCGTTTGTCCTTTCTATGACTTCTCTCAATACCTGGATATGATCTATTGTACTAAAACCACTTTTAAATCCAGCTTGTTCTCTTGGTTGGTGGAAATCCAAAGTTCTCTGTAGACGAGTTGTAATTATCTTGGTAAAAATTTTATATAAAACTGATAAAAGGCTGATAGGTCTGTAATTTCTAATATCTTCTTTATCACCTTTTTTAAATATTAATATTATTACTGCATTCTTCCAATCTTCCGGTACATCTTTATCATTTAGACATTTGGTATATAACTTTGCTAAAATTGTTTCTATTTCTTCACCTGCTTCTTTTAATATATCAATTATAATTCCATCATTTCCTGGAGCCTTTCCTTTCTCCATACACTTAATTGCATGTCTCACTTCTTCATTTAAAATTCTGGGCAATTCGGAAGATGTAATAGATATAGGAGGTACTTGTTCTTTATTACTATATAATTCTTGATAAAAATCTTCTACCAATTTCATGATGTCATCTCTCTTTTTAGTAATAATTCCATCTTTTTTTCTTATTAAAGATATAAATTTCCTACCAATACCAAAATGTTGTTTAACATTTTTGAGACTTTTATTTTCTTCTATAGCTTTCCTTGCCATTTATCTTTTCTTATATCATTTTCAACTCTTTTCCGTACCATTTTACAAAATTCGAGATATTCAATTCTTTTTAATACATCATTTTTGTATATCTTCATATTCTTTCTTTTCTTCATAAATTCTCTAGTCTCAGTAGAAATTTTATTAGTCAATTGCTGCTTTTTTCTACCAGCTATGTTTGTTGCAGTTTTTAAAAGTGTATCAGTTATTTTCATATTAATTTCATTCAAATCTGAATCATGTTCAAAATCTCCTAACACTTGAAACCTATTTGTAAGTTCTAATTTAAATTCATTAGAATGTTTCTGAAGATTAGAAATATCAATTGTAAATATTGTTTTTCTTAATAATTTTTGTCTCTCTAGTTTTACATTAACACGTACTTACACCTTACTAATCGATGATCACTTCCTGTGTTAAATTTATTAAGAACATTACAATCTTGAAATATGTATTTTCTGTTAGTCAAAATATAATCCAATTCTGCTGTACCTTCATTTGGATGCTTCCACGTCCATTTCCTTTTAACATTTTTCTCAAAAAATGAATTCATAATATAAAGTTTTTCTTTTTCTGCAAACTCCACAAGTCTATGTCCTCTCTCATTTCTATTACCATAACCAAAATTACCTACAGCAATTTCATCTTTCATTTGTCTACCAATTCTAGCATTAAAGTCTCCCATAACAATTTTAAAATGTTGTTTACTCTGATCAAAAGCCTTTTGTACATCCATATAAAAATCTTCTACTACTTCATCACTATGAGAACTTGTTGGGGCATAAACCTGAATTATCTGCATTTGGTATCTGCTATTAAGTTGTATAACTAATCTTGCCACTCTGTCCGATACACCATCAATCTCCACAATATTGTTCTTCCACTTTTTATTTATAATAAATCCTACTCCACTTGTATTTCCAACATGTGTGCCTTTATAATAGAGTATATGTCCACTTTTTAAATCACCTTTTCTTCTAACTTCACAAAGTCCAATAATGTCCCATTTAATATAAGACAGTTCTTCTTCTAATTCTGGCAATCTTCCTTCACTTGAAAGTGATCTGCAGTTGTAAGTACCTAAATAAAAAGTCGTCATCAAATGGCAGCCTGGGTCCGCAATCAGGGAATTCTTAGCACCCTCCGCCTTTGGCCACCAACCGCTGCCTTGGTTGATGACTTTACAGCCTCCTGGGAATAAGGGCCATGCTTTATTTTTGTCTGTCATAATTGTATATATGTATTGGAAAAATATTTATCATTTACACAAATATTCATTCTGCCTTATCAGGCACTGAGAAGAAAGACCATGGTGTTTCTTGATCTTAAACTCAGAAGTAAAAAGCCAATAAACTCACCAAATACAAGAAAATATATATAAAAAGCATATTTTTACACACACTTTTTACTTTTTTTAAAAAAAAACTTCACAATTTATTCACGAGATGGTGCTAAAATGTAACTCAATAAGATTAGAAGCTTCTATAAAATGAAAGGGGGGAGGGGGGCATATTAAACAATTTAACAGACTTATTTCAATTTCAAAACATTTAAATAAATACGTTTTCTAAATGCAACTACTTTTAAATATACGATAATTAAATAAACTTATACAAGAAAGAATACATAAATGGCTTAAATTGTGTTTTTTGCAATTAGTTTTAAGAATGATGCGTTTTTATTTTTTAAGTACCGATAAAAAAAAAAACACCATCTGAAATAAAAACAACTATTTTATTAAAAAAAATTTTAAAAAGGCGGCGATCAATAAATAAAGTTATTTGCTAGAATAAAAACTTAAAATTAAAAAATTATTCTTGCATAACATAAACTATTTACTGAAGCTTAAAATTTTATCAAATACGCATAAGAAAAAAGCTTTCTCTAATTTCTCACATCCTCCAAACTACAAACGTTTGTGTGCACACACACATCAGGAATTAATATTACTGGATCCCGCAGAATGACATTTTGTTAATTCATAAATTTTGAATATAGAATAGAAAACAAGCAAATTAGAAGCCAATAAAGATAAAAGAAGATGTGGATCCTTCTTATGAAAGTTTATTAGAGATGAAACTCAATAAAGATTTTAATATAAAATGTGAATAAATGGAAAAAATTACTCCTAGCTTAAGTTTAGTATACCCACTCTTATCAATCGAGTATCCAAAACTTAAAACGCGCAATAAATTCTAAATGCAGATCTAATAAATCTAAAATCACTTTATCGTATTCTCAATATTTTGAAAATAAACTATACAAATTTTGATTTAATAATATTTTTAAAAAACTCAAATTTTTTATCAGCTAATAAAGGAGGAAATTTTTTCAATGATTTTTATCTTGAAAAACAATACTTTTATAGTGTAATTTTCATTACACCACTCTCATCAAGGTAGGAAATGGTTTCTATCCACAAGTAGGGAAATGTAATCATAAACACGACTAAAAACTTTTTCACAAGATCTGTGATCTCCAATATACGCATTTCATGCTGAACCAGCCCTCATCAGTTGGCCCAGACTACAATCTCTTACACATCTGTGATCTGGACCAATTGATGAGTGCTGGTTCAGCATGAAATGCGTGTCTTGGGATAGATATTTTTCACGTCTTTTGACATATGTTTGTGATTACATCCCTCCACTAGATGTTAAAGGTGGATAGAAACTATTCCCTACCTTGTGTGAGAGTGATGTAGTGAAAATTACAATACAGAAATATTATTCATTTTTGGATAATCTTTAGTCTAATGAATGACTAATAAAAATTATTAATATACTTTTATCTTGAATGTTTATCAATTCATAAAATCGATTTATAAAACTTAAGTTACTTTTTTTAGATAGAAGAGTGGTTTAGATGTTGATGCAGACTCCCATATGCTGCAGTTACCAAATTAAGATAGAATAGTTAATTCATTAAAGTACTATAATTACCACAGTTAAATTACTTGCACATAGAGATATTGCTCTGCAAATATGTTGAATAAAAACCTCCCATCAATGTAATCTTAAAGCAATGGGAAAAACTTGAGAATGGTTTATATAAGAGTCTATGTTTACAACAAAAAAATCATAAAACCAATTGCTTCTTCCAATTTCTAGATCTGTTGCTAGTAAATATGCCATTATAAAGATGCATTTTTAATGCTGTGACACAAATGAATAGTACTAGACTCCTTAAAAAGTATTTTATGATAAACACAAACATTGTTTCATGAGAGTGGCAGATGTCATGTTACAAAGATTACTTTAAAGACACTTTAAATTCAAATTGGAAGATTATGGTTAAAGAACTAAAATGAGGCAAGTTATTGGTATCCTTCAAAAAGTAATGTTTTCTTCAGAAAATGTTAAAAAAGAGAGTATCACAAGATGTCAAATGAACAAACTAAAAATCCAGAACATAAATTTGTCTTTCAGAGAATGGGTTGTATAAATCCCTCATAATTTTACTTGAACTTCTCATCTTTTTGTTTCTGAGATCAGCATGGATATAGTAGTTTATGATTTTTGTATTTAAAGATGATGATGATGTTCTAAGACTAGCTGCAACATAGATGTGTTGTCTCTAAAAAAAAATCTCCTAGCAAGAGATATCATGAGTAGGCAACAAAATGAGATGATCAGGAGACCATAGCACTTTTAAATTATATCCTTCCTACTAAAATTTTAACATATACATATGGCATATGCATAACTGTGTGTCTAAAGGTAAGATTCCAAGCTCTGTCTTGGTATGAACATATAACCATTTTAATACCCTTCAAAAAAAAAAAAAACCTATTCTTCATTTGATGAATAAAGTATGTTCATTTTAAGATTTATTTTTTTATCCAACAAGTTACCTAGTATGTAATTATTTAATTAAACAGTAATTGCATTCTTTTTGTTTGCTTAGCTTCAAATTTAAAACTTAGCTGAAGTATTTGATGATAATTTTATTATATAATGGACGGTTTTTCTGAAATCTTTGTAAAGGTTTAAAATCCAGATGAGTTAATTTTTTTTAAAAAAAAAAAAAAAGTCAAAACAATTGGATTATTTGATAAGAATCGTCTGTCACATGTCGTTTGACTTTATTTAGAGAGCACATTAATTAGAACTATTAATTAAGTAATTAAAGTTAGTTGAAACTATTCAATTCCAACCAAATGAGTTGATTAACAGGACTGTATCTATAATAACCAAGTAAATTAAGACTTAGGGCATAATATAGCTTTAGCTAAAAGAGAGACAGACAACCCAGAAATGAAATAAACCACTAATGCACTGAACAATAACCTTTCTTTGATAGTTTTATGATTCAATATAGTCCAGAATCTCTTTGACAGTCTCTCATCAACAACATGGACATTAATCATTTAGTTTTACCATGAAGGCTGGTAGTGAGGATTTGAGCATTTTTCCATCCTTGTTTTACACTATGCTAAGAATAATTAAATAACCACTTACCAAAAACAATACTAGATGATTGCATGGATTAGCTATGGCCAGACTATCCAAGAAATATTTTAAATTTGATTCAAATCTATAAACCTGGCTAACATTCAATAATGTTGGTCCTAGTCATGGAAGGCAGGTGCACTATCGCTGCACCATGCGGCACTTCATCCACAAATAATTGCAGTTGTTTTTTGTTTTTTTTTTTAAAAAAAACAATAAGTTCGTAACTTAGCATACATTAAGTTGTGAGAGTAACACTTTAATGCAGGGGTGGGCGAATAGCAGCCTGAGGCCACATGCGGCCCGCTAAGAGTTTTTATGCGGCCCTCCAAGACAATCAGAAAAATCCACCTTGGACTGAGATTTCCTTCCTGTTGCATGACCGAATATTCATCTCATATTTTCCACTAGAATGGCTACATCAATATACATGCGCAGTGTAGATACAATGTGCAGTGCTTTTCCAGTTGATCTGATTAATTTCAATTTTGTCTTTGCATTAGCAAATATATATATTTCCAACTTTTGTGAAACCATGAATGCTCCAAAAAAATGTAAAATTGGTAATGAATGTCATGTGTTTAATGAAGAATGGACAAACAAATATTTCTTTGGTAATACAGGGAATAAAGCAGTGTGTTTATCGTGTCATGAAAAAAAGATGCGGCCCTCCGTTAACCTTCGCTTCCACAAAGTGGCCCCCGATGCGGCCCTCCACCAACCTATGCGGCCCCCAAGCCAAAACAATTGCCCACCCCTGCTTTAATGAAACATCACTGCACTAAGAATAATATTTCTGCATAAGTGTCAATTCAATAAAAATAATATATTAATATAACAATGTACGAACTAATTAATAGTAATTCTTAAGCATGACAACCAGTACACTAGAAGTAACACTTCAGCATAAAATTAGTGTATTAAGAGTAATATTTCAGAAACAATAACCAATGCACTAGATCATCATCATCATTTTAAATCATTATTGATCAACTGCAGATAAAGATCACTCCAAGTTCAAACCAGCCTCTCTAAATTTCCTTATTTCATTCATTCATCTTACATGTGATTCCTTTCTAGGTCTTTTTATCAATGATACATGTTTATTCGGTCAGCAATGTAATTCATTTTCTATCTTTTTATTACTACCAAGATTCATTCCTCCATGTTTCACTGAATGGTCTAAAGTTTCTAAATTGCCCCTTCTATTAAGTCTCCAAGTCACAAGTTCACGTAAAACATATATCTATTTAAAAACCTTTCCTTTTCAAACATATAGGTATATTTCTTATGTTTATTTTTATCAGCAATACTCCAATGAGTATTTTATAATTAATCTCATCCACTATGTTCAATCCGTACTAATAATCTGACCAAGATATTTGTAACTATTAACTTCTTTGAATTCATCATTACCAATCTTTATTTTCTTCTTCTGAGAAAAAATATTGAACATTACATTAATATTTCTAGCATTTATTTTTAGTCTTACTTTCATCTAATAATTCTTGTGATATTTCCTGAAGCTTTGAAGCATTATTTGCAAAAACAACTTCTAAATGACTTAATCTTCATTTACTTCTACTCCCTTAGCTTTCTATTATAATCCACAAATTTTTGTAAAATTACTGTAAGTTTTGGAGATATAGAATCACCCTGTTGTGCATCCTTCTCAATGTTAATCTTTTTAGTATCACCATGTTATCTAAGATTGTTATTGCATTATAATAAATGTTCTTCTGAATATGACTATCCTGGGTCTACATTTTGATGATCCAATGTTTGAATCACTGTAGAAATATTTATAGAAACAAATGCTTTTTCATAATGTACAAATACAAAGTATACTGGCAATAAATATTCATTGGTGTCATTTAATTTCTTCAATGCATGGATATAATCAATTGAGTTAAAACCAATTTTAAATCCAGCATGTATTTTTAAGTTGATTCAACTCCAAATTCACTGGAGATAAAAGCAGGATAGATCTGCAGTTTCTAATACCTTCTTTAGTACCTTTCTTAAATATCAAAATTACTATTGTATTCGTCCAATCATCTGATACTGTCTGCTTCTTTTAAAATATGTATTATAATTCTATTATTACCTGGAGCTTTTCCCTTTTTCTTACATCTAATTGCATGGCACACTTGTTAATATAAAATGTTAAGGAATTCAGGAGGTATAATAACTGTAGAGATACCTTTGTTGTCTTGTTCTTTGTTATTATACAAATCTTTATAAAACTCTTCCATGCATTTCATGGTGTCATCTCTTTTTTATTAATGGTTCTATTTTCTTTTCTTCATGCAGAAATACCTTTCCAATATCAAGATACTGTTTTACATTTTTGAGATTTTTAATTTTTTTTATATAGTTTTCCTTGACAATTCACAATTTGAACCCACTATGGCAAGGGCACTGAACGTAATGATATGAAACAAAAGATAAACAAGGCATGCTTTATTGCAAATGACAACTATGCAATAAACCAAAAAGAATCATGCTTTGCAACCTCCAGAAAATGGTCTGTATGAAAGAAAACTTTAAATAAATTTTGCATAAATTATTGCTAAGCTTCGCTTAAAATCTCAATGTAAGCCGACACTCCCAAGATAGGCTACGAATATGGAGACCTAAATTCCCCGAAAGCGCTAAACTTTATAATTCTTTTCTAATAATACTAAGCTTCACTTTTTTGCATAAAATGAATTTTAAAAAATTAAATTTCTTATATGTTATTAACTTTTATTCATAGTATTTTATAAAATTCTAGATAGCCAATTCTTCTTAATGGATATTTTTTATATTTTTTCATATTCCTTCTTTTCTTCATACAGTGTTTTGTCTTAATAGAAATTTTACTGGTAAATTGGTGAAGGTGGGGTTGTATCAGCTACCTTTGAGGCAGTTTTTAATAGGGTTATCAATTATCTTTTATTAATTTCATCCTAGTCTGAACCATCTTCAGAATCTGTTAATATTTTATAAAAGATTTGCAAGTTGTAATTTAAATTCAGTGAAGTGTTTCTGATAACTGGTACTAATACAAAAAGACAAAAAAAAAAAAAAGAAAGAAGATAAATATAACTTTTATTATAAATATAAAGAGATAGTAGAAAAATGTAATTGTAAATTACCAAATACTACTCCTTTTCCACTCATTCATTTGACATCATTGTCTTTAGATAAATATATTAATGATTATTACTAATCACTTATTAGATTAGAATTTATTATATTAATTTTAACACTGACATAAAGTTTATACTTGATTAAAGATTTCTATATCTATTCTTATTAAATACAATTGAGAGATATTAGATATACATTAAAATTGTTATTTTATTTCAGTGGTTTAAACACACGAATAAGGACAATGGAGGAAATACCAATGGTCTCCCAAATGGATTATTGAAAAAACATCCCTCTTAAAAAGACGTGGTTATAACCCTCTTATATATATATATCTTCCACACACTTATTTGATGACATCATTCTTAAATAAACATATCAATATTATAAATAACCATTTATTGGGCTAGATTAGCCTAGATTTAATTTCATCCTTTAGATATATTTTAAAACTTCATTTCATTTCACAAACTTCAACACATGAATAAAGACATAAGAAAAAAGGCAAAAGATCTTTAAGATATATTTCTGGATAAACCAGAACTCTTCAGTTGGTCCAAATTATAATTTTCTCTTATATGTTTTCATCACTGTCAATATATTGTTCCATAATAAATTATTATCATTTAATAAGATCTTGAGGTTATTTTTGCAAATAATTCTGTAGACTTTCAGAAAATATTGCAAGAGTTATCGGATGAAAGTAAGAAGACAAATACTAAAAAAAAAAAAAAAAATCAGAAGATAAAAATAAAGAATGATAATCAGGAATTGAAAGATGTTAACAAATATAAATATCTTGGTAAGATTATTAATACAGATGAAAACATAATAGATCAAATAATCATAGAATTAAACTTGCAAAAGGGACTATGTCTATGTATTTGAAAAAGAAGCTTTTAAAGAGATATGTTTTGCCAGCTAATTATTGGTGGGTTTGAGACTAGAACATTTAATAGAAAATTGATACAGAGATTTCAGATTATTGAATAAAATATAAAGAAATTATACTAAGTGACAAGAAAGGTTCAAAAGTGAAATATTTGGATAAGAAAAGCAAAAAGTATCAGTGACATAATTGACAGAATTAATAAAGTGAAATGGAGCTAAGGGATGATCAAGATCTTAAACGGGATCCCAAATTTTCTTTTAAAAGTCCTAGAAAGATATCATATATGAGATGAATGGATGAACTCAAGAAATTTGATATGGAAAAGAGAGATTATGAATCAGAGAAATTGAATTAAATTTGGCAAGAATTTTAGTATAAGTGGACTGATGATGGTAGAAAATAATGATAATAAGATTAGATATATTAATGTTTAAATTTAAAGTTTATATCTGGGCTAAAAAATAATATATTTAGCCTAATAAGTGGCTAGTAAGATCTAGGTGCAGTGCTCTCAGATCCAAGGCTCCTCACTGACGAAACTAATCTGGGGATATTGGATGAATAGGCACTAGATAGGGATTTTATGCACAAGCCTTCTGGCATCCATTGATTACTCTAGCTTGCTATGTGTGGCAATATATATAGTGAGTTTTGCCTGTTTTAACAGGTATTAATATATCAGATAAAAATGGACTTGCTAAATGAGTGATACAAAAGGCAAAAGGCTCGAGAAATTAATCACACTACTGGACTATGGATAAATTATAAACAATGACGTATAGACATAGGACAGACGTTACGACTTGGATCAACAAGAATGCTAGTTCAGTGGAAATGCATCTGGGATATCATTTCGCCATTTCTCATTTGTGTGCTTGAAGCGAGTGAAGTCAAATAGAAGTCTTAAAGTATATTTTGGCTAATAAACGATAATAAAATAATAAAAAAACAATATTGTTGGTAATATAAAAAAAATGAAAATGAGAGACAATTACAGCATTCAGCAAATATTGTACATTTTCTGCATAAAGATGGTTGGGAGAATTGGCAATAGTAATGTATTATTGCTTGCCAACCTCCCCCCTCTGGCACCTTTAACATAATTTATTCTACTATGTTAACATTTTCAGATACATGGTAAAATAATGAAGACCTTTATATCATTAAGATGCATAATATAAATAAATAACAAAGTTATAGATCATTAATAATACATAAGAAAGCAAGAGAAAAAGAGGGAGATGAATAATTAATGTTCTTAAAAATAAACGTCTTTCTAAATTAACTCGTTTCTTATAAAGTAAATTTTAAATTTCTTAATTAGTATTCTGAAGAATAAAAAGTCTGCCATTAACATGGTCAGAAATTGATTTTTCCTCCTTCCTTTTCTTTAACTATTCAAGATGTGAAAATTCTACATAGACTCAGCTGCTTTTTACATTTTTTCAATATTCAAAAGAAAAGAGTAAAAAAATTTGATTACAATAGAAAAAAAAAAAATCAACTTTGAAGAGCAATGCATTATTGTTATTGTCCTTGGCTAGATTCTGTAATTACCGCGTGATCACACATCTCTAAATCAATATGACATTTGATTAACAGTGACACTTCAACCCTCTGTGAACACGAGGCACTTACTCTATATGATTCGTCCGTAAAGAAATTTCTAGATCACGTAACACTTGGGTGGAAGTGGAATCTCCAAGCATCCTTCTCCGCTACAATAAAACAAATAAACAAAAAATATGTATATTGAAATTTATTGATATTTAATTTATGAAAAGGCATTAACTATGTAATTAAAAATTAATATTTGAATGTTAAAATTAAATTAGCATAACTTAAAAAAAATTAAAACTACATTTATATTAAAAGTGTGAAAAGGATAAAAATCGCATTCGTAATATAAAAATCCATTCTATTTAGCTATATATAGCTTACTGTGGAGTCAAATCGTGACAGGAAATACAAGTCAGCTTGCTTTCGACACTTCAAAAAAAAAACTACTTTAGCGGTCATATTCTTACTCCCTAATTTGGGACAGATCTTAGAGACATGATTGCACAATCATTCAAAAGAAACTCCTAAATCATTTCTATCCAAATAGCTCAACTTTTGAGATAGACGTTTGATTTCAATTTATCTTTTCGTCCAACAACACTTTCACTAAAATAAAGCTATTGAAAATGACTTTGATAACACTCAAAACAATTCATGTCCATCAATTGTGGTGGAGAAGAGATAATGGGCACCTCATCTTATGTTTGAATAGTTTATTATGATGACAACATAGTGATCAATCTCAAGATGACAGAATATCATTATTCCATTCAGAAACCAATTCTTTAAAAATATACAACAGTATTTTAGTATAATTGTATAATAATAGCAAAACAATTGTTGTTAACATCTTGATGTAATGGCTATATCATTTGACATCTAAGGAATAATTCAGATTAAAAAAAAAACTCCTCAATCAGAAATTAGCTAGCCCTGATAATGTTTTACCTTTCCCTTATCCTTCGAGGAGAAATTCTGGGATGTTTCTGAATGCAGGGAGTGATTTAAGACTGTTAATCTTTACACACATACGCATATACATATATATATACATACAAACACAGTCTAATCATAACATTACAGGAGACATTCAATTTATATTGCATTAAAAAGTTAATATATCTCTCTGCAAGATACTTTGAATCAAACAATTTTCATTAAACTTCCTAGAACAAATCTCCCACATAAATATAACAAGCATTTACTAACTAATCTAATTTAACCTCATGTAATTTTTTATATACATAAAGCTTTTAACACCCAAGAATTGAATGTGGATCTAACGTTTTGCTTTTACAGATTTAATATATATATACACACAGGGAGAGAATAATTTTCTAAAAGAATAAATACTGAAATAATTTGAGTTCAGCACCCTTTCACAGCATTTGGATCTATCTGTCAGGAGCATATGCAATACTTCATTCAGTTCATCCATTACTTCTGTTCGAAAGAAAATTAATGAAGTAATTCTCTATAGATGTCAATTAATATATCTTATGGTGGATAAGATTTGGATCTATCTGTCAGGAGCATATGAAAATTCATTTAAGTTCATTTCACATTTTTAGGTTAATTTAGTCTTTACAAATCTTGTCCACCATAAGATATATTAATTGACATCTATAAAGAATTACTCCATTAATTTTCTTCTGAACAGAAGTAATTGATGAACTGAATGAAGTATTACATTAGCATAAATTTATAGATTACAATATAGAAGTTGAATAAAATAATGAAAAACATGTAACATCTTTATTAATGGTAACCTACAGCTGGTATTTGAAGTGGTAAAAAATTACTTAATATTACAACATTAGTTTCAAATGACAACTTTATTCACATTTATGAAGATATCATTATACATCTTTCTTATTATAGGTTACATGCTCACAAATGGGCAGCAGCTCTACAATGAAAACAATAAATATGAAAAACAAAACAGTAAAAAAAAGAGAGGCCACCTGCCTGACACATTTATAAAGGATTACATTGAAATAAGCTATTTAAGCATTTTTTGTGTCAACAATTTGACCACTCCATACAGTGTTTTAACAATAAATAACAACAAAAGGAAAAACCAGAAATACAGTGGCTATCCAGTGGTTTCAGGTAAAAGTTTTCTACACATCAAAGTGGGTTTTCACTATAGTCCTTTTTCACCATCTGCTTATTAATCTTTTA
The DNA here is from genome assembly GCA_028023455.1 of Epiperipatus broadwayi. Classification (NCBI taxonomy): domain Eukaryota; kingdom Metazoa; phylum Onychophora; class Udeonychophora; order Euonychophora; family Peripatidae; genus Epiperipatus; species Epiperipatus broadwayi. The sequence goes on along the minus strand of JAQFVV010000058.1, from coordinate 736,080 downwards.
GCCTGTGACGATTTACTAGAGAATCTATGAAATTCTGATTTGATGTCACAATTTGTACTTACCATGGATTACATTAATGTACTAACTTTTAGATTCTGCATAGGAGTCCTTATATCCAGTTAATCAATTTTGCCATAACAGTCCAATAAACAACTATGGGTCTTTGATCTTTAGATTTTCAGTTGATCCCATGCCAAAATCATTGAGCCATTCTTCATTTAAAAAAAAAAAAAATCCAAGTTTTTTGGTCTCTATTTATTTGTCAAAAGCAGCTTTTAAAAGCTAAAACATATTTAAATTTTGCCATGGGAAAGATCTCACATTTCTTAAATCAATATCTGACTGATATTGGATGTTATCATCTTGAGGAATGGCTATATTTACACAATAGAATAAATCTAGACTCTAGAAGGGTTTAAACAATCTTTAACTATGAGGCACTCAGAATTTCAATACTACTTTTCAGAAAATGGGAAAAAGCAGTAAGATTGATAAACTTCTTTTGATGATCACCATTTATAAATCTCTTGAGAGTTTTTAAAATGGAAAAATATTAATGAAAAATTCACTGGTTTCACTTTTTTTTTATTTTTAAGTTATTTTTTTTTAAAATTTAAAAAAAATATTTTTATTTTTTTAAAATTTTAATTCTTTAATTATAAATTTTTTTTGGGGTTGGGGTTGGGTTTAATTAAAATTTTGATGTTTTTTCTCTAGTATTGCCTTAGAAGTCTATGGGAGGGAAAAGGGGGGTTTATATGTACCTCCATTTCTATCCTACATGATGATAAAATGTTCATGTTATTACATATTTACTCTATATACAGAAGTAACTTCATAGTTAAGATTCATAAATATCTATATATACTAAATCCACTTGAAAATATATAGCTATTGTGAATGATGTCTTCATTAACTGTAATAAAAATTTTACCATAAAGATATTGCTTATGAAATTATCTTTGAACTTATATGCTACATTATTGGAGTCATTAGTGGGAGACTATTAATTCTGCAGTGTACTAGTATTAAACACTATAAAAGGTTAAATATGAGTATCGGGGTGCTATTCAAAATGTTTAACAACAGGTACAGACAAAAAAAGAAGGTAGGAGGTAAATAAATATTTACTATAGTAATATTATTTTCAATTTTATTAAGAGATTGTAGAAAATGTATTATAAATAATTACTAAAAAAAATATTCAATGTTCTTATCAATAGTATTCACTTAAAATCATACATTTTTGTCACAACCCTAATAATAACAGTACAACATCAAAATTACACTGATTGAACTTTTCTTACATTGCAGACTCCAAACCCAAGTGATTGTCTAAACGTGTCAATTTCATCCATGCTGCCATCTTGGATGTGTCAATGTTAATTAAGGAACACCAAAATCATGTTGTTCCTTAGCTAACAGTGATGTTGACATATCCCAGATGATAGCATAGTTGAAATTGACAGATCTAAACTAAATTATAACAAAGATGTAATTAAATATATAAGATTTATATTTTGGGGTTTTTATTTACATTTTTTTTTTAAAAAAAAGAAAGAATAGATTTATTATTTTGTGGAATTTGTTTTAACAGGTACAGAAAACTTTAAAAATTTTAACAATATGTATGACCATACCTGTGCATAACCACTGAATATCACCCCTGTGTGTATCCATATGTACTAAGACAAATGTATGTGAAAGTGTATGTTTAATAATTGGAGTGCTACATCTATACATAAAAGAGATTCATTTTTCATCTGCAAAGTGGATTATTTTGGTATTTAAGGATACTGTATTAATATAGCTACTTCTTGGAAGTTTTCTGCTCCATTTATTCCATACTATTAGTGCTATATAGTTTGGGGTTTATATAAATGCATATATAACAGCAGAAGATGGATGTCCTATATACCTCTATCAATTCTTTAATATTTTTTTGCTGTTGTGGACTGAAAGTGTTATATGAAAAGACTCTCATTGTTCTCATATCAAGGTAGAATAAATATTGAAAGATCTTAGTCCTGATGACTGTCAATATTATTTAATGATAGTAGCTTGTCACAGATAACAGTGGTATTACAAACAGTTGATTGAATCTATTATTCTGATATAGATCTGACATAAGTAAGAATGAATAACCAACAGATACCAAATGCCCTGCACTTATTACATCTTGGAATTGCTAAACATTTTAAATAAATAAAATATACAATTAGATCTAACGAAGAAGGGAAAAGTTCCAGGAAATATTGAAGTATTGAGAGAAATTAGCAGTAAAACTATATATCAAATGTCTACATGATAAAGAAATAGCAGATGATTGGAAGAATGTAGTAGAAATATTAAAATTTTTAAAAAGCCGTAGAAATTAAAAGCCTATTAGTTTTCTATTAGTTCTATATAAGATTTTTACCAAGCTGGTTGCAACTTATTTTTAGTTTATTTAAGCTCAAATTTATCAAATTCTTAAGAATATTTATCAAAATGTAAAAGCAGTGATCAGATTATATAATAGCACAAAGAGCACAACACTAATATGAGTGTGGGATGGCTTCATTTGTCCAAAATTTTTACTACAGTTTTATAAAAGTATTTCATGGATTAAAATTGAAAGCTAAGGGTATAAAAATTTAGGATCTTATTTAAGTTCAAGATTTTACAGATGATATGATGTGATTGTTTTTGCAATAGAATTTTAGAAAAGATTTCAAAAGTTATCAGACAAAAATAAGAAAGTAGGATTAAAGATAAATACTAAAAAGACTAAAGTAATGAGTTTTTACAAAAAAAAATGAAGATTGTTGACCATAAATATATTATTAATACAGATGGAAACAATGGATTAATTTAACTATAATATTAAATTTGAATGAAACAATTTTAATAGAAATAACTTAATATTATAAGAAAATATGTCCATATGCTTAAAAAAAAAAATTTAATATCTTACATATGAATCTGCGATTTGGATAGTTAATAGAAAAGCAATGCATACTTCAGACCAAATATATGGGTGAAGGAACAAAGAGGTGTCACTGACATTATCGAAATAATAAAATGATTGAAATGAGGCTAGCTTAAATATATTGTTATATGAGATGATGATTACATGCATTTGAAATCTTAGATCCAAAGAGATTTTTACTATAAAACGTCTATATTAATGAATGCAATAAAAATGATTTAGATATGGATTAAAGAAACTGGATTAGACTTGGACATATCCATTCTGCAATGGGTTGATTGTTGAAACTGATGATGGTGGTGATATATAAGGCCACACAGACGCTATAATAAGTCAATAAATCACCATGTTTAATGACTATCATCATTTTTCTAAATAAACATTAAATATAAATACAAATAATGGAGATCTTATATTTTTGACTATATATATTGAAACAGTAAGGTCTGCTTTGCAGATCTTTGTTTCACCTTTTCTCACCTATTTCCTACCTCATACCTTGGTTTGAACCCCAATCTATCGTAATGTGTCTGCAATATGCTTATATACCGAAAATCCTGCCTAATTTTAAACCACGAGTACAATGCTCGTATTATATATATATATGTCATTCCCAAATAAATAAAAGATTATAGATTATGTATATGTTCACATAATTTTGATTTATTAAAAAGTAGGTTATATAAGTCGTAATTGCGCACACACTATGATATGCATTTTAAAACATATCAAAATTATAAATTGTTAAAGTTATTTTGTTTGAATCTATTTACAAATATATTACCGTCGTAATATATTTTGATTTAAAATAAAATTCATTTAATAAATATTCGTTTAGTAAATAGATTCAAATATTGCAAGTTAAGAGTAAAATAATTTTCTTTAATTTAATAAAAGTTATTCCAAATATTTCTGTTAAAATAAATGATGGACAATAGTTTAATTAGTTAATATTATATAAGTTTATCTAAAAACAGCAGATGTCCACTTAAGGTTTTCTTTAATTAGTAAAAGTAATTTTTAATTAAATCTAGTTTGTAATTCGAATGTCGACAGGGAAATTAACAAAAGAAATTAATTAATGTTGAATTCCTTTAGACATTCGGATAGATTTAATTACAGCTAATAAGTCCGATATATTTTTGTAATGCTCCAGGGCAGTTCTATTGTTAACGTCTACTATAAAAAGAATGGTTTTCTTTTGTTCTCGAGTTTCTTCTAATGTTTCTAAGAGAAATCATTCCGAGTTCTATTCTAGTAATTTGTAAATCTTGACATGACAGAGTAGAGCGCGAGAAAGCTATTTCTCTCCGGAATGGTCATCTGCTGCCGTAGATCATCGGAAGTTATCACAAGGAACCCCGGAACTGCTGCCACTGCCAAAAATATGAAAATTTCCAGATTTTGCTGCTGAATTATAAAACCTGCCGAACATCTACATGAAAATGCTTCTCCAGAGGTAACCCTAAATTAACCCAAGAGCTCTTGTGATAACTAACATGCTATAGCTATTTAAAATTGTTTTTCTTATATTTCACATAACTTCATTATGTATTTCTTTAACGTGTTTAAATATACTCAACATTTTGCTCTCTATCCTTGGGTTAATATTTTCTATTCATAAACTTTCTTTTATTTTATTATGATAATGTGTCAGAATCGTCTTTGACCGAGTGAACTATTCCCTTTATTGAAAGTAAGACGCCGCTATTATTTTGCAAATCACTCATTCGAGGGCGATTCTATTCTTTAATATATAATATAATCACATAGTTTAAAATCTACATGTTATTGATTTTAATCTAATATGAGAGTATGTGCGAGGTCAATGATTAAATGTGTCCCCTAATGCATGATTGCGTATATAAATCTATACTTACTTTTCAAACCCGCAAGCATGCATTTTCCTATTTTAATTACCGTGTTCTACTTTAATTACAAAGTTCATCATTGACGTCGAGAATGTGCGGACCTTTTAAATGAATTTCTGGGAATTTGATTGGGACATTTCTCTTAATCCAAGTAAAACCCATTCAGTATGTTTTATATACACTAGTCTCGTATTGCTGGTAAATGAATTGGTTGTTGAGACCGCTTTGTTTATTTTTCCAAGGATTCTTTACACGGCAAAGTCCGTTCTTTTCGCTTATTGCAAGTTTCCAGGCAGAGGGTGTCCCAAATGACACCCCTGGGAATTAAACGCAATCGTCACACGGTCGCTAAGTTTCGGCTGTTCATAAAATACTTTCCTACGGGTTAGCGGCGAGATGCCCTCCGTAATTATTCCGGATCTTCAATATTGTTTTATTTTATATTTATTTTACAAAGCATCCATGACTTAAACATGTCACACCCTCCAACTTTAATAAATTCATTATCAGCAATACTGACCTCCCCATACAAATCTATTATTATTATTCTCAAATAAATGCTTTGATCACATTCCCACTTTGTTGCTTAGTAAGCTTTAGTCTGTGCTATTCTCGAAATCAATAAATATTTTAGAACACTTAATTTTCAAATATTTTCTTAAACTTGTATAATTACTCAAAGCACCTCGCACATGTTCCTAGCTCATCAAGCACATTATCGTAATGCTATTAGCCCGAGGAATAGAATATATCACTTTGTTTTTAAAGTCTTTTTGTCAGTTGTGGGAATATAATGCCAACAATTATTTAATACACGTCCCTATCTCATATAAGCAGACAGTGGCGTTATATATATAATTTATATGAATAAATTGTGTGAAATTATTTAAAACTAAATTTGATATCTTATTTTATTGATTCCTATCACTGTCTCGGTCTATATATATATTTTCTGCATTTCTTTTGTAAATCCATAGACGTTAATTAGCCACCCAAGCTTCTTTTAGTATAGAGTCTTTTGTTTCTCCCTGACCACCAGGCACCGGTCAAAGGTCATACTAGCAGTGGCATCAGATGCATTGTCACGTAGATGGCGCTGTGAAATTTGGGCTTTAGATTCAAACTTAGTATATCTAGAAGGCAACCCCTCCTAGAATGTTCAGTTTCGTGTCTGGGGTTTGAATTCTGCAGTGTGTTAGCGAGATAGATGATTCTGACTGTTACAATATATGTCCTCAGAAACTAATGCAACCAAGGGCTATAAGTCCCCAATCCATAAAACATTCTGTTGACTAACAAACAACATTCATTACTAAATAACTATTAAGCTGACTACATATAAAAGAAATGTTAGAATAACGAATTCAGAGATAAAGATTTCTGATGCTTCTGGTGCATATCCATTCCATTATTTTTTATAAACGGTACCTGATGTATTATTTTTAGGGAAATATAATTTTTTCATTTACTAAGTCTCTCATTTCATAATAAAACTATATTGATTTCAGTCATCCCCTTCTCATACGCTTTCATAAATAGAATCTACATCTTGATTTTTTTTTACTATCTGTTTTACTTTACTTCTATTTGTTTTGTTTACTTTTTTATTAAAGTTTTAGGGTGAATGAAGGTAACATCAGTTAATCACTGTTAAGTCAGCAGCAAAATATCATTTCAAATGGCAGACAAAACAAAACACCCTGATCAACTCCGATATACTAGTTTTATATATAATCAGCAACGAATGGAATGAAAAAGAATGTGAATAACATAAAACATTAATGAACATCAATAGTATAAAAATAGTGTGTGTGTGCGCGTGCGTGTGAATATTTTTTCTACTGTATACGTGGTGATTTAGCGATGCCAATGTGTATCAGTTATTCTTAGCTAGAAGGTAAAACGAGAAAAGAAAATCCTGACCAACCGACAACTGATTAGTTGTTGAAGAATGTGTTCTTCTCACTTCCCTGGCAGACGCACGCCGGAGAAGCTCTTTGACCCACAACAAACTATTTTAAGGCTGTTTTACAGTTTTACCTACATTTATATATGAAAGTGTGCGTATATTTGTCAGAAATTAAAACAGCTTTAAAAAATATTGAATATTTACAATAGAAAAAGATTTCCGTATTTAAATATGAAGATTAATGATATATCATGATAATTAATTTGCCTAATTAAGCAAAGTAAATTGGATAAACCTATTTTATAATAAAAATGATAATTATAAATAAATTGGGCAGGATAATAGATATAATGCTCTTTAAAATAACGTCGTTAATAAACAATTGTGTATTGGTGGTCGAGAGGTCAGCGCGACTGCCTTGCACTTGCAGGCAGTTGCCCGGGTTGCGGGTTCGCGTCCCGGCCGATGCTATGACATTAAAAAAAAATAAAAATAAACAATTGTGTGTGTTTTTTTTTACAAAAAAAATCTAACGAAATGACAGAATGAATAAGTAGATCGGAAAGTTATGTGTCGATCAAGCACGGGATGCGAGAGATTTAATTTTGCTCGAAACCTTTAGCTCACGAGCCCGATGATTTCTAAACTGTACCGATAAATTAAATTAAATAAAGGAAGCCAAAAAAGTGTTGTATTTTTTAACAGAAAGCTTTGCAGAAATTGGGAAAAGTAAAATAGCACGAAAAACAACAACTATGAATTGAAACATAAGACTCCGGAAATGGTCAAACTCTTCAGTCGCCGCATCAAATGATTGACCCGGAGTACACGAGATTTGGCATTCCCTTAAAAATTTATTTGAAAGAAAGGTATAAAAATCATTTAAAAGGAAATAAATACTATAAGTCTGCATAACATGAATTTCCGAAAACCGCACAATAGCATTTTGATATTCTATCATCAAGTAAATATATATACTGTAATTGTGCAGCGAAATAATAATAATATATAAATTTACCACAAAGACGAAACAGACACATATGAACTAGGCTCGTCATATAGAATTACAGGTGTGTATTAGCAAGCCTTGTTTCAAAACTAATCTTTATATCAATGTCATTGACACCAAATCTAGAAATTTAACACATTTTTTATTATTATAGTTAGGCGGGAATTTATTGAAGGCGAACCGAATTAACTAGGCAAAAGAAAATTACAGACAAACTATATCTTTTTTTTATATATATATACAGACAAACTATAATGCTTTGATATTCATCTGTTGCAGTTCGAAATTGCTTGCCAACTTCTTAATTTATTCTAGCAGATTAATTTTACATATTAAGACGCATCATTTTAATATGAAATATTACAATACAGATATATAAAAAAAGAAAATATGGAATGGTGTTCAAAATTATGTGATTTGAAATGGGAAGTAACAGGTTGAATTTTAATTCGAGAACTTTTAGCTCTCAAATCTTTCCACTCTACTAATGCACTAATCACAACAGAGCACAATGCTGATTATAACATTTTATTCAGAACCTATAAAACAAAAGGTTCAAAACTAGTTTTAAAAACCAGGCTCTAAGTAGAAGTAATAGTAATGGTAGTGGTGGTGATAGTAGTACAAACGGCAATAGCAGCAATAATAATAAGAGTAATTGTTTATTATAATTAACTAAGTTTAATTTGTAATATAGGGTATATGAGCACAGACTTTCAGATGACCCATCACTCTCCACTTTATCTAATATCACTGATACACTCAAGCACATATATGCTGAAAAGATAAATAATCACCAATATACGTATTTCATGCTAAACCAGCAATCATCAGTTGGTCCAGATTATCATCTCCCACACATATATACTATAAGTGCTCAGATATATATTAAGATAGACAATCTTCATACTTTAATGGACAGGCTCCAATCTACTACACCCTCCAACTCTTCAACCGTCCATCCAATTGAAAATCTGATGATGGAATGCTCAAAGGCCACCCTGAGGCCGAGATTCTTGTCACACCCATGTTGACCTAAGGTCAATCTGAACCCCACATGTACAGGACATAATCCATTTAATACATGTGCAAGGATGGGCAGACATCTCTACAATGTAATAACTGAAACACAGGCTTATTATATACCTGTGTCTATATATGTAATATAGGGTATATGAGCACAGACTTTCAGATGACCCATCACTCTCCACTCTATCTAATATCACTGATACACTCAAGCACATATATGCTGAAAAGATAAATAATCACCAATATACGTATTTCATGCTAAACCAGCAATCATCAGTTGGTCCAGATTATCATCTCCCACACATATATACTATAAGTGCTCAGATATATATTAAGATAGACAATCTTCATACTTTAATGGACAGGCTCCAATCTACTACACCCTCCAACTCTTCAACCGTCCATCCAATTGAAAATCTGATGATGGAATGCTCAAAGGCCACCTTTCCGATACTAAATATTTTATAAATTATGAATTTTAAAAATAAATCACATCTATATTATGTGCCCTAAACAAAAAGTATACGGTTATTCTGATTTCTATTGTAGACTGATCAATTTATTTGTTTAGTGGGACGCTTTTTTTTAGATAGTCAACAAATTTTCAAACATTACAAAGGAATCCATAGATTTCAATCAGGAAATAGATTCATTAATGACTTTATTAAATCTTTAAATTCTGCCACTAAATGCATAAATTCGACAGTCAGAATTTCATGGTTTGTCTTTCATCATAACTATATGAGCAGGAAATTAATAAATTTCATAAATGCAATAACTAAGGGTAACCAAATCGTTTTTAATGATATTCCAGTAATATAAACACCATATGGTGTTACTGCTGGATAACGGAAATTGTTTGAGGCACCTCAAGAAGTCTATCTTTTTACAGTATAATTGTTTTATCACTTGATGAGTTTATCCAGAAAAGAAATCATAATTCGAAAAGTGTTTTAGATAGTGACATTAGGTTTTTGAGATATTAGTAGATTCATATACTTGATAGCTGAAAATCCATCTTATGTGGTGTCTTCTTATATATGGAGCCCATATTATTTTCAAAAGTCTTCATCAGCATTTCAGTTCAAAGTATCAATATTATTTTTATGCCTGTTCTCCAATGTCCAACACTAACCATTTATAGTCATAGAAAATACCATAGCTTTTATATGCAAATCTGGCATTCATTTTGAAAGATGCATCCCCAAATCAAAATAGTTCAGGTTTTCATTGCAGCTCCATGTTATGCAATAAATTTCAACTGTATAAAGATAAATATTTTCCATTTTAAAGTATTCATCAGAATCTTCATATTTAATCTTAATTTAATGTAATATTAAATACGCTTTACCTTTAATGGGAAAATAAATTTAAAATTTATTTTAATTTTTCATAAGAGTTTCCTTTTTACTCTTTCCCTCCTTTTCCTTTCCTTTTTAAGTTATTATTTTTAAAAATTTTTACTATTTTTTTTATTTTTTTCATCTTTTTGAAAGAGAAAAGTGTGTGTTTCTCTTTTTTTTTTTTTTTAAATTTTTTGATATTTCCCTTCCTTTTTTCCCCTTCCTCTTTATGTTATTTTTTTCGTTGTAATTTTCCTAGCATTTGTGGGTTTGATTTCTTGTTTGTCTCTTTTGGGGGGTTCAAATATTGTGTCTTCTTTTTTTTTTTTTATACTTTATTTATTATGATTTTTTTTGTGGTTCTTTTTTGTTTTTTGGGGGGTTGTTCTGTTTCCGGCGCCGCCGGGGGGGGCTGCCCCCCTCTTCACATGAGGTGGGGTTGGTGGTGTGTTTTTTTTTTTTTAATTTTTGTTTTTTTTTGGGGGGGTGGGGGGGGGGGAAAATTTTTTTATATTTTTTTTTTTTTTTTTTTTTTAGGGAGAAGAATATGGGGGTGTTTGTGTTTTTTTTGTTTTTTGTTTTTTTTTAAAATTTTTTTTCTGAATCTTAATTATATTTTTACTTTTTCCTTGACTTTTTCTAACTAGTGATTTTCTTCTATAATATTTGGCTATAAGTTAACTGTGTATTTAACTTTGTATGTCCCTAAACAATTCTCAATCTGCATTGGTTTTATTCAAAGAAGTTTTCCTCATTCATTCTACAAATCAAACAAAGTGACAACACTAATGTGGATCCTTCTGCAACTCCTTTGACCATGTGAACCCAATCTATTTTACCATCTATAGCTTCCAATATTGCATTGAGATTCCTGTAAGAACAATGAGATATTCTGGTGTTTCCGTAATCTTAAAAACATTTCATGATTTAATAAGACTGTCTGAATTTATGACTTACTGTGATCAATAAAAGACATCATGATAATTTCTTTCAGATATTCCCTGAATATTCAGAATTACCCACCATGCTTCAACAATGATTGTTTTTTCCTTCATTTTTTCCCAAAGGGCTAATCAGTGCAGAATGACCTTTAGTTCAAATTTATGTGCATAGAAGCATACAAAATATTATGCAATAGTTTGCATAATATTGATAAATAAATTGATTTAATTTCAGTTAGCACTTTTATTGAATTTCTTTGTATGTGTGTGTGTGAGCATGCATGTGAAATATTTAATGCACTGCTATCAATTCCAATGGACTTAATTTTTAACAGTAATCTCAAAGTAATCCTGACCTTATCTTCTATTATTGAGAAATCCTCTAGCTGGTCTTCCCATCTCTGAGATATCTTCCTTACTTCAGTTGTAATTTGAAAATTAGTTTTTCGTTTTTTTTTTTTTTTTTAAATCTGCTCAAAGCTGTAAACCCAAATCCTTTTAATCTCACAATAAAAGTCTGCTCTTATTTTTACAAGCTCACTTCCATTTTCATGGTCTCGGCAAATGTTATTACATTAAAAAGATAAGACATGTAAAACAAATGAAAAAATAAATAAAATAGAATATATCAAAGCAAAAAAGATAAATAAGTACAATGCATGTTAAATTATTGTAAAAAGATTGTAAATACAATAACTTAATCCATTTCCTAAAAACAGATTCAAGTAATTAGATAACAACACTGTGAACAAACAATACCACCTGGTTATCATTGATGATATTTTCCATTGTTTTCCAGCCCACAAACAAAATTTGCTCTAAATTCACTATTTACTACTACATTTTACCTCATATGTTTTGGTAGAGTGGTGGATTTGTAAAATTTGGATCAATTCTCAAGTAAATCTAGTGAGAAAAAAAATCTACCATGAGTTTAATGAGAGTGATCACACTATCATGAGTACTTAAATATCACAAGATATCATAAGCAACGAACCATAATATTAAACCACTAAACATCACATGATCACTATAGTGGTGGCTATGGTTGTTAAAGAGCCAAAGACACCAAAATGTATGGGTACTGAATTGAGTTCAGACCCATATGACTATATAAGCTATTGAGCTTGGATTGAAAATATTAATAGTGTTTTCAATTTCATTCTCATAGTTTTGTAGTTAAATAGAGTTAAAAGGTGGGTGCTGGAGGGTTGCATTAGATCCTAAGATCTAGGTGCAGTGCTCTCAGATCCAAGGCTCCTCACTGATGAAGGCCACAAGCCAGAAACTAGTCTGGGGATATTGGATGAGTAGGCACTAGATAGGGATTTTATGCACAAGCCTTCTGGCATCCATTGATTGCTCTTGTTAGCACAAGATGGCACTACTATATGGAGAGTGTTGTTTTGTTTTGAATTGTTTAAGAACCATAATATTGTTGTTCTTTAACATTTTGCACCTTTAACATGCATAATAAAATGAAAATTTAAATCAGTAAATGTGCATAATGTAAATGAGTTATTGGCATCAACTTTCATCCATTATTTCCAGAAATATATTTTTAACTTCAAGAGAGTGAAAAACATTGCATTTTTTGATATCAAAAAAGCAATGGCAGGATAGCTTTTTAAAAGAAATTTTTAATGTTGATAATACCCTTGCTAAATGCTATATTTGGTGAATATATAAAATCCTTTAAGTAAATGATACATCATTCTTACTAGTATGCTGATTGTTAGATTCCAAATTAAATTGTTACTATCTTTTTTCTCAATTCTAATTTTACTGGTCCAAATAATAAATTAAAAGCCTTAGTTAATACAATAGTCCTACATTTAAACCCCATTTCCTTTGTGTCTGTTCCTTAATTCTTTCATGCTTTTTAAATGTTCAAAATATCTAATTTGGCCCAAAAAAGTATATCCCACAACATATATCTCAAACTTTTCACTATTTCCGTTTAATATAATAATCATTGTTTTCTTCATCACTTAGTTTCATTCCAAAATTCCACAACACTTCCTCAACACTATTATCATTATTTGAAATCTCTACATTTCAAGACAAACCTCAGGCTCAAAGCACTCATAGATATATGATATCTTTCTTACCAGTGGGAAAGGTTGTATAATAATACTATAATTTTTTTTTACTATAATATTTTTGTTTTATGACCACAAACTAAGGTTATGTTAAAGCACTTTTCCTACATCTAGATAGCAATTTACTAAGACTGGATAGATAACTGGATGAATTACGGGTCAATCCATTTAGACAATCTTATGCTGCTTATTAGAAAATATTCATATATCTGAAAAGGACATATGAAGACCAATCATGATAGTCAAAAGCATTGATTATTATAACATCGTGGTGTCATTCAATATAGATTCTGTGCATACATATCATCTTTGTTTGATACTTAATATAAAATAAATATTTTTAATATTACAACTTGTTTTCTTTACTCACAGTCATTAGTGCAAACATTTATTTAACTATAAGACAGAGGTTACCACTGCCTAAGACATCTTTAAGTAGAAATAATAGTAAAAGATGTGGATGGAGAGTGAATGATCAGAATAAGTTAGAAGAATATAATATACAAGTTGAAGAAACCATGGAAGTGTTAATTGGAGATGAGTATAAGGACTGGTGTGATGAAATAGTGGCAAATACATTTTAGGTGAAAATATTCAGAAAAAAAAAAAGAGAGAGAGTAAAAGTGTAAAAGAGAGGAAAAAAAGCATGCAGAGAAAGTGAAAAAGATATTAATGCTAAATGAGAAAAGTACTTAGAAAAGAAGAAGTTGGCTAAAATAGATAATTATAGAGAGAGAATCAAATTGAATAGTAAATTGTGGAGGATATTAATAAAAGTGGAAGAGATGGACATAAAAAATTTTGGAATTACGTTAAAAGGGAAAATGTAGGAGGGAGAGAGAGAGATAGTATTACTAGATGATGAAATAATAGAGTGTAGCTCTAGAGAAGAATTAGAGAGAATCTTAAATAGTTATGTAATGGATATAGAAAAGTCATTAGATGTGAAGAACAGAATGATAAAAAAACATGAAAGCATATAGTAATGGGAATATTAGGTTTACAAAAAATGAATTAAATGAGGCAGGGAAGAAATTGAAAAGTGGAAAGGTAAGAAGTTTAGATGGATGTGCAGTAGAGATGGTAATGAATTTAGGGCATAGGGTAAAAGTAAAGCTATTATCATGTTTTAATAAGATGGCACAGAAGAGTTTTTCTGGGTAGTTGGAGTAATACAAGAATAAGATTGTTATTTAAAGGAAAGAGTAAAGATTATAGAAAGTTAAACAATTATCAGTTTTAAATAAAGTTTTCTCATAGGTGGTGGCTAGAAGAGTTGCAAAATGGATGGAAAGAAAATAATGTAGTGGGGAGAAATGCAATGATGTTTTAGATCAGATAGGTATATATAAGATAGTTTATTTGTAGTTACACAACTTATGGATATAAGTAGGAATTCAGGTAGATAGTTATATATGAGTTTTATAGATATAGAGAAGCCTCATGATAGAGTAAACAAATAAATTATGGATAAGTTTAGCAAATTTGGGAATGGATGAAGCTTTAGAAATAATTACTATCCATATCAATTAGGGGATATAGAATCAGTTAGTTAAAAATTGGGTGGGACTAAGGCAATGGTGCCCTATGCCACCTATTTTGTTTTTGCTGTATTTGAGTGAAATGGAGAGAGCAATAGAAAGACTAGAAAGAGTGATAGAGATATCATTAATAGGTGGCAAGGGAGTATATACTTTTGGGGGGGGGGTTTGCAGATGATGTCTTTTTGTGCGCAGAAAGCAGGGAAGATATAAGAGTTATGCTGAGGACATGCACAAGGGTGGTTAAAGAGATGGGGATCAAATTTAGTGAAGAAAAATCAAATATAATGATGGTTAATACTGGGGAAAGAGAAGACGAAGATTTTTTATTGGGGGATATAAAGTGTGGTGAATAAACATAGTTATTTGGGAACCATCTTAAGTAATCAGAAAAATTGCTTGGATGAATGGGAGAAAAAAATTGATAAATGAAGCAAAGTAAAGAAAGGGATTGATAAAGAAATTAACAGTGTTTTTATATAATAAATATGACATAGTTAGAATTATATGGAAGGAAGTGCAGTAGCAGGTTTAACATATGGTAATAATGTGTTATGTGTTACTAAAGGGGTATTAGATTACTTGGAAAAAGTACAAAGAGAAGTAGGAAGACATGCATTAGATGTAGATGTGTGAATGACAAAGGATGCAAATCAAGGAGAAATGGGATGGTCAAGTTTTTATATGAGAGATGTGAAAAGCAAAATGAAAATGTTCAGTAGATTGCATTTTATGGATAATAAAAGAATAGCCAAAATAGTATTTAATTGGGTTATGAATAAAGGTCCGGTAACAAGATGGGTGAGAAAGGTAATGCGGTATGCAGAAGATTTGGATAAAGAATTTTTGTCAGTATGCTTGTACAAAAAGTGGGGTAACTGCATTAAAATTGTTGAATGTTATAGTGGTAAGGAATGGGATAGAAGAATAGATGCATTAATAAAGAATAGGGAGTTGGAGAGGATGGACAAGTAGTATGGAGAGTAAAAAGAGTTTAAATATATATAGAAATAAACAGAATATTGGGTGAGAGTTAATTTATGCCAATGGCAAGGAAAGTAGTTTACTGTTTAATGCTCGAACGGGATCTTTAGCAACAGGGGATTATACACATAAACGGAAAAACGTGGATGATTTAGTCTGCAAATTATATAAGGAAGGCATAGAAAATATTAGGCATCTGTTAATTGAATGTAAATGCTTGAAAGCAGAAAGGATACAAATAATAAAGTTGTGGAAGAATAAATATAACGAAAATGATTATACAAAAAGTGGGTTATTGATTTTTATGCTGGATTTGGGAAAAGATAAGGTGGAGTTAGATATAAAGGGCCATGGAGTTGACAAAGATTATGTTGTGGAAATGGGATGAAGTAGGATATGGGAAAACATAGAGTGGGGAATGAAAAGGGAAGGTATAATGGCTAACAGATTTCTCTGGGCATTTTTGCTGAGAGATTCCTGACTCCGCATAAGGAGAAGTCCAGTGCAATCACATCAAGTAAGTTTGAAATAAGAATTAAATTCAATGATCTAATAAAAATGTAAAACGGCTATAAAAAAAAATGAAATTAAGTCAATATTACTTTCAAAATATAAAACCATCTTTAAAAGGTAATAAATGAAGATCCACTATAAGACTCTATCCTCATTAATAGTGCAAGCCAGAATAACCAATTCTAAATTTCTGAGTCTTTTGATGATAAATACTGAATAATTAGCTAGTTGTGTAAAGTTCCATCTGGATTTAAACTTCTCTTTAAATCTTAGGCACAGAAAATAAAAATGATAAACCTTTTATTGCATTTTTACTTGGGGCTGTAATTACATTTTCCGATACAAGAGATGAAAAGGCATAATGTGTAGATTAATCTACAAATGTGTCACAGGTGAAGAATAGTTCGTTTTTGTTTTGTTTTTTATCTGAAATGCAATCGTGGTGCAAAAATAGTATATACATCTTTTATATCCGGGTCTGCATTCAAATGTTAAAAAGCTAGACTATTTTATCAAATGGTTTAGAATTTTCATTTCAAGCAATTGACCCATATTCCATTATTGGTTGGTAAATGAGTATCTAGCTATTCTTTGCCAAATAAAAAAAAAAAGTTCAAACTCTCAACAATCAATAGGTCTATGGCTTTTTTCTTAATTATTCCTATTGGGAAAGGGTGTGCCCTGTAATGATCTAACTAAAGGTTTTTATAGTTACTTTTCCCTATATATATATACAAGTAAAAATGAGAAACTTATTGAGCTAGAAGTTTGAAAAATATTAAATTATATGAAAGACAAAGTATATGCTTGTTTTTTGTTTTTTTTTAATTAGGATTATTATTAATAATAATGAGTTTCCTGCTGCTGAAATATAAATAAATTTGGATCAGAATACTGCCAGTGGCGAATCTAAACAATAATGGGGACAACAAAAATCAAACAAATTTGAAAAGTAAAAAAAATGCTTCATATAATTTAACAAAATTACCTTTTATTAAAGTCGTTAGACAATATGGTATAATGATTGCTACATCTATCTTCCAAGACACACGATTTAGAGTATTCAAACCTGGTAAAACTTTAATACTTCCTAAGAGATTGAGGACTTATGAATAAGCTTAGGATTTTTCTTTTAGATAGTCAGCCGCAGTCAACTTATGGAATTATTGTTAAGTAAATGGATATCTACGGATTCCTAGCTGAAAAGTAAATGTTTTCAGAAAGAACGTTCAGACATTTAAAAACTATAATGAGATTAAAATATGATTTCAACTTTCACCATGCTTCTATGACCGCATTTAAAAGTTGACACTGAACGTTGAGGATTTTGTTTAAAGTAATAAAAATTTGTACAATAAAAAAAAAAGGGGGGGGGGGCTTGATTACAGTGAAAATTGTTTTTGCTTATTTGCATTTTCTTTTTCTTTAATTAGTAGACTAAGAAAGTTTAACTTCTTATAAAACATAATTATTTTAATTTAATAACTTGAGATTTAACAAGAAATTAATTATTAAAATTTTTACAAGCTCCATTATAATATTCCATAAAGGATTTACGTTTAATGTTTAAAAAAAAGGCAAAAAATAGGGAACTCCGAAAGGTTTTCTTTGGTGAAGAATCATACATAAGCATTGGAACCTATAATTACTTTCTAATCCCTGAACGTGGGGTGATTTATCAGTTCTTTCGTATATCTCAATTTTGCTTCAATAATTGTATGTGTGTGTGCGTGCGTGCACATAATGAAGTCAGCTGGAATGAGATTTTTTTTTTTCTTTTTAAGATCGGAAAATGATCTAGATACTTTTTTTTTTTCCATGTGTCAAAGCATTGGCCGGAAAGCGAACCCGGAAACCCGGGACAACTGCTTGTAAGGCAGCTGTGCGGACCACTCGACCATCAACGCTTGAACTTTTTGCTTTCAGCAAGCTACTTTTTTCAATTTTGTTAGCTCAGATATGTATGTGTGCATGATAAAGCAAACTCTACTATATTTCGAAATTTAGTTCATCTTTATTTGTTATTATTTTAAAGAACTCTGAAATCATTTACCTGAAAAGAATAACCTGAATAATACATGAATGAGCAGGTGGAACAATAAGGCTGAAAGCATACTCAGATGAACAAACGAGAACTGAATTGATGACTAATTTATTGTACAGAACGTTAACCAATTCTTCCATTAAATGCTTAACGAATAAATAAATTTAATAAAATCTATTTCTCTTATATGTTTCCTAATGCATTGTACATTTATGCGACGAAGGGGAAAAATCAACAAGATGTATTTATTAAATATTTAATACCTTCAATAAACTTTAAAAAAAAAAAATTGAGGATTGGATTAAAGTGTTTCCTAAAACTTTAGCAATTAAGTAAATACATTTATTTATCTTTATATGCGTTTAATCACTACATTTATTTATTTATTTAATTATAATCGTTCGATAACAAATACATTACATAAATGCGCTTTTGCTGGATTCTTATATAACTAAATGGCATTCTACATTTAAATTTCAATAGATCGTTTTTTGTTGTTAAAATAATAACTGTCCGAAAAGAGATGGACTGGTTAATTAGGCAATAGCAATACAACATAAACGTTAGCATGTGATCATCATTACTCATAGTTTTCCTATTCCTTAGCCCAAGTTATTATTGCATCTTAATAATTACAAGGAAAACGATGATAAATAACAATTGGCTCAATGCCCACAGCAATATGGCAATTGCAACTTCTGAGAATGTTATTATATTTTTACAAATCAGTGCATTGAAATCAATATGTTCAATTCATATTACAATGGAACCGTTATCTTCCATCTAAGAAAAGCAAGATATCTATTTACGGATTCTTATAGGATAGCTATGGATTGTAAAAAAAAAAAAACATTATTTCTCAACTGAAAAAACTTCAAGATTCATTCACCTGGATTTCTAACTCCAGGCAGTAAGCATAGTAGGTGAGCTCACCTGCGTGTAATCATTATTATCAAATACAATGTAACCTTTAATAATACCTTTACACCAGCAAAATGAATACATTATCTTATATATAATTAAACCTTTATTAGTTCTAACACGAGTTATACTTAAGTTGCAAATTGCTCATATATAAATTTTATTATTACCAGTTATTTGCCTGAGACAATTTCACAAATATCCCTAATCTTCAGATTTTAATAACTAATGTTGCCCTTCCTGTTTCTCTTTCAATATCTTTCTTCTTCTTTTCCTTATACTTTTTACTGATTCTAATATATTCTTACATCTCTATCTCTAAAAACGTAGAAAACCAATCTAAAATATAAAAAACTCCAAAACAAGTGCTTTATTATCGACTTTAATGTTTTATTCACATAATAAATATTTTGACTATTTCAATCAATTATCTTCAGCATACAGAATTGGCACAAAGTAATGAATGCACCAAACTACAATTGTGTTTTCATCTTATAATTAGAGCATAACATTTATTGAAGCAACACTTAACCTGGGATCACTGTTTTATAAATGGAAAACAACTCTAGATAATGCATGATCAATAATTAAATAGCAATGAATCAGCTATTTAAAACTTCTCAGCCATCTGAAAATTTTCCAACTTTCACTTGCATTGTGTGTATGCCTGACACCTGCATCTAACAGCTATTGACTCTTAACGTGCAAGTTGAATTGTGTATAAGCACAAAATATTTATATCACAAATATATAAAGTGTATGATTCTTAATCTGTCCATACAGATACAGATAGAGTAACTAGTAAAAGTGATTTATGACCTAATGGTGATAACTAACGATCAGTTTAAACAGGCAAAATTCTCCATACAGTAGTGCCACCCTGTGACAACCAGAGTAATCAATGGATGCCAGAAGGCTTGTGCATAAAATCCCTATCTGTTGCCTACTCATCCAATATCCCCAGACTAGTTTCTAGCTTGTGGCCTTTGTCAGTGAAAAGCCTTGGATCTTAGAGCACTGCACCTAGATCTTAGGACTATGTGATGTTTAGTGGTTTAATGATCAGTTTGCCAATGCTTACCACCATTTTAATGCAATTTACTTAATCATCTCAATATCAGAGACATTACGTATTCATACAAGATCATTCCAAGTTTTACAATTACCTAAGATTTACTTCCAAACATCTCTTCCAATCCTTCTTAGTACTATACTAGATTACATAAACTTCTCAGTATAATTCCTTGTCATTCAGATGTTTTTAGGTTTTCTCCATATTTCGTATAATCAACATATACAATAAGAATTTTATGAATAATAATAATATCCATTTTGATTTTAATCAATTCCACAAAGTACTAAAACCAGAATACAATTTGTGATCTCATTATACAAACCATCTGTCATAACTTTTTCCCCAAAATTTATTCCTTTTCTTCAAACCTCTATATCCTTTGTTTAATGATAAGGTTTTTTATTATTATTATTATTATTATTATTATGATGTGTACTCTGTAATTGATCGTTGATTGGTATTGTGCACTTTAAGTAAAATCGAATTGAATTTCAAATGGCATAGTAAGTTTAAATAAGTGCTTTAAATTATAATAATATTGATATTGTTTAAATGATTGACATGTGCACTTAAATATAATTAATATGACTGTTAATGGAAGTTGGAATAAATTCTTTAAAAATAGATAAATAAATTAATTACACAAATTCTTGTAAAATTTTGATTTATTCCTGAATCAACTTCTAAAAATAATATTTCAAATATTTAATTTGTCATCCTTCATGTCCTTCCATTTAAAATGTATTCCCTCCAAGATCCACATTTGTTACTCATTTATTTTATCTTAGCCGAGAGATCCTCGCAGCCACCTTGCAAGCAAGTAGTTGGTTCTTGTGGGTTTGCATCCCGGCAGATGCTATGACATAGAATATATATATATATAGAGAGAGAGAATTTATTATCCAAATTCCTAATAAAAATTTATTTATATTTGCTTGTTAAAAAGCCCTACAAATTATTTCTTTAATATCCATACTTTGTGCACTTTTTTTTTTTGACAGGTCCCAGCTATTGGTAATATTTATAGCTTTTTCTTTTAATAACTAAACCTTTATTCTTCATATATATATTTTTTAATATTTCTTACTAATACAAGTTTGAAAATGAAAATATTCTTAAAAATAATACTTCAGTTTAGCAAATATAGAAAAAAAAGTAATGAACTGAGATATTTAATGGGGACAATAATTTATTATTATTATTCTGGATGACAGAAACATATTGGAAGTGAAATTAAATTAATTTAAGCTCCATTTCTATTAATAAAATGAATTTAAAAATTTTAAATTCTACTTAAAATTTAAAATAATAATAATGATGTTATTTGAAGTGCTTTTTTTAAAATCAATGACAACTTATTGTTATGCTTATTACACTTTCCTCTTCTTGATTTTTTTCTTTAAAATCAAATATATTCAAATAAAATCTTTATCTAAACATTATAGAGTTATTAATATATATGTATATTCATTTAATTTTACAAAAGTAGGAATAAATTTATATACAAACAACAGTGTACAATTTTCAATTTTTTAACAAAAGGTGAGTCATACAAGTGTAATGATTATTTTGAAAACTAAGACCCTTCTATTGAAAGCATATTCAGTGATTTTGAAAATCCATTCCCTGTATTTTGCTGCACTGAGATACACATTATAGCTTCTCCTTTCTTGGAATCAGAAAATCTCTCAGCCACTATGCCCAGAGAAACCTGTTAGCCACCTTACTTTCCCTTTACATTCCCCACCCTAAGTTTTCCCCATATTCTTCTCTATCCTTCATCCCATTTCCACAACATCACCTTTGTTCACTCTATGGCCTTTAGATCCAAATCCCACATATTTTTCCAAACCTAGTATAAAAACCAATAACCCACTTTCTGTATAATCACTTTGTTTATATTGAACCTCCCACAACTTCATTATTTGTACCCTTTCTGTTTATAAGCATTTACATTCAAATAACAGATGCCTAATACTTTCCATGCCTTCCTTACATAACTTGGAGACTAAATGACTAACATTTCTCCATTTATATGTGTATGTGATGTGATGTACTGTAGCTTCTTCTTAAATGAAGTCAAGAATCTCTCAGCAATTATGGCCAGAGAAACCGGTTAGCTACTTTATTTTACATTCCCTAGTCTAAGTTTTCCCATATGTTCATACTCTTAAACCATATAATAGCGACATCTAGAGGATTTTAACTAAAATTAATAAACAATAGTTCAAGTTTTGATTTTCAATTTAAAAACAATACTGGGAAACATTGTGAATAACCACAATTGAGCCACTTTAAACTGACTGATTCCAGTGCCACAGAGCAACACGCAAGACTGGAGTTTATTTACAGACAAATTAAGCATCTCATAAAAAATTCAGTGGAAAACAAAAAACTGACATAACATGTAAATCTTCTCATGACTCTAAACTCATTCTATTCTGATTGACTTATAAATTAATAAATAAATGCACTATATATTAATTCTAATCTGCACATATGTATAAATTAATTTGTAGAAAAAAAAAATATTGTGGAAGAGGAAAATGAGATAATTCACGAACTATGATTCAGATTTATTTTAACAACCATAACAGTGAATAAAATAAACATAAATTGAGTTTCCGTGTAATAAAGGGCAGATTAAAGAAAGGTATTTAAATCTAGGGGCTAGGGAAACAATTATTACATGTCAAGAGTAAGTTTTGACACTTATCCTTGCATCACTTCAATAAGAACAAAAAAAGCACTTCATTAAGCCATAGATGACAGAGTATCTACACCTATGTGAATATTAGCCATACTCATCATTTTAAAAGTGATTTTTTTTTTTAAATCTAACAAACAGATGCAAAGTACTTCTCCATAAATATCAGCTCAAGGATTAAATCACAAAAGAAAAAAAATAGAGTCAATATGCACTAATGATTAATCATGCTTGCAGCTTAATTCCACCCCCCACCCCCATGTTTCGTAGCATCCGCCGGGAAGCGAACCCGGGACAACTGCTTGTAAGGCAGCTTTGCTGACCACTCGACCACCAACACTTGACAAAGCAGCTTAACTTTTTCAGCCATTTTAACCATTAAACAAAAACACCAAAGTACAGATATTCTTCTCGATAGTCTTCGATGTGTGTTTATATATATATGTAAAAAAATAAAATAAACCAGCCTTTAAATATCTATAACAAGGCAAGGCCTCTCCAATAGTCCTTAAAAAAAAAGGAACAGTGAGTGTAAGAGGTTTTTCTTTGTACTCGAATCTTTATAACAGTAGATAAAAATAATTAAATATACATTTATCAATCATTAACTGAATGGTTAGCAGGATTGCTTAACTGGAAAAAAAAAATTCAAATTTTACCAAGCGTGACTTTGAATCCTAGACCAGGGATGTGTGGCTAATCCTTCCCTGCATTTACAGTACATATATTATTATAAGGACTTAAGACTTTCAAACTCCCCACAGCCATTCAATCCATCTTATACAATTGATACACATGACCATGTACATGTGAAAAAGATCAATGATCTCCAATATACATATTTTGTGCTAAAACAGCACGCATCAGTTGGTCCAGATCACTATCTCCCACACATTTATACAATCTTGTGTTGAACCAGCACTCATCAGTTGGTCCAGATCATCTCCCACACATATATACAATCAAACTGAGCAGTGATTGTATATATATGTGGGAGTTGTGATTGTATATATGGGTGGGAGATGGTGATTTGGACCAAATGATGAGTGCTGGTTCAGCACAAAATACTTATATTGATTATATGTATCAGTTATATAAGATGGATTGAATGACTGGGAATTTGAAAATCTGAGTTCAAGCTCTTTATAATTACATTAACTTTGGTATATATAGTATACATGTATTTAAATATTACATATTCAGCCCGTATTCTGTCCATCCCTCTTCTGTATAATTAAATTGACATATTAAGGTCCTATGTGTGAGGGGTCAGGTCAACATGGATATGACAATAATATTGGCATCAACAAGTGCTTTGAGCGTTTGGAGAGTGAAGAAGATTGAAGCTTGTCCATTAAAGTTTGAAGATTTGCTATCTTAATATAAACTGAGCAGTGATTGTATATATGTGTGGGAGATATTGGAAATTACTGAATTTTTTCACATGTATGTGGTCATGTGTATCAGTTATATAAAATGGAATGAATGGATGTGGGAAGTTTGAAACTTTGAGTTCAAGTCCTTATAATTACATTAAATTTGGTATAGATACTATACATGTATTTAAATAGTATATATATATATTAGCAAAAAACGTAATTCTAAAAACCAGCAATAATTATAAAAGTAAATCGTGCTTATCTCTCTAAAAAATTTAATCAAGTTTAAATTGAGAATAAAAACAAAATAAGTTTTCACTACGATGGAATTAAAAACCCTCCAGCTAATGCCATTACTCTTTTACAATTACACCTACGTGGCTCCGAATAACTAGCGGATGATTTGCAATCAGACGTTAGGAATTGCTTTTGGCAAGTTGTTTGGTTTCACTGGTGCCATTTATAAATTTAAGACACAATGATTGCATAAATCTAATCCTCACCTTTACATTATTTTCAAATTTATTATATATGGTATTTTAGACAAGGCAATTAATGTTGAATTATACATTGAGGATTTGCTATCTCGATAAAATTGTTTTAGTATAGAACTAAAGTGAAGAAATTCTTTCCAAGTAGAGAAAATGTAATGCAATAAATAAATTAATAAACTTATAGAGTAAATCAATAAGTTCACTGCAAACAAATAATATTTAAACAAACTACTTACACATAGATATTTGCAATCAAATTTAAATACTGCTATAGATCAAAATTAACAGACTAGTAATGTGGGTCTAAATATTGAGTTGTTAGAGTAAATCGCGTTAAGAGACCAATTGACAAGAACGGGTAGACTTTTATCAAGAAGATCGATTAAATGTTATTGTATGCTCGTAATATTATTGCCTCCTTCCTTTAAACTTAACACATATATAAAAAATGTTTTTGGCAAAATCAAAAGTTTATTTATATATACAATAAAAAATTCAGATGTTTTGAAATCAAGAAAACCTCTCTTATTTACTGTCTTTTGTTATTGTGGTACTCCTAAACTTATTTTTGACTCTTTAACTGAACGATATTCTACCTATTCATAAATTTTCAATATACATATAAGAATAATTATTGAATGAGGTTTATTGTTCCAGAGCTCAGGGAAATAATTTGGGCTATGACTCATATGGACGTTGAGTTCCAAAGTCTGCTTACTTTATCACTGATCACATTCTCTATACTTTGAAATAATATGTAAAGGTACAGAGTTGCAGACTTGCAACTAAATAAATAGATTACAGAATCGATTCTCACTATTAATATCAGTCGGAGGAGGGTGGGGGTGAATGATAACGGCTCAATCTGTAAATGAAAGTGTTTTGTGCATCAGGTGACTTCCCAATCAATTACACATAAATATTTAAAAATAATCTGTTGATAATCAACTATCATCTACGGCTCAATACAGATATTAGTAAAAAGATTGTAACTTAAATTACATGCCTTACTTTTTAAAATACCCAAATCTTTAGGTATAGATAAAATAAAAAAAAATCTAAAAATCTCTGGTTCCAGAGTTTTATCCCCTTATTGTAATCTCAGACTCTACTGCTAAGAAAAAAAAATCAAACTAACAGGATGCTCTTTGCAAAAAAACTTATTAATTTATAGATATTTATCACCTACCGCCCCCCCCCCTTTTTTTTGTTTAAAAAAATGCATGTAGAAAGTAACTTTTTTATTGTGAAATGTTAAAAATTATATTTCATAATTTTGTTTAAATAATATAAGTTTTTGAATGATAGATATTCAAATAAGAACACCAAATAATTATATTAAAATATAAAGACTTCGATGTTGTTAAAAGCAAAATATGTAGTCAATTTTGTTTAAATTAAGAACAATAGTGTTGGGAAGTTGTATATGTAACAAGGCCTGGGCTACCTGTATGGGATTGCTTTAGTCAAAATGAATTGTAAGAGCAGTCCTCGGGAGTTCAGAAGAAGTTCGAGTACCATCTGTGTCAATATAAAATAAAATATAAATATCCTTATAAAAAAGTGATAGAAGAGAAACATAGTAAATGTTTGAATTATAGAATGAGTTTACAATCAATGGATGAAAAAATGGAACCTAGTTGTTTTGCAAAAGGAGGTCAAGGCTATTGCTGATATTTCTTTCAAATTAACATCCACCAATATGTTATATGCTTTCTGCCATACTTATTTTTATTCATGATTTTATGCTGCATCTAAAAATTATGTATCTTAACAATGGTGGTGTTTACTAACCAGAAGTTAGAGAATATCAAGAATTCATAAACTCAAAATTCTTAAAATATATCAATTGAAAAAATAAATAAAAGTAACTTTGCTTAGTATACACTCTCTGTCTGAATCAAGGCACAATTCCACAGGCAAGACTGCACCCTGCTTAGTACACAAGGATAGATCAATACATAGACAACTTTTAGAGTTAATTCATGGTAAGAATGATGACTAACAAGTTAGAAATTCTTGAATTGATTCTCAGTCAGGAAAATGAGAAAGCAATTATTTGGTGAGGAAATATATTTGCCAATTTGATTCTATATCTTGACTTACCAAACAAATAATAATTCAATGCATAGAATTGTGAGTGAAGATAATGATAATATCACTACTATACAGTGTCCATCAGAGAATAAAACTAACTCTAACATTTCAATTCAATTATAGAGACCAGAACAAAATTATAGATCAAAATAATAAAAAGAACAATTTCTCCCACTTTCAGAAGATCTATTGTTTTGGAATTTGAATAGAAATTACTCACATTCAAATAAATGATTTAAAAACCTTCTTCCCTTGCAGCTCTAAACAAAATGTATATTAGTATTTTCCAAACAGTAGGAAATAAGTCACTAAAGCACTGTCATCAAATTGATAATCATTAGAAATGATTTTGCCACTCCATGCCATTCTTAGAACCTAATATTTTCTAGCTTCTCGATATTAAGATCTACATCATAAACTTTAACGAGCATCTCACATCAAATACCAGTTATTATTAAAGTTTCTAATAGATCCCTGAATATGAGAAGTAAAAGAAATTAAAATTGGTTCCTTAAGTAGCCAGCTCAGTAGCACAATAGGAAGCTGAAAATTATTGGATCCCTGTTTGAAAAAGTTAGAAGATTAAGTGGGCATTTCAATTCAAACAATTGGAAAATAAGTCCACCATCCATTTCTTTATATGTATCTTAATATTACCATCTGACAAATACATTTTGCAATAGATTGTGATTATCGTAGTATCAATAGAAACACAACTATTTTCCTGAGTCATCGATGTACATATCATAACTAATTATAGGTGTTAATGCCAACAGTTTATTTTAGAACTATTAGCCTTCTAGAATAGTAAATAAGTCTTAAGTGCATATATTCATCTAAGAGACACCTTTTATTGATATTTGCCCTCAAGCTAATAGTCTAAAAATGTCAAGCATCTTAAGATTTTGGACCCAATTACAGGCATCTATATAGATAGATGTTGGTCTATTTCTGCAAACTAATTACAAGCACCATTGAACTTTTTGGAGAAAAGATTAGATATATTAAATAACCTACTCCTCTTAGCTTATGTTTAATCTGCACTTGATTATACCAATTAATTAACACTTCATAGCAACGTGATTGATTGATGAGTAACAGAAGGTAATCTCAAACATCCTAGGATTAGTTTCTAGTTATTGCTAGCAGTGTCAATGGGTTAATAGATTAAATATAAACTGTGATTCTGCTTGTAATATTCCTGAGTTGTACTGCACCGATCTTTTTAGGAAACTCTCAGTATGAATAGCAAACAAGTCTCCCCTACATCAAATCTCTATTTACACAAATACATGTTTTAATTTAATCAACTGCAAATTCTTAATTTATATCTGTAATGACACAAACATTTCCATGATATTTCAAGCGTTTCTATATTGTTTTCTTACTCTTTGATCAATCTATCTTTATACATTTGGGAAATTTATCATCCCTTTCTATATGTACGTATAGGTTTTTATTTTCTTTCTTTTAGTAGAAGTACTTTTTAAAATGAATCAACTCTAATTATTAAATCTAATTTTTTATTGCAAAAAAAAAAGACTGATAATTATATATAATTACATATATAAATTTACTTTCTTTTTTTTTTTTTTTAACTTCTTCCTGTGGGCCATGTATTACGTAACAAGGATAATAAAAAATATATATATGATAATGACCTTAACCATGACTTCTCTATTAAAAAAATTTTAAAAACTATCTATAGGGGTTATTATTTTGGAACCATCAAATTCTGAGAAAATTGAATTACGGTCTTTGTGTGTGTGTTCATCTTCGTATGAATCCACATTTATTTTGATTCAAATCCAGGTTAAAAAAAACTAGTCGCCCCCCCCCCCCCGAGTAACTGAGAATTTATAAACGAACAGATTTTTTTTTCCCTAGAAAGATAACCCCTAGGCAACTAGTTAGACATCTAATATTTGATCAGTAAATAACTAACTATCTATTGTTATTTCAAGGCCTTGACCGTAAATGAAAATGATGATAAAATAAAACAGTTTTCACTAGTGGTGAGCAAAGTGATACATCTCTAATCTATATATATATTTTTCGTATGCCAAATGCGTTGACCGGAAAACGAACCCGGGTTAGCTGCTCGGAAGGTAACTGTGCTAACCGCAAGGTCACCAACGCTTGACATGGTCTATAATCTTATTTATGTTTTTTTTGTCTATATATACACAAAGAAAATATGCGTGCACATAAGGATAAACAAATATGTTTTAAGTTAATAATACCTCGTAATATATATATAACTAACTACAAAATTAACTAATTTGGCCAAAACGTCCAATTTTCCAAATCATAACTTTAATGATCACAATATTATATTCGATTTAATCAGGAAGATAAATGATAACTGGACAAACTAATGATAACAAATTATATTACGTTTTCATCACTCCAATGTTAGTCAACAAAAATAAAACATTTGTACTATTTAAATATATAGAAACGGGGATGGGAGAATAATTTAACTCATAACTAAAATTACAGAAATATAAGCAGACATAAAAACTAGAAATACCATTTAGATACAAAAATTTTAAATGTGAGTATATGATAGTAAGAGTCATCATCATCATTTTCAATTATTATTGATCCACTACAGAATAAAGTTCTCTCCACATTTAATATTGTTTCTCTGATCTCTAGGCTCTATTCTCCAAACCACACTGGCATATTTCCTCATTTTCAAACATCCATCTCATATGTGGTCTCTTTCTATATCTTTTATCAACACTTAGAATCCAGTTTACAATTTCAACTGTCTACCTATTATCATCCTTTCTAACAATATGGCCAAATTAGTTCCATTTCTTTCTTAATTCATTCAATAATGTCAATAATATCTGTTTGTTTTCTCTTCTATGTACTTTGTTACTGATTCCTTCTTGTTATTTCTACTACATTTCTTTCCATACTTTGTTAAATAGTCTAAAATCTCTGTGTTGTTATACTGTTAGGTGTCCACATAGTTGATCCATATGTAAGAACTGATTAAAACACATTTATTAATAACTTTCTTTTTTCAAATATATAGGCACATTTCCTTCTAATATCATGTTATTTCTACCAAAAGCACTATGATTAATTTTATCTAATGTTTCTATTAGTATTAATAATCTGATCAAAATATTTGTAGTTGTTAAGTTCTTCTAATTCATCATTATCAATTATTATTTTCTTCTTTTGAGCAAATCCATTCAACATTAATTTATTTTCTTAGTATTTATCTTTAGTCCTACTTTCATCTAATAACTCTTGCAACATTTACTGAAACTCTGAAACATTACTTTATTTTGTTCTATAGCTTTTGTTGATGATTCACAATTATATTTTCATTTTGTTCAATTCTTCTAAATTGATCATTTATATATATATTTCATATTCGTTCTTTTCATCACACATTGTCTTGTCTTAATAGAAAATTTACTTATAAATTGCTGCTTTTTTATATCAGCTATCTTTATTGCAGTTCTTAATGATATAACAGTTCTCTTCCTATAGATTTCATTCAAATCTGAACCACGTTCAAAATCTATTAATATTTTAAAACAATTTGCAAGGGCTATAATTTAAATTCACTAAAAAGTGTCTGAAGATTAGGAATATCAATTGTGAATAATGTTCTTCTTAAAGTAATTTTTTTTTCTCTAGTTGTGCATTAAAAAGTATTTTACACTCCACTAATTAACGATCACTTCTTGTATTGAATTTATTAATAACATTACAATCTTGAAAAATATTATTTTCTGTTAGTCAAAATATAATCCAAGCATGTTATATTTTCATTTGAATGGCTTTCATGTTCATTTCCATTTAGCATTTTTTCTCAAAGAATGAATTCATAATGTATAATTTATCCTTTACTGCAAACACCACAAATCTGTGTTCTTTCTCATTTCTATTATCATAATCAAACATATGAACAGCACTTTAATCTTTCAATCATTGTCAATTCTAATATATTCGAGTCTCACATAACAATTTTGAAATGCTGTTTGATCTGATCAAAAGCCTTTTGCACCCTCATATAAAAATACTCTACTTCATCATAATAAAAACTTATTGGAGCATGCACCTGAATTATCTGCATTTGGTATCTTTCCACTCTGTCTGATACAACATTAATCTCCACAATATTGTTCTTTTATTCCATTTATGATTTCAATATTTGTACCTTTGTTGTTAAGTGCAAGTCCACTTTTTAAATCAACTGTCTCTTCACTTTTCTCACAATGTCCCATTTAATATTAGGAACGTTTTTATTTGAATTTATGCAATGAAGTTTGAAAATGATGTGCCAAAATATAGTCATCATCAAATAGCAGTGTGAATCCACGATCAGGGGACCTTCAGACACCAACCACTGCTTTGTCTGGTGAATCCTCTGGAAATAAAAACTATAATTTAATTTTGTTTGTCATGATTATATATCATTTAAAAAAAATTAATTCAGATATTCGTTCTACCTTCAAGAAAACTCAAGTCGTATTTTAGTAAGAACTGAGAAGAAAGATCATAGTGTTTCTTGGATCTTAAATTCAGAGGTAAAAGGCCAATAAACTCATCACATTAACTAATACACATTGGAGAACAATCCATCAATTTTTGTATAATACAGTATATATGAATAATCATATAATAATAACAGCTGCAATGACAAAAACATAAATGGATATTAGGAAATTTGCCTTGCTTGGTTCTCAAAGAAAAATCAAAGGGCTTTCTTTCAGTTAACAGTAAATTCTTTTCTGCAGACATTGAAAAAAAGCACAAATAAAAATTATCAACTAATGTTTTTACTTTGCTTGTATATTATACCAATTTATTTTATTTTACATGGTTTACTGAGTTGTTAATTGGTACAATATTCAATATTTTTGTAATAATAACTTTCATTTTATATTTGCCAATATGGTATTGAACACTTTTTAAAATGATCTTGAACCTGGACTAAATCAAGAATTACAATTTACATTACTTTTGATCAATTTAACAGAATAACCCTAAAATCCCAAATCTTTCAACTGATCTTATTTCTTGCAAGTAATTTTATAAAATATCAATGTCAACATCAATAAAGCATAACTGTTGTTTCACATGCATGCACATAAATTTATAGCGAGAATGCATTGATTATATATTATAATATGAACTAACAATTAGATTTATTTTTAAATTTACCCAAGTTTAACTAAATAAAATAATGAAAATTTAAATATATATATATATATAGTTTGATCACAAACTGAATATCAAAAATGAGAATCTGGTTTGTTAATTATAATTCAGGAACAAATAGATCAATGATAGAAACATTGTGACTCATATGCTGAATGCAGCTGCCCAATTACTTTCTATAACTTCCAGGCAATGTGGTATTGGTTTCACTGCTCCTATTTCTAAACTTTTATATTAATAATTTATAATAATATAGTATGTATTAATATTAGAATATTTTACTATGTAGATAGTTTAAAACTTTAAATGTTTAACTTTTAAATTGTGCCAGTATTTGATTTTTAAAAAATAATGCTTGGACATTTGATGACTTGGATTGCTCCTGCTAAAATTATTTCCACAAACAACTACTGTGGCGCCTAAATATTCAAAAATTATTAAAAAGTATTATTATTGAAGCACTTGCTCAAAGGGTGTCATTAGCATTCAGGCATTGCCTAAAGATAACATTTCATAGGAGTGTCAAAATTGCAAACCATCACTAGTTTAGTTTATAAGAATATATATGATAATGCTAAGACACGAAAATTATAAAAACCTCATATAATTTAACATTACACAGATAATGCTATTTTTTTTACTAAATATCAATTCTTAAACTCCTAAACATCACATAATCACCATCCTTTATGCTTACACAAGCTGTTTATGCAGTGGCAAAACTCTCCATGCAGAAGCACCATTCAATGCAAGCCAGAATAATCAATGGATGCAGGAAAGTGTGCACTAGATAAGGATTTTATACACAAACCTTCATGCATCCATTGATTACTTTGGCTTGCACTACGTGGCGTTACTATATGGAAAGTTTTGCCTCTGTGTAACTATCAATTCTTATATAAATTCTTATAATAAAATAATAAAAAATGTATAGAATTGTGTAGTCATTATATAAATGTTTACAAATTGTATAGAATTTGCCCGCCCCCCGCCCCCCAACAAGAATTCTAAAATGCATTTTTACTAAATGATAGTTTTCATCAAGAAAAACTGCTGAAGAATTAGCAAATGAATCTAAAATACGAGTCAGTCTCACAGTTGAAACAAATTGAGAAGACTAAGAAGAAAAAATAATTTATGAAACAAAAAATAATATAAATAAAATTTTGCAGGGGGGGGGGGATTAAAAACTTAAATGTGTTTCAATGCAACAGTAGATAAATCATTACAGATAAATCGTAATTTGATATTGATGGAATTGCAATCTTATGAAGAACTGAAGCTGTTTGTTCCTCTAATATAATCTAATGTTGATCCATAAAAAACTCTTGCATTAATTATGAATCAAAATTAAATTGAAATATACCCAAACTTAACCACGGCTAAGCGTATATAACTAACAATACCAGTATCTGATACAAGTGGTGGGAGAAAATTTTCTACATTGGAATAAATTAAAAATTATCAACCCAGAAAGTTAATAGGACTGGAAAGTTATTAATAGAATACAAAATGATACAAAATTTGAATTTAGTTACAGATTTTTCTTGCAAAAAGGTTTAAACAGTGCAAGAGGATATCCAAAATAACCAGAATTGTTCTCTGGAGTGTGAACATGTTGTAGTATATGCTTCTGCTAATAAATGCCTCTTGCACACACACACACACCATTCTGCCAACTATTATCATTGAGAGAAGTAGTGTTGTGGGATACTGGTTTTGATAAATATATCTCACTTATTTGTAGATTTTTGTAAATGGTTGAAAAGTTAGAACAATGTGAAATTCTGTTTTCTGTTAGAGAAAACAGTAGGGGGAAGTTATAATGTATGAAACAGTTTACAAGCAAACTGCTCTGGAGAAAATACAAGTTTACGGATGGTTTAATGGGTGTGTCAACTTACCATGTCCCACAAAAGCATGGTGAAGTCCAATGTCAAGATGATGCTGGTTTTTTGTTTGTAATGGCTGAAAAGTTAAAACAATATGAAATTCTGTTTTCTGCTAGGAAAAATGGCAGGGGAAGTTATAATGTACGAAACAGCTTACAAGCAAGCTACTCTGGAGAAAACACAAGTTTACAAGTAGTTTAATGAAAGTGTCAAATTTACCATATTCCACAAAAGTGTGGCGAGTAAAGTCCAATGTCAAAATGGTGCTGATTATTTATTTTTGGATGCAAACAACATTGCTTACTCAGAATTCATTTTAAAAAATCAGATGTTTTATTTACAAATTTTGAAAAGCTTGCATGATGCAATAAAATGGAGATATCCCAATTTTTGACAAATGCGGAGTGCACATTTTACCATGGCAATGCTTTCGTGTGGTAAAAATTTTAATTAAAAAAGTATGGACCAGCTTATACATCGGCCATATTCATCTGATCTTGCTCCATGTGAATTCTATTTATTTCCCTGAATGAAAAAATGCCTTAAAAGAAAAGGTTGTGCAGATTAAAAAATGGAGAAGGTGAGGGGGAATAACGGGAGCATTAAAAGGCATAACTTTGCAGGAATATTTCAAGACAACTTCAAAATGTGAAAAACTCATTTGGACCATTGCACTGCATCAAAAGGGCAATATTTCGAAAGAGATTCAATTTAAAACACCTAAAAATAAAAACAATTATTTATTACAAAATTCTGCTAACTCATATATAAACAGATAAACTTTTACTGTTGTTATTATTACTGTTTTCATCATTATATGAGATTTGTTTTAATATAAGTTTGTTTAAAACTTTATGCATTATTAATTATAACAATTACAGGGAAAAAATGTGAACTTTTATTTTTTTAAAAAAACTTTTATTTAAGTTAAAAACTCTGTTTGTTTAGGATAAATTTTATAACCAAGATTTAATGAGCTTCTATCAAATGAATTCCCTTCAATTTTTTTACGCAAATTAGAAATCACGGGCATTGCAAAAACACTTCAGATTGTTTTCCTGGTTTGTTAACTGTAATGGTGTTGGCAAACTGAATTTTTAATGTGTTGATATTGGTTCAGTGAATTTTCAGTGATGCACATAATGGAGTGGTAAATTTTTTAAATAATTTTATTGTTTAAAAAAGGTTTGCAATAAAAAGTATTAATGATCAATTAAAATAGAAATAAAAACAAATTATACTTTTAATTAATTGTAAAAGTTGCTTCTTTTAAAGTGAATGAAATTTTTATTTTCTCTTGATAGTAAAATTTCATTTTTTTTAACATTTCTTGCATAACAAATAGTATTGAATGAATTTTTAGTGCCTCACAAATTTCCTTTAAAATATTTCAGATACTGCAATATCATTTCTATTTTTCACTTTAAATAGGAATAATTACAAAAAATATCCAAATACTAAAAAATTAAATATATGTATAAAATATTTTATAATAAACATTTTATATACTGAGCACTAAAAAGCTAAAAAATAATTTTGTTTTCTTCAACTACAATCGTGATTCTTATATTTAACTTAAAATAAAACAATTATTTTTTGGCTTTTTAGTGCACAGTAAATAAAAGTTTATTATAAAATATTATATATATGTTATTACCTTTTAAAACTATAAAAAAAGTTGATCAAAATTTTTTTGTCAGTATATATTTTTTGCTAATACCAGTCATTAAAATTAAAATTAGCCAGGGAATGCATATATCTTCAACCCTGATTTGTCCAATCCATGTACTTGATGAATTTGGATTTTTTTCTACTACCTGCAGAACAAATCTTGAGTAGGTTTCAAGGTAATTATTACCTTGATCACTTTTACCAGCAGAAGAAATCAATCATATATCTAAATTTGGAAAAACTTACTAGTCTTACCCATGGATATTTCTATTTTTCTTTTTAAAAAAAAAAAGAGGGGAGGGGGGTAAATTGAATTTAAGTGTTTATTTTCACTTTTTTTTTTTTTTTTTTGTTTGGAATAAATGAATAATAGTCTATCTGAAACTCAAATTTTACTTATGTTTCATCTTTTTTTCTTTTTTTTTTTTTTGTAAGAAAAAAATAATATTTTGAAAAGTCAATCTTTTTTTTTAGTTTCAATCATCATTATTATTAAAGATGCAAAAATTAATCATCTTACATCTAATTTTCCATGAAAATAAACAAGGTTATTTATTATTAACATTTAATGATTTTTACCTGTCTATCTTTGAGGTAATTTGAAATTACTTTTACATTTTCAACTTACAATTTACAGATTGAATAAAAATAATCTTGGAGCTTTTAATGGCAAAATAGCATTCTAAAAAAATAATCCATACAAAATATGTATTAACAATAATATTTTTGCCTATATCAAAAAGTAATATTTTCAGCTTTTGAAGAAGTTTTAGGCTAATCATCATGCCAATTTACCAATGATGTCATTCTTAAAATCAAAATATGCATTCTACTGGCACACAAAAAAAATTATAAATAAAGGACATTTGTTTCCAGATAAAATGGTCTACAAGAGAGTGATAACATAAACTAATATGTCTTTGTATATATATTATTCAACTTATAATTCAGAATCTGGTGTTCAGATGTTTAAATTTGTGAATAGAGATTTCTTCTTTTCTTTATATGTTGCTCTCTTTTGATAACTTTCATTACATCATTTATAAATAAGTAATATTATAAAAATTTAACCAAAATACAAAATTAATTCGATTTTTTTTAAGTCCTTATGTATCAGTTATATCTAGAATTTAATAAGGATGATAAAAACAGTCTGATTCGACTGAGGTCACACAGATGATTTGATTGATTCTGGGCTTGATTACTAGGCTAAGAATCTCAACATGACAACTGACAAATTCCTTGCCAAGATTTTGAGTTGTACATTAAATAATTGTTCAAAGTTTGGAAAACAAGTTTTCAAAGTGAAGATTAAAAAACCTAATGTTTATAGCTTGAAAGATTTTTACTGGGACCAAAATTTTAAATTTCAGAAATAGTCAAATAATCATAGCCTATCAGTTCACATCCAAACACTTTTAATCAATGAGAAAACTGCATCCATAATTTAAAAAATTTGCAAGACCATTAATATATAAATATTAAAAACAACAACAAAAAATCTTATTTGTACTTTTCCAAGATGTAGCAGTCCTTTAAAAGTAATGGAAACAAAGAATCATAACCACAATACTTGTATTACAGTCCCCCCCCCCATACACACACATACAAGGATGACGGTTTTATTACATTGCAATTATATTTTTTTATTCTTCAGCAAGTGCATCAATTTATTTGACTAACCCAGAACAATAAAAATACTTATATATCAACCACTATTGAATGCCTAGCAAGACTGATTAATGTGATGGACTGATAGAAAAATATTGTTATATGTAATATAAAAAAATTTCATGCTTCACCTAGCCAAGATTTAAATGCTAAATCACGAATATGGCAGGTGAATGTATTAATCACTGTGATATGACACCTTTCTTATACAATCTCAGTCTATTTGCTTTTTCTATATTTACCCATCATATTTTCAAAATAATATATCGACAGTTTTGATTAAATTATTCAATTCTCAAAAATAAAAATTAAAGTAAAAATACTTATTTAATTAATATTCTTTTTTTTTTTTTGCTTTTATTCACTTTAATATTGATAAATCATTATTATTATTTTTTATTATCCAACATTTTTAATGAAATAAATTATAATGATAATAATTCATCCTTCGTGAAATAATATTTACATACATATTATTTTCTTTCTATATATCTATTGTGTGATATATATCACATATAAACACCCAGCTTTGAACTTATTGGTAAAATGGTGGGCTCAACGCTAAGAATTCAAGAAACGATTCTCAGCTAAATAGCATAAGGAGAAAAAAAAGAATTTGGTTCAGTCTGATTGAATATAATTATTATACATAATCTGGCCATAGAGTTTGAGCACCATATGACCTCCCGGGCAATTTAACTAAATGATTATTATTTAACTAACTCAGATTATACTACAACCTCTATCTAAAAACAGATACTCATTTACTGACCAATATAAGATGACTATCTACAAAATTCTACTCTGAATTTAATATGGAAAGCTAGCACAAGGTCTCAGTAAACAAACAGACTAACGGCAAAGAATAAAGTATATTTTGCAAAGAAAGATACGTTGATTTACAAGTGCTATTCAACACAGACAATAATAGCACACACATGTGGAGAATCAGATAAAAATATAGTTAATTAGTCAATTCTAAATTTGAGAAAAATATAAATGCAGGTAAGGTCTGCTACAATAAAACTTATGGAATGAACAAATTGTACAATGAACCCTTATTCTCACTAAAATGATCACGTGATGTTTATTAACATACACATCTAATAAATATTAGAACAGCAGTCACCTTTTATCATATAATGCTTAAATTAATAATTTAATTCATTTATCCGTTTATATGTACTTTAGAAATTAAAATATATGGCTTTTTTTTTTGCTACAGATGCAGAAGTTTTTTGGCCATAAGTTGAAAACTTGAATTAAAAAACAAATTTCCAAAAGAGAAAGCTATGACTGTTAATTAGCAAAAATGCCTACAAGCAAATTTCAATGGTAGATATAGGGTAATATGACACAAGACATTTCAAGGTCTTTCCGAAAAGCTGAATTAGCAAACAGATTAATATTGTGGTGGAAAAAATCCAGGCAAAATGTAATGTGAATTTTTATTAGCATAAATTTGTTTTTATTTTTAGATCATTTCACTTTTCGCTACGAGGCAGAAAAACAAATTAGAATTTTAAAAATGTCTAAATGAAAAAGCAAAAAAGTAGCTAAACTTCAGCAACCGATATGGTTAAATCAGTATTATATGAATTTTTAATTTTCATTAAAATTGAATTTTATATATATATTTTTCATTTTGTATTACGCTTTTACTATTTAAATAGTTTTGGAAAATAGCTTAGAATATTTTTTTTTTTAAAAAGTGTCATAGCATCGGCCAGGACGCGAACCCGCAACTCGGACAACTGCCTGCAAGTGCAAGGCAGTCGCGCTGACCTCTCGACCACCAATGCAAGACAAATAGCTTAGATTTAACATGTGGCCTGGAATGAATTACAATGTATGTTACAATGAATGAATAATATGAATTTTCAGAAATCAATTAATTTATAACAACAGATCCCTTTCTATATACAATATTTCTAAGTTTTCTGAAACTGTAATTCACTCTAATTACTTAAGTTTGAGTAGTTAGAATAAATCATCAATTGAAGGTTACATAAAATTACCACCTAGAGACCATTGATTGCACAAAATTATATTAGACGGCTCAGCAGTAAAGGTAATAGAATAAATATTACTGCTACTAAGAGAACATGTAACATGATGTTTTGTTAATATTTAAAAATTTCAATTGTACTAATAGTGCAATACATAGTTGAACATATATAACTTTTGACAAATACCTTACAAAACAGAATGTCTATTATCTGTTACAATTTCTACAATGATAGTATTCATTCAAATTTTGATGAGTTTTTTTCTTGCCTTATAAACTTGCTGCAAATGCTTTTAGTAGGCTGTGGTTATCATTTCAAAACTACAGGTGTCAGATTAAGAGTGTGACTAAAGCTAACTAATGAATATACCTTAGGAAGCAAGTGCAAAGCACATTCATTCACATTTTGTTATGAGTATGTGTACTAAACATATTAATATAGATATAATAAACTTTTTATACACATGGATATATATGTACATGTTTCTCCTGAGCAAAAGACTACAACTAATATAAAACAAAGCACTGATAATAAATTGTAATTATAAATAACTACAAAAACCCAGTTTTATGGTGATAGTCAAAATGGTAAATTATCTTCAATAATGATCAAGTTATGACATATTTGTTTGCACCTTATTGCCTGGATTTTGCCAACTCTTTCAGAAAAGAATTTAATGAACAGTACATATATGGAATTATATATAAAGTGCTTGATGAAAACAAAAGCTATGACTTGCACCAAAAGAAAATAAAAATTGTTCAAACTTAGCTTCCTAAAGATCAGAAATATGTGATAACATGAAAAAAAACAGCAGTCATCACTGTTATTGTAATTATTAAGTGCCACTAAGTCAATACGTATTTCTGGTGATCACACAAATTGCATTTCTCCTGGTTATCCTATCACTTATTTGATTTTTTATGCTGATCAAAGGAATATTCATTATGGTGATGATAGATTCTACTCACTTCATTAGTATATTCTTTCCCTGCCAATTTTTCAAGCACTATAAACTTTTCTAATGAAATAGATTACTCCCATAATGTGACTAAAGTAGAATAATTTCAACGTAATCTAATCTGATTGAGAGATCACTTGTCTGTTTTTCTTGTTCTCCGTGGCACACTCAAAAGTCTTCGGTGGTTCTATATCTCAATTTTTATTTTTCAGTGTCCAACTTTCATATCCATAGTTAATGAAAATATTATAGTTTGAATAATTCTGCAAGAATCTCTTTGACCACTAGACCCTTTAATATTAATAAATAATCCAAGAGGTAAAACTAGTAATCACTTCTATACCTTAATTACATCAATTTTGAAGTCACCTAGTGACTATCATTATGATTATTGTTTCTTTATATTTGGCAATAGTTTATTCTGTTCAATAACTTTGGTCTCACGGTCTTCTGTACTTTTAACTGCTTAGTGTTATTAGCAAATATAAAGTTGTATATGGTATTTGTTTCAATAATCCTGAATCCTCATCAGTCTCTTTCTCTAATCTGGATTCCCTCATTACATATTCAGTACACACGGTGAATAGATAAGGTGATAAAAAGCACTGGTGTCTAACTGTTTAATCTATATAAAAGTAGCAATTCCACTGTAGCTTGTTTTAACAATAATTTTAGCCCTGTATAGAAATTTCTCATAAAAACAATGAAACCTTTTGATATCCCAATTTTTATATGAATATATCATAATTTAACATTAATAATTGAACCAATGTCTTCCTAAAGAAAAAAGGAGCAATAGTTATATAAAAAAAGGACATATTGAGGAAACCAATACATCTTAATAATGTAATATTAAGTTTGTTTGAGCTTATGGTGGAGTTAAAAACTGAGATACTAGAAATGCTGAATAAATAAAAAAGTGGTAAAAGCAAACTACTATTGATGATAATGATTGTTGTGTATTGACATAGTACTCTGTTGCCAACTTTACATGTCTTTAACTAATGGACGTAACATAAATACATATACTTATATCTACGTAAAAATAATAAGATAAAAAAAAATTGCCACGATAAAACTACATAAAAATAATTAGAATGAAACTTAGTAAAACTATAAAAGATGTAATCAAAATCATTTTATTCATGGAAGAGGAAATAAGCACAGAAATACGAAGTCTAGTCTGTATTTTAATAGTAAATCATATAATAAATAAACTAGTTTACAATATTTATTTTTAAAAATGTATTTATATTTCAAACCTAAATAAAAAAAATTTAAAACGCCAACTTTAAAAAAAAAAAATCTATAAACGAACAAATAAATGGGGAAGTTAATGAAAATTTAAATCCGGTGATAAATAAATAATTATTTTTATTCCACGACGAACAGAGGAAATTACTAAAATAAATAAATTCAGTAGAAAATATTTATAATGAAAATACGAAATTTTTTTTTAAGTGCGATTATTTTAAAAAATAGAAAAAAATATACATATTTCCAACTTTTGGAATTAAATGACAATTAAAAACAACAATAGAAAAGTGATATGTATGAATTAAAACATGAGACAAGATTACTTTCAAGGAGTAAGTAAACACACGTTAAACTGATATTACAAATATAATAACATTTTTTTAGCAATAAAATATAAGTACAAATGTAAACAATACGCATAAACATTTTGTAAGACATGCAGACATACAATGTTTCTATTAAATATGCAATTTTAATTTATATTAATTAAGCAATTAGTTTAGAGGGAAACATAACTCACCTTGAGAGACATTGTCCAGTAGATGTACTGTGGGTTTACAAAGGGATGGAAATTGTTTTTTGTTTTTTTTAAAAAAAAAAAAAAAGATAAAAAATTATTACGAACAAGTGTGATTATCCACAAGCCAGAGAAAAAACAAAACAAAACAACCAATACATAAAAAAATAAAATAACATTAGAGACAATATATATATTCACAATTAAGTATTCAAATAGATGCAATTAAAACAAAACTACATAACAAGTATTTCATTAAAAAGCCGCATGCAAACATAGTTTATAACACAATTCATAAAGCAGCTCAAGAATATTATAAATTTACTATCTATTTTTTTTTTCTTTTACAATTTAAGTCATGAAAAGTCTTATAATATAAAAACAATTGTATATATATATATACAATAAACTTTCAGAATAAAGGCATCTTAGGATAGCGGGGGGAAGGTGTAAAGTATTGCTATTTTAATTTTTCCAATATTTAAAACAAATTTTTCAATCTAGAAAGTCATGAAAATTTTTGAGGGAAAATTGCCGTGAAAGACTAATAGATAAATAAAAATCCATAATACAAGTATCAGTGTGTTTCTTTGCATTTATTTAAACTACCTTATCTTTCAGAATTTCCACATATTTTCCTATTGTACTTAAATAATACTTTCCTGATAATATTTTAATATTTTCAAGATTAAGAGTGTGAGCATATCAGAATGTAACTTTTCAAGAATGTATATACTGTATTTCTAAACTGGCAAAATGCCAAAACCATATTAATTATACTTTATATATTTTTAAATATTAATGTACATTTATCTAGCAATCCACCCCCGCCCTTATATTTCACTTTATGTGATCGACTATCAAGAAAAAACAAGTCAACACCTTGCTATTTCCAAACAAAAATGCTAAGT
The DNA here is from genome assembly GCA_028023455.1 of Epiperipatus broadwayi. Taxonomy (NCBI): domain Eukaryota; kingdom Metazoa; phylum Onychophora; class Udeonychophora; order Euonychophora; family Peripatidae; genus Epiperipatus; species Epiperipatus broadwayi. Next base: position 693,068 of record JAQFVV010000058.1, on the reverse strand, counting down.
AAAAATGACCAGTAGTATGAATCATTTATATAAGATAATATTATGTTAAGACTTTATTGCATAGAAAGATCATTTATAACCTTAATTGGTTCCAAAACAAACAAAAAAAAGCTTAAAGATTGAATTTTCAATCAATGAAAGACAAATTTCCACAACAACAAAAATTAATAACATTTAATTGCTATTGTAGCGCAATATTCACTTAATAAATATTAACAATAATACACTCACAAGATGTATGGTTAATATTTGCTATATTGTGTATATATTTAAAAACCAAAGATATAGATTAACAGGATTCAGGCTGGTTGTGACATTGTTGTTCATTTTGAGACATTTTGGAATGATATGACGGTGCTGCGATCACTCCAGATTTTCTTTGCTATTTTGCAGTCAGCTATCAATAATGTTAGTTTGCTGATTTGCATTGTTTTTTTATAGTAGAAATTGGAACTAATTAATTTTTAAAAAAATCTGAAGATTTCAGTATCATACAAACCTCATACAAATATCACGCAAATTTCAAAGTCAATGGAGGCTGCCAATGTCTTGAGTCATTGTGCCATACTACAAAGAAACCAACAGCACTACTAACTGACAAATTATATAGCCTCTTGCTTTTCCAATTATGCTTCTTATTTTATTATTTAGAAGAAAAAAAATTGCAACTTTCAATAATTAATTTATATATTTAAGTTTATTTAAGCAACATATTTAAAAATATTTATTTTAAATCAGAAAAAATAAATGATTACAATTAGATTTTATTGGAAATTTTTGTTTTCAAGAAGGCAATTCATCAAAGACCATAGTTACAATAAAACAGAAGTCATTATTGGCTAAAAAAAATTGTTTTTCATAAACTCCAATGAATAAATTTTTTGTGATAGTAAGTGCAATTTTGAATATAAAACATAATTTCATTCTTTTATGATATCTCAATTAAAATTTGTTTTCATTTTAAAAATAGGAATTCAAATAAAAAAAAATATTTCATCATAATTTTTGTGAATAGTCAAGGTTATGAGCCAATATGAAAATAGTCACTGTAACCAATCGCTGTCACCATTACATATTCAATTTAGTACTACTTCTGTTTTGCAAAGGTCCAAACCTTAACTTTTAGAATTTTTCTCATTTGTAAACATATATTTGTAATAAATGATATAAAGATTATCAAAATATGATATAGAATAAAGGTTTAATCGTAAAAATAAAATGTTACAGATATGATTGAAATTGCCACTAGATCTTCTATTTAAAAAGTGTGAGGAGTTATAGCGGACTATTAAATAACAATGAAAATTACAGAATTATATAAAATAAATAATTACAAAAAAATATTATTTCTCCATGATAGTATCATTATTATTTAAATGCTTGCCTCCAACAGATACTGTATTCATTTTTTATGCATTTGGTTGAAGATGCAATTTTCACAACAATAGTTTCCATAATAATAAAAATAAAATATTATACATTTCCATAAAATTAATATACAATAAAACAATAAAATTAAGGAAATATAATCATCATAAAATAAAGAATTTAAACATTTTTAAAGTTATTAATTTTAGATTTAAAGTATGATTTTTTATATTTAAGTTTTAAATTAGAAATTTCACTTTTATTTTTAAATTATTCTGTACAAAATTTGAATTAAAATGGCATACTATAATATATGCTGAATATTGCTATTAATAGTCATTTTTATAAAAATCAAAATGTTTTATTTTTAACCCATTAACTGTTAAGTTCAAGTAATCTTGAGCATGGCTTTAACTCACTCTAAAACTGGCAATTTTTATGTTATTGTAGCGAGTTTATGTTCACTTTAAAGCTTAAAAAGTACCGCAAGATGCTGCCCTCTCTAGAATTATTTTACAATTAAAAAATCAATAATATATAAATTTGAAGCTACAACAATGGGAAAAGGCAGACTTTCCTAGATGCTGATTGGTTGGTTCTCATTTTGAACAAAAGGGAGTACCTGTTAATAACTTTCATCGCTCCAACTTCTTTATTTTAATTTTGAAAACAAAAATGAATGTTTTAGAGTGTTTTTTTTTTAGTATTTTTTTTTAATATTATAAATTATTTTGATAAAGTATGCTGAAAATAAAATTATTTTAGAAAAATAGTTAAGATTTTAGTAAAAATTATTTACTTTTACATGAATGTAAATTGAGAAAGAAAATCACTGATGTACTCAACATTTTCTAATAGGTTACGAATGTTATTTTTAGGTTCTCCACTATAAAATAATTTTATAATTATATAAATTTATTACTGAAAAAACTTCCGTTCATTTTCATATTCAGACAAATTATTAATTTGCTTTTTACACATGAAACTAAAATGAATATAATATTAAAAGATGAATATATTTTTATTGCTGATTCTGTAATTGACCAATCAAAAGTTTAGAGTTTTAACTCACACGACCAAGCAGATTTTTTTATGATAAAAGGGTTAATATAAATCCTAAGCAGAAATCTGTTTAGAAGAATCCTTTTTTCTAGCAAAATAAAGATTAGATTATGTAATAATGTTTTCAAATATTTAATTACCAATAATATTGATATATTATAATTTGTAAGTGCAAATATATATTACTAACTGCATTTGCATAATTTATATACACAAACATACAGATATTCATATGAATAAACATATATTATGATTAATTTCTTCTACAAATTTCATTTTATTTTTATAATAAAAAGTAATGTTAACTTTCTGGAGAAATAAATTTGAAAATGATCAAGACAATGCAATTTATTTTAAAAATATACTGAAATAAATTGTGTACAACAACAAATTATTATAGTCTTTATCAAATTATTTTTAAAATGTTTGCTATTGAATTCTCCATGTTTTCATTATTTTCAATAAAAAAACTTTTTTTTTTTAAATAACCTTTATAAAAAAAATTCTATTAAAAAAATTGTAATTTGATTTTGAAAATACTATTTAAAAAGAAATTAATTATCCATAAAATGATCTTCTTACAGCATGTGCAGTTTATTGAAAGAAAAATTTGTTTCATTTAAATGTGGATATAAATACAGAAAGAGGTTATTTAACTTTTCTCCTCCACAACTTTGCTACAAAGAATTTAACTCTCATTTTTAAAAGAGCAATACAGTTCATTGATAATCATTTTTCTTAGCAAAATGCATAATGTCTTTTCAATTAAAATTTTAAATAATAGGCAATGAAGAATTGCCAATATTTTCCAGAATTCTCATTTTTACAAATTAAAAATGGTTATATTTTTATCAATTACATAAGATAAAGTTCTGCATCATTTTAAAATGGGATTTTTGTTTTGTCTCATAATCAATATTAAAAATTTTTGTAATAAATTTCAGAAACAGAAATTTATTTAACCTGAGGTTTGGAGACATAAACTGTCAAAGAGAGTGGGAATTAAAGCATTGTGAAACAGATGATTTAGTATTATTATATACATTTGGCAATGCAATAACAAAGATTAGTTATACTTTTTAAATTCATTAGCATGATTTTTTTGTGAGCATGCTCATTTGTTTTGTAAGCTTCTGCATTGTTGAATAGTTTATAAAATTTCAGTCAATGAAGCTTCCACCATTCAGTGAGACAATGATCGTGTTCTATAATTATTCAATCAATATTATCCAAAATTATAGTGAATGTGGATATAAACAATGTGATTGATTTTTGTGTAAATAATGTAATTCAGAATAAAGATTAATTAATCATATAATCATCACAGGATTATAAAACTATCACACAATGAAAGTAAATTAGACGTGTGTCACTCTCTAATGCTATATGAATACTTATATCTAGTGTCCACAGATTATTCATTGATTGAAAGAAAGTAGACAAATAAACAATGAGGATTGCCAATTCCTCTACAAGCTTTGTGATAAATGCTTAGCCAGAGCCAGTACTTAAAAATATCTCTGTCAGGAACCCCTCCCCAACCCCCTGACCATGTTTTCATGCTTTGGCACTCCTCAGAGAGATGTCAGGGTAGGTTCAGACACTAGATCTAAAAATACCAACCCAAAGCCAAGCACTTATCTAAAAGTTATCTAATGAGTGAAAAATCTGAAATTTTCAAACATCTACATGTCTTCAAACCCAGCTATCCAACTCAAATAGCTCTATGGGGCTGATAGATCTTCAGCCATACCATATATTAGTAGTCTTAGCAATATAAAATTGCATAAGACTTATGGCAGAGACTGTAAATAGTCAAAATAAGAGTCATAGATCACACGACCCTATCTCTTAAGCTTGTAACTTATAAACAATGAGGATTACCCATTCCTCTACAAGCTTTGTGATAAATGCTTAGCCAGAGCCAGCACTTAAAATATCTCTGTCAGGAACCCCTCCCCAAACCCCTGACCATGGTTTCATACTTTGGCACTCCTCAGAGAGGTGTCAGGGTAGGTTAAAACACGATCTAAAAATACCAACCCAAAGCCAACTTATCTAAAAGTTATCAATTGAGTTGAAAATCTGAAATTTTCAGACATCTACATGTCTTCAAACCCAGCTATCCAACTCAAATAGCTATATGGGGCTGATAGCACAAGTTTTTTAAATATTTTTGTTGAGTGGAAAATCTGAAATTTCAGACATCTACATGTCTTCAAACCCAGCTATCCAACTCAAATAGCTATATGGTATACTAATATATGGTCTGGATGAAGATCTATCAGCCCCATATAGCTACTTGAGTTGGATAACTGGGTTTGAAGACATGTAGATGTCTGAAAATTTCAGATTTCCACTCAATAGATAACTTTTAGATAAGTGCTTGGCTTTGGGTTGGTATTTTTAGATCTAGTGTCTGAACGTATCCTGACACCTCTCTGAGGTGCCAAAGCACAAAACCATGGTCAGGGGTTTGGGGAGGGGTTCCTGACAGAGATATTTTAAGTGCTGGCTCTGGCTAAGCATTTATCACAAAGCTTGTACAGGAATTGGCAATCCTCATTGTTTATAAGTTACAAGCTCAAGAGATAGGGTCATGTGATCTATGACTCTTATTTTGACTATTTATAGTCTCTGCCATAAGTCTTATGCAATTTTATATTGCTAAGACTACTAATATATGGTATGGCTGAAGATCTATCAGCCCCATAGAGCTATTTAAGTTGGATAGCTGGGTTTGAAGACATGTAGATGTCTGAAAATTTCAGATTTTCCACTCTAAGTGCTTGGCTTTGAACGTACCCTGACACCTCTCTGAGGAGTGCCAAAGCACGAAACCATGGTCAGGGGTTTGGGGAGGTGTTTCTACAGAGATCTGGCTCTGGCTAAGCATTTATCACAAAGCTTGTAGAGGAATTGGCAATCCTCATTGTTTATAAGTTACAAGCTTAAGAGATAAGGTCATGTGATCTATGACTCTTATTTTGACTAAAGTAAACAAATCATTGTAAATTAGTCACATTTTTTCTTTGTCAAAAACGCAATATTATTTTTAATAATGTTTTCATATTATTTGAAGATTTATTAATTTTTTTTTTCCAAAACAATCAAAACTAAACTCAACAACAAATAGAAAAAATTAAAATAAAAAAAATGAAGAAAATCTTAAAGAAATATTTATATATAATGGTGTACAATATTAACAATTTATGCATTTACATTTAAAATTCATTGATTGAATTTTTTAATTATATGCTTTTCAATAAAGAATGTAAATAATATCTAAGCACACATCCCTCAAAATAGCCATATAAGGGGCATTGTGGTATAATAAATGTATTTATCTGTCAAACCGATTTCAAATCCAGTTCAGATAAAACTTAAAAAATTTTCAAATTTCTATTAGATTTTCTTTCAGCTAACCTGTCCAAAGCTAACCCAGTTAGATAACCATCCAATATGGTCAGTAAATGGGTATCTAGCTATTCTTTACAGAAAAGTTAAGCAAAGGTAGGAAAATGCTCAAATCATCCCTATCCAGCAAGCTTGACAATACTTTTTTTTTTACATTTTTCTATGAAAGATTTTTGGAAATAGATTTGATTTGCGATGGTCTCTAAAGGCTATTTAATCATTTATTTTAATTTTATATATGTGATAGAAAATCAAACAATAAGGATAACTCCATTCTTTAATAAATAATCTTTAAAAATAATCTTATTAAAACAGGCAAAACTCACTATATGTATTTCCAGTCATTGCAAGCTAGAGTAATAAAAGTAGAGATAAAAGGTGGCTGCTGGAGAGTTGCATTAGATTCTAAGATCTAGGTGCAGTTCTCTCAGATTCAAGCTCCTCACTGATGAAGGCCACAAGCCAGAAACAAGTCTGGGGATTTTGGATGAGTAGGCACTACATGGGGATTTTATGCACAAGCCTTTTGGCATCCATTGATTACTCTAGTTTGCAGTAAGTGGTAATATGTATAGTGAGTTTTGCCTGTTTTAATAACAGTTATAAGCAAGCACAAAAAATGGTGATCCTGTGATGTTTATTGGCTTAAAAATAACCTTCATGATTTTTCACTTAAAAATACAAAGTTACTATAAAATATTTAGCTCATTTCAGTATATAACAGACAGATTAAGGATGTGGACAATCTATTACTAAAAGTTATAATATGGTATTATCTATAATTGGGTTGTGCTGAAGACTATATAAGATACAGACAGCATCCCCATTCTTTAGTTCGGACATCTGGTGACTTTTGTAAAACTATATCATGTTTGTTTTCCTTCTACATGAATGTCATTTGAAGGATAAAAATCAAAATTTTCATCATTGATAAAACTGTGCTTAAAAGACATAAAAGAAACTGGACAACCATAATGATTTGTACTAGATGAGTATATAAGTGTAATACTAAAAAGATCTGAGTTTAACCTGTTTTCTATACATTTCCATGAGTATATAAACATCATCATAATAATAATAAAATAATAATAATAATAATAATGACGACAACAATAGCAGCAGAAGCAATATGAGAAAACATATACATATACAAATATATAATAAGGAAACCTATATTTTTAAAACAAGTGTCTCTAACATTTGTTAAACAAGAAATATGAGATTTAATACAAATAATAATAGAGCTATTGGCTTTGAATTCAATTTATCAATTACTATTGCAATTCTATGTTCTGTAAATTGCAAACATTATATAGTATTATTGTATATATATAATCAGAAAGGATTTTTTTTTTTTTACTTTTCATGACCTAAATTACACAAGTAAAAATAAATAAATAATAATAATACATAGAATGTGATGAGTATTATGAGTTTATGAACTGTGTATATGTGTTTACATACACACACACATACTAAAACATATTATAAATAATATGTGTGTGTAAACATATATACATCCACAGCAAACATTTCGAGCAAGAATGTAATGTTTTAAAAAAATGATTTAAAATATCTAATAGCAAAATACCATGCTAAAAAATAAATAAATTAATATCTAAGAAATAACATTAATTCATAAAACCAATGAAAACACAAATGCAAATATAATAAAATAACAAACAGAAACACATAAAACAAGTGACTCTCCTATGTTAACATATAAACTTTTAAATAGAATGGTAGTTATGTAACATGTTAATTTTTATTACTAATATATTCAAATTTGGAAAAAATATAAACGGAGTGGAAATTTTTTGAAAATTAATGAAGTAATATCTTAAATTGTTAATGAAACAAAAATATATTTAAAAAAAAAATAAAAAAAGAGTGAGGTAGAAAGCAGTAAGCTGATTAGACAAAACTAAAAATCTGAAGAAAAAAAAATTAGAAAAAAAATGTTGAAAGGAAAAACTGCAAAAAAAATGTAGATGAATAACGAAGAGTAAAAAATGTATACTGAATAAAAGTGTTACAAAGATAAAAATAGATAGATGTAAGGAATGTATAGCCCTCTCCATGCAGTTTAAGATGTTAGTACTTTCCTAAGTTTTCCAGTAAAACAAGATAGCAGCCCGTATTTTTGATAAATTTACAGTTTTGGGAAACCCCAAAAAACGTTTTCAGAAAAATGCCTGCTAGGAAACGTCATACTTAATATCTACATTTTATTTTTCATTACTATTATTTAAGAAAAAAAGGTCATTGTGGAAAAATTAAGTACAATATTTACAGTTTAATTTTTTTTTTCTCGATTAACTTATAAACAGAAAGATTAAAAAAATATAATATTTACACTTTATTTATTTTGGTGGCATCCAGCCATAGCATGATCATGGGGGGGGGGGGGACCATATCTTTGGAAAGTCTACTGCATCATTTTCTATGATGGGAATGTCCCAAATTTTTATCATTGTGACAATTTACCAAAAAAAAACTGCTGACAAAAAGAAACATGCTGAATTGAATCAATGTGTGACAATGTTAAGAGAAGAGTGTCTCATTGATTTCCATGTTATAAGTATAAAAAAAAAATTGAAATAAAGCTTCGTAATGAAATTTATCAGAATTTATTTCTCTTTTTTAAATTTAACAATCGATTTATTAATTTTGTTTTAATTTACAATTAACGCAACTCCAGTTAATTATAGGCACTTGAAACTGTATATTTATCAAAAATACAGGCTGCCATCTTGGCTTACCAGAATTTATTCCACTTTTTTAAAATTAACAATTGATTTATTAATTTTGTTTTAATTTACAATTAACGCAACTCCAGTTAATTATAGGCCCTTGAAACTGTATATTTATCCACTTTTTTAAAATTAACAATCGATTTATTAATTTTGTTTTAATTCACAATTAACGCAACTCCAGTTAATTATAGGCCCTTGAAACTGTATATTTATCAAAAATACAGGCTGCCATCTTAGTTTACAGGAAAACTCACAAGTATCAAGATGGTTTTTTTTTGTTAAATTCACTTTTTTAAAAAAATAATTTAAAATAAAAACAATATAAAGTAACTCTTTAAAAACAAGCAAATTTCAGCTCAGATCATTAAGTTTGTTTCTACTCCTTAACTATCATATGTCAATATAAAACCAAACTATTCAACTAATAGAATTTAACATGTCAACACTATTCAAAAATTGTAAGTCCTTATCTATCTAGAGCAGACTATTGGTTTTGTGTTAATCTGAAATAAAATTTTCAAACTGAAGAGCTTCATTTTATAGTGTTTAGTGTATTAGCCTACCAAACCCGTTATCCATGGTTCAAGTGTGAGCGAAATTTATAAATGTTTTTAATGCATTTAAAGATTTCCCAATATATATTTGATGAAGTTTTTAATTTGAACTGCCTTAAAAACAAAAACATATTACGCCTTTAATGTATTTCACAAAAATCATGCTCCAAATTATCACATAAAACTTTTTAGGAGTCTTTTATTCAGAATTCATTTCATACCTCAATCCAATTAAGATATCCTTGTATAGTGGTAGATTCACTATCATCACATTCAAAAGCTGAAGTATATATCGATTGGTCTTATGATCTTGCCATCAAATTTTTAAAACATTGCATAATTCTTTATATAACATTTTTTCAATATTTTTACACTTTGATAAGAGTTCCATTTTTCTAATTTATTAATTATAGCAACAATACATTGATTAAAGATAGAATAGACTAAAAAAACTTCAATTAAGTATGATGATAAAGACTTTCAAGAAAAAATTGCCACATAAGAAACCAGCACCTACAGTGTAGTTTAACAACATTTAGACTACAAGTGATATCTTTTCTGCTCCTAATATATGTATTTGTTTTATATTATCCCTTCAAATTTGATTTTTTAATGAGTACTATTTACAGTAAACATTTAAATTATTTGTATAATAAATTTAAATATATAATCAGAAGATGAAATAAAATTACTTCTATTTGACTAGATTCAGTTGCCAGCTTTTTTTAATAATTAGTTGAGATTTTCTTATAATCAATGATTTTAATGGATTAAATTTGCTATTTATTGTTATTGCCATTATTTACAATTCATTATATTTCTTTTTTAAAAATAGCAAAAAAGCTATCATTTGAAAAAGATAAAAAAGCAAAATGAGATATCACTAAAACAAAAGAGAGGAGGAGATGAATTAGCAATAAATGTCCCTAAGATCAGAATCATTAAAAGAAAAGAAGCTCTAATAGCAGTTGTATAGTATAAGAAATTACATTTATCTATTATTTATACTTTTGGACCATGAATCATTTTTGTTAATCCAAGTGATGTGGCAATAAAGTCCCCTAGAATAATAACTGGTACTACATATAATATCCCAACCATTAAATGTTTCATTATAAAATTAAAACTATGTGAATGAAATTCAAACTAATTTGATTTTTGAAGGTATTGAGAGACACTTGTTCAATTTAAAAATAATACGAAATTAAAGCATTTGAAAATTGATAATGGTATCACATACCTGTTGTAGTCATTGCATTATAGCTGTTGTAGGTTAAAGATATCACTACAAGATATTGCATAAATAGAATGAAGATCCAGCTTGTGATTTATTTAGATGTATTTATATTTCACAGAATGACTTATATAGTCATTGCAAAAATTATTTTTATCTTTTTGTTCATTTCTCTCTCTTTTATTCATCTAAAGTTCAAATGATCAGATATGTTTATGAGTGACTGCTAATGATTATATTATTAGTTTCACACCCATTTAATGACATGAATTCAAATTCAGAAAAAAGGTGGAAGGGTTTTTTTCAGGTTAATTTAGAATTTGTCAGTAAGATCAGAAAGTTTTTAATTAGCCATCAATTTTATTCTTAGTTTGAAGATAAATTAAATTGCTGTCAAATAAGTATGGAATGGCCAACTATAAAATAAAAACGCTAAAATAAGCTGTCTTAAATATTGCCTCCTCCCCCCCATACACACACGCGCGCACACACATAAACAATTAGGAAGCAACACTGATCCGTAATTGGCTTTGACAAATTTGAGAAATAAAACATGCACCCACAAAAAAGCTTTTCACATTAACTACAAAATTGTAAAAAATTATAAATCGAAATTTCATACTCTGTATTTTCCCCAACCTTTTTGCACTTAAGAGCACATTTTATAACACCGGTCAGGTGGCGGGCTCCATTTATTTTTTCCATGTAAATTTATAATTGGACATACACATAATGTACAAAAAATATTTATTTCAAAAATAAAATTTTAACCATATTATTACAATATAATACAATAATTTATAAGAAAATTTAAAAATTAAATTTATTTGTATCAGATAAATAATTTTTTATCGTGTTCGTATAGCTGCGGGCACACATAAAATGGTCTGCGGGCACCATGGTGCCCGCGGGCATATGGTTGGGGACCCCTGCTGTAATGAATATAGACAGATGTCTATTACAAAAAACAACACCTTAATATCCAAAAAATAATAGTAGAAGAAAATAAGAAAATATTTTGATTTATTTAATGGTAAAAAAAAAACTATTAGTATTATTTTTAAAGTTCTGAATATTACGAAATATTTATAAAAGAAACTTAAAGAATTCATATTGAAATAAAAGAGCAATTTAGATATGAAGAAAACTGAACAGTATACAACGTATCAATAAAACCATATATAGGTATATTGAAAAAAAAAAAGGCAATCAAAAGAACTACAAAACAACTTTGGCATATACAGTATGTATGTGTTTAAGCACAATTATACATTTAGTTATTGATGGCAGATGGGTATCTAGCCATTTTTAATCAGAGAGTAAAAGAAAAACACGAAAAAAAAAAGTAAAACCCTCACTATTCGTCTATTAGTATGCATAATGAATAACGCCTCCTTTCTTGATCTTCTTGGGGGGGGGGGGGGGCTATCGAAAATGTTTTACCCTTAAATCGGCAAAAGTTATTTTATTTACTACTATTTTATGCTTGGATTTTCTGTTAGTTATCATGTATATATAAATTATTTTTTTTATTCCTTAAAGTTCAAAGGTATTAATGAAACAGAAGATTATTTGTATTGTTTTAAAAATTAAAAAATGTCTAAATATTTCGGCCTTTATAATAACATTTTAAAATATTAATCTAAATTACACTACGTGAAGTTTAAAGGGTGGGGTGATAGTGTAAAAACTGACATCAATATTAATCAGTCTGTCAGAAATCTCTTTAAAATTGTAGTATAAATTGAGAATGTATATAAATTTTTAAATGTATTAGCTTTTCAAAATGTATAAATACAAAACTTCATTGAAATAATTCAATTATGGACAATGCCATATTAATCATTTTATTAAATTTTACACAAATATTAAAAAAAAAACTATCTTATAAATTATTGCTACATGTAATCTTATCTATCTTTATTGAATACTAAAATTCTAGATATAATTTAATCTATTTAAATTGCAATATTTTTTTGGGAAATTCATTATATATATATATATTATCAACCATTATCAATCCACTGCAGGATGAAGATCTCTCCAAGTTTAATCCATCTTCTCCGATCTTTAGCTTCTCTTTTCCACATCACCCCTGCACACTTTCTTATTTCATCCATCCATCTCACATGTGGTCTCTTTCTGGGTCTTTTACAATCTCTTGGAATCCAGTTTAAAATTTCAATTGACCATCTATTATCATCTCTTCCAGCAATATGTCCAGCCCAACTCCATTTCAATCTTTTAATTTTTTCAATAAGGTCAGTAACACCTGTTTGTTGTCTTACCCATACATTGCGTTTTTGATCTTTTCTTGTTACTCCCAACATACATCTCTCCATACTTCTTTGAGTGGTCTGAAGTCTCTGTATTGTTCTTCTATTGAGTGTCCAAGTCTCAGATCCATAAGTAAAAACTGGTAAAACACATTTGTTAAAAACCTTCCTTTTCAAACATATAGGCATATTTCCTTTTAGTATCAAGTTATTTCTACCAAAATCACTCCAACCAAGTTTAATTCTATGATTAATTTCCTCCATTATGTTTCCATCTGTATTAATAATCTGACCAAGGTATTTGTAACTGTTAACTTCTTCTAATTCATCATAATCTTTATTTTCATATTTTGAGCAAATCGATTAAACATTACTTTAGTCTTTTTAACATTTATCTTTAGTCCTACTTTCCTACTTTCATCTGATAACTCCTGCAACATTTCCTGCAGCTCTGAAGCATTATTTGCAAAAACAACTACATCATCTGCAAAATCTAAATGACTTAAATAATCTCCATTTACTTTCACTCCTTTAGTTTCCCATTTTAATCCACAAAATACTTCTTGCAACTCTGCTGTAAAAAGTTTTGGAGATATGGAGTCACCTTGTCTTACACCTTTCTCAATGTTGACTTTCCCAGTATCATTATGTAATCTAATGTTGCGTTGGACGTGTTATATATGAAAATAAACCTTTATGCATCAGCTTGTGTATCACGATCAATTATTAAAAAAGATAGTTTCCATGTCTTTTACATATTTACACACACACGCGCACGTAACAATATATTAACTGCTTGAATTTTTAAAAAAATACTATAAAATAGTTCTATAAATAATTTATGATATAGTAACAATTGAAAGTGTGAAAAAATACGGCAATCCACATTGGAACTATAAAAGATGTTAAATGAGAAAGAAAAAAGTTCTATATGGACAAAAGAAACACAATGGCAGAGTCCTTTCGTGAGTTTGAATAATTGGAATAAGAAGTTTTTTTGGCCACTCCCTTCATACTATTTTGAATAATCTACCGCAAAAAAATTAATATATATATATACAATTCCAATACCAACTAATTTATTCTTCTCACTTTCAAAATTGAAAATCCTTCCACAATATGGGTAAATTTAAATATTTACATATTTCACATTCTATACTTTATAATAGCCGTATTGTTAATGGCAAATTTATTGTTAAATTTGGAAACAATACATTTAAATGTAACAAAAGTTTAAAATAAAAAAAATGTAACAAAAGTTAAATAATTTCACAATGAAAACTAATATCATTTTGTACGAAAATTAAAATAACTTCTTTCTTATTCAATAACTTGAGAGAAAAGCAATAATAACGCCAGAATATTTATTTATGTTAAATAACAAATTATTTACTTAATAATATATATTGCAATCATCGATAACTTATCAAACCGTGAATTCATTTGAAGAAGGCACTAAAAAAAAAAATTAAATAATAAACTTTTTTTTTTTAACCTTTATGCTTCTACAAATCTGCCATTTCCAAGTTGGACATCTAGGTGCCTTCCCTTTCATACTTTGCACCCTGGCACAAAATCGTCCTTGGGGGGGGGGGGGCAAAAGAAGAATAAAAATTGATGGAACTGTATTAGATATCGATTTTAGTATATAGAAGTAATGACATTACCGATTGTAGTAGTCAAAAAATAAAATAGTTGGAGCAATAATATAAACTATGGTCTATATGACAATTAGCAACTGATAATGGTCATAGATTTTAATGAGATCTCTTTGACTAATAATTTCAATGCCCGAAAATCATTGTAAACTATGTAAAACTTAATTGACACAAATTAGTTGTATCTGTCCAGATTGTAATATGTAGATGAAAATGGATGTTGCAGTATGTAGTTGAAAATGATTGTATGAGATTAAAAATATAATTCTTCAAGATCTTCAATATACAGTACCAGGACCATCTACTTATTTGATATATATATAATAATTGAACAGTTTTTATATAGGCCATTGTCAATGAAAAGCTTTTTTATCGCCCTCCCCCAAAGGAACACTGAAAAAAAATGTGTAGCTCAGCAGGAATTCTAACTGTCGTGCAGAAATAATTTTAGCACTTTTCAATCCTTGTTTTGTCTCCAGCTAAGAATAACTAGACATCCATTTACCAACCAATAATTAGATGGTTATTTACATCTAGGTTTGTCTATGGACTAGCTATTTAAAAAAAATTAAACATGTTTGGCATCAAAAAAAAAAAAAACAATCTAAATTTTATACAGCTCATATTTAAATAACATATATATATATATAAACAATAAAAAATATTTAGCTAAAAGAAATATAAATAAATAAAAAGCAAACTACCATTACTTGCTTATACAGCTGTTTAATATTTTAAGCAGAAGACTGGTTTATATCAAATAATTGCATTTTATATATACATATACATACAAAGTCTGCATCAGATCATAAACAATTATGGCCATTCCATCTCCAAGGTAAAAAAAAAGAAATACTAATACACTACAGGTAAGTTTTGCAATGACTATAAAAAGCAATCCGTGAAACACAAATATGTCCACATATAGAACATGTCCATTATTCTGTTTATTTGATATTTAATGATGCTGTCTTTTAACTTCTGCAGCAAACTATTCTTTCTTATCTAATTATATTCTACCTTCATCCATATCTTTCCAATGGAAGTAAACAATATTGCACTTCTTTAGAATGTTTTGGAAATGACTTTATAATGAATAAACAGAGGCTGCCTCTCAAACAAAAATCATGTCCATACCATTTGTTTTTTCCTTTTAAGAAATCTTGTCCCATTCATGTATTTTGCATGTTCAATCCTAAAAAAATGTACCACATCCAGTAAACTGAAGAATTTACTGATTGGTCTTTCAATCTTACCATCATATATTTAGAATTCTACAGATCATTCTTAAATGATTTTTTTTCTAATTTCTTTACATTTTATCTGAATAGGGTTTAATTCTCATTTCCATACAATAAATTAGGTAAAATATCGGCTGAATATGTATTAGTTGAATACTCTGTACACAAAAATTTGCAATATTACTTGAGATAATTAAGAAAGTCATTATGAATTTCTACTCTTCTTAATAAATATAATGTTTTTCTTTCATTTTTCTCTTTTTAGTGTGTATCTTTTACCATTCTCTTCTAAAATTTATATTCTATATTCCCAAACTTCTAATTTTAAAAATGATTAGTCCCTGTCATTACTATGTATAAGTATTCTCTTAAAGTAATAACAATATCACAGAAGTAATGATGGGAGATCAAAAGGTATTAAGCACCCCGTAGCAGGTTGAACATTTGATAGTTTCATTAAAGTTAATCCAACCCTAATTATTTTAATTCCTGGAATTTTCATCTCTAATTCAGCTAGTCTTTCTCTTAGCTAGACTTATGCACAAAGAATCTCAAAAGACACGACAGATTTCTAATTATTACAACTTTTAATATTTATATGCTTTTGTATCTGATGCAAATTTTCTTAATTTGTGATCTAGAAATTGTGGAAAAAGTTCATAATAGAAGAAAAAATTAAAATAGCTTGGCTACACTGTCAAAATCAAAAATCAATTGTTCTCACGCAATATGTAGATGATACTTTGGCAATAAAATTTCTTTAAATCACTTGATTATCATGATCATTTTTGGACTATGTCAAGTAACAGACACATCTGTCAACAATTTCTGGACAATTTGACAGCTTAAGGGCAACTAACCATACAAAAACCATACACCACAACTGAAAATATTGATGAATTTCACAATATATGTCTTTACAAAGATAAACGTGGGATACATTTATGAGACATTATTTTTTGAACTTAGACAAAATATTTTTCTTTTGTAACCTTTATTGCAAAAAAATAATAATATGTAGATTCAATAAAATAATGTAATAATTGAATTTATGATCATTTTAGACCAATTTCCCTTAGAAATAATATTAATAACACTTTAAATGGTACAACAGAATTATTTATTTTGATATATATATATACAATGATAGATAATATTAATATATATGTAGTATATTTATCTAATAAAAATTTGAATTAAACATGCAAAAAAAATTGCCATTAAAAATAATGATACATTATGAATTTAAATAATGCAACACATTTTCTTTTCCTATCACATTGTTTTAAAAAAAAACTAATTAAAAGGCAATCCCTCTTTCCTTTCATATTTTACCTTCAAATTTAAAATCAAGTCTGTAATAGATATCTTCTTCAGTAAAATGCCTGATAATTACCCAATTTAATTTTTCCAAATAACTGAAAGTGAAGATTTGGCAATATTTTTTCAGGATTTTCAATTTATAAATTCAAAATGATTTCTATTTCTTTATTATTATAGCTAAAAAAAAGTTGTGTGAATACCAAAAATCATAAGACAGTTCCTTTCTTTCATTATGCAATTGGCATTTTAAAATATGTATCGAAATGTATAATCCCTTTAGCAATCAAAACTTTATTGCATTAGGTTTTTATTGGCTTGATTGAATTTTTATGATATTAACTCCATAACTGACTTTCAATTCATCACAAATTACTTTTTTTTACTGTGAATTCTAAGAGTGGGCTTGAGTATAATATTGTATTTCAAATGTCAAGATATTCTATATTTTATTCACTTTGGTAATGTTTAATTGCATGATTAATTCTTTCCTGACAAATACTATATAACCTTGGAATATTTTGTTTAAATTTGATAGTCTTTGACTTTACTCATATAGAATTTGAATGGTCTTTTTACCAACAGTTGTATTATAATCTTGTAGTACATATTTTCAAATAAATGATTATGGTTATATGTTAGCAGGAGTTATTTGCAAAATATAAAGCTCTATTAATTCAAAGATTAAATTGCAGAAGTCAGTTCGCAGAAAATGGTGGCACCTGTTCAAATATTATTTGTTAAACAAAAATAAAGAATTGTAAAAATGTTATATATTCAGGCAATAAATATAAAACATTTTTCTAATTATATAATGCTTTTATAAAAGTTCAAACTTATATTTTGGGGGAGAAAAAAAATTGTTATTCTAGCTAAAACAAAAAATAATCTTTATTTTTTTTATTTCCTTAAAAATTTTTATAACTTTTACGATTCATTCATTCATTCTCTTAATCATGAAAAAAAATAATTTTAATAATTTTTTTTTCCTCATGTGTCATAGCATCAGCCGGGAAGTGAACCCGCTAGCCCGGAACAACTGCTTGTAAAGCCGCTGACCTCTTGACCACCAATGCTTGACTAAAATTGTTGTACTTTCACAAAAATATTAAAAAACATCTTTATGAAATTTAAATTTTGCAAATCTAGCCTGATTTATTTGATATTTAGTCAGTGAACTGTTAAGCTTTACAAGTATCAATTTTATAAGCTAATTAGATAGGACTGATATCATGCTATGATTATGAAAATTGCTTTTGTGACAATTACAGAAAAATTTCTAATATGATTGTTTTGAAAGCAATGACCATATTTTAAAGTCACTTGTGCATTCCTTTTTGAATGGATGCATTAATAGTATTTTGTTTTAAAAATATTTAACTCCATGAAATTTTCATTCATAAAGCAGCAAAATTTTTAACACACTATTCTTTAACTACACCACCATATTTGTGTAAATGTATGCTCTGTGTAAGTCTGATAAATGAAAACCTATATATGTTGACACCACACAAGTACTAATTAAATATTGAATAAGATTGCAATCAATAAGATACATCTATTAATCATTACATATGTAGGGAGACTAGATACTATCCCCATAATCCTGATTTAATAAACCTGAGACAGTAATATGACAGAAGCAAACATTGTAAAAGATATCATCATTTATTTACAATGCAATGATACCAGGTGCTTGCAATATAAACATATACAATTGCTTTTGGTTAAACTTTAATCGTAATTTTTATTTAATTAGAAATGGAATTTAAATTACTATTTAAAAGTGCAAAATTGGCATAAAGACATCTTTTTTCTTTTTAAATGGAAGTATAATTTAAAAATATTATTACGTGATACAATTAAAAGTGTAATTAAATGCATTAATATGTTTTGTTTTTATTTTACAGTTAGCAGAGCTAAGTAGGAATTAATAAAACATCCTCTACTGAATGAATATTAAAGCTTTAAATAAATACATGGAATTGAAATAACAACTCCATCTAGAAATATAAAAATAACAACATAGTAAAAGAATGCTGAAAATGATCGTATAATAAAGGCTTCCTTAATTAGCCCTCAAACATACATCAATCTAAATATTACCGTGACTCAATTGTTTTTTTTTTTAAATATAAGATGTAGATTGATTTTTTTATTTTATCAAAATATTTATTTACCCTTGAACTCTTGGAAGCTTTTGGATCTAAGTATGTGCGTAATTTATTCACATAGGTGCTCGGCTGGTCTTTCACATGAACACGTTCCTACAAAAATAAATAAATAAATAACAATTAATAAAATATTATTACAAATAACAAAATTATCAATGATAACAAAGCATTTCAAAAAAGAAAAACATAATACCAAATTAATAATAACGAAGTAACTAACAGTACTCTCCTTATCATTATGCTGTTGTTCAACAACTCACAATTATTTAGTCTATGGTCAGATGCGGAATAACGCAAGATGATGATTAAGTATCAATGAGTCAGACAGGCAACAGCAATTCTATTCAATTGATTAGATTAAGATTTCTTTTTAATTAATTTTAATTATCCTCAACTTGAGAATTGATTAAGTCTTTAGCTCTCCAGTTAATTACAGCTCTCAATGAGTTAATAACTCAGGGATAACTAATCGTAGTTTATTTTATGAAAAGACAAGCATGTACTAATATTTTGCCAATAACACATTATGATAACAGCCATATATTATTCACACAGTACTTGTCTTAATTTAAATAGTAATTGATTCAAAAGACTACTTTGTAACGGCTACAATTTATTACTTTTCTTAGTAGATTGGCATAATGTAGAGAATGGCTAATTCAAAAGATTAGGATTCCTGGATCAATTCTCGATTAAGAAATGTAACATATATATATATATCATAAATGCCAACAGCTGACTGTAGTATATAAATTACATCACCACAGCCCCGTGCCTAAATAAAGCTGAGCATAACAATTCCATTATTAATAAAAACAATTATATGTATAAATCATATCACAATTATTATGCTTATATAAACCAATAGCAAGTCAGAAATATGTTTATCAAGGCAACACTACAATTAAGCAGTAAACAAAATTGTCATGCTAATGGGTAGGTCGAGCATTATTGTTTTAATTGATAATGAGATTGTTGTGCTAAGCATGTAAAAAGTGCTTCCATGAAATCCCTAATTAGGTTAAATGTCGAATTCAGAAAAACCTCTTGATAAATGATTTTAATTTCTATAATAAAAATTTTCTTTTAAAATTACATTAAGAATATAATAATTTCTAAATATAAATGCAAATAATCTAATAAATAAATTGAACATAAAATTTCCCAACTGTTACAGACTGACAATGAAGCTAATTCAACTTGAAAAGTGTATTCACAAAACAGCTAACTATGACCTGGATATTCCTTAATTTTGTGCTCCATGATTGGCATTTCAGCATCAAAGTGACACTATGAGAACAAACTGACAAAAGTTTGTTTTTCCAAACCATCATTCTAAAATCTGACAAATTTGAAAACTTTCTATATATTTGGACATTAAGCACAGAAATTATAATTTCTATACGGCCTTAATAATAAGAAAGTCAAATTATTAAAACAAAAACAGGAGAAAGCATGTTTATCTATGAAGAAATACATATAAAAAATTAAATTTCAATGACATTCAAAATATAAAGCAGAAAGTTTGTAATTCTATGCAAAACATTTTTAAAACAATTAACGAAATAAAACAAAGATAGTAATCTTAAAGTACTTAGTCACTTTTACATCCAATATCATGATGCAACAAAAATATTTACAAATGACAATTTACTTAGTATTTGTCTGAAGGTTTGTAATGATGGTATATTATAAGATGTGATATGTTGGACTATTTCCATCATTTATGAGTGAATGTTGAATGTATAGAAAATTTTAAACTTTATTTAAACTTTTCCAAATACAAACAACTTGTTAGTAATAATACACAAATAGACAATACAGGTTAGTAATTACACAACGTTTTGAGTAGTATTATTCTCCACTCTTCTTCAGGTGTTGCTGGCCTATATGCACACTTTAGATTCTTGATATTGAATTTAAGGCAAACGCTCTACCAACTGAGCTATTCTGTCAAAGGTAACATATAGTTGTAATTACTAACCTGTATTGTCTATTTGTATGTTGTTTGTATTCGGAAAAGTTTAAATAAAGTTTAAAATTTTCTATACATTCAACATTCACTCATAAATGATGGAAATAGTCCAACATATCACATCTGACAATTTACTTAAATTCATTTACAAAAATGGAGTTAGATACAAAAATAAAGGAGCCAGCTTTCGTTATCGAATTGTTTACCGTATAAATACAAAAATAAAGGAGCCAGCTTTCGTTATCGAATTGTTTACCGTATAAGTAATGCAAAATATATTTGTAATTAAGTAAATGTAAATAATAAATTTAAGATATTTTTTAATTAATTTTATTTAATCAATACTGTTTAACTTCGATTTTTTTTTTTTTTTTTCCAATTAAGAATTTTTTTCAAGAAACGAATGTAGGAATGCTTTTTAAATTTTTTCTCCTTTTTACCATTATAATTATTTGAATAACTTTGTTCAAATATGTAAACTTCTCATCTGAAAAATATGCAAATCTGAAAATAGAACAGGAATAACAATATTTAGAATGTACGTTCTTCAAATAAGAATCTATTCAGGAACCCATTAGTTTTGAGTCCATAGGTCTCACCACTGTGCTAATGTACAGGTTTTCAACTAATTTGTAGACAGTGTAAATGGGGATCATAATTATTATAAGATCATATTAACTTTGCATTTTAGATGCTTATATGGTTACATTATGACATTATTTCGAGCTAATGTTTTAAGCCTCAAAATGACTTAGAATATTTTAAGATACAAATATAAATAGACAATCATTAAACTTAATACTTCCACAGAAGAGATTCTATTATTCAGACAAAATCAGTAATGTTCTTTTGATTTATTGTTACAAAATATTTTACAGGTTTCATTAAACTGTCAAATGTGCAGAGAGTTTTTAAAAGTATTTATGATGATGTGGTTAGTTATTTTTTAATAATTTATACAATTTGAGTAATCACTATTAGTGTCACTATTTACGGCCCCTCTTACAAAAGTTTCCTATAACTGACTACTTTAAAAAAAAAAAAAAAAAGATTCCATTCTAAAACTACATTATATTTATTACATATGATTATCATTTTAACCATTGTTAATCTATTGCAAAAAAGACTGCAAATCCCCACATCACTCCATCTAATTTCCTTATTTCATCCATAAATATGTGATCTATTTAGAGGTCTTGTACAATCTCTTGAGTTCTAATTTAATACTTGTTATCTCTTATCTACTATCATCTCTTCCTAAAATATATCCAGTTCAGTTATATCAGCCTCAATTGTCTCAATGATAACAGTTTCATTCTCTCCTTAATCCCAAAACTCTCTATACTTTACAGTGGTTTTAAATCTATTTATTACTCGTCTGTTAAATATCCAAGTGTTTTCCATATGTAAGAATTGGAAAGACATCTTTTAAAACTGTTTCTTTTTAAATACAGATGTATTTCCTTTTAATATTATATCTACAAAAAGCATGTGATTCAAATTTAATTCAATAATTAATTTCATTCATTATATCCCATCTGTAATAATAAATTGATTGTAGTATTTTTTTTCTTTATGTGTCACAGCATCAGCCGGGAAGCGAACCCGCTAACCCGGAGCTGTCGATGACCTCTCGACCACTAATGCTTGACAAATAAATTGATTGTAGTATTTATAATTCTTAACAATTACTTTACTAACAATCTCTATTTTCTCATTTTTTGTTAAAAACCCATTTTTGAAAAGCCATTGAATATAAATGTTAAACTCTTTAACATTGACTTTTAGTTCTAGTAGTTGCTCTATGCAACAATAGAGTTTCAGAAAATATTACAAGAGTAACAAAAAAGGACTAAAAATAAATATTAATCAAGCATTGTTGGCACAGCCACCTTGCAAGCAAGCAGTTGGTTGCAGACAGTTGTTGCAGGTTCGCCTTCTGCCCAATGCTATGACATATGAAAAATAAATAAATAAATATTAAGACGATTAAAGTTATGTTTAATAATAATAATTAACATTAAGACTGAAAGTACTGAATTAGAAATGTTAAAATAATACCTTACATAAATTATTAATATAATTAAAATTATAATAATCAAAATTAATCATAAAATTAAATTTTAATGAAGTGTTTTTTTGGTATTGCAGTAGAAATATTTTTTAAAAGGCATCAAGGAGCAGAAACGAAAGCTTTTTCCGAAATGTGTTGTGTTTTAACAGAAGTGACCTGTTGTGCAATTGCATATTATTTAGCAAAGTATAAAGATGTATATAGTAATAAAGAGAGACCAAAACAAATAAAAATACCATTAACATCAAAAGAATTAGGTTTTTTTAAATAGAGATAGTGAATATGGATATGTTGTTAAAAAAAAGATACTAAATAGACATCTTAAGCTCGATCACAAAAAATAAGATGAATATGAAACATTGTGTTGGAATAAAAAAGAAATTGTAGATTGAAAGTACTGAAGTTAACTCAAAAACTTTCATTTGATGATAATCACTGAAAATTGTAATGATGATATGATCTGGTTAAAACAAATAAAGCTGTTAACAAAAACTCTGGTTCATCTTTGTTAATGAAGTAAATAATTTTATTTGCAGATTGATATTAATGTTAATGGAATCTCTTTTTTTTTTTTTTTATTTATTAAAAACATTTGGAATCATTTTCACCTTTTTAGTGATTCTCCCTTAAGATCTTCCAAATCATCTTGTTGACAAATTATTTCAAAGCAAACACTGCTTTTTGAATATTTTGCTATCCCTGATTTTAATTCATTTGCTGCAAAGTGAAACTCATACAGCAAAGTAAAACTCACGAGAACTTGAGTGAAAGTTCTTGCTTTACATCTAGAATTGGAAATAAAGGCTGATCCAATTTAGATAAGTTTTAAACAATTTAGATTGTGCCTCTTCAATCTTTAGAATTCATAGGCAATTATGCAAAAAAAATTGTCAGAACTTATATCCAGCAATTTATGGAAAAACAAAAAAAAATATAAATTGAAAGTCGTAGACTGTATCAAAGCAAAAAAAATCTGGATTTTCACTGACTAATTGAAAACTAGAGTCTAAAAAGAAAGAAAATAGAAAAAGGGGTTTGAACTAACTAATATATATATATATATATAAAGCCAATCAGATTCACAAATCTTGTAGCATGCATCTCAATTTTAAATTTTTATATAAGATTTCATCAGGCAATGAAAAACTCAGATCAATTTTCCCTATTTTGTATTTTCTTCAGATGAGGCAAAAGATTTAATGATATGATTTTGACATTGCAATAAAATAATCTAAATAAATGTATAAGTGAATACTGGTCTGACTTTTTTCACTGGTCATTGGTCAATAATCTTAAATAATGATTTAAAAGTAACTGAGAAACACATTACAAAAATCATGATTCTGATTGGTTGCATATTAAAGATTTAATTATTTGCAAATATTCACCATGATATGATGTGGACATCTTTAATATAGAATTAAAAATAAGATGTCATTGGCAATTACTCTGTGTGGTGTGGGTTTAACATTTTATTAATAGTTTAAACACCATTGCATTCAAACTCGAAACCCAAACAAAATCCTATTTATGATACATAAAGATTGAATTATCATTCTGGTGTAAAAATCAGATGTTCAAATCTCTGGCTCCCAAAAAATATTGATATTTAAAATATTTTGTATAATTAACATGTGCTAGTCAGAGATTTTGCATTAAATGATGGTAATAATCTTATACAGTACTAGATTTGAAAATAAATGAAGTTACAACTGCTCTGCAAGATCATTGAATCTAATTGATTAAATATATTCTTAATGCTAAATTATTACATATGCATGTATAAATGTAGGCAAAAATACCATAACAAACATCCTTCAGAACTTTTTTTTTTGACCACTTATTAATAAGTAAAGAGTTTTACAGATCAGATAGTAGCTTTTAGTAAAAGTCTAGATGTAAATAGATACAATAAAGCAAACTTGTAGCATATGGTGTTTAGTTATCTTTTTCTGAAGATCATCTATAATGAACATAGAGGATACTTGTCATAGAGGCAAAATAAAAAAAACTGTAATGAATCTGACAGCAAAAATGAGTGTACAGTCTCTCTTAAATATTCATTACTCTTAAAAACCTGATTTATATGCTACTACTTTTGCGCTTGTTATTCATAAAACAAATTTTTGAGTGCTGGAAATGCCAAGGACTTTATACCTCCAGAAGTGCATTAAACCACATGGTGCAAAATATATAATTAAATGGCTTTATTGCTGAAGAGAAGAGCAATACAGAGACTTCAGACCACTCAAAGTATGGAGAGATGCATGTTGGGAGTAACAAGAGGAGATTGAAAACGCAATGCATGGGTAAGAGAACAAACCTCATTGAAAAAATTAAAAGACTGGACATATTGCTAAAAGAGATGATAATAGATGAACAATTGAAATTTTAAACAGGATCCCAAGAGATTGTAAAAGACACAGAAAGAGACCACATGTGAGATGGATGGGTGAAATAAGAAAGTGTGCAGGGGTGATGTGGAAAAAAGAAGCTAAAGATAGGAAAAGATGGATTAAACTTGGAGAGACCTTCATCCTGCAGTGGATTGATAATGGTTGATGATGATGATTGCTGAAGAGTTCAGAAAAAGCCCCAAGTGTTGAAGGTGCAAGAACTGGAATCGACCTGAGACTTACACTCCAGAGTCTGCACTCTACTGTTACATAAAACCATGTAGGATCTTTTTACATAAAACCAACCATGTAGGATCTTTTTATACGTGAAAAGATGTGTGGCATCTCTAATTTCTGGTCTCCAGATATTGCATTCAGTTAAATTATTTTTGTTGTTCTGTTATTCTTTTCCAAACAGACTATTTATATCCGTCTCCTAAACTAGCTTAAGAATTATGTAATTATTAATATATATAATAAAATAATTGTGTAACTTTTATTTGTTGTAGCCATTTAATTACAATGCCATAATGATGAGCTCATTATCACAAGCTTAAATGATTCAAATAGGTCGGAGGCATCTATTTAGTTTTATTGTAAACAATGCACCTCATTTTTTCAAAAGAAAAAATAAGTAACTAAGCAATTTACTTGAAGATGATTAATATAACATGCCCAGAATGTTGACATATATTCACTGCATAACATTAAAAATATTTTGAACAGTTAACTAACAAGGATGCTAATTAAAACAAATAAACTCTGGATTGTATCATTCTAACATTAGATTCTTTTAGAGTGAATCCTGATTTTTTTTCCCCCATATTTTTTTAATTAGTAAAATTGTTGACTTTTAAATTTATATGTATTTTAAAAAAGTATGGATATGCAGATATTTACGTTTTATTTTGAAAATTTAGTTAGTAACATACGTACACACGCATTTACGAATATATTACGATAAGTTATCTGCCTAACAGCAAGTGAAGTAATTAAGCAACAAAGTATTACAATGAAGCCATAATACTTGATCATCGTCAACAGTGGTTTGCCATGGCCTTCCTCTCTTATAATATGTCTTATTTTAGATTTCAGTTTTAAAGCTAATCATTAAAGTTTAACGAGTATTTCCATTCATTTAAATAATTAAAAAGAGAAAAAAATGTTTCTGCGGTGAGATATAGAATTTGTAACGATTAAACAGGTGAAAACAATTACAAAATAAACTAGAATACGTCAGAAAAAAATAATGCATTAAACCCGCATATGTATACACAAAAAATGTTTTTCAAGCAACATTCAGATACCAAAAAAAAATCGATGGCGGATTAGCATGCAATCTTCCACAGTCGCTTTCTACCATCAAGTAGCTCATTTTGCAAGTGAAAAATTAATCAATAAAAAATTAAATTACAATATATAAGGAACAAGTTTACTTATACAAATATAATTATAAAATAATAAGATGAAAGATATAGCTCTGGGTGATTTAGTATCGTAGAATAACATCAGATTCTAAAGCAGAAGATTTTCGATTGCAGGTTCTGAGATTTAACTCGGAAAAATAAAACTATTCTAATTGTTATTGTTTTTTGTTTTTTTTTTAGTAAATAAACGTACTTATTTTTTAAAAAAATGCCTACAAGAATACATTTCTAACATCCTCAAATTTCCTTTACCTGCATTTTACAAAGTGCAAAATCGAACAATACGATATAAAATTATGAAACATAGAGAAGGGATAAGATGTGATATGTTGGATAATAAAATAAATTATGATTTATCATGGCATTTTTTTAATTATTACATTCTGTTTATTACTTATTACTTTTAGTTTGCAGTTTTGTTTTGTTTTCCATTTAAATCAGTGTAACGGAAAATTGAGTGCTATAAGAAATATACGCAATAGATATAAGTCTAATTTAATTGCTTATAGATTTTTGTTTGTTTGTTTTGTAACTATATTTATACAGTACAAATATATTCACTGGAATCCTAATTAAATTTCTTATCAAGGTGATTATTGTGGACATATAAACTGAACGGAAAAAAAAAATCTAGCAAATAATAAAATGGAAAATATTTAAAAATATATAAATATTTAAAAATAATTGAATTTGTGGAATTATAACATGGTACCATAAAAATAAAAAAAAAGACTAATGAAGGCGTAAAGAAGTATAATTATAAATGTTATATATAGAGCTCGCAAAACAAACTCTTAACAAGCTTTGTTGAATACCCCCAACCTCAGACCGGTTTCTGCTACTGGTGTCCTCAGTGAGGTGCTAAAAATATAATTGTAAAATGGCAACAACAAAAAAATGTTACAGAAAAAAATAAGTTTCATATATATATATATAATTATAGAAAAGGGACATTATTAATAAAATGAAGCAGATAGAAAAAAATGATTGGCAATATTACATCAGTGGTCTAAGTGATAAAAATAAATCAATTGATCTGGAAAATGCAATAGGAATATTGATATTTTAAAAAAAAAAGACATTAAAAATTGGAGACTACCTAAGATGTTTATTATGAATACTCAACACATCTATAGTGAACATTGAATTCAAACCAACCAAAAGAATAAGCATAGTAGATCACATCAAATATTGAGAGAAAAATGCAGATATAACCAATGAGGAGTTGCTATCAAAAATTCAAAACCAATAAGATATCACATGACCACTGCTTACAACATGCTATCTAGCAACACATTCTGTTTTAATCACCATCTTTTTGCCATCTAATGTAAGCATTAGAAATCAATAGATGCCAGATGGAAATGTTTATTAAACCCTATCCAAGGTTATTTTATCCATTATTCCCAGACTGGTTTCTAGTTTATAACTTTCATCAGTTCAGAGCTTTTAGAATGGGAACAATACAAAAGATTCAGAATCATTGCTTCCAGATCCAAAAGCTCTTCACTAATGAAAGTGACAAACTGGAAACTAATCTGGAGAATTAGAAAGAGTAGCAGTAAATATATATTTAATAAGCACTATAAACTGATATCTATTGATTACTAAAGCTTACACTAGGTGGCAAAAATATAGTGAGAAAAAATAATTTGATGCTTTATATTTATAGATTTTGAAAAGCATTTGAATCTGTAAATACTTAGCAATAACTGAAGCATTGAAACATCAAAATACATACTCAGAATATTGTTCTATTCTGAAAAATATGTATCAAAATGCAAATGTAATGATTAGATTTCATGGTGATATTAAAAATAATATTGCTAAGGATTTTGTGGATTAGAATGGGAAGCTAAGGAAATAAAAATAGACATTTTAGTCATTTTTAAAGATGAAGTGATTGCTTTTGAAAATAATATTCACAGCTTCAGTAAATATTGCAAGAGACCTTATCAGATGAAAAAAAAAAGTAGAACTGAAGGCAAATGTTAAAAAGCCTAAAATAATGTTCAATAATTTTACATATATAACTACAGTAATTTTATCAAATTAATAACAGAGAAGAAAATATATAATGAATGAAATTAATTATAGAATTAAACATGAATAAAATACCTTTATGAGAAATAATTTTACAAGAAAATATGTCTCACTAATGCTTCCATACAGAGAGGAATAAAAATACTGTAGACCACATAGCAATTATTAAAAAAGATATGTTGGGAAAAAACAAAGAGAAAAATTAAAAGTGAAATACACAGATAACAGAACATACATATATCAAATAAAGAGACTGAAATGGAGCTGGTGTGAACATATCACTAAAAGAGACCTCAATAATGAGATAACTGAACCCTTAAATTGAATCCATGATATTCCCTAACTGATGAAGAAAGATATCACATATGAAATAAATAAAATAAGTCTACTGGAGTAATATGGAGAAAAAAAACTACAAAAACTTGGAAAGATATTTCTCCTTGCAATATACCTATAATGTTTGAAAAATGTTTGTGAAGTGATATACTTAAAACACTGGTGGCAATGAGTAATAATTCTCAATTCATTGTATCCATAACTCATTATAATGAGAAGTATATGTTGACAGACCATTAAGGAGTCAGAATCATAGGATAAGATGCATTAAAAAAGTACCAATTGTGGAATTTGATACTAAAATTTTCAAAAATATTATTTTCAAACATTTACTGCTATATATGATAACAGGATTAGAGAAATTTAATGACTCAAGACCATAGCATGCAAAGCAAACTATGAATCAACCAATTAGAATATGGGCCTATCATGTAGTTAAAGGTGACTTTTTTGAAGATAAACTCCCTTTAATTTTGGTTTTTGTAGACTAACTTTTTTACTGTACTTTATGGATTTTTTTTTTTTTAAGATTTTACAAAAATCTTTAAAAATTTCTAAGCAACTATAAATATTAAGTATAATAATAATTGGATTTAAACATCTGTTTAAAAAGTACCCTGAGACTGGGTTAAAAAAATGTGTTGCAATGTCATTTATGCCTTTAATAAGTTTGCCATTATTAATGCAAGTTTAATCATACAATTAAACTTGGTTGGAAGGATTTTGATCAAAATAATTTATTGCAAAAAAATGATAATAATAACAAATCATTAAACAATAAATTTTTTCCAATTTTGAATCTACAGACTTACTGATAAAGACAGAAGCCAAAAATCGGTCTGAGGGTAGGAGCTTAAATACTAAGAACAAGTATTTTATAGACATCTGGTAATCAATAAATACTTGGGCTTACACCACATGGCACTTGAGTATAGAGCTATCCTTGCTTGTGAAAGAAATATGCATATGCCCCTGAAAGTAAATTTTTAACAATTGTGTACTATCTGCACTTACTTGTAGACCTGAAATTTGACATTGTAAATCAGAGATGTCAGGTTGGCCAAGAAAGAATTGAAAATGAAATAAAAATAAGAGCTTCAAGATATAGTGGCTAGTGTATCACCTTCCAAACATACAATGTGTAATTTGAATGTGGATGAAACTGGGGGGGGGGGGATTTTAGGTAGCTAGTCCATTGCCAGCTCAGCTATACAATTATTAATTGATACAGCTAATTTTACATGAAATTAAAAATCCCATATTTATATGTGCTTGTTAGATGAATGCTGGTAAGCAGACTATACAATAGTATCCTGGTGATAATTCTACATATTTATGCAAATGAGTTTAGTCTGGACTATTAGCTTGAATAGCATAGAGAGGTTAAAAAAAAAAAAAAAGGTTTCTAGATGCACATTGATGCCCTAGCTCAGCTTTGAATCTTAACCTTCATTGAGAAAGGTAAAAGCCAGAAAACAATTGTTTTGAGATGGAAATTTTCATAGAACTGTATTATTAGGTGTCCATGGATTATTCGAGCTCTTATAATAGATGGTCTAAGGTATGATGAAAATGATTGCTCTTGGAAATATATGAGGTAATGTGAAGTTACTGGTAATTATTTTCTTAGATAAGAGTAAATTGTGGTCTGTAAAATATATAGAAAATGATCTGGTAATAACTTTATAAAGTTATGCAAATCAGTTATCCTGGGTTCAAAATCTTAAAGATTTCTTAAATTTTAGATTAACTTGAATATTATGCAGGAGTAAAAAGTTGTTAGGTATTTGCATTGTTCCCAGCTTTGAACTCTTCACTTTACGAAAGCAAAAGGCGGGGTTTTATAGCATTAAATCATCTGGTGTCCAATGATTACTCAAGCTTTATAGATGGCTCTAGAGTGGAGTGAAGATGATTGCCTTTGGAAACTATGGATATATCCTTCCTTCTGTGAACGCTTAGCCCATGGTTTATTTTTTAGATTAATACATATTAATAATAAAGTCAATGACTGAAAATTGTAGAGCAGATTTTGTATAGATGTATAGTTTTATACACGTGCATTTACACAAATATATACTCCTGAAAATATTTCCACTATAAAAGGCGCCAGCTTTTTACTGGGAATAATTTACACCTACCCACCCGTTATTTTTCGATTTACTAATTATCAATTTTCATATTTCACAATAAAATTAATTTGTATTCAATATTTCGTAATTAATATAATAAAAACCAAAAGGAATTTTAAGTAACGTATAAAAAATAATAATTAATATATTACATTGACACTTTTATTATCTAAAAAATAAATTACAACGTTGTCAACTCCCACCCCCAATATAAAAAAAAAATATATTAATTTAGATAAAAGTGAGATTAAATTAAAAATAGATTAATCTTTACTTTTATTTTTTAAGTAAGTAATAAAAAAAATCTTATCAATAATCACATTTTTATTTTACGCTCAATAGAATTCCGACATTTACCCATTCTTCCACGACTCGGGTTATCAATCTACTCAGGTTTTATCAATCGAGTTTTTATTATCATAAACTTTAACACTATTAAATAAAAGTCTCCAGGGTGCCACCAATATAATTCCATTCACTTATAGATAGATATACATTATTGCTTAGGAATGATGTAAGTGAAAAACATTCATCAAAAAGTAGGTTACCCTAGGAAAAAAAAATCCAAGTTCCATCTGCTCTTTCATTAGTTGTTGATAAAATATTACTCAGGGGGATCTCCAAGAGATTATAAGAAATATTGGAAATTAAAGAATGAGTAGCAAATAAATTCTAATCAAAGCTCTTTATAAATTCAAGGCCCTTTAATAAAAATTGTCAGGAATAAAATATATTCTATTTTGATATAATGGTTTATAATTTCTTTCTAATCTTGTAAGAAAAAAAAATAGATACTCTAAAAACTCAATTTGTAGTAGTGATGTAATCATGAGTTCAATACTTATAAAAAATTGACACCTTCCCCACCACTCATTTTTTCAATCTCATTTTTTTATTATACCAGTACACACATCAAAAATTCATTGACCAGCTTATTGACAAATGGGGGGTGACCAACATATATGGATGGCTGGGAAGCATTTCCATGATGAACATAATTCTAAGCCTACAGGTGACTATAAAACTGCAAGGTTCCCCCAGCCAAGATTCAAAACAAGTCATGAATATGACAGGTGGGTATGCTAATGTTTTTGTGAATTTACAACTAATAAGTACACGCATGATCAATCTGAGATACCATAACTATTTATAATATTTTTTCTTCTACTGATATTATAACTGCTGTAACTTATTTAAATGGCAGGTAAATACAATAACCACTATGCCATAATATCCAATGGATAAACCTGAAATATTTATAGCTAGTATAATCTTTTTTTCTATTCTCATTTTTTATTTAAATAGAGATATGTTAAATAACTTCTATGACACGGAGTCCAATAGGTAAATGTATGGCAACAGTGAAATATCTATAGCTATGTATTTTTTTTTCCTCTTTTACTAATGTTATATCTCTCATTTTATTTACATGGTAGGCCCATGTAATAACTACTATGCTACGAGGTCCACATTTTATGGCCACATAACTACTGGGTAAATTTATGTTAAAACTAAGATACCCATATCTATATATAATAATTTTTTTTTACCTATCTCCCACAATGAATAATTTATTTTTTTTGAGTGTAATTTTCATTTCATCACTTTCTGCAAGATAGGGGTTGATTTCTATCCACTTTCAACGACTTGTGGAGGGGTGTATGACTAAAGACATGTGAAAAGGTGTATAATCCCCAAGATGCACATTTCATGCTGAACTAGCACTCATCAGTTAGTCTAGATCACACTCTTACCATATCTTTATCATTGTTCAGTACCGTTTAATTGATGTGTCAAACTTACCACCCTCACAACATTGACATAAACCAGTCCCCAGTCCCTACCTTGGTGACAATAGTGTAGTGAAAATTATACAACAGAAATATTATTTATTAAATGTATAATCTCTAGTCTAATGAATGATTAATAAAAAATTATTATTATATATCTCATATTTTATTTAAATTCTTACTAAATTTTACTTTCCCTTCTCTAACAATTTTTTACATAAGAAAGTCTTATTTATTTGTTGTTGTTGTTTTACCCTACTTGTTTATCTATTTTCCTTAAAGTGTTGCATATTAATTGCAGGATCCATTGTTCAAGAATTCAAACACGTCCATTCAAATGATCCAATTAGAAATTTCCTCCTTAAAGGTTGATCCATCATGAATTTCAACAAATCTTCATTCTAGTAGGTGCCAAAAAGTTGACAGCTATTCCTGTCAATCTATTTATAACATTTTAAAATAGTTTGAAATGATATTTTGCTATTCACATAAAACAGTAAATAATTGTCACTAATATATAATTTTATATTAATATTGCCCAAAGTATATTAGTGACAAAGCACTAAATATATATTAAAACAAAATAAAATGTCCGCTAATATTAATAATACAATAACGAAACTTAAATATATTCCAAACCACGGTAAACAATTTATAATATAATATAAATAAAAACTTATAAAGAAATATTTTCGATTATATTCATAATCATTATCAATTCAACTTTCAAAATGGAATCATCTATTACCTACCAGAAATGCATGTCGATTTAAATATCCCACAATTCATTAATCCTAATATTAATATTAATATATATAAACTTTCCTTATGAAAGACTATTAGAAATAAGGTGAAATTCAATACAAATTTCGGAATAACTTGAGAATATGAACCCATGAAAAAAAAGTTATTTTTTTATAATATGCAGAACGCCATTTATATGTTCACCAGGGATCGATTTCTATTACACAGTAATCATGTTTATGCTTTTAGAAGTTTGAAGCCAAGTTTAATAATAATAAAAATCTTAAACCGAATAGTAACTTTTTCCTCCTCTTGTAATTCTAAAGGTTCTAAGTTTCCACCTCATACCCTTATATATTTATAACCAGCCAGCTCTCAGGTTAGATTTGTTTAATTCTCACAATTCAATCAAGCTTTTTCATTCTCACAGTTTCAACTAAGCTTTCTCTAGCCGTACAATAATAATAATCGACATAAATTAATATCTAAGAATTTCATTTACACACTTATACAGTAATTATCATTAATCTAAAATCATCGGATTTACAACTTTTCTTCGATTTATGAATTTTTCAAATTTCAACAATAATTTTGTTCTCCTCAAACTTTGCTGAAGATTTAAATAAATATTAATTTTATATAAATTAAACGAGTGTCATTCTTTCAAAGAAGAAATATTATATAGGGAATGATACTTTACTACTTCTACTTTGTTTATATTGAAATACTTTTTTAAGCTGCACAAATTGTTTTTTTTAGTAACAATTATAATAGTAGCAAAAATTTTCCCCACAACAATGCCACTTAGAGCAAACTCTATAGTAATCAATAAATGAATGATAGAAGTTTGGGCAATAGCTTTATCCTTAAGCAAAAAGGTAAAATGTGGGTGCTGGATAGGAGATACATTAGATTCAAAGCTCCTCGCCGATGAAAGCCATAGATTAGAAACTAATCTGGGGATATTGAATAGAAAAACACTGGATAGGAATTATGATGCACAACCTTCTAGCATCTACTGATTACTAGATTACTAGAGCTTGCCTTAGATGGCACTATTGTGGAGAAAAAAAATGCTATCCTTTTAACAGCTTGTGCAAGCATAAAGAAAAGATGACCAAGTGATGAACAGTTATAGCACTTTAAAATGTAGATTATCATTTATATTAGTGCAAGATTTTTATAGCAGTAATTAAAAACAATAAACCAAAACAATATTTCACATTTTTGTCTGGAGAAAGTTTTCGAATCAGTTCGGATTAATGGTAGTTTATTTGTATATATAAACTCAGGTGTGTGCATTTGCACAGATCTCCCCCCCCCCCCAAAAGAAAAAAAAACACATTTATAAAAGCATATAATTACAATTTAATTTAAAGATGGCAAACTTCTCCATCCACAACTATTACTCCATCTTACCCAGATAATTTATTAGACTAAAAATGATTATTGATATAATCATTTTTAGCTCAGGTGTATTCTTTAAACTTTAATTAAAAATGAATATACCTATTATTATTAAATGCAGTCACATAAAATATTTAATTCAACTGTTTTTCTTTTTTCCATGTGTAATATTCTTAAACATATACTTATAATTTTCCATTTCACCGCACATACTTTAATCACAAAAAGACATTTCAAAAAGATAAATGACCCTCAAAATGCACTTCATGCTAACCAGTACTCTTCAGTTTGGCCCACTCACAGATTCTCACAGTTATTAAATGAAATTAAAACAGGCAAAACTAAAATATAGGGGATAACTCAGACTTTCAAGCCCTCTCACTATCCATAGTATCTCATACTACCAATACACATGATCGCACACATGCAGAAAGGATAAATAATCACCCACAATTCATAACTATGATATCTTTTTCAGATGTAATTATTCATGTGATTGAAGTATATGTGATAAAATGAAAAATAATAATGAAATTTAATATGTTAATTTTTAATTTGCCTGGGCTAACAATAATGAGATCATATCTAGTTTAATAAATGATTAGTATTAATAATTAATGTTTTCATCCGGGGAGAAGTGTCAAAACTGTGAGCACAGGAAGTTAGTCATCTTTAGATTAAATTGCAATAATTTGATATTGATAAATACTGAGCAAGGATAAGGAAGACATGCAAGAGATTGTGACCTAAGCTGGTAGAAGAATAATGAGTCAGCATAAAATGCACATTGGATATCATTTATTTTTGGCAGATGTTGT
Source organism: Epiperipatus broadwayi (assembly GCA_028023455.1). Lineage (NCBI taxonomy): Eukaryota > Metazoa > Onychophora > Udeonychophora > Euonychophora > Peripatidae > Epiperipatus > Epiperipatus broadwayi. Next base: position 656,866 of record JAQFVV010000058.1, on the reverse strand, counting down.
TATCCATGTGATTAAAGTAGTGAAACAGAAGATTATAAGTATATTTGAAAAAGCATCAGACCAAATAAATTCAACATAGATATGCATGAAAGAATACAGATAAATAGTAAAGAGTGATCCACATACCATTAATAAAATCATAGATGTCTTTAAAATAAAGATAAGGGAAAGACATTGCCCATGATAATGGGATTTTCCCCACCAACATGTAATAATTCATTATACTGCTAATGTATTTATCAACCTAGATTAAGTATTTTACACTCCCATAGCTAGTCAGCCATATAAAGACTAATAATTGTGTGGTTATAAAGTTATCCACAGATTAATTAATAAAAAAAAACCCTAAGCTTGCTTAAAAAATCTTAGTTTACCTTGAAAAAACTTCCAAATTCCATTTGGGTTTAATTCCTAAGTCACAGTAGATAGTTGCATTAACATCAACATGTCTAAATTCCTTAGAAAATAAAAAAGATTGCACACTGAATGATTTGTCAATTCTGCTAATTGAACAAAAAATAACTAATAAATATTTGTTATTAATAATCTTAATAACTAAATACTGTCTTAAACACTTCACAACAATGATTGCTCACCTTAATCCCATTAAACCATCAAACACCACATGATCACCATCTCTATACTAGCACATAATTTGTTGTAAACAAAGACAAAACTCCCCATACAGTAGTGCCACCCTGTGCCAAACAGAGTAATCAACGGATGCCAGAAACTAGTATGAGGATATTGGATGAGTAGGCCCTAGATAGGGGTTTTATGCACAAGCCTTCTGGCATCCATTGATTACTCTCTTTGGCACAGGGTGGCACTACTGTATGGGGAGTTTTGCCTTTGTTTACCTTAATCCCATTACAAGATGAAGTGGTAGCAGTAATGTATAATTTAAAACAACCTATATCATAAAATAATTATTTTATTGCTCGAGCATGTTTCATTTTCTAAAATATTATATAACTTTAAAAAAAAAAAATTGATAGACACATCATTGTTATCATATTCTTCATAATCTCTTACTACCGTTTAAACTGCAAAAAGCTTCAGAAATTTATTTTAGATTATGACTCAACTTGCAAGTATCACTGGCTGAAATGTTTATCACATCGCTGCTTTTAAAAAAAAAAATGAACATGGCAATCTTAAGTCAATAATAATTTATTACATCCTAAAAAATCTTCATCAAATTAAATTATATACCTGTCAATAATAAAGAAGAGTTAATACTAAACGTGGAAATTTCTAACAGGATATGCATACAAGATACCCAAAATTCTCATTAGCTTTAAAAACAAATTTACTAGAGGCTTTATACAACTGCACATTTTAAAGTTTGAATACAATATTTTGTATCTACCATGAATAAGTAAAAATATTAACTTCAATTTCAATATATGGGCTACTCTATTGTTGGAAGATATTATTTTGATTATTGTGATATTATGCTTCTTTACATGAGTTTTTGCATGTTTAGTGTCTATCTGCATATACATTATGTCGACTTTATTCAGAATTTTATATAAACATATTGATAATTTCTTCTACATTCCATGCAATATAATAAATGTAATTATTAGAAAAATGCTGAACTGTTTCATAAGAACTTATATAAAAAATTTATAATAAAACTTCATATATACTATATATAAATAATATTATCATTAGTATATTCAAACTATCAATTTTAAGTAAAAGAAACCTAATATGAAAACACCATCTAAAATTTATCTAAAAGTTAAATTTCTATTTATTCTAAACTTTGTATTTCAATAATTTTTACATGCCAAATATTTAGCACAATTTTCTAGGAATATATCATCATAATTTTTAATATTATCAAACCAATATAGGATGATAATCTCTGTATCGAATCCTGTCTCTCTGATCTACAATCTCTCTTCTCTACATCATTTCTGTGAACTGCATTATCCGTCTATCCATATGGCATGTGGTCTGTTTCTGTATATTTTGTTTCACCTGTCCATTTATTTTCATCTCTTCTAAACACATGTCAATCCCAGCCTTACTTTAATCTCTTAATTAGTTTAATGTTATCAATAAGGCTTGTTTGTTCTCTTCTGTGTATTTTATTTTTGATCATTTCTAGTTATTCTCAGCTTATATCCATACTTAATTGTTTGGGTTTAGGTCCTTGTACCACTCTTCTGATAAGCATGCAACTCATAGACCTATATATAAAGACAGTTAAAACATTTTTAATAGAAACCTTTCTTTCCAAAAATATAAATAAATTTACTTTTAATGTTGTTATTTTTGTATCAAAAGCATTTCATCCACTACGATTATTGTCATTTATTATTATTCTATCTGTAACTAAGATATTTGTAGATTTTAATTTATTCATTTTCTCTTTTCATTAAAAATCACTGAACATTTCTTTCATTGTCTAGAATTTATATTTAGGCCTTTCTTATTTTCATCTGAAATTCTTCAATATTTTCCAAAGTTCTAAAACATCATTTGCAAATACAAAATCTGCAAAATTTGTTATAACTTAAATTTTATTTTTATTTCTTTCCATTTTAATTGTAAAAATTTTCCTAAAAAACTGCTGTGAAAAGTTTTGGAGGTATGGAAATATGTTATACTTCTCAACGTCAACTTGGGAAGTTCTAGTTGAAATCCTTTAGAGTATTTCAAGGTTCGGAATATCAACTTTTAATTCTGTCTTTCACTGGACACTGCTATTTCTATTTCGGTTATGGATTTTCTTTATAAAAAGAATCCATAAATACATATATTTTCTTCTCTCATTTCTATCTATATATCCAAATTTACCCATAGCATCTTTGACCATTTTATAATTACCCTAACAATTTTAAAATGTTATTTGGTCTGATCAAAAAATCATCATGTATATCTAAATAAAAATCCCCTACTTCTTCATCAAAATGAGAACTTGTTGGGGCATAAATCTAAATTAACTGCATTCAGTATCTTGCAATAAGTTGAATAATTAATTTTATTGCTTTGATATACCACCAATATAGTAATTTTCCATTTTAAGTATATCCTCACTTCTCAATTGTCTAGTCACCTTTTTTTTTTTTTAGTTTCACAACTACGTCAGCATTTCATTTAATATAATAGTTCTTTTTTCAATCCATGCAATCTTCTTTTGCTTACATGCGATTTATTATTATTTAGTTCATTGTCAAATAGCTGTTTAAGTAGCTAACCAAATCACCTTCTGTCTTCAATTGCAAACTGCTACTTTAGTTCCAGAATGAGAACTATAATTTATTTTTGTCAGTCAAAGAGAGAGTATTCATAAACGTATTGCTATGACATATGAAAAAAAAAAAAAAAAAAAAATCCAATTCATATCTTAGTTAAAAACTATCACCTGGAAAACTATAGTTTAGATAGTCTTTAACTCAGCGGGGGGGGGGGGGCAGTTACCACACACAACACCGAGCTATGTGATGCATGTTGGGAAACAGCATATGAGCATATCCATGACAATTTCAATATAATTATCACATAGTAATTGCAAATTGTTAATGTCAATACTTCTTACATTCTTATTATTTCAGATAAAGAATTTCTTTTTCAATAACAATTTTGCAACCTTTGAAATATATATGTATAAACATAGAGTATTGATTAAAACCAAATGATTATTTGTTATCAATTAGAATTATTTTGTTCACTACAATTTATACTTGAAATTACAAATGATTAAAAAACTTTAAATAGAATCAATACAAATTCCTGTTTCACATGATCAGTTATCAATGTAAAATATACGTTATTTTTTTCTAAAATATTATTAAACATATGTAGATGTGTATTTAGAAATAGTTTACTTATACATATGTAATATAGCTATTCAAATACCTATATTATTAGTGTTGGTGCAAAATAAAATGTTTTTGTTTTTTCTTCTTTTAGTTTTTGGAAAACTATATTTAAAATATGTGTGAATGTATATAAATACTTTGTAATGCAATGAGTTATATTTAGCAAACATGGAGCTTTTATAGATAGCTGGCTTAATAATCGATCCAACATTGGTGAAAAATTGGAGCATTCTTAGCTGGAGGTACAACTCAGAATTGCATTAAATATTATTTCCTTAGTAGTGATAAATCAACAATATTGAAAGAAGATTATGCAAAATTGGCAAAGCAAACTAAACAATAATTATCTGGGATAAAGACCATGGTGGCAATTACTTATATACTCAATAAAAACTCATCTGTTAAGAACATCAATGGTCATATATATAAACATATTTACTCATTAATCTTAAGTAATATTTAAGGAGGATGTAACCTCGAGAATATGCGTATAAAATGCGATAGTAGGGACCTGTACTATTGCATTTTATACGCATATTCTCGAGGTTACATCCTCCTTAAATATTACTTACGTAATCAATGTGCGTTTAATAAATTTATCATTAATCTTAAATAAATTATTGTATTGAATGACATATATCTATTTTTTTAAAAGTTAATGAATTTATTTGTTTAAATTTTTGACACATGATACTTTTCGGAAAAATATTCGGATAAGTTTTAACAAATGTCTTTTTTTTTTTTCGATATCATGTTTCAAATTAAAATGAATAAAATAAACTGTTTCTATGTACTTCCAATATGTTTGTATATAAAAAGTGTTTCTAAAAAATACTAAGAATGAGGATCAACAATGATGGCTTATTAGCAAATTGATTATTTCCAAACTATATTCAATTAAAAATTAACAGATACCCTATAAATCATCTTAAAGACATAGAGGGCTCATTAAATTTAGAACGAAACTCTAAATATTAAAATAAAATGTATTAACAAATCAGAAAACAATAGTAAACTATCACCAATTATGATAATTGAGCATTATTACTAGATCATAATATTGTACAGCCTATTACCTCAACCCATCATTAAGGAGAAAACATTATGCAGATATTCTGAGAGAAAAAAATAACAATAGCATCAAACATTATAGTAGTAATATAGTAATTTGAAAAAACCAAAAGTTAACTAGGGGGTGATATCCACTGATTTTATTCAGTGGATTCTGTTTGTGATTACAGCATCATAATATATATCTAATGCATAACTATTTCAATCTTTCCATTGAGGAATGCACTAACAGTAATCCATCAAATCTTAAGTTTAGGAGAGGGGGAATCTACAAATCATGAGTACCTAATGGATAAAATCTATGGAACCTAGATCTCCAGTATCAACCATTGCTTTATTCAATGGTTACATTGTGTCTTCTGGAGTTGACTATCTAATTACCTTTAAGGAGAGAAGGCCAGAGTCCTTTTTCTATTTCTCTTTTACACTTTCATTAGTAATTGATTTCAAATTTAAACAAAACTGTTTTAAAAATACCATAAAAGGTGTTACTTTGGCTACAAAATTTGGGGAATGTAGAAAGATGATTACAAATAACGGGTGCTAAATTTTAGTGTCTCCATATAGTATTTTATATAAACTTCTTGATATAGATATTGCTCATTTTAAAACAGACAACATGAAGCTCACCAGACATATATAAAACCCTATGAAAAATAAATAATTGGCTTATAAAATAATGCATTTGTTAATTGGGAGAGAAAAATAATTAATCTTTATGAGGTTATTTCCATTTCCAATAAGTAAAGTTTTCAGACATGATATATTCTGAACATGATGTTTATCTGTATATTAAGACAGAGATTCAGATGCAAGAATTATCAATATTTTATGTGCAAAGATTACAAGAAAACATTTGAGATGTAATCAGTTTGAATACATGATAACAACATCTCATTACAGAGCATTCAAAAGACCATGCGTAAGTGCAAATGCTGGATAATGAAAGGAGCAGAGGTCAACCTGCTAAGACAATCTGTAATATGAGACAATGTGAGCCAGAAATTATATAATTATAGAATCACAAATTCTAAAAAGCAATAGTGCAGACTTTAAGATTTCCATTGCAAACCAATAAATGTTAGAATGCTTATAAATATGTAATAGAGATTACTCCAGCTATCAAGACTGATGATATTCTATGCAAATACTCTTGATGGAATTACCACTCAAAGGTAATGACTTCATCAGTCATATAGCTGATCTTAATTAAACGAGAAACTAAATCCTTGGTGCCTGAACATCATGACTCAACACTGAACATAATATGACATCTATTCTAATGTCATATTGCTTTTCCTGCAACAATATCTGGAATCATCCTAGAAGCTGCTGGAAGATTACTAATCTATTCTTATTCCTATTTAAAATAAAGTTTCATCTATGACGATGAGCAAAATGTAGTCAAATATCTCGGATTTAAAAATCAATAGAGAGAATGCTGCACTCAACTGTTGCATAATGATCAAGCCCTTGTGCATTAGAGGTTACCTCCATCCACTCTCAAAATCCCCCCAAATGACACAAAATTTGCAGGGCTATCTGCTTTCTTATTTCGTAATCACCATCTATGCAAATTAGAGTTGGACAAGAAAATCAACATCACTGGCTACATCAGAGATTTAATAAGTCTGGGTTTTAGTCACAGAACAATAGCCAACAGGATTGAAGGCTTTCATAAAAGACTTCAGCAAAATAAAAAAGTAGACAGACAACAGCTGACTGTAACATATATATCTGCAGAAGCAAAAAACTTCAGTAAAACTTTATAGAAATAATTTAAACTAGGATTTAGAACCCCTCCAAACACCAATAGGCTTATTAATAATACTAAAGATAAAAGAAATATTGAAGCAACCCCCCAGGTAGTATACAGAATTGTGTGTCCTCAAATGGGGTGTGGTGCTATTTATTATGGTGAAACTCGTGCCACAATTGGCAATAGATTAGCTCATCACAAATACAGATATACATGAGCAATAACCAAAAAAGAAGGTAGTTCTGTTTTTGCTGACCATCAGCAAGAGCTCAACCATAGATTTGAACCCTCCAAGGCTGATATATTATGCACAGAAAGGAATGGCATCAAGAGAAAAATCAAGGAAGCTTGTTTTACCACCAGTAACATCAACTCAATAAATAGAAAAGACACTTGTTTTGCCATATCCAGAAAATGGATAATATAGGAAATAGTTCTGCATACCTTTGCATATAATGATGTTAATAATCTAAAGAGGCTATGATTATGGAGTAAAGCGCTAAGCCTGCAGAAATTATGATATAGAAAGTCTACAGAAATTATTATGTAGGCATCAGCGTATTATTAATCTGCAATAACTAGAAAAATGTTAAAAAAATAAAATGATTTATTGCTCAGAAGTTCATAAAAAGTTCAAACTGAAAATGATAGCACTGATTTACACTACCGATTACAGGATTCTACAAGAACTATGTCATTCAAGACAAAGTCTTCTGCTGAAATCAATCACATATATTCTTATTTTATGATTTGCATGTAACTTTTTTTCTATATAACATCAACATCATTGCATTTTAATGAATCACTATCATTAGATACTAAAATAATATAAAAGCTAAATGAAAAGCTCTGGTAGAGTGACATAGATGGCATGTTGAACAATGAGAAACTATCACAAAATATGGAATGATTCACTAATATCTTAATTGAAAACTTGCATGAAATAATTATAATTAAGATTTCATTATTAATCCTAATATTTCTATGAATTAGACACTTTAGAAACAAAATAAAATAAGAAAAATAAGTGAGAATAAATGATGTTCATGCACGGGTATTCAAAATTGTTAAGCAGTTAAATGTTATAAGGTTGTTAGTCTTCAGGCTGTTGATTACATTCACTAAAAATTGGAAAAACTGTTAATGTCAGGTCAACAAAGTTAAGAATATGATCAAAGATCAAAACTCACTGGAAAATATTAATAGACATTGTGAAATATTGTGACAGAAAACAAACAGCAGAAGAAATCTTTGCAGATACCAACATAACCTTTAAATTTACATAAAGTGTTCAACTAAAGATCAGCTTTTCAAGCTAATTCACATGCACTTTATGAATCTTAATAATAAATGAATACTTTCACTTCCAACACAAGATAAACAACATTTCGAGATGATTTATAACTTCAAGCCTCTAGTTTGTGCTGGATATACAATAATGTGAGAGTGGTCATATCACATTCATAGTTAATCAATGGATGAATGAAAGCACATCATATGTTTGAATAAACTAACTTTTATACTTTTCCCAACTAACAAAAAATATATCTGTGGAATCTCAAACGAGTGTGAAACATGGAACCATCAAATTTTGAGCAGTTAATCATTATTCTATAAGACAAACGCATCATTTTATTTTGGGAGACTAGGAACATGTTACAGTAAACAAAAATTATAATGCATTACAACTTTAGATTACTTGAACACTTAGGAAACCATGACGATAATCCTTCACTTTATATAGACTGTATAATCTAAAATCGTTTTTTTTTTTTTTAAAAAAAAAAAAATGATAAAAGTAATACTACAAAAATCTACTGCCAGCCTAATTATCTCATTTAAATATTTTCCAGATTTTGTGATCTATTGGGTTGAAATCAATATCCTTCAGCGATATCTTAGACAGTAAAGTAAAGATGGTTTTACATCCTATTACTAAATATTTCACAGCTGTGTCCTTTTTCTCAGGCCTTTATATATATATAACGCGAATTAAATAGATATATATATATGATTTCATATTATTTTCGGAAGATTTGTTGTAGTAAATAAAATAGCCGAGGAAAGAAAGTACAGTACTTAGTTATTTTTTTTACAACACGGAATCTTCAGAAAATAATATTATGAAATCATTTATCCGTGAGAATATTAGAATTAATATATATACATATATGTTAAATAATAATTTAATTTGTAAATATAAACAATCTCTAAAACAATTAATTACTTTATTGTGATAATAAATTTCCAAAAATAACCCTGGCCGAAATAATTTACATATAGTTAAAATAAGAAGCAAGTGTCCATTCACTATCGCGCTCGAGGGACATTCGTGCAAGCAAATTACTTAACAAACGTTTATTGGAGTGAATATGAATGGCTTGGTTAATTTTTTTTCTTCTCTTTGTCATTTTCTTCACATAAAACAGAAATTTTATCAAAGGCAGTTACCATAGCAACTACATGCATCTTCATAAAACACAGAAAAAGATTTTTCATTACTATTATTATTATTTAGTTAATATAGCTTTATCGTATAGCAAACACTGGATTCTTCAACTGATTACGCCTAAAATTCACAAGCTAAGTGAATTCATGCGGACTAACAATTTTATATACAAAGATATTTTTCATGTGTAAAGAATTAGTTAATATGGGAAAGAATTTTAGATAAGTAAGTCTCTCTAAAGTGTTTAGAAATTAATGAAATAATAACGGGTTGTTCCAGTCAGATTAAATGCAAATTCAGTTAAGACAACTTTTAATTTAGTGGTAATTTTATTATAAAAAGATATTTCAAAGTAGAAATGATATAATTGCTCTAAATGACATTTTAATTGTTAGTTGCAATATACTTTTTGATAATGAGTTATTTCCTTTAGCTTATAGTTTCTCCCGAATCACTGGCGATATCAAATCATAGAAAACAATCCTATCGTACTTGTAATAAGATTTTGCAAACTTTCATTGCATCACTAAATAAGCCGATCATTAGATTATGATAAGTCTTATTTCATGGTTTGATTTAATTGGGAAAAAATTATATACATTTATGTCAATGACGATGCCATTAGAAATATACTTGAGCCAGAGTTTTAAAGATAAAATATTCTCAAGCAACTATCAAATTATACACAGGCTCCTCTCTTCATAAATTAAAGATTGAGAGAGACATATGCACACTTGTAATTAACAAAATAAAATTTTCTCTTTCAGAAAAGTTGCTGATTAGAAAATAATATACATGGATGTAGACAAATTTGATTCACAGAATAAAGGAGACTTGTAAAGAAAATGATGATAATAAGTGGGTGATATATAAATTGTATATATATGTGTGTGTATTTCACTTCGCTAACATTTTAGTTGCATCCATCAATAAAATATTTAAGATGACACAAAGGATAACTTATAGGCTTGCCATATTCGATTCAAATATGTAATTAAATGATGTCATAATAGGAAAAACCATATTTCTGAGAAGTTTGAATGTAATAGTATTATAAGTAATTCAAAGATAGAGGCTGGGAAGCAGCAAATGTTAAATGTTTGTTTCCCCAGTTAAATTTAAGATATTATTTCTTTCTGATAATTAATGCTATACAAAGGCGATAAAATGAATAAATAATCAAATGGTCAGTAGTTCCGTATGTCATGTGACATAGGAGCACAAGAATGTGCTTTGATTCAGGTATTTTTTAATACCCCACTCCATAACTCTGTGCTACCTCCCTTTCCTAGGATATCATTCTCTAGATTGTAAGATGAATGTTGAGCCTCCTGCTATTAGCAGGTGCCATGACTTTTAACCTTATTCCAGATTATAAAATGAATGCCAGGCCATGCTAAACAAGGAAGATAGTATAGCTCAAGATATTTTAATCTTGTTTTTTTTTTTTTTCTCAGTGATGTTTATAAAATAAATTGAAATTTCAGGAGCAACATGGTAAGAGGGGAAGAATACATGTAAAAAGGGAATGGGAAGTGGAAACAGTGTGTAGTCGAGGCCGGTCTGAAATGCATGTCTTCGTGACTGAGTCCTATGACAGAGGCTGAGAGGATGGGAATTGGAGGATTGCCCAAGTGTGTGTGAGGAGTGGTGTGGGGCTAGTTTGGTAACTCTGGTTTTGAGAGAGAGAATTAGGTCCAAGAGCTTTCGGTTCACTGAGAGTATTCTCTGGTCAAAGATAATGTCACATCAGAGCAACCAGAGAGCATAGATGAGGAAAACTGATAGTCTAATAGGTGCGAAGACCCACATTTGTTATTGATAAATGTCCATGATGACATCAATGATCAATTAAGCATAGTCATCACAATAAAATTTTAATAAAAGATGTCAGTTATAATAATAGATCTTATACACATATTTAAATTATCATTGCTTTAGTTGCAAAACATTTTATAGTAGTTATAAAATATTTTCTAATGTTTACAGTCTATTAACAATGGTAAGAATACTCCTAAAAATACTATATATGTAAAAGTGCATGTCCAGATTGATATGTTTCTTCTTGTATAATAAGATTAGATCTAATATCAAAACCAAGCTTTAAGATGCATTTTACATCATGTATGTAGCTGCCGTTAATGACCTAAAGTTTCTGTTTTACATATAAAAAAAGTAATAAAAATATAATTTGCATAAAAATCATCCATCAAATCATAAAAAATCATATGGTTTGTCTTCATTTTGTTAATTATGTGGAAATTGTTTAAGCTATAGTTGTTTTAGAATTTACTGGGTGAAAATGGCTAAGTTGTCAAGTCACAGAAATCTAGCCAGTCTATAAAGATCGCTATTATTTTCATTTTCCCATTATTTGCTTTTATATTATTTCATGTGTATGTACACACACACGCAGGATATGAAATAAAAAGTAAAAAAAAAATCATATATGTGTACACACGCGCGCAGGATATGAAATGAAAAATAAAAAATATTAAAAATGACATTATTAGGGGAGGGGGTGTATTGAAACTTTTTGTTAAATAAAAAATATTACTTAATGTAATCTTTTATACATTTAAAAGCTGTCTTCCTGGGATTGCTCTTAAACACAAAATCCCTCCTGTCTTTGAAAAGTATAATGCAAAGCAGAATCAAGAACAGATCCATTATTGATTTACTGATCAATTTAGCAGACACTATTTCCTAAAACCTGACAAAGAAGTAAGAGCATCGGCTTCAGAAATATTTGATTCAGGATAAAATTGTCTGTTTACTTTAAAATAGTACAGAGTTCATATTTCAAGAAAAACAGCCTCCAAACAGAAAATAATTCTGCAAAATTAAAATCCTCTGGAAGTAAAATATTTTTAATACCGGCCTTTCTTAAATCATCTCTCAAATGCTTTTAAGTGATGGCCTCAATACATATTTTTTACTTTTTCCATTGTAGACAAATTTTATCTTTAGTCTAATAAGCAAATGGATAAACTAAGACAAATAATTTTAAAAATTATACTTGATGCAATCTTTTTCTAGATCGATTCAATTTTTAAGACACCAACTGTCCATCTATTATCTCTTCTAACGTACAAAAAAAACCTAAAATTTAAAATACAGATTCACATATCTATTCCTTAATAAATTTCATGTGTTCAACATATGACCCAATCATTCTTAGATATAAAGATATATAAGGATTATTTTAAATGAAATGGATACTTTTGAAAAGAGGCTGGTGAACTGCTATTAAAGGCATTTGGAAAGTTGGTCGTTTCAATATTTTCTTACAGTTTGGAAACGCTGTATTGAAAATAAAATATCGCAATTATCCCTTATAAAGTATAGTACTATGTGGCGTCCACATCCGTAATTAGCAAGCATTCCAATCATTAACCCAATCAACAAATATACATACAAACACTGTAAATATAATGTCATGCAATGGCATTCCTTGTCTTTAGATAAGCTGACTACTGAAAATTTTATTTCCAATCCATTTACATTACAATCAAGTTTCAAAATTTGGCCATGTCATCATCATTATTTTTAATCATTATTGATCTACTACACAATAAAGATATTATCCAAGTTTAATCCAGTTATTCCAATCCTTAACCTCTCTTCTCCATAACACTAGCAAACTTGTTCATTTTCTCCATCAATCTCACATGTAATTTTTTTCTAGATACATGTTTTGGGGTCAAATTTTTAAGACACCAACTGCTATTATCATCTCTTCTAACAATATATCCAGCCCAACTCCATTTCAGTCTCTTAATTTTTTCATTGATGTCAGTAATATATGTTTGTTCTCTCATCCACATTTTAGATTTATATTACTTCTAGCATATATTTCATTTCATTGAATGGTATAGAGTATCTGAATTGCGATTCTGTTAAGTGCCCAAATGTAGAAAAAAGTACATAGTAAGAATTGCTAAAAGACATCTATTAAAAAAATTCCTTTTCAAGCACACCAACATATTTTATATTATATTTTAATATTAAGTTATTTCTACCAAAAGCAATCCATCCAAATGTTTATGATTAATTTCATCCATTATGTTTCCATCTGTAATAATAATCTAACTAAGATACTTTTTTTTTTTTCAGTGATGAATGTTTATTCATAAAAATAAAAAAAACAGATACAGATACAGTTAGAAAAAGGTTTACAAGGGAATGATTATATGATAAATTGATATTTCAGGAGCAACATGGTAAGAGAGGAAGAATACATGTAAAAGAGGAGAAGGATATACGTGAAAAGGGAATGGAAAGGGGAAACGTGTGTAGTCCAGGCCGGTCCGAAATACATGTCTTCATGATTGAGTCCTATAACAGAGGCTGAGAGAATGGGAGTTGGAGGATTTCCCAAGTGTTTGTGAGAGTGGAGGTGGGGCTAGTTTGGTATCTCTGGTTTTGAGAAAGTGAATTAGGTCCAAGAGCTTTTGATTCACTGAGTGTACTCTCTGGTCAAAGATAATGGTACATCAGAGCAACCAGAGAGCATAGATGAGGAAAACTAATAGTCCAATAGCTGCAAAAACCCCTGTTTCTATGGATTCTTAGAGGTTGAAGATGGTATTCCTGTGCGAGGAAAGGCAGGAGTTGATGACATTTCTCACAGCAAGCAGAAAGGAACATTTAAGTAGGAAGTGCTGGAGAGTTTCATTGTCAGTTTTACAGAGCTGGTATACGGGAGAGATCTTGGTGAAACCCTACGGTTGACCAAAAATTGTTTGTGGGAAGGGAGTGAAGATTGATTTTGATGAGGAAATCGAGGAATTTTGCCTCAAGGGACCACCTTCTTCTAATTCATGATTATTAATCTTTATTTTCTTATTCTGCAAAAATTCACTGAACATTTAGCATTTATCTTTAGTGTTATTTTTTTATTTTCCTCTGATAATTCTTGTAACAGTTTCTGAAGCTCTGAAACATTATTTAAAAAACAATTACCTCATCTGCAAAATCTAGATGAGATAAATAGCCTGCATTTACTTTTACTCCCTTGATTTCTCATTTTAATCCATCACCTACTTCTTATAAAACTGCAGCATAAAGTTCCCTGCAGGTATAGAAACATCCCTATCACACACCTTTTCAATGTTAATCTTTTTACTGACACTATATAATGTAATCATTGCTGTTATATCTTGGGTCATATCTTGATGATGCAATTCTTAAAGCAACATAAATATTTTAGAGTCAAATGCTTTTACATAATCTACAAATTACCTTATAATACTAAATCATCCATGCACTTTACTATTGTTACACAATGCTTTATTAGCCACCCTTTTTTACAGTGAAAAATTTTTAAAATTTGAATTTAGCAGTTAAGGTTAAGAGATATAAAGTTCTGAAGAAGATTGCTGGGGCAATCGAAAGTGTAAACTGCAAAAAAGGGTGATAAATAAAGCATTATATAACAGTAGTAAAGTGCATGGATGATTTAGTATTATATGATATACATTTGGCAATACAATAAGAAAGAGTAGTTATTATAATCTACAAATTCAAAGCATAATGCCAACTCACATTTACTGGGCTTTCTATAATAACTTTTCTCAATACCAGATAATGATCTACTGTGTTAAAATCATTTTATATCCAGCTTATTATCTTAATTGGTTAGAATCCAAGATGTGCTACAGGAGAGTTTGGTAAAACTTTTGTATTGGTAAAACTTTTGTACAGAACTCATAGAAAATTGATAGGTCTGTAATTTAGTATCTTCTTTATTATCTTTCTTAAATAATAATATTATTACTGTATTTCTTCCAATCATCTGATATATCTTAATAATTTAGACATTTGGTATATAACTTTGCCAACATCTATTTCATTTAAGATATCAATAATAATCATTTCTTGGAACTCTTCTCTTCCTGTATAAATTTAACTGCATGTCTCATTTCCTCATTTAAAATGATGGAATAATTCAAAAAATAAAATAATTCTAAAATATATTTTGTTTCCTTGATCTTTATTACATTTCATAATGTCATCTCTCTTTTTACTAATAGTCCCATCTTTTATTCTTATACCAGAAATAACTTTCTTTCCAATAGTAAGATGCTGTCTTACACTTCTAAGTCTTATTTTCTTCTATAGCCTTTCTTGCCAATTCACAATTATATTTTGTTATGTTATTAATTCTTTTTCATATCATTTTACAAAACTTTAAACATTCAATTCTTTCATTTTAAAAGTATATATATATATTATTTCTTTTCTTCATATTCTCAACTGAAAGTAAAAAATGCAGTTTAAGCAATTGTGTGAACTGTTTGTGTTCAGTCTATTATGCTTAAATGACTTTTAACCTCTGGATAACTGATAATAGAGTTTTATTCAACTGATCATGAGTTTTAATCATTGGATGGTCAGATAGTTTAGGATCATGATCATTTGAGCTGTATAACTAGAAAAGTAAGACAAATAAAGAAAATGGAACATGGAAATAAATATAACAAAAACAAAAAATATATATGCAGTGTAGGAGCACAACAGGATATGGTATTGTCAGACAAATAACAAATTGGAAAATGATAATATAAGTATTTTGCATGAAGATCACACAAATGAAACAACAAATTTGCTAAAAAGGTAAGAAATATATTGAGTAAATGATGAATATATGTCACAATAAATATTACATATGAAATCTAGGTTTGACAATTGGTGAAAAGGATGGAAAGAGAATTGATGACTACAGAAATAAATTACTAGTGAAGATCAGCAGCTTAAGATCAAGAAGAGGGTACATATACAAAAATGAATAGTATTATTGTAATAAATGATGTTAGAATAAGACAACTGGAATGGTATGGAGGTACAGAGAATAACACAGAAAGGTTACTAAAACAAATATTAAATTGGATAATCACAAGGAAAGAGAAAAAGAAAATGACTAAAAAGAAGTTAGAAGGAGTGAACAAATAGAGAAATTAGAGAAAGAAATTTGTACAAAGACATTTATGGATGGAGAGGCATGGGATTGGAAATTGGAAGACATCTATAAATGTCATAGACCATTGAGAAAAAGAGTTTTTACTCAATTGAGAATAAATTTAGCACCCTTTAATTGTAGAGTCTGTCTCTCTATTACATGATGTAAAAGCATAGGGTTGTTATAAATAATCGAATGGCGAATCGCTCAGCATGTCACATAACCTCCGAACATGCAGAAATTATATGTTGGAGGTTTGATCCAAGCTTTTTAGTCTTCAAAATCTTCGGGTTAGTTTTAAAAATATTTAAGCCAAATAATTACTGTAATTGCTTTTACTGATGAAACGAATTTTAAATTCTTAATTAATATTTAATTATTTTCAGATCTTAAAATTTATTATTTTATAAGCAAACATTCGCGGCCGTGTGGTTTTTTTTTTTTTTCACATTTACATTTGTAAATGATTTTATGACATTTTAAATAATATAGTAAATAAAAACGGAGTGAATTATTTCCCCTTTCCACTCTTTTTTTTTAAAAAATGAAAAAATAATAATTATCGGAAAGAAAACCTTGAAAATCTATGCAACTTAAAATTAAATTCAGTTGCGAAACTAATTAATTTATCAATTTTAGCTGAAAACCAAGCAATTTATTAAAATTATTGAATTACCAATTGTCAGCAAGGGGTCACGAATCTAACTAGAAGACTTATTGTAGTGCTAAGCCTAAGGTCTCATTAATTGGTGTAACATGATGTTTATCTTGAAATAACGCCTCAAAATTAGTTCAAGTAGAAATAGCATAATTTTTTCTGCTAGATTTAAGTTCTAATTTTATCACAATTTTAAAATTAAATCGTAGAGATGCACTGACGTTTAGACACTACGTTTTTAAATTCAGATCGGGGATGACTTTAAAACAAAGTCGAATAAGTAATAGCCTAGAGGAAACATATAACAATTAACAAAACATATACATATAATAATTGTACATATTTCCAATAATCAATGCTGATTTTTTTTTAGATGCAGAAAATAATTTTAATCATACTCAATCTTGATATTTTTTCAATGTTTATCAAATGCAAAAATAAAGTATCTGGGACTTTAGGAATATGGTCCATTCACCTCAACTTCTAGAATGTTACGTTACATTACAATCATATTTTGTTTTGCAGCCAATACTTCACTATTTAACAAACCATTTCAGTGAGACTTTTACTTCTTAGTTAATAATAAACAGAATACCTATTTACTGCCCGATAAATATCTATGTAAATTGATTGTACAATAGCTACATTGTACAGGCTTAAACCTGCATTTATTTATGTAATATATTCGAGATTCAAACTCAAACTTTCACACGACCCACTACTCTCAGTGCCATCTCATATTGCTGACCCACCTGATCACACACATGTTGAAAAGATAAATAATCACCAATACACGTATTTCATGCTAAACCAGCAATCATCAGTTGGTCTAGATTACTATACTCACACATATATACAATCAGTGCTCAGCTTTATATTAAGATAGCCCATGAGAAAATAAATCAATTTTTATCTGGTTTTGATTCAAGGTTATGCATATGCCAGACAGATATGTTAACTAATGTACATAAGTTCTCTATCAAACAAAAGAAAAACTGTTTAAAGAGCAATCATAAGTATAAAATTTTATTTTTTTTCCTATTATGCAAATTAATTACAATAAATGATTGTATTACATCTTCCGAATTGCCCAGAATTTTAAATGAAGAAGTGAGACATGCAATTAAGTGTATGAAGAAAGGAAAGGCTCCAGGAAATGATGGAATTATAACTGATATATTAAAAGAAGCAGGTGAAGAAATAGAAACAATTTTAGCAAAGTTATATACCAAATGTCTAAATGATAAAGATGTACCGGAAGATTGGAAGAATGCAGTAATAATATTAATATTTAAAAAAGGTGATAAAGAAGATATTAGAAATTACAGACCTATCAGCCTTTTATCAGTTTTATATAAAAATTTTACCAAGATAATTACAACTCGTCTACAGAGAACTTTGGATTTCCACCAACCAAGAGAACAAGCTGGATTTAAAAGTGGTTTTAGTACAATAGATCATATCCAGGTATTGAGAGAAGTCATAGAAAGGACAAACGAATATGAGTTGTCATTATGTTTTGGATTTGTACATTATGAAAAGGCATTCGATTCTATACACATTTCTTCAGTGATTAAAGCATTGGATCATCAAGGTATAGATCCAGGATATTGTCATATTTTAAAGAATATTTATAAAAATGCAACAGCAACAATTAGATTACATAATGATACTGGAAAAATCAACATTGAGAAAGGTGTAAGACAAGGTGACTCCATATCTCCAAAACTCTTTACAGCAGTGCTGCAAGAAGTATTTTGTGGATTAAAATGGAAAACTAAAGGAGTGAAAGTAAATGGAGAGTATTTAAGTCATTTAGATTTCGCAGATGATGTAGTTGTTTTTGCAAATAATGCTTCAGAGCTGCAGGAAATGTTGCAGGAGTTAGCAGATGAAAGTAGAAAAGTAGGACTAAAGACAAATGTTAAAAAGACTAAAGTAATGTTTAATCGATTTGCTCAAAATATGAAAATAAAGATTGATTATGAAGAATTAGAAGAAGTTAACAGTTACAAATACCTTGGTCAGATTATTAATACAGATGGAAACATAATGGAGGAAATTAATCATAGAATTAAACTTGATTGGAGTGCTTTTGGTAGAAATAACTTGATACTAAAAGGAAATATGCCTATGTGTTTGAAAAGGATGGTTTTTAATAAATGTGTTTTACCTGTTCTTACTTATGGATCTGAGACTTGGACACTTAATAGAAGAGCAATACAGAGACTTCAGACCACTCAAAGGAGTATGGAGAGATGTATGTTGGGAGAAACAAGAAGAGATCGAAAATGCAATGTATGGGTAAGACAACAAACAGGTGTTACTGACCTTATTAAAAGATTGAAATGGAGTTGGGCTGGACATATTGCTAGAAGAGATGATAATAGATGGACAATTGAAATTTTAAACTGGATTCCAAGAGATTGTAAAAGACCCAGAAAGAGACCACATGTGAGATGGATGGATGAAATAAGAAAATGTGCAGGGGTGATGTGGGGAAGAGAAGCTAAAGATCGGAGATGGATTAAACTTGGAGAGACCTTCATCCTGCAGTGGATTGATAATGGTTGATGATGATGATGATGAAAAAAGATAGTTGTTTCCTCACATCCAAACAAAATTTGACATTGAAGATTGGATGATAATATGTGCAGCCACAAGTGTCAGAAAGTTTTACTTGAATTTATAAACTGCTAAAAGATTTTATAGGTGCTCTCAATCATCATTATCAATTATCCCAATTATATATCTAAATCTAGAGACTGTACATCTTCTTGATATTAAGAAAAAAAAAGATAAAATGAAAATAAACGGACATATGACGTCACTTTATGGTAATACCTATTTCAATTGACTAGAATGTTTACATTCCCATTTGATCTCAATGTTTCTCAATGATGAATTCACTACTTTCTGATCAACAATTTTCTCACGCAATTCAATCTTTTCTATACATTTTTCCTTGTGAATTTCGCGTTCTTTTATAATGCATTTTTCCTTGTGAATTTCGCGTTCTTTTATAATGTTCAAAACATTATATGACATTTGATTGATTTCTATAATTTTATAAATTTTATTATTAGATCAAGGAAAGTATTTGTTTATATATGCACACTATAGTTATCTAATTACCTTTAGCTACAGGATTAAATAGCATGAAAAACTATGAACTCTCATCAACTAGCTTTTGATTAGCCTAATAAATATTATCTTCTCTTTCCCTATGCCGGACAAGACTATTTCCTTACAATGATATATTTATAGATTATTTTTCCAATATACATATACTAATGGAAAAATCTTATTTTACAGCATGTTTCAAATTTAAAACCAAACAAAAATTAAAAATCTATTAATTGACATTTTTTAACACATAATTTTTGTGAAATTTCATAGCCAGGTGACTGATCTAGCACTATGGACTTTTAGTCATCAAAAGTCTATTATTGGAAGAAATTAAGTGCAGTTACGAGTGCAATTCATGTAATTACTGGATAATATCTAGTCTCTGCATTTTAGTATAGTGGTGTAAATTAAAAAACTAGAGATCAAGAGATTTTTTAATTGATTCTCAGTAAGGTGAGAACAAACAAAAAAAACTATTTGGTTAAATGAATGGAATTGGGTTCAGTCTGCTATTTGATTGTTTGAGCAACATATGACTTCCCAAACAGCTAAATGATAATATGTAATGAATGCATTGGGCAATTTATTGTCAGGAATAATAAAGATGTGCTCAAGGGTTGTAGATTTCTGATCAATTACCATTTGGAGGAGATCCTAATTCATTCAAATGAATAGAGATGTTGTTAATCAATCAAGCAATGTGGTGTTCAAATGTTGCAAGATCTACTTAGCAAATAACCATAAAACGATTGAAGAAATTTATAATTTTCACAGTTCTAAATCTTTAGTAATTAAGCTTTCGAGTAATGTTCATTATATTTGGTTTTACATAAACATCTACTCAAACTGGAAAAGAAATTTTAGGAAATCCAGAATATACAACTTTAACCTGGATTTTTGATGGGCTTTTAAGTGAGGATTCACCATAACGATCACCATTAATTTGTAGTAGTATGCATTATTTTGATTTATAGTTAGCTACTTACCATGGTGATCTTAAACATTTTTTCTAAAAGATCTGCATTTTTTTTTAATGGGAGTCATTTTGTAAGATATGTCATAGAATAATAATTTTATTAAAGCTATGTCATCTAAGAATAATATGGCAATCTTCATACAAAAAATGTCAAGTACAAAGTTTATTTATTATACAATATTATGTTTTGATTATTAAAATGTGATCAAGGTGTTTATTGAATTTTCATCTAGTATCCTCACAAGATAATCAATACTTAATTTATGAATAATCAAAGTAAATAAGATTTTCATTCATAATGATTATAAATGCAAAAAAAAATGACAATTTCATCCAATTCACTGTCTAATCAAAAGCATACTTTGATCACATACAGTAATAATGAGCATTAATAATAAATTTTAAAATATGTATCTTAGATAAAATATATTCATTCAATTTTGGATTAACATTTCTATGAAAGTTATTTTGTCTGCTGATAAATATAAGATTATCACAATTGTAAAATATGATCATCATAATTGTTGGTTATTTTGAGTAGAAAAAAAAGCTAGAGAAAAATGATTTCATACATTATGCAATTAATAATCAATTTTATATGATGAAAGGTTATTAAACATGAGTTTAAATATCATTTATTTGTTTGGTTTTAAATCAATAATCTTGTAATTTGCTTCTGAATATTCAAGATAATGATAACTTTTATCTTAAATATAAAAAATACAGTATCGGCAAAAAAAAAGATTTAATCATTTATATTATTAAAACTATAGCAATCAATTAATATGCACATTACATTTCTTAATCAAATAAATTCCCAAACTGTTGCTTTAAAAAAAAAACCAATAATAATAACAATGCTGTAAAACAAAATTCAAAGTTTTATTGGTTAGAAATTACAAAATTTTGATATCAGAACATAAATTGAACCAAAAATGTGTTGTTGTTTTTTAATTTTAACTACATGCTTCATTTTAATGAATTGTGATTCAGGAAATATTCTTTGGCTATGTAAAAAACAAAATGTTGGCCCATCAATTGAAATGTTTTATATAATATATTTACCTGCAGGTTAATACCTTTTTTAATTAATAGTAGTAAAGTATGTAATCATTAATTAATCCTTCTGCCTGCAACAGATTAAATTGTTCTTCCTGGTGAGACTTTTCTAAGCTTTTAACTTTTGATTTTAATATTAAATCATTATTCTATATCAGAAATCAATAAATTGAACTTGATTTGATAGAAATATATATTTGCAAATGAAAAAATTATAAAAAATAATATATGAACTGTGCGAATATTGAAAAAAATGAATTCAATGATGACAAGTAAAGATGCTTTTACCATTGATTGGCTAGTAGAGCAGAGTGACTGCAGAAAATGAAAAAAATCTTTTTTAATTAAAATTTATATTTAAAATATGAATGAATAAACATTGTTTTCTAATAAATCTACAAATCCTGCTTTAAAATATTAAAATTGCTTTCTAATTTTTAGAATACTTCAAATTATTCTAATACTGTGTTGGTAATAACATATTAGCCATAAGATTCATAAGGCAGAGTGGCTAGAATCTCATGGTTATCTTTGTTATCATCATACTGAATGTTATTATCTTCTATTTTTGAAAATAATATACATACATATGTATAAAATAACAGTGTAATAATATGTACTTTTTATTTTTAATAATTATTACATAATTATTGTATAAAAATAATTAATAATCTTAATAAATCTCACAAAAAAATCAAGTTTTTAGTTATTCCAAAATTTACCTCAAAGTAATGTCACAAATAGGCTCAAGCAGATTATAAAAGATTATGTTTATAGGCAGGACTAAAATACTTTGGCTTTGCTGCTATTTATTTATACTAGTCTTGCTTTAGATTTTTTTTTTAATTAAAAAATCAAAATATAAAAATATGCCAGTCTAATTTAACAAAAAAAAAATTAGAAAAATATCTTACAGATGCTTGTACAAGTGCATTTTGCTTAATATGATTAGTGTTGGGGGGGGGGGGTTCTCTTAACAAAAGGTAAGGCTTGAGTAGTTGTAGCCATGATAGCTGCTAATTCATTGAAATTTTGTTTGCTTTTTAAAATTGCATGAAAACTATAAGCATGATGTCAACAGAAATTCCAGCATTCATTGCTGTTTAAATTGCTCTTTAAAATGGCATATTGCAAGTTAAAATCAGACAAAATTTAAAATTTTTATCAATATTTTTACACTAGGTTCATTTATTTTTTTCTTTCTTCTCAGTTTATTAGATTGCACAAAGAAGACAAAGGCAAAATTTCTTTATCAGTAAGACTAGTTACTAAAATGGATTTAAAATGTGCTGATGATTCACATTTCAAGCCCTTCATCCCAATAAAAATGTAATCAGAATATTAGGTCATAAGTATTCAATTTTAATTTTTTAATTATTTGATAAATGGTATGATTTATTAATGTGTTTGCATTTGTATTGGTGTATCTGTGTAGTATATAAATTATATAATATTAAATCATTTATGCTCTTTATTACACCTGAGTCTCATTTTACACAATAGATAGGTTCCTCAGAAAACACGCGCAAACAAAATCATGCAAAAGTAGACGTAACTTACATTGAAAAGGGGGGGATGCGGTCTGTGATTTTTCAAAATTCGCATAAAAGCAAAGCACCAACGTAAAATTACTTTAAAATTCACGCAAAAAAAAATAAGGAAATAAAATATGCCTAATAAAAATTTTCAAATTTGAAAAAAATTGATACAAGACAAACTTTTTTTAACTATAATATTTAATTTTATTGAGAATGATATATTTTTATGCACAATTTACAGTACAGTAATTTACATTTTTAATACACATTTTAATTATTATAGCTATTTGCCGAAAAACATGTTCATTTGCAAACAACTAGCGCCAACTTCACACTCATGTTGTGTCAATGGTTTTCTGGTGACAACGTAATTAGTAATTAATCTTTGAGATGATGATTTTATTAATTGTTTATGAAACTAACAACTAAAAATTAAATTCTTATTTTTGTCTTTAATTTTCAATTCCGTTTAGAAATCAAATTTCACATCACATTAATTTCAAGTCGCCGTAAGTAATTTTTAAATTGTTAATTACAATTAAAAATCAGATTTTAATTTTTAATTGTCAAATTTGATTGTGCCCACTGCTATTACTCACCTTTTAAAAATAAACTTATGGATACTAAATGATTAATAATTGATTACGTACTTTTTTAAAAAGCAAAAACAGAATGTGATTTAAAATGCAAAATTAACACACACAATATTTGAACAAATTTACATTATAATCTTGTAAAATTTAATGTGTGTATACATAAAATGTGGAAATCATGATTTTAATTTCATTATTGCATAAAATCTTACTATTATAAAGCACTGAAAATATTTAAATTACTAAGATGAAAGTCGAATTCCAATAATGTGCTATTACTTTCAATATAACTTAAGTGCGCGAAATTTATTATTTAAAGTAATAGCGCATTATCGGAGTTCGACTTCCGGTGAAACATGAATCGCGTAACTTCAAAATCGTGTTAAATAAGTCCGCATAAAAAGAGACCCAGGTGTATACAGTATATAAGTTTGTATTCAAATATAACAAACGAGGTTTATGTACAATGTAATGTTGGGACTCTGATGCAAGTTTGAGGCAACCTTATTTTATAGACAATGATTCTCAAAAGGTTCAATAATTTTTTTGTGTGTTTATATTTGTATCAGTGTGTTTGTGTTTGCACTTGCATGTCCGTGTTTGCATAACAAGTAATGATTTTTATATATAAAAATTATAGAGCAATGCAATGTAAATTTTAAGACTGATTATCAAATATACAGAAAGTTTGCAATTGATAAAGCAATCACAAAATTTACTGGGCATAGTACTATGTGAAAATATAAACCCTTAAAACCAATAAAGAGACATTTCAAATGGTATGTGTGGATGGATATCCACAATGGTTATGTATATACCACATGGAATTGTATCCAGTCAAAGAATCAAATTCTGATTCTTGCCTATATGCCTTGGTACTCATACTGTCGAGTCAGTAGTTTGCCACATTTTGCATCACATTATTTTCAAGTCTATACCTAACAAATGAACTATATGCAAATAAATTATATCTCTAAGGGACAATAAATATAACAAGATAGCATCACTGATGTGCATAAAGAATATAAACATCATTGGTATACACAAAAAATATAAAATGAAGATATTAAACTCATTTTATCATTGATGCAGACAGTAACCTATAATTTCTAGTTTTAGGTAGACAAGAAGCCAATTACTATGATGACAAATGCATATCCACCTTCTGAAAATGATTTGTTTTGTATCTTTTATTAGGATAAATCTTTTTCTTATAGACACCTTATGAGACTAGTTTTAGAGATTCTGAAGCTATGGATTATCTCAGGTAAAAAGAATTATATATGGTTTGAATGAGAATTTTGTGAGGAATACAAAGAAATTATCAATGAAGATGTAATTTAAACTTAATTAATGATAAATTAGAAATTATGATCAAACAATAAAATAATAATTATTTTGGATATTGAAATCCCTCCCCCCTTATTCTTTTAATGGTAATCCCTATTTGTTTTTCTATCAATGTAAAGCTTTTTGCTCTAACACTTTTAAAACTGAAGTTATTATGAAAATTGTGTCTCAAGTCAGTTTTTTAAAAAATTCAATATGACACCCAAGTCCCTTAAACTAGTTAATACATTTATGAATTTAAGAAAATTAATTATTTTTTCCCTATAAAAACTCATTATAACTGATTGTTTTTAAGTGAGATTTTTGCTATATAAAATATTTTGGAAATGATTTTTGATTTATAAAACATTTTGAGAAACCAATTGAGCTCACTGTTTGAAGTAAAGAATATAACAATGAAGAGGATACATCTTATAAAATAGATGCAAGCACTAGAAATGACCACTGGTCAAACAATAACACCTCATTGGCATTGAATGGAATTGATGTGACAAACTTACTGTTCTCTCAACCTTGACACAAACCATTTAATGAAAGTATATTAATAATTTTTATTAGTCATTTATTAGACTAGAGATTATCCACTTAATGAATAATATTTCTGTAGTGTAATATTCATAACACCATTCTCATGCAATGTAGTGATTGGTTTCTATCCACTTTTAACATATTTGTGTAAGAGTGTATGATAAACATATGACCAAAGACATGTGGAAAAGATGTATGATCCCCAAGTTGTACATTTTATGTTGAATCAGCACCCATCAATTGGTTCAGATCAGAATCTCTTACAAATATCTTTATCACTGTTCAGTATATATTAATTAAACTATAATAATTGGTTATTTATATATACTGAACAATGATAAAGATATGTGTAAGAGATTGTGATCTGGGCCATCTGATGAGTGCTAGTTCAACATGAAATGTGCAACTTGAGGATTATAATCTTTTCGATGTGTCTTGGGTCTCATATGCTTATGATTACACTCCTCCACAAAGGTGTTAAAAACGGATAAAAACAAGTCCCTACTTTGCGTGAGAAAGATGCAATGAATATTACCCTACAAAAATATTATTCATTAACTTGCCAATCATATTTTGTGTTGTCATAAAATATAATAAATAAATAACATGGGAAGAAATAGTTTCTGTAAACGAATGGCAAAAGATCTTCAAAAGTCATAAATCGCACAGCATATACAATATTCAATGATGCAAAGACCTCTTTAAAGTTTATTATTGTAAGTCTAAATATTGCGGTGCTGTAATGAAGAATGGCAAACAATAAAAAACCGTCATTGAATGAAAAATTAGGTATCATCATTTCATCATAGTTACCTTATAGAAATCAAAGTCCCATTCCTTATCGTATCTCTCAGAAGTAAAAAAAAATGAATTTTGTTTTTTTTACACACAGACAGAATTTGCATATAATTGACAGCTATCTGATAGCTTCATATATATAAAAGGTAAATGACTTCGGTTAAAACGATTGACAAATTTACTACATGTATTAAGTTAATTACTGGAATAATAACATCAGAATTGGTCGAAATATTTAATATTATATAAATAAAATGATGAGAGAAATAAAAGATATATTTTGAACAAGTTAGATAATTTGTAATATTAAAAAAAACATTAATAAGGAAATGAAAATAATAATATAATTATAATAAAACGCGATATAATGTCGGGATTTAAATTAAAAATAAATAAATAATATTTTATAAAAAAATAATAATAATAATGGAATGTCTTTATTTCTCGGGAATTCATAAGAAGTTCAAGCGCCGGAAGTGGCAAAGACTGTGCTGAGATTTATGGACCTAGAGCTCCAGTATCTGCCAATTTACCACTCTCAAATCGCCTTAATTTAATTAATTCCTTTCAAAACTTATTTTGAAAAATGTTTGAAAAGCAAAAGAATAAAATAAAATGAGGTTTTGATCAGCTGCTAATGGAGAATTCAGATAGAATATTGATTAATCAGTTAATTATCCTTAATGGAAATTCGTGGTTCCTTATCTTTCGGGATTTAGAAGACTTTCAGGATTCAATAATATACCTTTTATCACCATTATATAGATGAAAATTTAGATGAGTATTAAATTTATTTTTTACTGGTTTACACATAAATTTATTTTACAAATAACCAATATATATAATAATAAAAACTATCGTGCCCCTCCCTCCTCATCCACTACCTTATATAAAAAGTAGATCACCCGATAGGTGTTTTATTCTTCTTAGCCACTTACCAAGACAACTTGTTCAATGACTTTTCCTTAAGACTTTCATCAATTTGATGTAATCAATTAAGCATTGATCTTGAATCATTTAAGAGTTACTTACATTTGATTTGATTTTTAGAGAATATTAATTTATATAGATTTTCATTTTTAATCTATGTATTGTTCTAAGATTAAATTGAAAATATTATTTATGTAAATTGTAAATCATAACTAAAATAATTAAGTCCTGGCATCATCAAAAAGGTTAATGGAATTTCCGAATTATAGATATTTGGATTAATAGTATTTTACCGGTATTTATTTATCTGAAGACTACTTTCCCCTGATTATGAGATAGCGGAGAGGAAAGACTATTGCAATTCTGCATCTTAATAAATACAGATTTACTCCGGTAGATAAAAAATGATGTTTTTAAATATATATTTAAAAAAAAACTATCATTATTAGCAGTCTTACAAAAATGTGCATGAATGGCATTTCTAATTCCAGAAGAAGAAAACGGTTTTTTTTTTTTTAGTTTCGAAGAAGAAAAAGGTGAGCTAAATGATGTCAATCGGCTAAGACAAATACGTATGTATATATGGTTTGGATTTATTTATAGATTTAAAAAAAACATTTGACTATCAAGATATACATCCAGAATATTATGACATTTACCAAGAATTTAACAGAAAAGATTAAATTATATGCTGATAGTAAAAAAAATTAACATTGAGAAAGATGTATTACAGGATAATTCTATAATTTCAAAAAAAATTTACCAGTGATTTTACAATATTTTCTGGAATTAAATGAAAAGTTAAGAGAGTAAAAGTAAATGGATATTATTTAAGTCATCTAAATTTTGCAGATGATGTGGTTGTTCTTGCAAATAATACTTCAGAGCTTCAGAAATGCTGCAAAAATTATCAGATGAAGGTAGGAAAGTTGGAATAAAAATAAATGCCAAGAAGACTAAAGTAATGCTCAATAATTATTCTCATAAAAAGAAAATAAAGATTTATAATTATGAATTAAAAGTTAACAACTACAGAAATCTTGGTCAGATTATTAACACAGATAAAAATATAATGGATGGAATGCTTTTGGTAGAATGTAATATTAAAAAGTAATATGCCTATGTGTTTGAAAAGAAAAGTGTATAATAAATATTTTACAAATTCTTATTTACAAATTCTTATTTATGGACTTGAAACTTGGTAACTGAACAGGGGAGCAATACAAAGATTTCAGAATAATCAATGAAGTATGAAAAAATGTATATTATGAGTAACAAAAAGAGATTGCAAAAAAAAAATACATGAGGTGAGAGAACAATCAGATGTCACAGTGACATCATCGAAAGAAGAAATTGGAATGGAGCTGGGTTGGATATTGCAAGAAGAGATGATAATAGTTGGTGAAGAGCTGAATCTTAAACTGAATCCTCCAATAGACTGTAAAACATTTAGAAAGATACCACATGAGATGACTGGATGAATAAATTAATTAAACTTGGGAGATCATCCTAAATGCACTGGTATTGATTTAAAATGATGATGATGATGATAGAATATGCTACCTAGTTTCAGTTCTGATACTTTTGGAGCTATAACTCTCCCCATCTCTAATAAAATCATGTCTTGAAGATACTCTTTATAAAATAAAGATTTATCACTCTCAAAAAATCCATGTTCACGTTAATCATAATTTTTTTTAGGATGCCTATTACTATATGCTTTTACGATAATAAACTTAATATCATGACATTCAGGAAGCTAAAAAACATATCATTGATCTTTTGAGATCAATATTATATTTTCATAATATTAAGAGCATCCTTAAAAAATGTCTGTCTTTATGTAATGATAATATGGATCATGTCTCACACCCATACAATAGATATAGCAGAATAAAAAATCTTATAATCATACCAATAATGAATAAAGTATTTATAATATAACGTTTTAAATTATTAAATCAATAGCAGCAGCACAGTAAAACCTGCATTATCCCTCAACAAGAGCACCTATCCATCTAAAAAGCTAACAAGACATTTAAATTACTTCATATTCTCAAGGTGATAAAAGTGATTGAAGACATTAAGTGTGATGGAACAGATTAGTAAATGTGTTCTTTTTATACTCAAATTTGAATTTAACTTTTTTTGAGTTCTAACCTCTATTTTGAAATTTCCAAATTATGAGTTATTAAAAACAGTATATAAATAAACCCCAATACACTAAGGTGATTGATAGTGTAATTATTGAGATAATGAGATATAAGTTAAATACACAAATGTTTATGAGTTTTCAAAGTAGTCCCTTGCAGAGAAATTTTCCATAGATATTTCTTAATTAGTCAAAAAATGCTCTTATAACAGAGCTAATGCCCTCTTCTGATATAAAATGGCAACTGTAAATGTGATGGGTATTCGATAACTAATTTTATTTTCCCTTAGAAAACTGAAAGTTATGGAAGCATTATGAAAAGATATATTATCATGAGAGAGCATTAATCCTCCTATTCTCAGGCTATAAGAGCTTCAGGCAGATAACATTATATGTGTGTGTGAAGATGTGATATTTTTTTGTTTTTTTTTAGCTTAAAATAGCTCCTCATTGTTTATAACTTACAAGCTTAAGAGATAGGGTCATGTGATCTATGACTCTTATTTTGACTAGATTATAAATTCATCTTACATTTTATAAAATATTAATAAACCTCATGTTAACATGTTGAACATGTGATTTTTTTATGTTTAGCAAAAGTCTGTTCAGCTGGGGGGAAAACCCAACAGGTGGGATGGGGGCACTTTTGGCTTTTTGAGCAGAGGCCAATGGATGCTTTATTGTAACTATTGCATGTAGAGCAATGCCCATCCTTATGGAAACGACCAAAGAAAATGTTATTGGGGGAGCTACTATTTATTTAGATTGTTGCAAAGGCTGGCTATAGGTGTTGCATTATACTGAATTTGAACATTTCAAAATAAATCACAGATATAAGTTTGTGGACCCAGATTTATTTTAATTACAATCATTGTCATACTCCTGTGTAATTTCTTTCTATTTTTATAATCATATTTAAAAATAAACAAAATGAAATATTAAATGTAATAGCTTGCAGTCAGCCATATTGTTTGCAAGATTTATTTGAGGCCCTTAAAAATGAATAATTAAAACAAAAACACCTGACAAGCTTCCGGCTTAGGGATAATAAGTAAGTACCAAATTCAATTTAGTAAGAAGGTTAAATGTGGACCAATCTAAGCAGGTCATGTAATTATAATGACTTTAGTTAACACTTTCATAGCATATACTTTACTACTAACATTCATAATGCATTAAACCACTTTTATTTTTGTACTTTGTTAAGTGTTGGCTGCTAAAATATATAAAAGAGAAATTAGTTTAAATGGTAATATATGGGGGGGGGGGGTGCCTGTAATTACATTGAAATAAAACAGCATTCATTAAAAAAGCAATAAAGCAATTTACACCTATAAAAGTATATATGGTTATTTGAAGAAAATGATCCTGTTGTTTTTTTGGGGTTTTTTTGCCAAAAAATGTCTTTTGTTTAATTACTTCATTTCTGTATTTCAAATAAAAAAATATGAAAGAATAACTCATTTTTGATATTTTTAGTTATGTTGTAAAAAATTAAAAAACTTAGTTTTGAAAAATAATTTATTTTTATTATTATTGCTATTCTATAAAATGGATTATGTCCTTTACACAGGGGTCAGATTGACTTCAGGTCAACATGGGTGTGACAAGAATATCGGCCTCAGGGTGGCCTGTGAGCGTTCCATCATCAGATTTTCAATTGGATGGATGGTTGAAGAGCTGGAGTGTGGAGTGGATTGAAGCCTATCCATTAAAGTATAAAGATTAGCCATCTTAATACCTGAGCATTTATTGCATACATGTGTAGAGATGATAATCTGGACCAACAGATGATTGCTGGTTTAGCATGAAATACTTATATTGGTGATTATTTATCTTTTCGACACATATGTGTTCAAGTGTATCAGTGATATAAGATAGAGTGGTGGATGGTATGAAAGTCTGTGCTCATATACCCTATATATATATAAATAAATAAAATGGGTTTATTTATTGATATTTTTTTTTAAATCAAAGTACTGGAAATGCCACAACTGGAATCTATCCAAAGACCTTATGCTCCAGAATCTGATCCTCTACCACTGAACTAAACCGCACAAAGCTTTGTACAACATTAATAAATGAAAAATAATAATAAGATTTAAGTTCAAAAAACTGCTGTACAGATATTCACTGATATGGAATCAATTATCATATTTTAAATAAAATAACACAAATATGAATACTGCAACTTTTTCTCCAAAAGAATTATACTAACTGCAAAATAAAATTAAGAAGGAAAAAAAACCATTTAAGCAAATATCTGTAAATTAACGAGAATAATTAA
Organism: Epiperipatus broadwayi; assembly: GCA_028023455.1. Taxonomy (NCBI): domain Eukaryota; kingdom Metazoa; phylum Onychophora; class Udeonychophora; order Euonychophora; family Peripatidae; genus Epiperipatus; species Epiperipatus broadwayi. The sequence goes on along the minus strand of JAQFVV010000058.1, from coordinate 624,789 downwards.
CATTAGTGGCATGCTTTAATTATTTCATTCCGTTTTTATGTTTTTCCAAGATACTGAGAATTAATTCTCTAGGCATTTGTGAAAGACTTTGTTCCTACCCTCCAAATGCTTATACCATGGGCACACCATGAAATATTTGGTTTTGATTTTTATACCTCAGGTATTCATTCATGCAAAAACAATCTATATTTAGTTACAGTTTGGGCAATAGGTAGATGATGTTGTTAATTAATTTTAAAAAAGCTGTATTTACTGAAAGCAAAAATGAATAAATGTAATATATATATATATTAGTCTCAATCTAGAAAGATAAGTTCTTGTTTTTTTTTGTTTGTTTTAACTGGTGGTGGCGTAGTGGTTAGCATAGCTGCCTTCCAAGCAGCTGGCCCAGGTTCACTTCCCGGTCAACGCTTGGACATATAAAAAAAATATGTAAATTTTAAGTTCAAATTGTTTTTATGTATAATTTGACATGAGATAGTAATACTGTAATGATAGCATTTTTTATAAAGACACATTTTTCTTAGTGATGAAATAAATGAATTTTTTTTCTTTTACTAGCAGTAAGATTATACTAATATTTTTTTACTAGTTTTTATTATATATAGCATTTTAAAAACTTTTATTATTTTTAGAGTTATTGTGCATTATTTCTAAATATTTATATTATTATACAAATATGAAAATTTGTTTGTGATTTTATAACTCAACAAATTTGACATCAATCTTGATAAAAATTGCATGATTTTCTTTTTTTTTTTGTATAGAATTTTACAATCATATAGATGTGTTGCTTTGTTTTAAAAATCTGTAAATTGTAAAAGAAAAATGTGTGGAAAATCTCTATCACAATTGTTTTTGAATGATATAAAAATCACAAAGAGGGTAACACTAATTAAAGAGTTATAGAGTGGGAAAAAATTTTAAACAAAAAGTAGAGTTTTCGATAATATATTTTTAATTAATTAAATTTTATTTGTATGGCTATTTAATTTCTCATTTGAATAATGACAGTTTATATCAATTATAATAATGAATTTGATAAACTTTTAGGCTTTTAGTTTAAATATATATTTAACACATGTTAAAGTAAAATTTAAAATGATATAAATACAACAAAAGAAATACTACTGAATTTGGTAAACTTTTAGTATGAAACTGATAAACATTTAGAGATGTCAGTTTAAATATATTTAACATATGAAAAAGTAAATTCTAAAATGTGGTGAGTGCTGCAAGAGAACTACTACCAAATATGACAAACTTTACAATTTCTCTTTAAGCATATTCTCACATGATGAAGTAAGTTATAAATATATTTAATTAACACATGAGAAAGAAAATTTTAAATTACACCTGGGTGTCTTTTTGTGCGGATTTTTTCAATGCGATTTCTAAGTTATGCGATTCACGTTTCTTCTTAATATCTTTTTATGCGGTTTTCTTTTATGCGATAAAGAAGTTCATATTTCACTTTAAATCGGGATTTCCCCATTTTATATACAGGCATTAAATTTTACATACTTTAAATGCCTGTTGAATAAAAATTTGGCATGTAGAAGATTTAGAAAAAAATAATGAAACAGAAATGGAACCTGTTCATTTCACAGCAAAAATGATTAGAGAAAGTCTTCAACTTTCTAATCAATTGGAAAATCATTTTCTTGTTAATGATACGAATTATGAACTAAATTCCAATGAGAGCTAAATAGTTGTATGTCTGTGTTATGTATGTGTATGTTTATATTTTCTTTTATACACATACATATATGGAGAAACTTTTAGACAGAAAATTGTTACAAGTAAAAATATTTAAGAACTTTTAATTTCTACTTAAAAAGAATATATCTTTAAAAGTTTTTAAATATTTTTACTTGTAACTATTTTCTGTCTAAAAGTTTCTCCATCTATATATGTGTATAAAAGAAAATTTAACTGTTAGTCATTATTAATACACTCATGGAAATGTTATATATATATATAGTTGCAGTCGTGGAAATGCATTCTCTAACAGTTAGATATAGCAGTCTGGATATCGCGATCTTCATAAACAATTAGTAAAATCATCGTCTCAAAGTTTAATTACCAATTACATTGTCGACAGAAAACCATTAACACAGCATGAGACTGAAGTTGGCATTAATTGTATTTTATCTTGTGACGAATCTGATGTCGTACTAGTTCACAAACGAACCGCATATTGTCAAATAGCGATAATGATTAAAATATGTATGAAGAAATGTAAAATAAATTACATATAAAAACATATTGTTTTGAATAAAATTAAATAGTTAATAAAAAAAAAAAGTAAAAAAAGTTTGTCTTGTATCAATTTTTTTCAAATATTTGAAATTTTTTCTTAGTCATAATTTATTTCCTTATTTTTTTTTGTGCGAATTTTAAAGTAATTTTACCTTATTGCTTTGCTTTTATGCGATTTTTCAATATTTTGGAACATATCCCACATTTTCCAAGGTAAGTTATGTCTATTTTTGTGCAATTTTTTTAATGCAAGTTTCTGTGGAACCTATCTACCGCATAAAAAGAGACCCAGGTGTAAAGTGATATTAAGCTCCATTAATTATTTAAAATACTAATACAGATATGATAATAAAAAGAGAAGTTAATCTTCCTAAAAATGTCCATTCACAATAAATTAAAAAATGGTAACTTTTTTATAATATTGAAAAAAAAAAATTCCTTTATCCATTATTTATCAATTATCCACCTATCCTTTATATATACACACATAGATTGTAGATTTTTGCTTTATGTTACTTGATTCAATTTAAACTATAAATCAATCGGAATAAACACTAGTGGTAACCTTGCATTATTCATATTTTTAAAAATGTCAACTTACAACAATTAAAAAAAAAGTGACTTTTCATTACTTTATAAATTATTTGAAACAGTATTGAAAATTATCAACTAGAATAAATTATTTACCATTATTCATATTTTTTTTAAAATGTTGACTTACAACAATTAAAAAAAAAGCTGACTTCATAACTTTATAAATTATTTGAAACAATATTGAAAATTGTCAAATAGAATAAATTATTTACTTTTAAAAATAGCAGTGTGCAGAATAAATTAATCTTTTATTAAATGCTTTATAAATTATATACTCAAAACAATATTAATAATTATCCAAATCAATATTTTAAAGAATTTTTAAAATATATTTTTATTATCCTTTAAATATACAATACATGCTAATATCTTGCAATTTTTGTAGTGAATAGCTAAAGTATGTTATTACACAATAAGTGCATAGATTCAGAGATGGCACTTCAGGCAATTTGAAGCAAAAGCATGATACTAATCAATAGAATAAAATTTAATAATAAAACTCATCAAAAAAATGCATATTTAAATATAACTTCTAAATAGCATGCTAGGAATAAATTCTATAAAACTAATTATTTACAAATAACTATTATTTGTAATTAAGCAACATTTTTTTCCTATGTCATAGCATCGGCCGGAAGGCAAACCCGCAACAACCATCACTGACCTCTTGGCTAACAATGCTTGACAAAATAAGTAACTTTGTTATAAGTTATTGTGCTTTGATATATCTTGGATATATATATCAGAGTGTGTGCTTAATAATACTAATTAGTTTATGACACTAAAGGTTGATTATTCAGTAGTATAACTAATTTTAAAAAGTTATATTTTTTGTGATATTGCTGTTGGCAACTCATGCACTTATTTCATTTAAATAATATATAAATATAGAAGCTGCACAAACATCGAAATATTGCATTATATTACTTCATTCTACTAATTTGAATAAAACTAGCGTCAGCTAGTATATATAAATCATGATATTTTTATACATGACAGAATATAGTGGAAGGATTAAAAAGAGTAAAAGTGGGAATAAAAAATATTACCTTCGTAACTGGTTTTCTCATAAACCTATTGGTGCTACAATTGATCATAAATGAACTCAATGTTAGGATTCCATTGTAATCATTTGACACTAAAAACTTTGATTAAGAGTCAATTCCAACTCAAGTACATAAATGACAGCACCTTATTCAAACTCTGCAGAGAACAAAGTAAATTATGCTATCACAATATCAATTTTTATTGACAATGTAAAAACAGAAAAATAAGTTTACAATTAATTTTATTTATTTTCTATAAAATTATTAAATTATTTGTTTCTTAATAAATATGTAATTTACACTTACATTTTATTGGAATATATTTGCTTTTTAGCAGAAAATTCATCAGCTAAAAATTTACCAAATTCAAAAAAGAAATGCTTACTATCAATAATTTTATTATCTTTTTTTAAAAAATAATTAAAAGTAAATTCTTTATATTTAAATATATATATATTATTTAACCAGATTCGACTGTGTTGCACAAACATTGCTTATTCTTAATGTTTATAATTTCTTTGTTTCCATTTTATATTAAGAGAAAATCCTACAGGGGTCCCCAACCCTATGCCCGCGAGCACCATGGCACCCGCAGACCATTTTACGTGTGCCTGCCACTATCTGAACACGATAAAAAATTATTTATCTGATACAAATAAATTCAATTTTTAAAATTTCTTATAAATTATTGTATTATATTGTAATCAAATTGTAGGGCATACTTACTTTACAGCGTAAAAATATAAACGTTAATTATATGTTAAAATTTTATTTTTGAAATAAATATTTTTTTGTACATTATGTGTATTATTAACAATATCCAACTATAAATTTACATTGAAAAAATAAATGGTGCCGCCACCTGGTTGAAAAAATAAATAGTGCCCACCACCTGGCCGGTATTATAGAATGTGCTATTAAGTGCAAAAAGGTTGGGAACCCCTGCAGTGGAGTATATGTGCTTGAATTATATCATCTTTTTTTTCCTCCTCTTTCAAAGGGTATGTGCCATGTTTATTTATGAAAAAAAATTGATTTATTTTTTTTATGAATTTTTATGTAAATAATTTTTTTTCTCTTTATTTGATTTTATGATTAAAAAAAAGTACATTACATTTTTAAACAGAAAAATATTTTGATATAGATTCGAGCATTAATGATTCTTTTCTAATTTACAGGCCCTTGGATTCCAAACATACTTTATCTTCTAACAGTTCTACTTTATATATGATTAGAAAATAATTTTTAATAGGGAAGAAATGAAGGAAGGGTAAGCAACCTGAATTTACAAATGCTAATGGTATACTAAGCTCTTTATCCTGAAAAATTCGAATGATTCCAGCCTATATGTCTTATATAATGTAAGTAGTAAATTTTATATTTACTTTGCATTTATAAAAATTTCAATAAAAATTATTTTAAAATATGCAATAAATAAATAAATGTGTAATTAAAAAATTGTTCCAAGAAATAAATTATTTATATATATGATAACAATGAATATATAAAATTATTGCTATATATATATATATTAATGTCAAGTCATGAATTGTTTGTCTGATAGCAATGAATATATATAATTAGTTCTATATATATCAATATACCATAAGTTTCAAAGCTGCATAGTAATCACTAAATTTACTGATCATAATACAATGAGACAATATGATCACTAAAAACTAGAAAAATGAGAGGTCAAATAATCAGTTTGTGCAGGTAGTCATATAATGAGCTTTACAAAGGTAAAAATGAAACTGCTTATACTAATCGATATCTGGATACTCATGTTGTGTTTTCAATAAGTTTACAACATTTGTAATACAGAGAGTGTACCAATAGCTCAAACAAGCTCTTAATTGATAAGTGCAGTATGAGAAAATATTTAAAATCTCTATCCAGAATCTTCCCATCTCCAGACCAACTGGTTTAATGTCACGTTATATATGACTTGCTTTTTTGATTATTAACATTCGTAAATAAAATGTTGTCTGCCTAAAAAAAAGATATGAAAGTGTTTGGCTATGTGGAGTAATGATCAACTCAGAGAGGCTGTTTTAGTTCTTATCAAATAAAATTGAAATAGACAATTTCATCTCTTTAAATTCCATCTCACTTAGCTTCTTCAGAAATGTTAATTAATGTGTGAGCTCCAGTCAAGAACTTTTTGTATGCTTGTTTCAACTTAGTGATCACAAGAGGATAATCAAGAATCGTTGTGTTAGGTAAGTTATATCTACATCTTTATTTATATGCTTATTCTTTTCTTGCATTGTTACAGTAATATTTTATAATTTGCAAGCAATCATTTTGTAGTAATCACTTTTTTATATATATTTTAGATAGATTCTATCTAAAAAAAATGAAATCTTTTTCACAATGTTAAAGATACAATAAATAATAAAAAGAGCATTATTAATATTCTGAAATGTACTAAATCTAAACCTTTTCTTTTTAGTTATATTACAAAAAAATCTAAGCCATTTATAGCCTGAAGACTTATTCATCTCAGCTACTTTCTTTTCATTCTGTATCATTACATTTTATATTTGAAATTAATGCATTGTCATAAGTAGATGTGTTATATATCATATTATTGGGAATTTTATAAGGAATATAATGAACATGTTAATTTAAAAAAATAATTTAAATTTATGTATTAAAATTTAGAAATTTTGAAAAACTATAAAAATAATTTTTAAAAATGTTAAAATCTTTTAATTAATTTTGAAAATGTAATGACTATATTTTTTCAGCTTTATTAAAATTTCTTGATATTTTATCATTCAGATAACATAAGCTAGATGATTTTTCCAAAATGCTAATTGAAATAATCTTAAAAATTGAGTCATATACCAATTCTCCAAAAATCCAATATGGGTTTGGTTAAACTTATGTAATAAAGAAATTTGCCTTAAATATACAGATCTGGTGAAGAATATTTTTTTATTAAATTTAATTTGTAGTCTGAAGGCTCAAATGAAGCCTTTTTGTTTTGATTATTTATTTCAAATTTTTTTTTGTTATTTCCAAGAATGATATTTTATTTTTTAAATTACTTTCATTTTTGAATTTATTGTTTGCTGAAACTTATAAAAAAAAAATGTAAAAATACAGAATAAGTTATTCCATCCCTCCCCAATTAAAAAAATAAAGTTGAATAAAAAATATATGGAAAAAAACAATTATGAGATAAAAGAGGCAAGTTCCAAATTATTTTTTTAAAGTGACACTGCCTATCAAATCAGATTTATCACAATGCTACTCACATAACATTTGAATACTATAAGTGCCAATATCTCTTTTATAATTTTATGATAAATGATTCTGACAGAATGATATTGAAACATTGTATTTATATATTGGACTATTTCCATCATTCTAACATTAATAAGTATTGAATGTGCTTAGAAAAATTTAACTCATTTAAATTTTCCAATTACATTTAACTGTTAGTAATACCACACAGGTTAATATATGCACAACAATGAGACAAATGATTCTATTCTCTTTTTCATGGGTTAATAGCCTGCCAGTCACAATACTATCATGGGATTTAAACCTAGACCCTTAGACTCTTGAATACTGAATTTTAAGATTATGCTCTGACCAAGTGAATCATCCTATCAAAAGCAACAGTCAGTAGAAATTTCATATATTTATCTATGAAAGTCTTTCTGATTTCTTTACTTTTTCTTAAGAGCAAAATTGATTAGTGGTTTCCATACATTGTGTATAATCACATTAGACTGATTTCTGGGTTTATTCACCATTGTGATGTTAGCAGGTCCTTTGAATTTTCTTCCTTGTACCTTTTCATCTCTGTCCAATATTTTTGTATTTCCCACTTGAACAAGAGTTGATTGGTACATATATGGGGCTAGTTTAGACAGATTTTTCTTTCTTCTAATCATCTATTTGTGCTTTTGCAATCAATCACTTTTCAATTGGGTGACTGGTCTCATCAATATACATTCTTCAACATTCACATGGCATTTCATGGATGCAATTTTTGCTTTTCAGCATTTCAAGTTTAGGCTTTGTAAATGTTAAAATCCCTCATAGTGTGTTATGGCTCTGGAAAGCTGTTTTGATGTTATATTGATTGCAGATTTCTCTTAATTTGTCTATTTTTGGTATGCATAGATGCACTACTGTACCAATAATTGTTTTTTTCTTTTGATGGTGGTTTTTTCTGTCTATTTAAGCTTTTCTTAATAACAACTGGTGGATAACCATTTTTTATAAGAGTTTGTTCTATAGAGATATTCTTTTTTTCAAATTCTGAACAAACTTCTTTTACTCTGTAATATAGTAATAGTATAATTCCATGTTTTGTATTTCTGGTGAGATTAAATCTATATGCTAAATACTTTCCTGTTTGTGTGGGTTTTATGTAAACTGTAGTTTTGATTTTGCCATGAGAGACTCTTGTCCAAGAATATCTCAGAATGCCAATTTTTGTTCTTGTTCTGACTCTATTGTGAATTTAATTGAGAGGATATGTTGTTGATGTGTTTCCACAAAGTTTATAGTAGTGCACCACCATGCGGCCATACAACAAATGTATCATCAACATAGATAGTGAAGCCAAGCTTTAGGTGGATATGGAGTAGTCTTTATGGCTGTGGTTTTATTCATATAAATATTGATAATCATGGGTGGCAATGGTTAGTGCATAGCTATTCCTTGATTTTGTTAGAACAACTCGGTGGTGTATTGAAAGTAGATTGTTGTTATGCAGAATGTTAATAGTCACATTATACTATCAATATGAGGAGTTGTTGTGTGGTACATTTATGAATAAACTTTCCACATCAAAGCTTACTAGTATGTCAGTTCTTTCAATTTTCATGTTGTGACTAATTCTACTAAGGATCTAAAATCCCTAACAAAGGATTGAATCTTGTATGCCAAAGACCAAAAACTTGAAAAAGAACTCTTGACAAATTTTGGCAAGATGAATTTTCTAGAACTAAAAATAGATATCAATGAAATATGATCCTAATGGATTTTAAAAGACCATAAAAATGATGAATTTTTCTTAGATATGATCTTGGTCTAGTTTTTTTCTGAATCACTGAAGAACCAGTGATTTTTTCTTAAGTAAAAGCTAATAACATTATTTTATTTTTGTTCCTAGATGTCAGTAGTTATCATCAAAGAAAAGTTCTAAAGGGGAAAGGTCAAATTGCAAAAAAATGGTGATGTTTCATCACATTACACTTGTAAAGTGAAAAGAATTTTAACAATAATTTCGAAGAAATTCTAAGATATATTTTATTTTTATAATTGTATGTTTTTAAAAGGATTTAAAAATTATGTCACTGAAAATATTTTAAAAGTTGTGTTATTGTAATTAATATAAAAGGTAAGCTTTGCTTTTTTATTGCCTTAAATACATTTATATTTTTAATACTTTTTCATTGTTGCAAATTAATTTCATTATTAATTATGATAAAAAATAATTTTATTTTACCACAAACTATTTAAACTGAAGGCCACATCCTATGAAAAAGTAAATATTAAAAGTTAATCCCAATTTAATTAATTATTTGACTAAGTAGAGTTAAGTAAAACAAGTTTGGATAGAAACTTTTTTCTAATTTGACTTTTTAAAAATCATCTTCCATTTTGCTGGTGATTAGAATTATTGTTGGTTGGAAGGAGGGGAGCTAATTCAACTTTTATAAACAGATTTTTGCTGAATTAAAAAAAAAAGATGGATTAAGTAGTCAATAATTTTTTTGTTATAAAATTATTTTAAGTTGTATATCTGAAGAAGGTAACCAGGCAATAAAATAGTATTGTGACTAAAAAATAAAACTTGATCATCGTCAGTGGCAGTTCATTGCTGCCTCCACTCTTTTTTTATACTATTTATTTTAACATTCAAGTTAAAACTTTAATGATACAATTAACAAAATAGATCCTCATATTTGTAAAATATCCAATCTTTCACTTTGTATACAAACTTATTCTATACAATTCTTAAACCTGACAAAAAGACTATATTATCCAAACCTTCTAAATGCTATATCAATTAAAATTATGGTAATAAAATACAAACACACATATATAAACATAATCATCAACTTCAGCAAGGTTTGAATTTGTTCTTGTGTGAAAAACTAATAAGCAAAAGTAATTATGTTATTTAAAATTCAACTATTAAAAGATAAGTATGATTATAAAATTCGTAAAAGTGGGATTAAAAAATAAATAAATATAATGGTTCATTGCATAATTTGAGCATTAGAAGAAAGAAAACTGGAACCACAATTCATTGCACTGAAAATCAGTTATTAATTTCTGTAACTATAGGATTTAATAAAAGCTTATCTGTCCATTAAAATATGAACATTGGCTATCTTAATATAAGCCGAGCTTTGTATATATATGTGGAGATGATAATCTGGACCAACTGACGAGTGCTGGTTTAGCACGAAATACCTATATTGGAGATTATTTACCTTTTCGACAGGTGTGTGATCAAGTGTATAGTTGAGGGTCATGTGAAAGTCCGAGTTCAGGTCTCCTATAAATTACATATCAGAGTGCAGGTATGAAAAAGCCTGTCCTATAGAAAAATTCATATATTTTTTTACATTAAAATTACAGATTTTTTTTTTCAACTAACTTAATTTCATATGATTTTTAATTATTACAATTTAACAATAAACAAATTTTTTATTAGATAGTTACTTGATAACCATCCAATTATTGGTTAGTAAGTACATATTTTTAGATAGAAATAAACAAACAAACAAAAACCTTCTCAAACTGTAGTTGACTAGCTTTGTGAGTAATGTCTCTTTTTTTCTATTCATCTACAGACGGACACCAGAGTGGTTTTTGTCCTGTAGTGTGCTCTTTAAACTAATTTTATCTTAATATAAGCATATGAGAATATTTGTCTTTAAATAAAGTAAAACATGTTAATTATGCATTTATCTTTAATCAATAAGAGTGAGTGTACTGCAAGATTTAGTACAGCGATGGTCAAAGTCTAAACTGTTATTTCAGATAATCAAATATCCCATGACCTCCCATGTAATTAACCACATAATTATTTTTTAATAAAACAGATTCAGGAAATATGTTAGATTCACATAAATATATTATGGTAAACTTTCTCATTATATTATGAATTCATTTTATAATCCCTATAAGAAATTAATATCTTTTGATAAAAGGAATCAATATAATAAGCACCTTCAAAAAAATTATATATTTATAACATGAAAAATCATATAAACGTTTACTGAATAATGAATTTAAAAATTAATTTTTCAAGAGCCCAATCAATCTAACAATAAATTACAAATGATGTGAATTGCTTTGATTAAAAATAAAAATGCCTCATCAATTACCTTGCAATTTTCAATGCAAAACTCTCAAGTCCTATAATGTTCCATTGATTTACTCATTAATTGACTTCCAGAATTGTAAAAATAATGAAACAATATATATATATGTGCATTAAGAAAAAAGATGAAACTACTATTAAAAAAGAGAGATGTCATCAAGAAATGTATGGAAGAGTTCTACAAAAAATTATATAGAAATAAAAAAATGGAAGTAAAAATATCCCCTACAACAACATCTTAAATGAAGAAGTGATACATGCAATTAAATCTATGAAAAAGGAAAAAGCTCCAGGTAATTATGGAATTATAGCATAGTAGATATCTTAAAAGAAACAAGTCAAGAAATAGAAAAATTGTTGGCAAAATTATGTACCAAATGCCAAAAGCCTAAATAATAAAAATGTTTGAGTGAATAGAAAAATGCAGTAGTAATAGTGACAATTAAAAAAGTGGTAAAGAAAATATTAGAAATTACAGACCTGACAGTTTTTTTTTTATCAGTTCTATACAAATTTTTAATTAAACATAATTACAATTCATTTGCAGGATATTCTTGATTTTAATCAATCAATAGAACATCCTGTATTTTAAAATGGCTTTGATACAATACTTCACATCCAAATATTGAGAGAAGTTATTGGAAGGATCAATGAATATAAGTTGTCATTATGTTTTGGTAATGTAGATTATGAAAAGGCATTTGATACTATAAACACTTCTTCAGTAATTATAACATTGGATGTTCAAGATATAGATCCAGAATATTATCATATCTTAAAGAATACCAAATTACAACAGCAATGATTAGATTATATGGTTATATTAGAAGGATTACATTGAGAAGGATATATGATCCCATATCTCCAAACTTTTTATAGCAGTTTTACAAGAAGTAATAAAAATAATTAGAAACTATTTAAGTCATCTAGATTTTTCAGAAGATGTAATTGATTTTGCAAATAATGCTTCATACGTTTCAGGAAATGTTACAAGAGATATCAGATGAAAAGAAAGAGAAGAACTAAAGATAAATGCTAAAAAGACTAAAATAATATTCAATAGATTTTTTTCAAACGAAGAAAATAAAAATTTATAATGCTGAATTAAAAAAGATAAATTATTAATTCTTGGAGAGAAACATAATAGATGAAATTAATCATAGAATTAAACTTGGAGTGCTTTTCATAGAAATAACAATATTAAAAGAAAATATGCCTATATATTTAAAAAGAAAGATTTTTAAATAAATGTATTTTATAAGTTCTTGATTATGGATCAGAGACTTGGACACTTAGTAGAAAAGCAGTACAGAAACTTTAGACCACTTTAACAAAGTATGCAGAGATGTTACGAATAACAACAAAAAAAAGATCAAAAATTAAATACATGGTGAGAGAACAAACAGATATGAGTGATATCACTGAAATAATTAAATGACTGAAGTGGAGTTGGGCTAGACATATTGCTAAAAGAAGTGGTAATAAATGAATAGTTGAAATCTTTAAGTGGATTCCAAGAGATTGTAAATGACCTAGAAAGAGATCACATGTGAGGTGAGTGAATAAAATAAGGAAGTGTGCTGGGATGATGATGATGTGGAGAATAGAGACTAGAGATCGAGGAAACTGGATTAAACTTGGAGAGATAAAATTCTGCAGTGAATCGATAATGGGTGAAGATGCTGTTGATACACTGAGAGGCATGAATATTAACAAAATATGTGATACAAAAACCAAAATTAATTATTACTTTCTTATTTATTTAATAGGTAAGCATTACAGGCGAATGGTTTCAAATATATATTCTTAGTACTATTATTGACAGACTAAAAGATTTATATAAAGTAGCCGGAGTCAAGAGCTAAAGATCGGAATTAATATTCAGATGAATTTTTTAAAAAATCTTAGTTTGATCAAATGAATTGAACTATTGTGTTCCATATATTGCATGTCTGCTCAAATCCCAAGCAGTAAGCATACAATTATGTATATTATTCTTTAATAATACATATAGGGCATTTGAACACAGATTTTCAAGCACCCTTCAACTATTCACACTATTCATACTACTGATACACATGACCACACACATGTAGAAAAGATAAATAATCACCAATAAACGTTTCATGCTAAACCACCACTCATCAGTTGGTCTAGATTATTATCTCCCACACATATATATAATCAGTGCTCATCCACACATACATATAATCAGTGCTCACTGTGCACTGATTATATATATATGTGTGTGAGAGATGATAATCTAGACCAACTGATGAGTGCTGGTTTAGCACAAAATACGAATATTGGTGATTGTTTTACCTTTTCTGCATGTGTGTGGTCATGTGTATCAGTAGTATGAGATAGTGTGGATAGTTGAAGGGTGCATGAAAGTCTGTCTTCAAATCCCCTATATTTACAATTAAGTTCCAGGTATATGAAGAATGCCTCTATTTCAAATCTTATTCTTTAATAACAAACACTTTTATATGACTATTTCTTTTATTAAATATTTGTAAATAGTAGGCTCACTGTGACTATTTCTCTCAAAATCTATAAATAAAATATTCATTTCTTAAACAAATAACTTTTTTTTTACAAATTTTTAATTGCATGTGAGCTTGCTTGTACAATATGGTAACAGCCATTTTCTTAATTCTTGCATTCAGTCAGTTATATTATTGCAATAAAGCAATTCAATTATTTTTTTATTTTATTTTATTGACCCTTGGAAGAAAAAAGTCATGTACTGAATTTAATTGAAAAATGAGTCACTAATTTAAAAAAAAAAGTGAGAAAAGGGTTGTGCAAATAAAGTTGCATCTACTGTGAGTGATAACCATTTAATGAAGATTGAAAATGATCAAATTCATGTTTGAACAGTAGAAAAGAAAGAATGATTAATAACATTATTACATCAAACAGTACTGAGACTATATGAAGACTTTAATAAAGGATTACTGGAAATGACATTTAAAACAGGCAAAACTCTTCATACAGTAGTGCCACTTAGTGCAAGCCAGAGTAATCAATGGATACCAGAACTGAGTTTTACTACTGCATGGAGAGCTTTGCTTGTTTTAATAACAGTTATAAGCAAGTACAAGAAATGGTAATTATGTGACATTTAGTGGTTTAAAAAATGATACTAATTGTAAGAAAAAGACACTTTTATAGATGTAACATATAAAAATTTGAGCAGTAATTAATGCTAAAAAAAACCCAAGATCTTTTATCAGTCAATACAAAAACAATTTTCAGCAACTTTTAATGTGGAAGATTATCAACTTAATAATGTAAGGAAATGTAAGTATATTGGTATTTTTTTAAGAATGAAGGTGGATGTTTAGGTACAACACAGACTTCAATGCTGCTGCTCTTAATAACTTAAAAAAAAAAATAGATGTTTCATCACAGTGAAATAATTGATACCCTATTGTTGTAATATAGACATAAGAAAAAATTCATTTATGAATGTGCCATAAAATTTTAAAAATATAATGGCAGTATCATAATGCTAATGAATAAGTTCTTCAACTTACTGGATGTTTTGGGAGTCCACTATTGTAAAATCACATTTTTGAAGAATTGGAAATGTGAAACCAAATGGTTTTCTGAGAAATCTCAATCTCAAAAGATATATTATACAAGTGCAATATTGATGATTCCTTTGTGAAGAAATGGTGAACCACAATTTGATATGGTATTAAATTACTTTCAGAAGAAAAAAAAAAGATTTCTGCAGAAGTTAAAAGAAAGCATCACAAAATGGACATAAATAGAATAATGGACTAGCATGTTCTATATGTGGATATATTTGTGATTCAAAAAATGGTTTGTATAATCATAGCAAAAACCATCTCTATGGTTGTTTCGTTATTGCTGCTGCTGTTGTTATTACTGTTACTGCCACTACTACTTTTCATTTAATTATATTAAACTTCCTCACACAATATTAATCTTTTTTCTTTATCGCTCTGCACCACCTACAAAAAACTCTAATAATAATAAAACGATAATGCTTAAAAAAACCCTATCCAGTGCTGCCCTTTCCAATAATGTTGGCTAATTTCAACCATTAGACTTTAATCAGTGAAAAGCTTTGTATGTCAGAACAGTGCATTTGAATTTTTAGGATCTAATGCACCTTCCTTCTAGCAGTCATCATTTATCTCTCTTTTTGACTATCAAGCTATCAAACCAAATTGAAAAACATAAACATTATCAATTCTAAGTCACCTTACTTATATAATTAGTTGGGCTTTTTTTTATAGCAATTATTGGCCATAGGATAAACTTGTTTAGAATTGTTAAAAAAACTAGATACAATAATATATATATACTGATCTGGTTACAAATCTATATATATTGTAACCACCCACTCGCCCCTTCAACTACCCATCGTGCCGAACTCGCTGCGGCACTCAAAATTGTAACCGTAAATTGTGTGGTCCCAACTACATAACGTAAGTGCACTAAGAATCTTAACTTCGATCACTGATCAATTCCCGTTGCACCTTGTCAGCTATTAAGAGCTGTATCCAAAAGCATATCATGCTATCTATTTTATGCACGAAAGACCACAATCAACATCTGGGGCAACTTACCACAGACCAAACTAATGATGTAACATAAACTTTTTATGATTTAATTTGATCGCAGCCAGGGTGTACCGCGAAGAACTACCATAGTATTATGATAAAATACTTTAATCAAATTATAAGTGTAATGTTATTATTTTCAAACCTTAATTTGCAATTTTTATTGTACGAGACCCGATGGCCGACCATGTACAAGATGGCATAATTTGTGGAATTACATAAGATTATGAAATTTTAAACCATCTATATGATTTCTAATACAGATGCTAGTCCAGGTAAAGCTTTGCAATAAATAAACATAAATACTTGGGTTCTTTTATAGTTTACTATATCATTGAGACTCTTATTATACTGACGAATGACAATTTAAAAACGTTAAGTAAAGATATTTAATCGTGTCATTATTTGGTAAATCTGTTTACAAGTTTAATAATTAATTGATGTTGTATACTAGAATCAACTACGCAAAGCCAAAATGATGGAAAAGGTAAATGGGATTTTATTGTACCCCACACATCATAAACTACCAAAGACTAAAAGCATCAAATGATTTCTCAAAAATATCAATAAACTCTTATATCATGTTGACGATAGTATGTATTTCAATGTATGCTCTATCCAAGGTTTATGATTTCTGATTTTAAGAATGACACATAGCAACGGCACAGTAGGTTTAATTATAAATCAACTTTTATTTACAAAATTATGAATAATAAGTAATTAATTCCAATGTTATAATTAAAGACATAAATAAACAAATAAAATAAATAAATTATAATTCCATCGACTTTCTTCAATAACATCTCATAGGTATAGTTTTTTAAAAACCTAATCATACCTCATATTCAATTTGATAGGATGAATGTATTGAGAAAATTATACTAAATTCAGCATCAACTCATGAAATATTTAACGTCATTTCCAGATTCAATAAATCCCTACCGTAAACTTATAATAATATAATAAATAATATTATGTCTGTAGGATTTAGCTATAATGCAATCATTTAATAAAGTGAAAATTTAAACTTACATTCCGGTAAATAATAATCAACCAACAGTTAATTATTATGAAGTAACTTGAATAGAATGTCCTGCTACAATTTGATGATCTAACTTATAAATTATGCTTACAAATGAAAGAAGATGATTTAGCAGATTAACTAAAATACTTTGCCCAACTTATATCTATGAAGTAAAACATATTCCTGTGGATGTATTCATCTACACGGAGGAATTAAATAACACTAAACGTTTTGTGGATTTATACACCATCATAAAGCAATAAGTACAAGTACACCATTCCGCGGATTAATCACCAGCGCAAGAATGAGTGTAAAATACAAAATGGCAATAAAGTAATCTGCGGATTAACCACCAGCACAGATTAATGCCCTTTACATTCTAAAACAATATTACTATTTACTTCACATTAAAGTGCAAAATCATCCCCCTCAGTTATTCTGACCATTCAGAATACACTAACACTTTTAGCAAATGTGGGTTCTTGCATAATAAATGTTACGCTA
Organism: Epiperipatus broadwayi; assembly: GCA_028023455.1. NCBI lineage: Eukaryota > Metazoa > Onychophora > Udeonychophora > Euonychophora > Peripatidae > Epiperipatus > Epiperipatus broadwayi. The sequence goes on along the minus strand of JAQFVV010000058.1, from coordinate 607,392 downwards.
ATCAGGACAACTAATGTACTAACTTATCTTTCTTAAAATAAAACATGTGTAATATAATATAAGTAATATTAGTATAGGAATATAAATCTGGAAAGACTAACAAAATACCTCATAAAGATTAATACATCTCATGAATTCATTTAGTACTTTTCAAGCTTTTTCGCAAGCGCTATTCTCTTGAATAAATATTTTATTCAACCCCTATTAATTTAAACTTAATAAAATATAACTTATGAACTTCACATGCAAGTTCATATAACGATAAAATTAAAGCAATGAATTATTCATCAAATACATAAAATCTAATGGGTGTGTGTGTGATATAAATTAAATGTATAGCATTTTATAGTTCAATACATAAATTTTAGCAGGTGTGTGTGTCACAAATTTGGATTATATAGCATTTTATGACTCCAAATATGATCCGTGGAATCCATGTACGATGTGTCGAACAACAAATACACGAAGCAATAGCTATAATTATAGTTAAATTCCATACATGCAATTTTATCCATTTGTATTAGTTATTATAATCACTATTAGATTGACGATTTTACGTGGCTCCATAAACATGAAACAATTTCAAAACATGACATGCAGAATTTAAATGAAATTGTTTCTCATAAGTTATTAATTTCTACATTTCTCTATTAAAATGTTCCAAGTTTATCACATCCATGCTAATATTTATTTATCCACGCTTAAATCTAGGAATACTAATTATAGCAATTAATTTAATCATTTCAAACTGACGTTAAAATTAGAAAATAGCTTTGATTAACTATTTTGAAGACGGTTTATTATCCAAATGTTAAACAAATTAACTAGCAAATATATGATTGGCATTGTAAAGTTAAATATCAATTAATACTATATTTTATTAGAATTAGAAACGGAAATTTTAAGCTACGTTGACAACTTTAACATTTTACTTTAATTTAAACTTCTTCTTTTTTTAAAAAGTAAATTTTCATATTCATAAAACTTCTGTAATTAAAATACTTATTTAATTTTTCCAAATTGTAGAATAATAAACATTTTAAAACATACCAAACTCTTGCAATTAATTCTTTTAAACTGGGAAGCTCCGACATCTTAAAAATGTAATATTGGAAAATTGTTACCGGTGATTTGATCCACTTGGCCAGCCGACTTGAACAGACTTTTTAAATTTAGCAATTCATCTTAATTAAATACCACTAGGTTATTTTTACGTTTATAGCAAATTTTGTGGTAATCCGTTTACTTATTAACTATTTTAAAATAAGCTTATCAAATTTACACCATTTGCCTTTACCATTTTCTTTTCTTTCTCCCTCCAAAAGCAAACTAACAGACGATCTCCTCTTAAATTCGCGCTCTTTTTTTTTATTACATTGAGACGCATACGTAATTACTGTATTTATTTTTAATAATTAATTTTAATTGAACAAATGGTTTTTTAATTCAATGGAAATAATAATTTAAGATCATTTTAAACAAATAAAAATAAAATATTATTTTAATAATATTTTACCAAATTTTAATGTGTTGTCAAATTTTTAAAAGTTAAACGTTTTGATATGAGTTAGTATATGGGAAGAAGCAAATTTAAATTTATTAAAATAATATAAGAGAGTAATCTGTTCAAAGTGCAAATCAAGCCAATCAAATCACCAAAAGAAGAAAGAAAAATTTTTATACTAGTTACATCAATTATTATATTTTATACTAAAATATATGGTTACAATATATATATACGATTCTAGTAGTCATCATTTATCTCTCTTTTTGACTATCAAGCTATCAATCCAAATTGAAAAACATAAACATTATCAATTCTAAGTCACCTTACTTATATAATTAGTTGGGCTTTTTTTTATAGCAATTATTGGCCATAGGATAAACTTGTTTAGAATTGTTAAAAAAACTAGATACAATAATATATATATATATACTGATCTGGTTACAAATCTATATATATATATACGATAAAAAAGTGATCAATTAATAACTTCATGCTCTTTATTTCAGACACTTCAGATTTGCCCATACATATACAGTTGGGTCGAAAATATAGGTGGATTCATTCTATATTTTCTTAAAGACTTTATCTTGGGTTTGAAAAAGTGGGAGTATTCATTTATATAGTGACATCTGCAAAGCGCATGTGTATCAGTTTATTGGCTTATTAATATTATAGATAATAATACATTTGATGAATTTCAGAATTTGTTCAGACGTCAAACTAAATAAATAGTGCAGATATGGTAGACCTACTGATAATCAATTATATAAGAATTAGCAGAAAATTTGTTTCTATTGATCTCATTACAATATATTACATGATATATATAATAATTAACTTTCTAAATAATGATAATACAAAGCTCAATAGGTTTGTTTTAAATGAAGCCCATATCTCTTACAGCTCAGCAAAATCTTTAAACATCATAACGACAAGTCAGAATAGGAATGGGCTAACGTATTTTACATAACAGGTTTTAATTTTCAGAATTTCACTTGCATCATGGCTATGTAGTAATGCAAAAATCAAAATTTTCAAATTAATCATCACCTTTTCATCCTCTTCTAATCAATCCTCTTTTAAAATTAGATTGAATGAAATAATAAACCGCTAAATCTCATACGATCCGCGGTCTGCTTTTCACTTGAATACTTATTAGTAACAGCTACAGGGTTAACCATGCTAACTAGATGATGGCTTGTGAAATTATTTTGCCATAAATAATAATCATGTATTCAGAAAACCAGAACCTTATCTTTTCCGTAATAATATTCTTTCTCACATAATATGTAAGTGCTGAGGTTTTGCCCAGGGAGAAGAAAATATGCATGCTATCATAGAATACACTTCTCCCTCAAGAAAGCAGTAACAATAATTAGAAATAACACTATTTCTGTAATTTGTCAGTTTGAATTACAATTATCATCATTAGTAATATTAATAGTATTAGTGTTGACCATCTTTAAAAAAAAAAAAGATCATCTGCCTAACATTTCAAAGAATGGATTACATTAGCAAAATCGATTAGTGCACGAGTAATTGCTTATTATCAATCAGTCTACAATCAGACATTTTTTTCGTTTATTGATGATCTTTTTTAAATAAAAAAAATCCTATAAAAATACAGTAAGCGATGTATCATTAAACTTTGCTTAATCCCTTGATAATAATTACATGTGCGTGTTAATATATACGTCACATATAATACACAAAAAAATCATGACAGAAGGAAAGGAGAAAGACGAGTACACCAAGTTATTATTTTAACTGCAAGCAAAAATTAAAATAAACAGATTTATTTAATATCAAAGATAATTTACAATAACATGGGAATAATCGGCCAGCAATAATACAAATAAGATTTTAAATGTCAATCAATTCTTTACATATTACTAATACGAATTTAAATATACAAAGCTATCAGTGACGAAGCTTAACTTTTTTAGGAAGGAAGCTCACTTCTTTTTTTATAATGTTTTTATTTCACTTGCCACAACAATTTTTAGGTAATAGTGCCTAATATATATATATATTACACACATCTAAAAAAAATCTGAAACTCTCTTCTCTATAAATAAGAGAATATATTATAAATATATTTTTAATCTTCCAAATCCTTTTAACATTCATAAAACTTTTAACTGTAAATTAGATCTTAACATTGCTTGAACTTCTTATAATCAATGAGAATGTGTTAGTCAAATTCATTCTTTGAGTATATAAAAAAACAATTCAACTGTTGGTAAAAAAAAGTTGGAAATCAACAATAATTCCATACAAAAGATAATACATTTGAATTGCTCATTCTAATCAGACTGTGATTAGTTTAAATATAGATAATAATACATTATCAATATATTTTTATCTTCCAAATCCTTTTAACATTCTTAAAAGTTTAACTGTAAATTAGATCTTAGCATTGTTGAACTTCTTATAATTAACCGAGAATGCATTAATCTTTGCATATATAAAAACAATTGAACTGTTGGTAAAAAAACTGAAAGTGAATTTTTTAAATTGAATTTTAATGAACGCTTTTAAAAGTTTTAATGAATTTTTCTACAGAAGCACTCATTCCGTTCAATACATGGATGCTTCATCCCTGAAAGCTATAATAAATGCATCAATACAATGAAGGTTTTCAGAAATAATAACAATCCCTTTAGGCTGTTTTCAACTTTCAAAGGCAAGATATTCCCATCAATGATTGTTTCCAACACTAATTCATAACTGGCCTTTGATTTTAATGTTCACCTCCACTTCTTAAACAATTGCATCAAAGCCAAATCTAGATGAATTGTTTTTTTCGGATTGGTTTGTGATTTCTGGTAGCAGAAGAGATTGCCATCGACTAGCATTTCATTACAATTTTTTTTTCACCTTGAGTACTGAAAGGCAACAGAAAATTTGCATTAATTTTTTATGGGTCTGTTTTAACATTTGTTTGAATAGCTGTTTGACCTTCTTGATCAAACTACATTATTCAGAATAGTAAAGAGATCCATGGACTATACCACTTTTATAAAAATCATACTTTTTCTTGACATTAATTACATTTCTCATTATAATTCTTCCAGAGTTTTCACTTAACCTGGGTCAACATTATAATATGCAGCAGTTTATCAGCCTTCAGCATGGAAGATTTCTGGATATACTATATGGATTACTTCTGGTACTCATGCTCAGTACCTTAAAATGCTGATAATTCAACTATTATTACAAAAATTACTTCTTGCAGTTGAGTGTTCACATCTATTCCAGAGTGCATGAAGTTTGTTTTGATACCTAGTAAATCAATGTTTTTATTTCCAGAAGACTGTAAAGTCACCAGCCAAGGCAGTGGTTGGCGGCTGAAGATAGTGTGCTAAAAATCTCCTGATTGCAGATCTAGGCTGCCATTTGATGATGGGATCTTATTTAGGTACTTACAACTGCAGATTACTTTCAAGTGAAGGAATATTACAACAATTGGAAGAACTGCTTCATATTAAATGTGTCATTATTGGACTTTGAGAAGTTAGAAGAAAAGGTGAAGAAACAATTGATTTAAAAAGTGCACTTGTACTGTATTACAAAGAAACTAACATTGGAAGCCCAAGTGGAGTAGGATTCATTATAAATAAAAAGTGGAAGAACAACACTGTGGAGAGTGATGGTACATTGGACAGAATGGCAAGATTAGTTATTCGCCTTAATAGCAGATATCTAATGCAGATAATTCAAGTTTATGCCCTAGAGGATATTTATATAGGTGTACAAAAAGTTTTTGATCAGACCAAACAACATTTTAAAATTGTCATGGGAGACTTTACTGCTAAAATTGATAAACAATTAAAAGATGAAAATGCTGTAGGTAAATTTGGATATGGTGATAGAAATGAGAAAGGACATAGACTTGTAGAGTTTGCAGAAAAAGAGAAACTATATTATGAATTCTTTTTTTGGAAAAAAATGTTAAATGCAAATGGAAATGGAAACATCCAAATAAAGGTACAACAAAATTTGATTATATTTTGACTAATAGAAAATATGTATTTCAAGTTAATGTTCTTAATAAATTCAACACAGGAAATAATCATCAATTAGTAAAATGTAAGATACATGTTAATGTAAAACTAGAGAGAAAAAAATTATTAAAAAAAAAACAATATGCACGGTTGATATTCTTCATCTTCAGAAACATTCCAATGAATTTAAATTAGAACTTCCAAATTGTTTTCAAATATTAACAGATTTTCAACTTAAATTTAATAAGAAGATAACTGATACACTTTTAAAAACTACAACAAAGTTAGCAGGTACAAAAAAGCAACAATTGACCAGTAAAATTTCTTCAGAAACAATACAATTTATGAAGAAAAGAAGGAATATGAAAATGTAGAAAAATGATGCATTAAGAAGATTGAATATCTCAAATTTTATAAAGTGGTGTGAAAAAGAGTTGATAATAATATAAGAAAGTATAATTGTGAACTAGCAAGGAAAGCTATAGAAGAGAATAAAAATCTCAAGAGTGTAAAACAACATTTTACTATTGGTATGAAACTTATTTCTGCAATAAGAAAAAAAATGTAACAATTACTAAAAAGAGAAATGATATCATTAAATGAGTAGAAGAATTCTATCAATAATTATATAGTAAAAAGGGAACAAGGAAAAGTGCAGCTACTATATCATACGAATTGTCCAGAATGTTAAATGAAAAAGTGAGACATGCGATTAAATTTGCAAAGTAGGGAAAAGCTTCAGTTAATGATGGAATTATAGTTGATATCTTAAAGACAGGAGAAGAAATAGAAGGAAAAAAATTTTCAAAGTTATATACCAAATGTTTAAATGACAAAGATGTACCAGATAATTGGAAGAATACAGTACTAATATTAATATTTAAAAAAAGATAATAAATAAGATATTAGAAATTACAGAATTATCAGTCTTTTATCAGTTTTATACAAAATTTTTACCAAAATAATTACAACTTGTCTACAGTGAACATTGGTTTTTAACCAACCTAAAGAACAAGCTGGATTCAAAAGTACTTTTAGTACAATGGATCACATCCAAGTATTGTGAGGAGTTATAGAAAGGACCAATGAATATGAGTCACCATTATATTTTGGATTTGTAAATTATGAAAAGGCATTTTATTCTATAAGCATCGTTTCAGTGATTAAAACATTTGATCATCAAGATATAGACCTAGGAATTTTGTCATATTTTGAAGAATATTTATAAATATATAACAGCAACAATTAGACTTCATAATGATACTGGAAGATTAACATTAAGAAAGGTGTACAATAGGGTGACTTTATATCTCCAAAACATTTTACAGCAGTTTTGCAAGAAGTGTTTTGTGGATTAAAATGGGAAGCTAAGGGAGTAAAAGTAAATAGAGATTATTTAAGACATCTAAATTTAGCAGATAATGTAGTTATATTTACAAATAATGCAAGAGTTATCAGATGAAAATAAGAAAGTAGAATTAAAAGTAAATGTTAAAAAGACTAAAGTAATGTCCAATGCATTTTCTCAAAAGATGGAAATAAAGATTGATAATGATGAGTTAGAAGAAGTTAACAACTACAAATATTTTGGTTAAATTATTACTACAGAGGGAAACATAATGGATGAAATTAACCATAGAATTAAACTTGGTTGGAGTGCTTTTGATAGAAATAACTTAATATTAAAAGGAAATATGTCTATATGTTTAATAAGGAAGGTTTTTAATAAATATGTTTTACCAGTTCTTATTTATGAATTTGAGACTTGGACCCTTAATAAAAGAGCAATGCAGACTTCAGACCATTCAATGAAGTACAAAGAGATTATGTTAAGAATAACAAGGAGAGAATGAAAATGAAATATATGGATGAGAGAACACATAGATGTTTTGACATCATTGAAAGAATTAAGAGACTGAAGTGGAGTTGGGATGGACATTTTGCTAGAGGAAATCATAATAGATAGGCAGTTGAAATCTTAAATGGGCTTCAAAGAAATAAAAGACCAAGAAAAAGACCACAAGTGAAATGGATGGATGAAATAAGGAAGTATGCTGGGGTGATGTGGAGAAGAGAGGCTAGAGAATGGATACGATGGATTGAACTTAGAGTGACCATCCTACAGTGGAGTGATAATGGTTGAAAGTGATGATGATGAAGTCAATGTTTTCCCATCTATTTTATGAATTATTAATAACTTGCTTCCAAGTGACCATGAATGATAATGTAGTTGACCGATGATGACTGGACAATGTTAATATAATTTAAATCAGTCTCTTTGTTATAAGATTCTCAAGTATTTTCAACATGGCATCAGAATAAAGTAATAGACTTTTTGATATATCAAATTGAAATCATTGTGTTTTTTTCTATGGGGTTGGCACTCTACTATTATGTTTTGTAAAACACTAGCAATTTTCTCTCTGAGTGGTCTGTCTGTTATTGGATAATGGATCTGCTTTAAGGATTACCTTTATCGATGGTAACAATATTATACTAGGTCCAGTTAAAAAGTTTTGAAAATCTTTTACCCATGTCAATGGCAAATTACAATGTATTCCTTAAGGGCTTGAATCAATCATAGATAAATTTAGAAGATATATTGATTTTCATGATAAATAATTCTAATATAGAAAATCAATTATATTTTAAGATGGTATTCATTAGATTACATTGACATACTATGTAGTCCAGTATCTTATTTAACACCAAGAAGATAACTGAAATACCGTTAACCTCTACTGTGAGATTGTTGTTAATGGTATATAGTTTTAACATTATGTGTTTTCCAAATCTCTTTCTAAAAGCCAGTTCCTTATCATCAGGTTTCATTTTTCTTTAATTTCTCTTATGGCTTGGTTTGGCTACATTGTTGATGCATTTGCAATGGTAATGCACGACTAGGAAAAATTTATTCTGTGACTGTTTGTCTTATGTATTGTAAATTATATTCACAGCTTTGTATTTGTTGCAGAATTCATCAGAAGTGAGAATCTCACAGATGATGGCAAATGGATTTGGGATTCTCCAATTCATATGCCTGCTCTAGTACTGTTTCACAGGCTAGACTTGACATCTATGACTTTAAGATACACAATATATAAAAATATGGTTTTATATATATCAATACATATGTTTATACAATGTATTCTCAAATGCTTAGATACAAATAAAAAAAAGTAATACATAATGATAAATAAAAAAAATGACTTTATATAGAAAAAATGCTTCCATTCCAAAACAATCTCATTATCTTTTCAAAACAAACTGATACAAATGATGCATGAAAAAATGTTAAATCAGTCTGAAAGAATTCTATTCTTCAAAAGTAGAATTAAAAAAAAGTTACCTTTAAATAATTACCTGTTTGTCATTTCTACTCTAATAGGATTAAAAATATAGTCAAAAAGCATGGGGAAAAATTTTTTTTGTCTTTTAAATAAGCTTTTCCATATCTAAATCTCACAGAATTCTAAAGAATACATTGAAAAAATGAATGACTAAATATATAAAACAGCAAGTAAAATAATCAATAGTTCAATGCAAGGCAAAATTCTCTCCAATATACCCTCGTTGCAAAACAATGGTGGGAAAGGCATTATTTATCAGACTTCCCAATTTCCCGAGGTGAAGGTTTTGAGCAGTTCTCCAATCTTCTTATGCTCTCTATATAAGAATAACTAGATATACTTGGTGAATAGTTGGGTCAACTAAGACTAACTAGAAAAGAAATGCTATAGAAAAGAAATGCTAAGACTCTTGAGAAAATTGTCAAGTTTACTTAAAGTGGATTCAAATCTAAGTTGGAAATGTGGAGCTTTTTAATTATGTAAATATGTGATAAAAAAAATTTTAAGTTACTTACATAATTAAATTGAGATTCTGCTTACAGAAGTGTGTTATCAGCTAAATCAAGCAGCCATTTGTTGATTGTAATGTTTATGACATGAATTGGAGTACTGCTATTGGGTGTGATATATCACACACCATGAATTTCTATAAAGTATCAGTGTTTCATTAAATCCATGGCTTCTTTCTTCTGCTAATAAAAACAGCTTTTTTTCCTTTTAGTCTTTTCCTTTATTCTTGTAAAATATCTTAAAATTAAACTCTTCTGGAAGTATCATAATTTCTTTCCACTTCTTATCTTATTATACATTAATTTATATATATATATAATAATTTTTATTTTATACATTGCATTGTGAAGTAAGGTGTATATAGTATACTCTCTAGAACAATCTTGTTTCATGATCTTTGAACAAAAGCAAAAAAAATAGAGATGATGACAATAGTAATATGGCTAAAAAAATTTAATGAATGTTTTAAAACACATATAGAATGAATAGATGAAATATGGCTATTAAGATTAATCAAAATTGTAATTTCATTCTGTCTAATTATGGACTAAATGTGAGTAAATTTAACAATGAACATATTAAAATATACATTTATGTTACAATAAATAAATTGCTTATTGCTCAGTTCATAAGAAATTTGAACATTAGAAATGACAACTGGGCCATAACATAAACCAGGGTATCCAACCCATGGCCCATGAGCAGATGTGATCTAAGATGGCTATGAATGTAGCTTACTTAAAACAATAAAATTATTTTTTTATGATTATATGTCATAATGTGACTAAAATAAATATATGTATCATCTAGCTATTTGTTAGCTTGCGTGACTTGTTTTACAGCAGTGTCTGGCTTTCTTTCTGTTATATCACAATCATTTCTATCTTCTTTTGCTCTTGCTCCCCTTCTTCCTTATTTATTCTCTCTTCAATACTCATTCACTTGTTTCATCATTCTTTTTTTTTCAGCATTTCAATCATGTTCATCACTTACACATCCTATATAATATATATATCAAATCAATAAAAACAAGTAGTTGTAAAATAATAGATGATTATTTACAGTTATTTTTAACCCTAGATACTCAATTCAATTATTGGTTTATTAAGTTAAAAAGTCTGATTCAATCTGGAAATAAAAAGGAAAAGATAATATCTACAAAAATGCCATTTAATAATTTTAAACTGGATTTCTGTAGGTGTGATTGCAAAAAATGGGTTCAAAAAGATTCAAAAACGTAAAACTCACCAGATAAAAGTTGAAATGTAGGATTAAAGATAATATTTAAATGACTAAAGCAATGTTCATGGATTTCCTCAGAAGAAAATAATAATTGATAATCATGAATTTGAAAAGTTAGCACCTTAGAAAAGGTTAACAACTATAAATACTTTAGTCAGATTAATAATACAGATGAAAACATAATAAATGAAAGTAATGAAAGGAAATAACTAGTAAAAATAACAAAATTAAAAGGAAATAAGTCTGTGTATTTTAAGAAAGATTTTTAATAGATGTATTTTATCAGTTCTTATATATGGATGTGAGACTTGAACTCTTAATCGAAAAGAAATATAGACTTCAGACCATTCAATAGAGAATGAACTATACTGGAAGTAATACATGTGAAATACTTGGGTGAGGTAACTAACGTTTATTACTGTCATTAAGAGACTGAAATTGAGCTAAACTAAACATATTTCTAGAAAAAAATGATAGATAAAACGTTGAAGTTAAAACTACTCTCGAGAAATTTCAGATCTAAAAGAGATCACATGTCAGATGGATGGATGAAATAAGGAAGTCTGTTAAATGATGTGGAAAAGAGATAGGAATGGAATAAAGAAATGATGAATTGATAATGATTTTAAAATGATGATGATATTTAACCAATCATTTAATTCTTCAGTTTACATATTATATGATAGAATCAGAGCAGCCCTCTATTCCATAGTAAGTTTGAATAATCAGAGACTAGTAGATGTTAGAAAATTTAAATTCCAGACCAGTTTTAATTTTAGTCTCTATCAGTGAGTTTTGGGAGTAAAAGCTGGAGTAATGCATTTATTCATCCAGGAACTGCCTTTACTTCTGTTTTACTATTTAAACTAAAAGTCTGAAATTTTAAAACACTCTTAAAGATTTTGAACTTGTGTCAACCTGGTGTAACAGTTATTTAAATCTGATTCTGGCTTATAACAATCACTTTAATTGCTTCGCTTACCTAATAAATAAATTAAGAGTAGTTTTTTAATCTAGTGCCATCTATACTTGAGTATCAGTCATTGATAGTGAATTTAAACCTCTACTACCAGTTCAGCTTCTGGCTTTTATCTTTATCAATGAGGCTTGAGATTCAAAACTGGAAATAATGCATAATAATTAATTGCATTTTAATTTCTGTAGCATATAAGTTTCAATAATTTAAAAAAGTGCACTATTCAATTTACCTTCCTTAAACCATAAACTAAACTTATTGGAATAGTTTTATCATAGTTCTGGGGAAATGTTAATAAACATTTCAGACTTATACTGGAATTCCATTCAATTTATTACATTCATTGCTGATCACCACATCAGTTGGATGTAACATTTAATAGTACATCTGTTTAATCTAACTATCTATTGATTCCATTTATATAGGATAAGTTACAAATGTACTAAATTTGTATTCTTACTTCCTGTACTCATCTTTTCAGATACATTTAACTTTCTAACTATTCACACTAAAAAAACAAAATTAAATTTTTAAATAAACAATCTACTATATACTATAATAACTACAAAACAATAAGGTGTTGGAACTTTAACTCTGCCATATCAATAACTTGGAGTCAAATCCAAACAGAACTGAAAATTGATATAATTTTTCAGACAAGCAATTCCTTAGTCAACTAACCATCTAATATTGGTCAGTAAAAGGATGCTTAATTGTTCTTTTAAAAAATCACATAAAATAAAATAACTATACTAAAGGGTAAATTGATTAGAATCATGTTTACTCTATTCCTCAATACTTTTAAAAATGTCGAAACTGCGACGGACTATATAGGAATGATGTATTGATATATAGAGGTGTCCTGGAGAATGTAGTGTTTATGTAATGTACAAATCATACAGCATACACTTTTTCTTAATAAATTACTGATTCAAATAATAATAGCTAAGCCATATGATAAACATATTTTATAGAGTTTAGTTATCAATTTAACATTCAAATTATTGGTTCCAGCCTTTCAAAGTCCTCCAATCTCTAAATATTGCTGTACTTGTATTATCAAACATCAAACAATTACTCATATAGCATTTGAACAATTGTATTTATTTTCTAAATGATATATTAAATTTAAAGATCAAACGTATCAGAGAGCTTTATAAATTTCAGTATTAAAATTCATTAAATTTAATAGACTTTCTTTCATGAATTGTCTATAAATAGATGAATTTTAAATTAATATCAAACATTCAATGTTTTGTCAAAGCTATCTTAACTTTAAATAACAGTTGTGGCAAAAATAAAGTTGTTTTTAACCTAATTATTATTAAAAGATATCTTTAAATATATATTAAAACAATGAAATTTTTTTTTTTAAATCTTATTTTTATATTTTAATAATGTAACTTAAATAATTCCTGCTATAATGCTAAAAATAAAATGGTTAATCTATTAAAGCAAATGTTATGACAAATGCCAGTGACTGACATAAAATATATACATGAAAAGATATTCCATGTCATTTTGACTTGATATCACTAAGATTTTATACAAGTTTTATTAACAATTTAATTCTATTAACTGTTTATTTGTAGTTTTACTATTGAAAATATTATTTTTTTATTATTATTATTTTACATAAATATTGTATTACAATTTTATCCATGAACTAAGAAAGTGAAATAAAAAACTGTCAATACACTGTATATATAAAAAGTGTTAAACCACTAAACATCACATGATCACCATTTCTTACGCTTGCTCATAACTGTTATTAAACAGGCAAAACTCTCCATACAGTAATGCCACTCAGTGCAAGCCAGAGTAATCAATGGATGCCAGAAGGCTTGTGCATAAAATCCCTATCTAGTGCCTACTCATCCAATATCCCCAGACTAATTTCTGGCTTGTGGCCTTCATCAGTGAGGAACCTTGGATATAGCCTGAGGAGCCTTGGATCTGAGAGGACCTAGATATTAAAGATCTTAAGATCTTGGTGCAGTGCTCTCAGAGCCAAGGCTCCTCACTGATGAAGGCCACAAGCCAGAAACTAGTCTGGGGATATTGGATGAATAGGCATTAGATAGGGATTTTATGCACAAGCCTTCTGGAATTTCATTGATTACTCTGGCTTACACAGAGTGGTACTACTGAATAGAGAGGTTTGCCTGTTTTTACATATAAAAAGTGAATAATTAATTTTGTAAACATTTTTACACTTATATTTTTGATTTTGTATTGCAATTTTGTTGTTTAAAATGCTGTATGTGGTGATAATTTTGCTCTAGATCTGAATCTGGAACAGATTGCTCTTAAAATATATGCATTTTCATATATAATAAATGAATACACTATTTAGCAAATGTGCTTCTGGAATCAATTACATTTGTTGCATGGAACTCCACTGTATGTATCTTTTTATAAAAAAAAATGAGAAATTATAATTGGTGTAATTTCCTACCAAGGCCATGAAGTGGAATTCAAATCTGGATTAAATATGAAATTTGTTTTGAATTTCCAAACAATCTTAGAATTCCTACTTCGGGTATTTATCTATTTAACTAGATACTAGGCCAAGGAATGAAATATGAATACCCTTCTACCACATGACATTTGACTAGTAGTACGTATTAACCCCTTCTTCAAGCTTCTTTTATGTAGAAAAATGATGAAGGGTCTTTATCTTAAATTGGACTTATTTGAAAGTTGTTTTGACCATTTAAGTACGAATATTGTATACATCAGATAAACCAATTATTGCCGTTGATATCATTATAACATTAATCCTATTCTTTATCAAATATAATAATGTATAATAAAGATTATCAAACGAGTATAATATTATAATTAATTGATATATGTTTTGTTTCCTAAGAGGTGAGAAAAATCACTCACCTTTTAAAGCTCATAATTCAACTTCCTGAATGCTGCAAAGTTTTCAATAAATACCGTAATCAGAAATTTGTCAAAACTGAAAAAAATATTGACTGCTACAAATAGTATGTTTAATAAAGCTACTGTTATTTTTTTAATCCTTTCAACAACAGTAATTAATAAATGAAAATTGACAAAATAATTGTGGTAGCAATTTCTAAAATGCTGTTAATTAATATGAATTAAGCAGTACAAAATGCAAATAAATCAATATTTCTAACATATATATATATTAAAACAGGCAAAACTCCTATATTGCCACACACAGCAAGCTAGAGTAATCAATGGATGCCAGAAGGCTTGTGCATAAAATCCCTATCTAGTGCTTACTCATCCAATATCCCCAGACTAGTTGGCACTGGGTAGCACTACTGTATGGAGAGTTTTGTCTGTTTTAATAACAGTTATGTGCTAGTATAAGAAATAGTGATCATGTGATGTTTAGTGGTTTAACACCAATCCTGTGACAACTGCTTGTAAGGCAGCTGTCTGACCACTTGACCACCAACGCTTGACAAGAATTAAAGTTTTAAATATAATAATGAATAAATATGCTCAAACCCATGCTAATAATAAGTTTAGACTAGCTTGCTGTGTGTGGCAATACGTATAGTGAGTTTTGCCTGTTTTAATAACAGTTATAAGCAAGCATAATAAATGGTGATCATGTAATGTTTATTGGCTTAGATTATAATTCTTATATGTTTAATTCTCCAGTCAATGGTACTTTTAACAAAACTATTGCATATAATGGATAATAATAATCTTAAAAAAATAATAATAATAGCATGTTTTATTGCTCAGGAATTAAGAAGTCTGAGCACTGAAAGTGAAAGGGTTGAGCTGTGATCCATGGATTTTGAGCTCCAGAAGCTGCCACTTTATCATATCAAACCATACAGGCAACAAAAATAGTCACTGATAATATGTTGCAAATATTTTCCACACTCTATATAATTATTTCATCATATATTCAGAGCTATATCATGGCCATAAACCTAAATGGAACAAAAAATTTCATTTTTGTAGCACAAAGTTTCCAAGTAAAATTTAATCTTCTTACTGGTCAGTAAATGAATAATTTGATATTCTTAGATGGAATATTAAATTTTAAAAAATCCTTAAAATTTATCTCCGCAAACAGCTGACTAACGTCAGCTCCCTCCAGCATCTCTTAATACTTGTAAAAAAACTGGACAAGTCTTTATCTTCTAATGATGCTGTTTAAGGAATTACAGGTATTTATCATGATTGATTAGCTCCAGAAAAATTGGATAATGTACAAATTCATAAAAAAAAAGATTAGAATTTTCATATAGAAATGATTGGATTTCAACTTTCTCCCATATATTCAACTGTTGGTAATAGCACATGAGTTAATATGTAACATGATGTTTTGGGTTTTATTGTTATTATCTTCTCTTCTTTGGGTAATGCTGGTCTGACCAGTGACAGTACTAGCATGGGAATCAAACTGAAGTTCTTTAGATGTATACATACTAAATTTACAATGACCTTATAACCAACTTTATCAAAGGCTAGAACATCATTTTAAATTCAGTACTGGTACAATTTCTCTGGTAGTAGTATTGCTTGTAATGCCAGCAACATGAAAAAAGAATAAATGTACTACTCAAAACATTGGGTTATAAATTAATCTGTGTGTTATTATTAACAGTTGAATGTATTTGAACAGTTTAAATAAAGTTTGAATTACTAGAGAATGGTAATAGTCCAACATATAATTACAAGTAAAATGCTATTATTACAAACTTTCAGACAAACACTATACACACACACACCTATTACACAATTTGATTTGTAAATCGTATATATATTTCAATATCACTAAAAATTAACAAAACCAGAATTGAAAAACATCTTATGAAAAAGACAATATAGAAATAAATAGTGTTACCAAATTATTGAACGCATAAGGCAAGAAAATGACAGAAAAAGAGATAATTAATAATAGTGCTAATAAGTGAGTGTATAAAATTTATGAATTTTCTAATCTAATAATTTTTCAAACCTAGAATAACTGATTGTAGAATGGGAGAAATATTATAACTGATATAATATTTTCACTGTTATACATACATTTTTTACAAACATAAATAAAAACATTAATTAAATAAACACAAATAATAAAATTTACATGAAATAAGTAATAAAAACAAATTATGATTTAAAAAACACAGAGTTAATGTTTTTAACTCCCCCACATTTTTAATATTTTTTAAAAAAGTAATATCTTGCTTTTTTTTTAACCTGGGATTTTGTCAATAGTAACTAATTCAAATTTAAAATAATATTTAGAAAGTGGATGACATAAAATGTATTAATAGTAATTTTAAAATTAAATTGAATTCACATTTGGGAAGTGAATCACTTTCATAACACAATATTTGTGATTATCATTAAACTTTCAAATAATTGAGAGTGAAGATCTATTAATACTTTTTGCTAATCAATGATTTAACTTCATAAAATAAATAATGGCTTGTTGTTGTTGTTGTTTTTGGCAAAGTATATGCAGCCAAGAAAAATTACATGATCTTTAACTTTTTAAAACAAAAAGCACTTTAAAAAAATATTAAATAAATAACAATCTTTGTCTTGTTTTCTCAAAATTTAAAAATTTGTTTTTGGAATGTTAATTGTCCTGTGCAACCATAAGTTTATTTTATCTGGATAAACTTTCATTAAATTTTTATAAATGTTATAATTTCTACTTGAATTTTTACATTTTAAATTTTAACCTTTGCTTCTAGTAGATCATTATTTCTTAAAAAAAATTATAATTCTGGTTTCAGATATTGCATAACTGCAGGTGTCTTCAACAATTTTGAATTTCAAACTTTATTAAAACTGCATGTATGAGTTTTTGTTTTAAATTTAGACATTATTGATGTGACATATTCTAATTTTTAAAAAAAGTTCAGCATATTTTTAAAGTATTTGTTTTTTCTATGAGCTTTGTAAAATGACCCTGTGACTTCCAGTCCATAAAGCTTATATTTTATGAAGCCACAAAATTTTTTATTTGAGTTTATATGAAATAGAGTTGAATAAAAACATGATCAATAAGGACCCTGTACTTTAATTTATTTATTTTAAATACAATATTAAAATTCCAGAAATCAATAAAATAAAAATAACTACATGGTGTAGAGGTTAGTCAACTATTCCAGTACTCCCAAAGCCTGAGGTTCGAGATTAAAATGTTAGAAATTTTTACAATTCACAAAGAATTTTTTTCATGTCACCTCATACTTATTTAAAAAATAATGAGAAGTTACTCAATGCCTCACCAATATCATAAACTCTGGATTATCTGTCTCTATTGTAAGTCACACTTTATCAAATCCTTTTGATGACATGATTAAGATAATCATCATCAATTTTACATATTCATTTTTAAGATTGAAAAAAATATTTTCATAATAAACCTTCATACACTTTATTAATGCATTTTCTATAACAATAATTACATTTTAAAACTGTAGACAAAAATATGCTGGTGAAATAATAAAAATAACAATTTATACATGTGATTTTTTTCTTAAAATCAGAAGAAAAAAAATACTATTAATACCTGATCACATATTAGGTCCCATTTTTTTTCGTCATCATACTGTTTTAATAACCTGGCTTTATCAGGTGGAAGATCCATGGATGCCTAAAATAGACAATATATAAAATTCAATTAGTATTATCTAAATGAAATATGCTAATTTTATAAAACAAACTTTAACAATAAATAAAATTTAACTTCCTAGAATGGTGAAGAATTAGTTATTATATGATTAAAATGTGTGTGGTGTTAATGATAGGCAGGGAGTATGATAAATGTAAAATTTCCATCCACACAGTGTTCACATCCTACTAAGTTCAGTTTTAAGATACATACAGATCTTTTATGGTAAGATTTCATAAAAGAGTAAAACTATATAACTGTTCTGACTATTTAATCAAGATTGGTGTCCTTGTATACAAAATTCAAGAAAAACAATGTTCATAATATTATATATAGGATATATGAGCACAGACTTTCACATGACCCACCACTTTCCACTCTATCTCATAACACTGATACACTTGAAGACATATGTTAAAATGATAAATAATCACCAATAAATGTATTTCATGCTAAACCAGCAATCATCAGTTGGTCCAGATTATCATCTCTACACATACATGCAATAAGTGCTCAGATGTATATTAAGATAGCCAATCTTCATACTTTAATGGACAGGCTTCAATCCACTCCACCCTCCAACTCTTCAACCATCCATCCAATTGAAAATCAGATGATGGAATGCTCAAAGACCACCCTGAGGCCGAGATTCTCACCACACCCATGTTGACCTAAAGTCAATCTGACCCCTCATATACAGGACATAATCCATTTAATACATATAAAAGGGATGGGCAGACATCTACTATGTAATAACTGAAATACAGGCTTATTATGTACCTGTATCAATATATATATATATATATAGGGTATATGAGCACAGACTTTCACATGACCCACCACTCTCCACTCTATCTCATAACACTGATACACTTGAACACATAATATTGTAAATAATCTAAAAAAAATTTTACTACCACAGTGTCAAACTATAATTCTAATACGAAAGTAATCAGCTTTCATACAAGCACTGAATTTTAATATTCAATTAGTGATGTTAAATACTCTTGATTCAAATCACAAGATAAAGACTTTTCAATGAAAAGATAAGAATGGCCATCTTTTATATCTATATGCAATTATATAGGCCAATCTTTTAAGCATTTTGGATTGAGAATGTGAATATATTACGTTATTCACTTTACTTACATTTCTATTTTATTATGTATTAACACTTGCAAAACCTGAAATTTACTACATATTAATATTAAAAGATGTTATATTTTAATGTAAATAATCTATAATCACTGTAGGTAAAAGATAATATTAAACTGCCAACCTGTGAATAGCCTATCGTGAGGCAGAGAGACAGTGAAGAAAAGAGTATCCACTAGGTTTTTCAACTGTTGGGTAGTGAAGATTTGAAAAATGTTTTATCCTCATGTTGCCCCCTAAGTAAGATTAGCTAGATATTCATTTATTGAACAATAATGCATGGTAAACCTAAACATAAGATCCATCTCTACTGACAATAAGTTAAAAAATTAAAAAAAAAACATCTCTAGTCTTGTGTAACAAAATAATGGAGATGCATAAAATCATCTAGTCCACTCATCAATATCCCCAGAAACAGTCTGGGGATATTGGATGGTAGACAGATAGGATTTTTGTCATCCATTGTTGCTCTTGTTAGAAGATGTATATGGAGAGGTTGTTTTGTTTTGAATTGTTTAATGCATAGTTAGCTGGATTGATTATGAACTATCTAGCTGGAAAAAAAAAAGTACTACCCTTGAATTGAAATGGTAAAAAAAAAAAAACTTTCAAATTTTGGGATTCAAAATCAGTTCATAGCCATAGTCTATGAATGTGTTATCTCTATATTATATGACATTTACATCTCTTTTTTATATAGCATAAGTAAAAAATTAGCCTTCAAAACTTGAATTCATCTATTTTCTCAAATAGTAAATATATAATCAAATGATTTATTGCTTAAAACTTCATAGAAAATTCAAGACTTGGAAGTAATACAGCTGGAATTTTGATCTATGGATTTTAAGATCCAGATCACCCCAAACTATCATAGCGCTAACCATGCAAAGAGGGCTCTCAAATATTGATAGTTGTTTTACAACTTATTAATTATGCCATAAGTACTTTGCAAGAAGTATTAATAACATATATATTTAAAGTGCATTTAAATATTAGTTCATTGCAGAGATATGCTGATATGCTAACAGCATTTGAGATTTTTGTTTTCTATTATTATTACACAAACAAAAAAACACGTTTAATATTATTTTATGCATCTACATATATATATAGATGGCATTATTTATGGGCTTATATATTCACATTCCATTAAACAAAATGTATAGTAGATTCTTCTTTCCTTTTAAGTTTACTAATTCAAAGTTCATTCACACTACAGTAATATCAAATAAAAAAGCAAATAAAATATATATATATCATCATCATTATCATCAACCATTATCATTCCACTGCAGGATGAAGGTCTCTCCAAGCTCAATCCACCTCCTCTGATCTCTAGCCTCTCTTCTCTACATCACCCCTGCACCCTTTCTTATTTCATCCATTCATCTCACATGTGGTCTCTTTCTGGGTCTTTTATAATCTCTTGGATTCTCGCTTAAGATTTCAATTGTTCATCTATTACCATCTGTTTTAGCAATCTGTCCAACCCAATTCCACTTCGGTCTTTTAATTCTTTCAACAATGTCAGTAACACCAGTTTGTTCTCTTACCCATGTATTGCATTTTCGATATCTTCTTGTTACTCCTAACATGCATCTCTCCATACTTCTTAGAGTATATATATGATGATACATGTGTTACAACATGTGTAATCTTACAGATGTATATTTTCATATATAAATATTCCAACATCTATACTTAATATTTTTTAAAAAAAATTATAAACAAAAATATGTAAGTAAATTTCTTTTTAAGAAAAATTAGTATAGCAATATTTCAAAATATATGATATCTTCATTAATTTATAGTGTATCTCTTAAATAAAAAAAATCTGGAATAAATTATGTTAAAGCAAGCATTATAAATGGTCACCAGTGGCAACTATTCACTACAGCTTGATTGCAGCAATTAATTCCCCAAACTAAATCTACATTTGGTCACAAAATTTTACATGCACTTATATTTCTATGATGGATTTTAAAAGTAAAAATAAAATATAATTAATAAATAATCAAATAATTTATTACTCAGGAGTTCATAAGGAACTTGAATACTGAAGCATCAAGGCTGGAGTATGTAATTAGAAAGCCATTACATTCAGTACTCAACTTCTAGTTTTGAGGGGAAAACCAGTAAATACTTACAAATGAAAATAGTGCAGCCATAACCATGATAATAAATTTTCTATATGTATCAATATGTAGCAAGAATCTAAATAAAAATAACCATGAATCCAGCTCTTATGAGTATGACACATCCCCTAACTGTAGTAGAAGCTGTACCATATTATATTTTTCATTTTTACAATTAATGCATCAAAATCATCAGGCCAAGCAGATTACCCTGGGAACTTTTACCTCTACCTACCAAAAATAACTAGATACCCATTGACATCATTATTGGATGAATAGCTGTTGTTATCCTGAAAATATGTCAAGATTCACTAAGCTGACTTAAAACTCAGATCATAGTAAAAGAAGTATACATGTACTAATTATTGAAGTATACTTCCAGAAGTCTTACAATTTTTTTCATAAATTAAAAATTAATCAAGAGAATGAAGAAATTCCTAAACTCATTATACCAACAGACCAGCCTCCACCACTGCGGAGAAAAAACTGGCTGGATCTACAACTAAACAAGCTCATGAAATGCATAACAATTAATAAAGACACATTCCAAAACAAATTAACATACTGGCAGGCCTTCGGTATGAAGTGCACTGACTTAAAAGATCATCTCTCAAGCTTAGCCATCTCGAATGATAAATTAATAAGGAAATTCAAAAGATGGAGCTTAGACTCCAAATATCTGGATTAGCTAATCAAAACCCATGTAAATGCATTATCTACTAATGAATTTTTAGTTATTAAAAGAGGGTACTCACAAATTGAGTCAACCTGCATGATTTGCAAAAGAGAAGATGAAGCCATCAACCATTTCAGATTCAGGTGTAATCAGCTAATGCAACTTAAAAGTGCACTAATGAGTTGGATCAAGGCAAATGAATCTAAATTATTTAATTTGAAAGAGTGTATCAAAAAGGGATCATAACCAGAAATTAGACTCTCATTAATTCTTGATCATCTCTTATAAATTACTAGATGTAAGCTAGTATTTAATCATCAAAATTTTAACCCTATTGCCTTCATGCAGACCAATCTAAAGAAAACAAGAACAAGAGATGGCCTGATAACCCTGGAGGTTATTTTTATCATGACTTGGGGCATGCTGGATTTATCCTCTCCATGGCCCAACCAATAGCAGGATGCTCTGAAAAGGAGAAAACAGAAGAGTAATTGACTCAAATTCAGGAAAACCAAATGAAGATAAAATACTTTGAACAAAAGATATACCAAATAACCTCTAATGTAATAATATAACCTTTAATAAATTATTTGGGGGGACTTTTATGTGGACAAAAAAATTGTCATGCAAAGAATATCCGAGAGAAAATTGCTTGTCATATCAAGTTGTCTACATATTAATGGTGATTTAAAAAAAAATGAAAAAAGGCAAGAGCAAGTGGCTAAATCAACAGATAGAAGATTTCTTCGCTTGGTGGTTTTAAAAAAACTAAGAAAGTGATAGACCTAGCACCTCTCTGAGGAATGCCAGAGCATGAAACCATGGTCAGAGGTTGGGGGGTGGGGGTCCTGACAGACATATTTTAAATGCTTTCTCTAGCTAAGCATTTATCACAAAGCTTGTTGAGGAATTGGCAATTCTCATTGTTTATAACTTACAAGCTTAAGAGTATAGGGTCATGTGATCTATTACTCTTATTTTGACTATTTACAGCGAGATCTTGTTTTACATTTTATGACTTTCATATTTAATTTGACTGCAAATAATATAAATTATTTATATATCATTTTATTATTATTTGCTTGTTATGAAGAAAAAAAAGGGAAACAACAAAAATGAAAAAACGATGACACTGGAATATCAAATTTCATATAATAAAAAAAAACCTATTAAAAATAGTTTGTGTCAAATAAATTATTATTTGTGCGTGTTGGAAAATGTTTTGTTTTTTTTAAATATAAAGCATATCAAATGACTAAATAGCAATATTTCTTTTATTGAAAGTACATATTAATATAAAAAAAAATATTGCAATACAATAAAAATCAAAAATTATATATATGGACTAGTATAAGTCTTGAGCTATTACCAAGGGATGAGAAGCACCTTAGAAAAAGACAAATAATATAAAATAAAATGCATTGTTATGAGAGGAAAAAAGCATTATTATTTGAGCAGAAATCAAGAAATCTTTAATCTGCATGCAGTGAGCTATTAACATCTTATGGTTGATTGTTTATATAATAAGGTACATGTAATCAGAGTAATTATCTTTTTGTAATTTTGGCACAATACATTACGTACAGCACCAATATTTAAAAAAGAGTTATTCAACGACTAAAATTTCAGAGCATACTAAATTATACATTATTAAATCTTTGATTTATAATGCAAAAATTTAGCATTGTATAAGTAAGTATGCTCTGAAATGGGGGGGGATTTGTTTGTGAGTTTGATGTAATGCATTGACAGTGCACTAGGCTATTAATATTTTAAAAAGATAATTACTCTGCTTAACTCATTGACATATCTAAATAAGTCTAAAAACTCAATTTCTGACATTGGACTCCAGAAATACTTGAAAAATAAAGGAAACTATCTTTAAATATCCTAATGCAGAATCCTCTTCAAACAGTCCCTTCTAAAAGAATGGTGAAGAAAGCAATACTCAACAGACTTTTAATTTTCAGGTGGTGAGAGATTTGAGTATTTTCCCATTCTTGTTTACTTTCTAGCTAAGAATCACTAGATTCTTATGACTAGATAGACTGGCTATAAATTTTGCCTACCTAAAAAAAAGCAAAAAAAAAAAAACCTAATTGAAATTTTTTCAAATTTACATGGCCCAGGCTCAAATCCATATCATAAATATTGCAAGCAATGCTCACCCATTACAGCCTGAAACAAATGAAGAGGTTTTTTTTTTTTTTTTAAAAAAAAAAAAAAACATTTGTCAAGGGATACATTTATCTATTAATCTAAGGTAAATCTTATTTAACAATAAAGCAAATTTGAGCCCTTTATTCATATACACCTGGGTCTCTTTTTACGCGGACTTATTTAACACGATTTTGAAGTTACGCGATTCGTCTTTCACCGGAAGTTGAACTCCAATAATGCACTATTACTTTAAATAATAAATTTCGCGCACTTACGTTATATTGAAAGTAATAGCACATTATTGGAATTCAACTTTCATCTTAGTAATTTCAATATTTTCAGTGTTTTATAATAGTAAGATTTTATGCAATAATGAAATTAAAATCATGATTTCCACATTTTATGTATACACACATTAAATTTTACAAGATTATAATGTAAATTTGTTCAAACATTGTGCATGTTAATTTTGCATTTTAAATCACATTCTGTTTTTACTTTTTAAAAAAGAACGTAATCAATTATTAATCATTTAGTGTCCACAAGTTTATTTTTAAAAGGTAAGTAATAGCAGTGGGCACAATTAAATTTGACAATTAAAATCTGATTTTTAATTGTAATTAACAATTTAAAAATTACTTACGGTGACTTGAAATGAATGTGATGTAAAACGAAACTTGATTTTTAGACGGAATTGAAAATTAAAGACAAAAATAAGAATTTAATTTTTAGTTGTTAGTTTTAATTACATTTTTCCCAGCAGTGGTGAATAAACGTTTTTTTATTATCATAAGTCTAAGTTCATAAACAATTAATAAAATCATTGTCTCAAAGTTTAATTACGTTGTCAACAGAAAACTATTAACACAACATGAGAGTGCAAATGAACGTGTTTTTCGCAAATAGCGATAATAATTAAAACGTGTATAAAAAAATGTAAATTACTGTACTGTAAATTATGCATAAAAATATATTATTTTGAATAAAATTAAATATTATAGTTAAAAAAAGTTTGTCTTGTATCAATTTTTTTCAAATTTGAAATTTTTTATTAGTCATATTTTATTTCCTTATTTTTTTTTTTGCGCGAATTTTGAAAAATCACAGACCGCATCCCCCCTTTTTCAATGTAAGTTACGTCTATTTTTGCGCGATTTCGTTTGCGCGTGTTTTCTGAGGAGCCTATCTATCGTGTAAAATGAGACCCAGGTGTATATGCTTTTTCCCAAGAGAGTGATACTGAAATTAAAAAGTAACATTGAATGATAGTGATATTTTATAATTGAATTTCAGATAGTAGTGTGCAATTGGTTTTATTTCATATATGCATATAGAGGGAGAATTAAGAATCTCATCAATTAAAAAATTAAACATTTATGGATAAATACCTTAAGTTCTTTGCTTCTGGGAAAAGACCTTAATAAAGATTTATGCAACTAGATAATATTATAATTAAAAAATAACAGTATTATGTTACTGTCTTTTTGTTCTATTATTACCATATTAAAATTTCATTATAAATTTCTATGATTATTTTTCATAATTAAGATGCTTTTATCAACTCTAATAATAGTAACAAACCAAGAATTAAAGCAAGGTTGAATTCATGCTAAACAGTTAATTGTACATAGGGGATACTGTACAATGCTAAACAAAAATTCTAATGCAGATAGCTTCATAATTTACTTTGTAGTTCATAGTTGAAAATTTGGCTCTTTTCCTCATTCTTTCAGCCACCATTTTGAAAGGAAGATATCCTAATTATTAAAATATATCCTTAAGCTACAAACACACAAGATTATTAAACCAAGTGCATAATTAAAATGTTTGTCTCATATTCATTAACAATCTAGAAACATTCAATCTAGATCTATGACATATAGAGCACAAAAATTTGTCAAGGTTCATTGTATATAGTGTTTTTCCCTTCTGGCTTATTTTAATTGAAACTCAAAATTATCAACAAAAAAAAAACTGCTAAAGTCAGAAATGAAATATTTTTTAGAAAAATATTGTTTTTACTGTAAAAAAGAGTTTAGTGCAGGGATCGAGAAATAAATCACAGGATTACTTTTTTTTAATCATATCTATATAAAATTTATTCTATAGATTAGATATTATTCACATTAATAAAATAAAATAAAAAAGATCTGTCTATTTCTGTGTTACTTTGAGAATTCTATTGTTTTAATAGAATATTATAACGATAATAATGTTATAAAAGTTTAAAATCCAGCTGCAGACATTAGAACTCATTAAAGTTTAAAATAAATGTCAAGTTGAAGGAAAATGTATAACATCAAATTATCTAGACTCTAAAGTTAGCTTTATTGGCAGAAATTTTAATTAACATAAATCAATCAGCAAATATTTGATTATTCTATTGTATTGATATAAAAAGAAATGTTTGTGCTGAACATATAAAACGTATCAATAGATGTTAAAATTAATCATCATTTTCAAACATTTTCAGTCCTTTACAGAATAATCAAATTTAATCCAGCTTCTTCAATTCACAATTTCCTTTTCCACATCACACTATAAAACTTCTTTATCCATTCATCTCACATATGGCCTTTTTCTAGATTTGTTACCCTTTTTTAAAAGTCCAATTTAAAGCTTTAATTGCCCATTTATTATCAACTCTTTCATAAACAACTCCAGACTTAAATAAATTTCAGCCTATTAATCTTGTCCATGTATTTCATTTTTGATTCCTGTTTATTAATTCCCAAATACTTCTCATGGTAATTTAGTGTGTGGGTTGCTGTCTTTATATTGCTTGTCTATTACATGTTCAATTCTCAAATAAAAGTAAACACTGGTAAACATATTAATTAAACTTTCTATTCAAACACATAAGCATATTGAATGTTTTTCTACCAAAATAATTTCATTTATAAATTAATCTATCTAAACTATTTATAGTTGTTAACTTCTTCAGAATCATTTCTATTAATCTTTACTACTAATCTTTAAAATTAATAGTTTGTGTAATTAATTTGTTTAAGTTTCGATAATCATCATTTTCAATCATTATCGATCCACTGCAGAATAAAGCTCTCTTCAAGTTTAATATACTTTCTCCATTCCATAGCATGACTTCTCCACATTACACAAGCAAATTTTCATCAACCATACAGTTCACATGTAGTTGCTTTCTATGTCTTTTACAATTTTTTGGGATCAATTTAAAACAACTGTCCATCCATTATCACCTCTTGTAGGAATATATTTACACCTGCTCCATTTTAGTCTCTTAAATCTTTCAATGATATCAAATGTTACTTGTTAGTTCTCTTATCCATTTATTTTGTTTTGAATCTCTTCTTATTACTCCTAACATACATCTCTCATACAATGTTGAGTGGTCTGGAGTCTCTCTATTGTTCTGTTAAGTGTCCAAGTCTCAAAATCATAAGTAAGAATTGATACAAAGTTCTAGTAAAAACTTTCCTTTTCAAACACAGGCATTTTTCAGCTAGTTATACGCTTGCTTAAACAATGTGGAAAGTCCATAATATAGTAAAAGATCACATGATCACATTTCCTATACTAGCACATTAATTGTTGATAAACAGAGCAAAACTCTCCATACAGTATTGCCACCTGTGCTAAACAGAGTAATTAATGGATGCCAGAAGGCTTGTGCATAAAATCCCTATCTAATGCCTACTCATCCAATATCCCCAGACTAGTTTCTGGCTTGTGGCCTTCATCAGTGAGGAGCTTTGGATCTGAGAGCACTGCATCTAGATCTTAGGATCTAATGCAACCCTCTAGCAACCACCTTTTATCTCCACTTAACTACAAAACTATGAGAATGAAATTGAAAACACAAAAAATATTTTCAATCTAAGCTCAATAGCTCATATAGTCATATGGGTCTGAACTCAGTTCAGCACCCATACATTTTGGTGTCTTTGGCTCCCATACATTTTGGTGTCATATGACTATATGAGCTATTGAGCTTAGATTGAAAATATTTTTTGTGTTTTCAATTTCATTCTCATAGTTTTGTAGTTAAGTGGAGATAAAAGGTGGTTGCTAGAGGGTTGCATTAGATCCTAAGATCTAGATGCAGTGCTCTCAGATCCAAAGCTCCTCACTGATGAAGGCCACAAGCCAGAAACTAGTCTGGGGATATTGGATGAGTAAGCATTAGATAGGGATTTTATGCACAAGCCTTCTGGCATCCATTAATTACTCTGTTTAGCACAGGTGGCAATACTGTATGGAGAGTTTTGCTCTGTTTATCAACAATTAATGTGCTAGTATAGGAAATGTGATCATGTGATGCTTAATGGGTTAACACCAATCCTGCCTAATAGGATAGTGGTGGCTATGGTTGTAAAAGAGCCAAAGACACCAAAATGTATGGGTGCTGAACTGAGTTCAGACCCATATGACTATATGAGCTATTGAGCTTAGATTGAAAATATTTTTTGTGTTTTCAATTTCATTCTCATAGTTTTGTAGTTAAGTGGAGATAAAAGGTGTTTGCTAGAAGGTTGCATTAGATCCTAAGATGTAGATGCAGTGCTCTCAGATCCAAAGCTCCTCACTGATGAAGGCCACAAGCCAGAAACTAGTCTGGGGATATTGGATGAGTAGGCATTAGATAGGGATTTTATGCACAAGCCTTCTGGCATCCATTAATTACTCTGTTTAGCACAGGTGGCAATACTGTATGGAGAGTTTTGCTCTGTTTATAGTAAAAGATGCTTGAATAATTACTATAAGCTGGGGTAATTAATAATCAAGATTAATGAACCAAGATTGCTAGATTAACAATGTATTGCAGTTGTTGTTGTAATGCTCTTAAGAACTATTACTTATATGATTGCTAAAACTTAACTTGTTGACACTAAATAATGATAAGAATTTATTAGGTTCACTTCTTCTTAAGTTATTGTTTACCTCTCTAGAAATACTACAAAATATATAATAAAAAAAAAGAAATGCACATTTTAAATTCTTGTCACAACTAAAAAATATTGAATAAATATTACCTGTGTTCATTAAGCTCTGTGGTTCAGTACAGTAGTAGAGTGATGGATTCTGGAGCTCCATCTCTGCCCATTGCGCTGTTTGATTTTTTTGTAACCTCTCGAACAATAAAACAATCTTTTTTTTTTTTCATATCTATTAGCACTTTCATTTAGAATTTTAATTTACTTATGTAATAATTTCTCATAGCAAAGTGAGTTAGTTCTATCTGTACAAATTAATACGTTTGTATATATATACTTTAAATATCTGCAAAAGCTATTTCGCATTATCACCGCCACCTATCAAAGGCTGTCACATTAATTTGACAACAGGATTTGAAGCACATCAAATATTATAATTCCACTTGAACAAAATTAGTTAAAGCTAGCATTATTATAATATTAGAAACTAGTTTAATTTATACAACTGGGATTAAAACGCTTAATATTTTTTTAATTCAAATTTATTCCTCCTGACTATAATGATTACCTGAAACTCATTTAAAGATCTGACAGTATTCATTTTCTAGATAAAAATATCAGTAATGCACAACAAAATTTAAATTTTTAAGACAAGATTAATTTTGCATAATGTAAGCAAAACATCTACACAGATTCATCGCTGCCTATTAATACGGCAGAGTTGGTCTACTGAAGAGGAAAAGCCACTTTAAAAAAACAAGTTAATGGAAAATGAAGGGAAACAATAATTTAAATAAAAATTAAACTTGAAACGTCTTAATCAATAATAATGGAAGCACTTTAAAGTAAAAATTTTAAATCGATATAACTTTCTTATTTTTGAATGTTTTTTTTTAAATAAAAAAAATAAAGAGACACGAAAACAAAATATCTTAGTTGTATTTATATATTAGACTATTTTCATCATTTAACATAAAGTATCGAATGTCTTTAGAAAAAAATTAACTTTATTTAAACTTTTCAATTACATTCAACTGTTAATAATAGCACACAGGTTAATATACGCACAATGTTTCGAGAGATATCGTAGTGCTTGTGGGGGCGCGTGGCAAATGATTAGCGCATTCGTATTTGTTTGCTACAATTACGATAGAATTCTGAAAAAAACATGATTTTTGCTTCAAGTAATCAACTTAGCTAATTACCCAATAATTGATCAATAAATAAATATCTAGCTATTCTTAGAAATGTTTGAAGGATAGTGTTGCAGATTCTGCAGGTCAAGATCTATAGATTTTACACCAGCCCACTGATATTCCAGAACTCAAACTTCTTATAAACCATAGGATTATGTTGGGGGGGGGGGGGTCCTGCATGGTTTAATACAATTGTTGAATGGCAAACCCTAAGGCTGATGATTCATAGGCTACAGCCAATTCTGTCACTTTTGCTCATGGAAAACTTCCAAGCAACAGACCAAGAATTAATAATAATAATAATAATAATAATAATAATAATAATAATAATAATAATAATAATAATAATAATTATTATTATTATTATTATTATATAACCTTAAGACTATAACCTTAAGAGTATGCTGATGTGATGTGATGTATTGTGGCTTCTCCTTAAATGAAGTCAAGAATATCTCAGCAAGTCAAGAATATCTCAGCAATTATGCCCAGATAAACCTGTTAGCCACTTAATTTTCCATTCCCCACTCTAAATTTTCCCATAATCTGCTCCATCCCATTTCCACAACATAATCTTTGTCAACTCTATAACCTTTATATCTAAATCCCTTTTATCTTTTCCCAAACCCAGCATAAAAACCAATAATTCACTTTCTATATAATCACTTTTTTCATATTTATTCTTCCATAACTTCATTATATGTACCCTTTCTGTTTTCAAGCATTTATATTCAATTAACAAATGCTTAATATTTTCTATTCCTTCCTTACATAATTTACAAAATAAATCACCCATTTTTTTCCATTTACATGTATATTCTCTTGTAGCTAAAGATCCCGTTCGAGCCTTAAATAATAAACTACTTTCCTTACTATTATCATACATTAACTCACACCTAATATTCTATTTATTTCTATATATATTTAAACTCTTTTTACTCTCCATACTATTTCTCCATCTCTCTAACTCCCTATTCTTTATTAATAAATCTATTCTTTTATCCCATTCCTTACTACTACAACACTCAACAATCCTCTTAACACAATCATCCCATCTTTAGTATAAATATACTGATATAAATTCTTTATCCAAATCTTTTGCATACTGCATTACCTTTCTCACCCATCTTGTTACCTGCTCTTTACTCATAACCCAATTAAATACTATTTTGGCTATTCTTTCATTATCCATAAACTGCAATCTACCAAACATTTTCATTTTACTTTTTGCATCTCTCATACGAAAACTTGACCATCCCATTTCTCCTTGATTTGCCTCCCTTACTGTCCATACATCTGCAAAAAATGACAGTAGGGACCTCTGCAAATATGCACTTTACATATTTAATTATTACAACTTTATTATTATTATTATTATTATTATTATTATTATTATTATTTACTTATTAAGCAAACAAAATGTTAAATTCTCATTTCCAAGATTTTGACTGCACAATATATAAAGGTATTTGTAATTAGAGGATGCTAGAGAGTTACATGCTCCGGCATCAAACTTTTTTAAAGCTGTTTTATCAATACATAAGTAAAATATACAATCCAGTACAAAATAAATATTTCTCCAAGGATAATCTTTGTAAGAACATGGCTCATCAGAATTAATCAACCATTGGTTAGTAAAGCTATTTATGAATTTTGTATCATGTTTCATTCACAGCATAAAAAATGGCTAAATGCCAATTAACTGAAATCTTTAAAATTAACTTTCTATTTGATTGTTTCCAAGGCTAATGAAAGAACTAAGACTAACGCAATATAACACAAATTGTTGCAACTCAGACTAAACCTTATGCAGTTAGAAAATTCTGCCATTATATTGAATATACACTAGACACAATGCAGTATTGATCATGACAATTCCTCCTATACATTCAAATGAATAAGCCAATAACAAGGCATATTTTTCTTTTAGGTAGTCAGTCCATAGCTAATTCAGCAAACCATACAGAAGATCAAACAAAGTGAAAAACTGCACAGGTAAGCAATTAACAAGCCTAGTTAGTGTTGACATATCCTTCACGGTTTCTTTGTAGGAGGCTTGCTAAAAGGTATTTATTTGCCTGTGATTGACAACTTAAAGGCTGATTTCCTTATGTTTTGATTATAATTGCCTTTACTCAAATGGTTGTTCCATAAAAACCATTAACTAAATTTGTTAAAATGCTAACCTCATTCATAATATTAGTGCCCTGTGCTGTTTAATACAGTGGTTAGTAACAGACTCACAAGCTAAAAATCCATGGTTGTTAGCTCGACTGTGATTTACTATTAACGATTTTTCCATTGATAAATTTATTCTTAAATATATATTAAAACTATATAGAAATATCACATGTTGTACCCATAGAATACTTTAAAACATTATATAAATTTATTTTTCTAAATTTTTAAATTATAAACAAAATTATTATAATTATTACATACCCTTCAAATAGCATTTGTTTCTTAAGTATAATTACGATTATTAAATTGCAAATAACTACTGAATATAAGACTAGCTAATTAAATCATTAGTTATACTAAGAGATTTATCTTTATGTTTACACACACATTGAATATATTTTCTTTTGTTTTTTTTTTATTCCTAATATTTTTTTTTTTATTATTAAAAAAATAATAAAAAAATAAGGGTTTATGTTGCAATATACAATAATTAGATTATAATTTTCAATTAAAATAAAATAATAGTTTTTACTTTACCTTTGATTAGTAATTAATTGAGATTGCGCTTTACGCAAAAAAGTGAAGCTTGTCTAACTCTTACAAAGTTATATGGCTTAGCGCTTTCAGAGACCTTGA
Source organism: Epiperipatus broadwayi (assembly GCA_028023455.1). NCBI lineage: Eukaryota > Metazoa > Onychophora > Udeonychophora > Euonychophora > Peripatidae > Epiperipatus > Epiperipatus broadwayi. The sequence goes on along the minus strand of JAQFVV010000058.1, from coordinate 574,117 downwards.
GTCTCCATAATCATAGCCTATTTTGAACCCGCTATAGCAAGGGCACTGTGCACTGAACACAATGATGTGAAGTGAAAAATCAAAGAGGCATGTTTTATTGCAAATGATAATTATGCAATAAACCGGAAAGAATCGTGCTTTACAATCTCCAGAAAATGGTCATTATAAAATTTGCATAAATTTTACATAAACCACAATTAAACTTCAGTTAAAAGTAGGCTATGATTATGGAGACTCAAGGTCTCCGAAAGCGCTAAGCCATATAACTTTGTAAGAGTTAGACAAGCTTCACTTTTTTTCGTAAAGCGCAATCTCAATTAATTTTCAATTAAATAAAGAAAATATATTTCTTTTTTTTTTTAAGCCTAATAATTTATTAATGACTAGTATTTGTAAATACATAATAATTATTTTCTACCCTCACTGACAAATGTTCAAATAATGACTTTATCAGATAATGGCATTCAAAGTCGTCAATGCAAGCTAAATGTCCTGCAACCAATTACATATCAGTAAAATGAAAGAAAATATAACTGTGGATTTGCATCGAATGCTATAGAAGATTGTTGCAACAATAAAGAGAAAAAATGGAATCATTATTAAAAAGGGGTGATGACATCATGAAATATATGCAAGAATTCTACAAAAAAAAAAAACTATATCCAAGTAAAACACCACTAATTCAAAATTTCTGGTTCCGGAGCTTTTTAAAATATGTGAAATTTTGTATTTAAAAAATGGAGCTTTTATTAATCCAAACTCTACAAAAATATATAACTATTACTTTTTACTATCTACAGATTTGTTTGTATATAAATAATTGGTATATATTGAATTATTTTATTAATAATTTCCAAGTTTAAATATATTATGTGCTTTTTTTATATTTGTACAAAACTTACTTATGGTAGTTATTATTACAGCAATAATCTATTCTTGCTTTTTAACCATCTTTAAAATGCGAGTCAGTTTCCTATTCAACAATTCAATGTAATCTTTTTCAGAGATTAATTACAAATAGAGCTATTTAATTAAAATAGAGAAAAAAAACCACTTCATTGCAATTACATTTATTAATTTGTAGATATTTACAGAACTTTTGTTGTTGCTGTTGTTTAAATGTGAGTATAAACCAATTTTTGATATTAAAAGGTTAAAACATAACTGTAAAATTTTATTTGGATAATATATGATTTTGATAACAGATATTTGTATTAATAACATTCTAACTGTAATAATTAAAAACAAGAAGAAAAAAGAAATCCTTACAAATTAAACATATGAACTATCAAAAATTTTAAATGAAGAAATTAAATAAGCAATAAAACCCAAGCAGAAGGGAAAATCTCCAGAAAATGAAAATTTAATTGATATTGTAAAACAAATATATTTAAATGACAAAAATGTATCAAATAATTGAAAGATTGATGCTACTGATATTTAAGAAAGATGAAAAACACAATATTATAAATTACAGACACATCAGCATTCTACCATTTCTATGTAAGATTTTGTGTTAAGTATTTTGTGGTTTAAAATGGAAAACAGGAAATAAAAATATATGAGAATCATTTAATTTATATAAATTTTACATATGACATGATTGTTTTAGCAAATAATTCTTCAAGGCTTCATGAAATGTTATAAGAGTTATTAGATGAAGTCAACAAAAAGATTAAAGCAATATTAAATGGTTTTTCACATTAAGAACAAAGTGAAGATTGATAATAATGAGTTCGAAGAAGCTAATAACTACAAAAATCTTACAGATAATGTGGTTGTTTTAGAAAATAATTCTTCAGAGATTCAGATAATGTTACAAGAGTTATAAGATGAAAGCACGGAAGTAAGACTAAAGATAAATGCTAAACTGATTAAAATAATGTTAAATGATTTTTAATATAAGGTCAAAGCGAAAATTAGTAGGAATAAATTTGAAAAGGCAAATAATTATAAATATTCTTTTTGTCAGTTTGTTAACATACATGGAACATAAAAGATAAAACTGATTATAGAATTGAACTTATATAAAGAAACAGATATTTAAAAAAATATGTCTATATATTTGAAAAGAAAGATTTTGAAGATGTGTTTTTTATGAATTCCTACATATGAATCTAAGATTTGGATATTTATTACAAAAGTAATGCAGAGACAAAACTCTATCTACTAATGCTTAACTTGATTAAAACAGGCAAAAATTCTCTATACGTATTGCCACTCAGTGCAGACCAGAGTAAGCAGTGAATGTCAGAAGGCTTGTGCATAAAATCTTCATCCAGTGCTAACTCATCCAATATCCCCAGACTAATTTCTGGCTTTTAGCCTTTGTCAGTGAGGAGCCTCGGATCTGAGGTGCAGTGCTCTCAGATCCGAGGCTCCTCACTGACAAAGGCTACAAACCAGAAATTAGTCTGGGGATATTGGATGAGTTAGTACTGGATGAGGATTTTATGCACAAGCCTTCTGACATCCACTGCTTACTCTGGCTTGCACTAAGTGGCAATACGTATAGAGAGTTTTTGCCAGTTTTAATAAGTTATAAGCAAGCATAAGAAATGGTGATCAGTTTGGTCACCTTCCAAATTAATATTACTTGTCAGAATCACTACTCTAAGAATATTTAGAATGCAAATGTAAATAATTCATTTTATGTTTCTTAGCTGAAACAGCATAGAAAAAATTTATTCCAGATGGTTGCATATATATATATGCTTGTGTAGATATAAATAATTCACTATTCAGTTTTCCCAAACTGAACATTATTTATCTTTCGTTTTCATGGAATAATGGTGATTGAAAACATTCTACTTATATTCATTCTTATATATTAAGTTGCTTAATAATATAACAAATATTATCATTTTGAGTTTGGCTTCTAATGAGCTCTTGTGGGAGACTCATGTTACTTGTCTAAAACTAACAATATAATTGAAAACTTTTATTTAAAGAAAATAATACTTTGTAAAATAGATTGGATCATAGCATACTTGTAGGTAAAATTAAAATCTTCTAAAGATTCTACTGCAAACTGAACTCTCTTTGGACATGGCTGTTATTACTAACCTAGAACTGGTTAATGTCTATATCAACAACCTAAGATTCCTAAAGATGATAATGTGGTGGTAGCTTAACCCTTGCTTTTTATACTGCAGTAGAATAATGATATTTGATCAGATTCATTTCTTTTATTGATAATCAGGCTTATACTCGGCAACAGTTTCACTGAAAATTAAGTTATACTGCAGCCTGTAATCATTCTACAGCAGCATGAAAAGAAAGTTCATTCTGCAGCAAATTCTTTAAAAAGGCATCTAATCAGATATTTCTTACAGAGTACAAATTAAGTTTTTGTCATTATTTTAATTTTAAGCACAGAATTTGAATATCCACAAGATTTAACTCTTGCCCAGTTTAAGAGATCCTATGAAAAGCAAGGCTGGCATATCAGCATTAAACTATTATTCTCTTTTGAAAAATTAAAGAGAAAATTAATTAAATGCTATGTGTGGAGTGCATTATTGTATGGTTGTGAAATACGGATGAGTAAAAGAAAAATTAGGAACAGATTGGAAATACCTGAGACATGGGGAGAGATGGAAAAAATTTGTTGAATGATTAACGACAAATGAAGAAATCTCCCAAAGAGTAATATAAGAAACACATACTATTAACCAAGTTTGTCAATAACTGGAAAATAGGTATTAAAATGAAAATATTTTCAATTTTTGTAGCAGTTCTTGGGTGATCAATGTGAATTAAAAGGTAGTTTAGAAAGTAGTGGGCTTGGTTCTTAACAAAACTTATACAAAAAAAAAAATGAATAGCACTAATAACTAACATAAACTCAAATATACATATTTAAAAATTAATTTTTATTATAAAGCACATATCATAATCATTTTCAACCATTATTGTCCATTGTAGGATGAAGAATCCTCCAAATTTAATGCACTTCCCAATTCATAACCTCTCTTCTTTACATTATTACAGCAAATGTTCTTATTTCATCTAACAACCTCACATATGGTCTCTTTCTAGGTCGATTATAATGTTTTGAGATCTAGTTTAAAAACTCAACTATCCAGCTATTATCATATCTCTCCATACTTCATTGAGGGATCTTAAGTCTCAGCTCTGTTTCAGTCTCTTAATTTTTTCAATATTGTCAATGCTATGCAGTTGTTCTTTCATCCAAATATTTCATTTTCGATCCTTTCTAGCTATCTCCAACATATATCTCTGTAAACTTCATTGAGGGATCTTAAGACTCTCTATTGCTTTTTAGTTGATGTCCAATTTATAATAACTAATAATATATATATATGCAATATGGAAAAATACGAGCACCCACACTTATGTTCTCAATAATATGCACACATCAATAACTTACTTTAAACATTATCAAAAAAAAAAAAACATTTCGCATATACCTGTCAATTATATATGACTATTATTATAGGAATTTGTGACCCTTACTATCTAAATAAAAAGGGTAATTAAAGCCTTTAATTTTTTTAAAAATGATTTCTCAGGAATGTTTTTTCACTTATTAATGGTTGAAGGATATATGGACTGCTGAATAAACAAATTGCAAATAAGAGAATTACGCATTACTTTTAGGATCAATTATTTCTTTCAACAATGTGGTATTGTATTGTTTTTCTTTTTTTACTGGTTAGAAAAAAGCATTTCGATTATTTCAAATATTCATTACATTAGTTGTTGTTGTTTTTTTAAAAAAATTAAAAGTTATTCCCATTTTAAATTTAAACAAAATTAAATCAATAATTTCATACATATTTAAAAAATTGTTAATAATTATTCCAACACTCATTCTCAATAGAGCTATTTACCATACAAAGCATCTCATGATTTTCTCATTTTAGTTTCGAAATTTGTATTAAGAGTCATAATTCTTCTTATTTACTAGCGGTACATTCATTTGTCACGCAATACAACCTGATTTAAATTTGAAACAAATAATCTTAAGAGTTTTTCTAACAGTTTAGAGATTTCTTTTTCTGTCAGGTAGGAGTAAAGACTAGGATGGAAAAACCAGTCAATTGGCAATAAGCAAACCTTATTAAGCACTGCATTTTTCTTTACTACTGTTCTTCTATTAAGAGCTAGTGGAGAGACTTGTGGTAGGACTATTAAAGGACTTTAATTCTTATCTCCAAATAATAATACAATAAATGGAGTGATTTGTTATTGCTAATAGATATATAGCTTTTTCATTTGGCATGCAATTTCATTGATAAAAAGAATCACTTATTTGTGGCTTAATTTAAAAAATGATTTAGGTAATAAGTTGTGTTTTAATTATATGTCTGATATATAATAAAAAAAATGTGCAAAAATAACCTAATTTGCAGCTTTTTTTTATTTATAAAACCCATTATTTAATAAAAACCTCTTGTTTTAGTCTGACTACATGTGCAGTAGAAGTTTTCATAAAACATATTTTTGAGAATATTGTATTTTCAATAATAAAATTTATTTAACTGATATAATGATAGGGTATTTACACATAATTCCTGCCCTCTCTTCACTGTGCATTTTTTGGTTAATTATTCATTTTCAGGGGGAAATGATTATAAAAATACAATAATTTGCACAACACTCCAAATGATTGTAATTAAATAAAATTTAATATAACTGTAATAAACAAAATAAAAAGTATGATGAAAGAATACTCCCTTCAAACATGTTTTGAGATTACACCATCATTATCTCCATTCACGCATATCATATCCATTAGCACACACTTTTTGCACAAGCAGTATTATTCCATAATTTTGAAAATATTTCATTGCATCTTCTTCTGTCACTGATAGATTCCAAATTTTAATCATTTTTGCAAAAGGTTAGAAAAAATGGTACTTATGTATTAGACCTGCAACACCTTTTCACATCCGTATCAATACATTGACAAGTTACTAATCTTTTGGTGTGATCAAAATAACATGTACATTTGGATCTTCTACAAACTTAAAATGATAAATTTTTCAAAATGGACCATGTATACATGATATTTTCACAAGATTTACAAAGTTATCAGCAGCCTGAATACTTATGCGAAAAGGTGCTGTAGGTCTGATACATGTTGCAGGTCTAATACCAAAACAATTATTAAATTACTCTAAAATATTACCAAAAAACCAATATTGTATCCTGTGTTGATATCTTAGCTGTGTATATATGTGTGTGGGTATGTATTGTAGCTCAGGTCGTCCAGGAACAAAGCTCCATCTGTGTCCGGGCACCGTTTTCCATACAAATCAATTGCAATTTTCCAATTTAAAAATAAACATTGTGAGTTTCACAATTATGATTTATGTTAAAAAGTGCATTTTTTAAATAATACAAAAAATATGACATGTGAAGTCATATTTTTTGTATTATTAAAAAAATGTATTTTTTAATATTAATTCATAATTGTGAAACTCATGAGGTTTATTTTTAAATTGGAAAGTTTACAATTGATCTATACAGAAAACATTTCCCGGATACAGGCAGAGCTTCTCTACTGGGTGACCTGAGCTACAATACATATACATGCACACTGCTAAGATAGTAACACTGGATATAACATTAGAATAAATAAATAATAAAGTTAATATGAGTTGGAGTATTAATTTCTAACAGTATATTAAAAATATAAATTTCACCCAAAAATACGGACAAACAATCACTAAATTACAAAATTAGTCTAATATCAAAAAAAAAAAAACATAAAATTTACCGTTCTACTTTAAGTAGATAATTTTTTTTCACAATATGGAGATTAAAAAGTAACTCTTTTATTTTTTCCAAAATGAACATTTACTTAACACGTGGTGGTTCACATGAAAATGATCGTAACCAGCAGTTAGTAATTCAGCACTTTTATAGGCCCTCCAATAGTTGGAATATACCTAAAATATTACAAAAAAATGTAAAATATACACATACATTACTTACTGTGGAATATATAACAGGAATTGTTATGATGAAACAATTTATTTGCTGGTTCTACTTTATTTTAAGTGGATAATTTTTTTCCCAAAACCGTGACTAGAAGTAAAAAAAAATTTCTCAAAATGCACACTTACTTAACATGTGATCGTATTTATGATTCACATGAAAATGATCATAATCAGTACTTTTATAGGCCTTCCAACAGTCAGAATAAATCGTCAATCCCTCTTCCACATTTTGTTTGATGGCTTCCATAAGAATTGCCACTGTTCTATCATTAATTGTCATGATAAAATACTCATTGGCACTTCATAATTCAGCACTTTTATAGGCCTTCCAACAGTCAGAATAAATCATCAATTTCTCTTCCACATTTCAAACAGTTTGGTTTTGAAAAGGCTGCTGTCAATTTTGTTATTAGCCTTCAATTTTATGTTTTCTTGAAAATATAAAGCAGCATTCATTTTAGTAGCAGATAAAAAACCTTTGAATCAAAATTACGAATAAAAATGGAAGTAAAAATCATTGAATCAAAACTATGAATACAAATGAAGTAAAAAATAGTTTTAAAATGCAATTGACAGCACTGAATATCTTGCCAGCACAAAATCTGGACAATAACTGAGAGTGTAAGATTATCACAAAAAAAACATGTTATTGAACGAGATCGGATCAGCTCGCAGGGTTTATTTGATGTGATCGCAAAGTTACACATTTATCACGGATATGAAAAAACATACCATCTCCCTAATACTCTGGTGAACATAAAAAGACACGACAATGTTTGCAACGTGTAAATAGTTTGTCATATAGAATACATAAAAAAAATAATTCGTTAAATGTTGTGAATGGCATGTATAAAAAATATTATTAGTTAACATGAATTTATATTCGATTTCTTAATATGCTTTAAACTTAACAAGTAACACACGATCAATAAAAAAAAAATGGGGGGGGGGGGGGACAAACAAATACTTCATCATCCCAGAAAATAGATAATTAATCAAAAAACACCCAGCAAAAAGTGTGAAGGAATTTTTTTGTAATAAGTATCAAATAGTTTGAAGATCTAGTGATTATCAAATTTGCTACTTATTTATTACCAAAGATCAAAAAAAAAAATTCCTTTCTTTAATATGATTTAATTATAATTGAATAAATTCACTGTTGTAATGCTATTTTAACTCCTTGTGGAGGGATGTAATCATCAATCTATGACCAAAGACATGTAAAAAGTATCTATAATCCCCAAGATCTACATTTTGTGCTGAACCAGCACTCATCAGATTCCAATCTCTTATGCATATCCTTATCATTATTCTGTATACATGTATAAATAGCAAATTACTAAAGTTTATTTGATGTGTCAAATGTGCTGCTGCTCTCACAACTTTGACCCAAATCATTTAATGAAAGTATATTAATAATTTTTATTAGTCATTCATTAGACTAGAGATTATCCAATAATGAATAATATTTCTGTGATGTAACCTTCAATTCCACGATTCTCATGCAGGGTAGAGTAGTATAGTGAAGGTTACCCTTCATTATTCATTATTGGATAGGCTTATTTTGTTCCAAGCTCTCCTCCCCCTAAAACGTATGAAACATATAATAGCTCACACATTTTGTTGCTAAGCTTTGATTAGATTTAGGTATTGTTTATTAAATTGAATATGTGTAATACTTTACAACACATATATGTAACATGCTTTTTGATATTATGGTATACATATATAAATTAAGACTAGTATAAACAAAAAAGTAAATATTAATAATAGTTAATAATAAATTGAGGGAAGACATTTACATATACACGCTCATGCACTTATTAAAGCAATAAGAATAAGAAAAAAATCTATTTTTATTTTTAAAATAAAGTTAATAGTGAATGTCTGATTTTCATCACTACTACATATGCTCTGAATGATAACTTTTTTTTTCCAATAACTTCTTTCACTGATAGAAAAATAATAGTCATGTTATCAAGAAATTAAGATCTCTCTCATTGTTTTGACATTTTTAAGTCAGTATCAACTTTTAGTATGTTCTAAAATTTTGTAATACATTTAGCATTACGCTCAGAAAATATTTTATTATGCAAAATACTGCACATCAAATTTGAAAATAATAATATAGGAAAAATAAAATTTATGACCTTGAATTTCAAGATAAAGTGAAGAAATTTTAGCAATAAATATAATCTTGCAGGATACTCCAAGATGCTCAGAAGAAAAAATGGTTGCTCAAAAATTGTAAAATTTGTCAATTTTAATGGGTTTTTTTTTGTTTGTTTGTTTATTTACATTTTTCTTTGAATAGCATATAATTGCAAGCATGTAGCTAGATAGAGCATAGTTTGTGGCTACCCTATACAATCGATCCCAAATTATCATTATAAATTCTTGTATGCTAAACATGTAGCACTAAGAATAATTAATGAATTACAGTAATTATTAATGGCATTCCAAAAAAAATCCAGATGATGTAATTTAGGATGAGATAAAAAAAAAAAGGATGTAATTGTAAGCCATAAGAGTATAGGACTGTCTCCAGAAATGATTAAACTAAATCATATTACAATACCGGCATGCATCTAATCAATTTAGAGTCGTCTGACCTTTAATCTCATTTACAGACTGATTAATCCCAAAATACAGGAAAAAGGGTATTGTTTATAAGTTTGTCAAAATGATTCTTTGGGTATCTGACCCATGAAGTATATTTATGTATTCAGACTTAGTTGTTCCCTAAATAACTTTATATTCTCGACATTCCATATTTAATGCCTTGTTTGGTTTATTGCAATGGTGATTCCAGTTCTGGTATTTATGAATTCCTGAGCAATAATAAAAACATTTGATCATTACGGACTAAAATATTAGATATTCATTCATAGACCAGCAATGTCAAGTTCAAAATATTACTTTGATTATTATATAAAAATTTTCCCACTTTCATTATATTGTAAAAAATGGAAAATGAAGATGGACAGCAATAAATTTACCATATCTAATGATGTGTACATAAATATAAATAGAGTAATCTTCAGAATTTTCTTAGCCAAAAAAGGAGATACTTTAATAATGGCCAGCATTAAATTATCCATAGCAACTGCTGTTAAAGGTAACATGCATATATAAATATACAAGGATCCTCAGGATGTTTTTAGCAAAGACACTGTGATGAAATACTAAAAAAATAACAATAATCTGATCATAGCTTTACTTCTTAATCCTTATCAGAAATTATATATACATGCAAGCATATGTACACACTGAATAAATTTTTGCTATTATTATTATTTTTACTTAAAAAGAAATCTTTTTTTTTACGTTTGGGATTATGCTCACAGAGATCTAAATCAAAATAAAGTCTCGAGTCTCTAAGAAGCTTCTCTGTTCCAGCAGTTTGTTTTTCTTTTAGTGTTTTCTCGCCATCACTTAGCAAGCTATTGATTCCCATCTCTGGCATCTCCAGCTCAGAAGCCTGGAGTTTTAATTTATCTGCTGCTCTAATGACAAACAACATATGCAAGATGGATCAAATTATTCACATTTTAAAATAAATTAAAAACTACATCTTGTTCATTTACACCAAAAATAAACAGGAATATTAAATATATATGTACATGATTACAATAAATAAACTAATAAACGAAAATAATAATAAACAAAAAAGAGAGCAAGAGAGAAATAGACAGGAAGGGGAGGATCCTTGCCCATATGAGTCTTATCTTTGAGCAGATGGTATATAATAATGATGCATATGAGAAGGATAATAAAAATTAGTAAAAATTAAAATTTCTGTTACTATGAAAAGAGTAATAAAAATTGGGAGGCTTTTGCATAAATTATCATTAAAGCAAGCACATTTGCCCACTGTAAACAAGAGCTAACATTTTTTGGCTGGCTCAAATTGTCACACCTAATGCTTATAATCTCCCAAGCAACTAACCATTCAGTTATTATTACATTCATAGAGGTTATTATCCTTATTAATATGATTTTTTTTTAAAAAAAAAAAACATACTTTTACTTTAAAAAAGAATATGTCTAATGTGAATAAAAAGGAACAAATGTTACAAGTCATCAGAATAAATTAGAACATAATCAATATAAGTGCACACATCATTACCAGAATAAGTACACAAAGTTTATTATTTTAAAACTTAATAAGAAGTAGTCTCTTTCAATAAATTAGTTAAAATCAATACAAAAAAACCTATAAACTATATCAAGGTTAAACTGAAATAAATGTGTTTAACAATCTCTGAAACTAAACCCCATAATAAAACAAAAAAAAAATTGGAAGATTAGTCATTCCAGAAGCCATGTGACAATTGAGCACTGGAAGTGACTAGATTGACCTCTTTGTTTGAGTCAGTCACTCTACCACTACCTAAACTCACATAAAACAATTAAAACAATAATGAAATAAATATTAAATTATCAGACAGTGAAAACACTACTACTACATAAAGTTCTTTTATTCAAATAATAAGAAAGAAAAAAAAAGTTAAAAAGTAAGAAGGGTTGTGATACGACTCTCACAGAAACTATAAATATCTCTAAAAAGAATACTTTAATGTCTTCTCAAAGTATAAGATTGATTTCAATAGGAGATTAGTTAAATAATATAATTTTTCAATTTGATTAGTGTAAAACACTCAATGCGTAAGATGCATCTGAAGGACATAAAGCTCTTTAATGTTTATAAGGTAACTTCTAAAATTGAGATGCAAGAGTAAATTGTGTTAAGCAGTGGTAAATTATCATTGATGAACGATGATCATTATTATTTACTTTATGGTCTGCTGCATATTTATTCTACTTATGTTTGAACAGGTAAAACTCCTACATAAAATCTTAAAAACAACTTTAATTATCTAAATTTGGTATTGTTGCAAAAAATATACAAAATACCATATGGGCTTTAATAAAAATCTAACATTTATCGAAATACCTTTCATGTTACAAATAATGGTCCCCTTGATCTTCAGCATCAAGAATTACTTTAAAAATTTTCACGAAATCTAATAAATTTTGAAACAAATTTTATGATTAAGCATGGCTACACATTTGGTAGAAGAAGTGTTATCACAAGATAATCAATCAATTATATGCAGATTGGATTTAGCTAAAGATGTATATCTAAACATTACTACTATAAATGTTTAGAATAATAATGCAAAGGTCATACAATAATAATGTATAAACATGAGCATGATATGCACATGAAATTAATAGTTATTTTACCTTTTTATATGATAGTGGATCTGCTCATTTTAAATCCAAACAAAATTTATTGTACTACCTTTCTTAGAAAAGTGCTGGAATTGATGTCATGTGCATAAATTAAATCTCATACCAAATGGTCCTGATTTTATAAACTTTTAAAATTATCTTTATGTAGACTATTGCTTTTACTTGATTGTAAATAGATGCATCTAGGAAATAGTATATTCTGATTAGGCAAAGGCGTTCGTTCATTACTGGCTTACCACTTTTTGCAACTCCCAAAAACAACAAATACTGAATAATTTCAAACCATACTGTTCACTCAATATAATGCTGGAAAAGATGGCTATAGATTAATTTTCTCTAGAGAGAAATAACATTATATATTTAAAAAAAAAAAAATATTGGAACAAGTCTTCATTCTGTCTAAAATTATATATAAATTATAAGGTCATGAACCATTAATTTTTAAAATATATAAATGTATATGCATAAAGAATGTAAACGAATATCAGTAACAATTTGTTGGCTGATTTATTAAACATTTAAATAAATCTATTACATAGTTTATTGCCATAAATATTTGGATTATATATCTATATAAGTATGGGCATATTATCATAAATATAGCATAATATCCTGGCATCTCTTTTAACCTGGGCAAAATTAGGATGGAAACAATTTTTTTCAAACATCAGAATGTATTATTTTTGCCAGAATTATGTATCAATCATTAATGCTGAATAGAAACACTTTTTCTACAAATTAATCAATGCATGCACATTTTAAAAATAATAATTAAAAAAAAAAACCCACTACAGTAACCATCAAAGTGTCTTTCTTTTTATTATCATGTTTCTATTTTGGCTTTCTTACATTCTCCAAATGCTACATATATATTCTGTCTTATGTATTGCTTATTAAAAAATTTAAAATCTAAGAGAAATCTTACTGCAAGAAAAGTTTAAAAAAGCTTTAATTGCTAAATATTATTGGAAAAAATGGCATGGAATGGGGCAATTCTCAAAATGAATAAAAGAAACATGAAAAAAGTGAAATTGCAAAAAAAAAAAAAAAAGGAGAGTTGATAAAATCAATGGCTGTTGGATTATTATTTTTTTAAAAAAAGGTACTTGTGAATTTGCGACTTTTCAAGTAAACCAAGATGGCATCCCATACTTTTGATAAATATACAGTTTTGAAGGCCTATAATCTATCGAAGATGTGTTAGTTGTTAAATTAAAACAAAATTAATAAATCAATTGTTAAATTTTAAAAAAGGAATAAATTCAGATAAACTTTTTTTTTACTTATATTATAGAGTGGAAAGCAACGAGATGCTCTTAACATTGTGGTACTTTGACTCAATTCAGTGTGTTTCTTTTTGTCAGCAGTTTTTTTTTTTTTTGGTTAATTGTATGATAATAAAAATTTGGGACCTTCCTGTCACAGAACATGATGCAGTGGATTATTTCCAAAGGTACATGATCCTGCCCTCTAGAAAAGTGTGTGATAGTGGTTACAATATGATTACATGCTGCTGACATGAATAAAGTGTAAATATTATATTTATATATTTTTTCTGAATTTCTGTTAATTAGTTAATCCAAAGAAAAATAAAAAAAATAAACTGTAAATATTGTAATCAATTTTTCAACAATGATTTCTTTTTTTAAAATAATAGTAATAAAAAATAAAATGTAATTATTAAATACAACTTTTCGTGGCAGACATTTTTTTGTAAACATTGGGGGGAGGGGGCTGCAGATTTATCAAAAATATGGGCTGCCATCTTGGTTTATTTGAAAACTCACAAGCATCTAAATTTATTCCAACCATTTACGCTGAAATAACCGTAACATCCACAGTAATAATAAACAAGCTACTAGTAAGACAAAACTGAACAAGTGATATGAAACTTTAAAATCAAAATAGTGAGTGACAACATTACTATCAATGGGCTGAAACTAGTTAATGAACGTAGTAAGATTCAAAACCAAAAATAATGATGATGATAGACATGAGCAGAACTTATTTAATGGTTTCCACTCAACACAGAAAGTAAGATGAAAATACAGAGTCATGTTATTAGACATAAAATAACATTAAATATCTTCTAGGTAATATTGTCCATCAAATCTGGATCATTCTAGCATGTCTAAAGCTTTTCCACATGATATACATAATTAGATTACAATACATATTCCTGAACACACTAATTCAAATGTAATTGAGAATACTCAAAATGGAATAAGAACCAAACTTTCCTGTTTTTGAAACATTATTAAATTTCACAACACATAAAAGGTAGCACATTTCTCTCTCATTTCAGCATAGCATGGATAACTTCAACATTTCTTTCCCACTTAAACTGTTTACTACAAACTTATGTATATATTTATTTATTTTTAACTAGAAACATGAAAATAATTTGCTTAACAAAAAAAAAAAAAACACTAAGTAGAAAAAGAAAAAGTAAAGAATATAATAAATAAAAATAATTGAATGGTTGTGTTGTTCAGAAACTTATAGGAAATTCAAATGCTGGATATGCTAGATATAAAATTGATCCACAGACCTAAATTCCAAAACCTAACATACTATCACTGCATCAAACTATGTAGGGCAAGTAACAAATAATAATAATAAAAAGTGTATGATCAGTTTTAGAAAGGGTGTGACAATATGGTGTTTAAGCACCAAAGTAAAAGTATGACCATATTCAATTGATAAAATTATGACTTTTTTGCCCTTAAATTAGTCTATGATATGAACTTGTCCAGGTTAACAGCAAACAAAAAAAAATTGTAATTGACTTCTTTTTGAGTATAAACCATTGGCTTGAAATAAAATATAATTATAAATATATGCCTATGTGTTTGAAAAGGAAGGTTTTTAATAAATGTTTTGCCAGTTCTTACTTATGGATCTGAGAATTGGACACTTAATAGAAGAGCAATACAGAGACTTCAAACCACTCAAAGAAATATGGAGAGATGCATGTTGGGAGTAACAAGAAGAGATCAAAAACACAATGTTTGGGTAAGAGAACAAACAGGTGTTACTGATCTCCTTGAAAAAATTAAAAGACAAGTGGTGTTGGGCTGGACATATTGCTAGAAGAGATGATAATAGATGGACAATTGAAATTTTAAACTGGATTCCAAGAGATTGTATAAAAGACTCAGAAAGAGACCATATGTGAGATGGATGGATGAAATAAGAAAGTGTGCAGGGGTGATGTGGAGAAGAGAAGCTAAAGATCGGAAAAGATGGATTGAACTTGGAGACCTTCATCCTGCAGTGGATTGATAATGGTTGATGATGATGATGATGATATAACATTTGAAGATGGGAGCATATAGGTAGACTATTTAAGATAAACATCAATATTTGATGTAAAGATATTAAAATTTATGGACTAGCTGTATCCACCAGTATGCAATAAATAATTATAGAGTTCTATTGATCGAACATTCATAATAAAGTTTGAGAACCAGAAGCGGCAATATTGGGTCCTATCGAAGGATCTTAAACGTTCCAGGTTTGCCATTCATCAAAACATGCAGGATACTGAAATGCAATAATAAACTACGACTAAGAGAATGACGAATTATGTCGGACTTAGTTAACTAAAACTTTTGGTAGTTGCTTTCTTCAAAGATCAGTAAATGGAAGCGGGGGAAATAAATATTTAAAAATAAAAATAATAAAGTTGAAACAATGGATACAATAAAAAAAATGAAGCTATTATCAATATTTTCTTTTAAAACTATTTAATCAAAACTAGAATTTACTAAACATGGCAAAATTCAAGCAACTGTAAACATTGTAGATGACAGCTGAAATATTGAGAATTCTCTAGAGAACTTTAAGGACAGAGTGCTGCCTTTTGAAAAGAGCAATTTCTTTTTTTTTCATCTTTCTTCCTATACAAGTGCTAGCATTCCTAAGGTTCATCTTAACTGCCTTTACAGCGCATAAGGGAATAAAAATGGCAAAGTGAATTCAAATATTAACAGATTTCTGAACAAACTCTCCACTCATTATTAGAATCAAGAAGATCAAACAAGGTTAAGTTAAATAAATATTTTTGAAAGAAAGTCAAATATTCATTTATTTTTTTTAAAAAAAAAAAAAAAAGATAAAGCGAATCTAGACTTGAAAACAAAAAAATTAATAAGTCAATGCAAATGGCTTCATCCATTCAAAAATAATTGAAATGACTTTCTTATTTCATTCTTTGAAGGTTGATTATTATTAAAAGTCAAGCTAGACTACAATGATCTTTTTATAGTTAAGTAAAAGCAAAACTCAGAGAGCTTAAAGAGAAATAAGAAAATTAAATATAGACGATATTTTCCGCTCTAGAAAACTATTCGATAAAAGACATTTTCATTCTTGAATTATTAAAATAGACTTTCCTTTATTTCGCTCTAAGTTTTACTTAAATAATAAGCAGCAGTAATAATAAAAACATAAGCATCACTAGTTGTAGACGTATAAAATAGGGTTTCTGAATCTACATGGGATTTCTCTTAAGTTAAACATAATAGGGTTAATGAATATTTTATATATTTATAATAACGCTGTTGTGGAGCAAAAGTAGTAATGCTTTTATGACTTGGGCTCGAATCCTGATCGAGTAAAATTGAAATTTTTTTCAACAAGCTTTTGATATTTCTTGCAATCTATTGGTTGCTAAATGGATATCAAGCTATTCTTAGTTATGGGGGGGGGGGCAGAAAACTGCCCAAACTCTTACCATCCAATGTTGGAGAGACCTTTGCTTTACAATGCTGTATCTTAACCCCTTGAATAATATAGTTGAAACATTAAGAATATAATAATTGTGGGAGTGTGGGGTTTTTTTTTTTCGTTTCAGAAATAAAATCCAGTTTTGCAAAAATTTTGAGGAATTATACATTTTACCTCATTATTGCAGTTGATTTTTATCACTATTTTCATTTACTTCTCAGCAAGATATTTTATTTTTACATTACTAAAATATATTTTCTGCAGCTACAGTAGTATTTTTGATCAATAGTCTTATGTCTGTATGCATACAATTAATCAATCAATGTAATTTTCAATATATTTAAATATACTTCTTTATATCGACTTCCTATTTTTCCACTCATTCCTCTATCAGATATTAGAAGAGAAGTTGCTTATAGAAAATTAGAAAAGCTATTAAGCAGATCACACTTGCCAATAACTCAAGTTAAAGTTTGACCATTTCAAATCAAGGTCCCATCTTCCCTTTTTAATATTTAACCAATAATCTAAAAATGATTTGATTATGTTTCAACCCAATTTCTTTCTCCAGGTCAAACAATAAAGGCAGATGAATTTAAGCTTCCTAGACCCAAGTGGAGTCTCTTCAAAAGATTCTGGATTGCCCATGATCAGTTTGCTTATATGCTCCATAAATGAAATTATCAATCATTGACATGTAAATAAAAGGGGAAAATCATATAGTTAGGGACTGTCAAATCAATGGCTACAGGAGCAGAGTTGAAGAAATTAATAAAGCCATTGATCAATCTATTCCCTGGTTGGAATATCTGAAGATTCCATTATGATATTTTGTTAACATTTAAGCTGTCAAAAAAAAATCTACACTAAATAAACGAACAACAAATTAGATATAAAAAAATTGATTAAGTAGCATGATATACAATTAGCTTATTACTAATAATAGTTAACCAATGCTAACCATACTATACTGCAATTGTACTTTTTGTTTTTACTATGAGTATATTAAATATATGCAAGGCTATATAAAATTGGAAATTTATCCTCTATTAATAACTAAATACCGAACACTGTTGTCACAAGAATGCTCACCTGTCCTATTTAGTTGAAGTTTTGCCCTCTAACTACAGTGAAAGGCTAGCTAAGTTGGTTAGGGAACTTTCTCTTAATTACTAACAGATAAAAATCTGTTTTCTGACCAAGATTAGCTACGTTAGCTTTGGAATTTTACCCTATAACTACTAACAGATAGAAACCTGTTTTCTGACCAATACTGGATGGCTAATTAGGTTAGTTATAGACTAGCTTGTAACTGAATAGCAGATACGCTCATCTGAGCATGAAACCAAGTAATACTCAAGCATTAAATTAGGAACAGTGAACAATTTAATTCAGCTAGCCAGACTCCTCCAACTTTCATGCTTTTTAATTGGGATTTTCCAACATTCCACTTTTCAAATGAGATTAACTGCTTAGAGGGTTATGGCAAAAATAAATTTAGAAATGTTGGAATCTTTTTCTTACATGTTATTTTAGTAAAAATTCCACAATAATAATAATGGAATAAATTATTCAGGTCATGAGATGTTAAAGCAACCAAGAGACATGATGACCACAATTATTTCATTTCTATTGATTATAACTGTATTTTTTATTTGTTCAACCAACTGACCCAAAATCATTTAGCACTTGAATCCATCATTATATTACTACTCTAAACCCAACTTTCAATAAAAAAATCAAACCATGGTCTCTTACATTACATACTTGCCATTTCAATATATATAATTAAACTGAAAAAAAAAGTGTATATGGCTACCAGCCTACACAATACTTCTGCAAATTCTATTTAATCTACTCCATTACTGCCATCTGTTAATCAAATACTAGATAGTCCTATCCTATCTATAACCCCAGGTCAATTTCTGGCTTTTGTCTTTCATCTGTGAGAAGATCTAGGTGCATAAGATCCAGTCCAAACTCCTCAATGATAAAGATCAAAAACCCAATACTAGCCTGGAAGTATGGATTTAATAAGCATTTCCTTCTAGCATCTATTATTACTCAAACTTATGATAGACAGTAATAGAGCAGAATAGAGTTTATAATAAAACTCAATAATATTAAATGACCTTAGATGTAAATTGTATTATATAAAAATATAAAACATTTTTCTACAATCTCAGAGTGCAAAATTTACTGTGTTATCATCCAAACTGATATGACCCAGGAATTTTTATCCATTAACTTTTTTCATACCCTGCATGGTTTAGCACAATAACGGAATGATAGACTCTGGGGTTTGTTCCATGGATTATGACTTCAAGGCAATCACTTTTGATATTGAACTTCTTAGCAACTCCTGAAAGATAAATGATTCAATTATATATAGCAGCAGTTACTTTCTCCTTTTTTAAAAACCAGCTGAAAAAAATAATTGTTTTTGAAGTTCTCTTTTTTCTTTCCAGTGGCAGAATTGCTTATAATTCTGAAATACTATTTGCAAAAAAAAAAAACAACAATCATATCATCTACAAAATATATGATTTTTACTTTTATTCCTTTCATTTCCTATTTAATGTATAGAACTGTTTTAAGCCAATAATTACTGTCAAAAAGTTTTATAAAGATGAACTCATTCTTGCCATATACTCTTATTTAAATTAATATTTTTAGTGTTACCATGTAATAGTCTAACTTTCGTTGTTAAATTTTGGGTAAATATTCCTCAAAATTCATGTTCCTATATCATAATGTTCTAAAAACCTAATTTCAGCAGAAATAAATTTTTTGTAAACTACAAATACAATGCAAAATGGCAGTCCATAATCACCGATTTTTTCTAATTTCCTGTATTTAAATCCATTTTGTTCTTTTGGATGTAAATCCAAATTTCTTGTGATGTATAATCATTTTAGTAAATATCTTATAAATAAACTAGCAGTCAGAAGACTAACAAACAAATTTGTGATTTCTACTACCTTCTTTTTTTAATTAGCAATATCTCTGTAACCTTTGTTGACATGGTTTAGCGAAATGACAAGAGAGTCAGACGTGTGAAAACTAAAGAACCATGGATCACAGCTTGATTCTATTACTTCTGAAATTTAATCATCACATGATCTTACATATGGTAAATATTTCATATTGCATTCTTTCCAGACATCAGATATGATTTATTTTTTTTAGATATTTTATGCATAATTTTGTCAGGAACCTGCTTCTATTTAAAATATTAATAATGATTCTACAATTTCTATGAGATTTTCTGTCATTTAGAGTAGAACTATTCAGTATGCCTACGTGGTTTTTTTCATAACGAAATATAAAAATTTGAATTGCATGTTTATTAAATATTTTAATTTTATCACTAATTGATAATCTTGATGTTAATATTATCTGATGTTTTTACATCACTGTATACTCACATATTTTTCAAATATAAGACATATCAAAGAAGCAATCTTGCACTGTTTTCATTCACCGTGCGCTTTGGATGTGGTGTGCGATTAACACACAATTGGTTCTGTTTCATTATAGTTTATTCTGAAACCTAACTAATAGTAGGAATCTCCAATAAAATAATACATGTATTCTATTATTTTGGATGCAACCTTCAGATTACTTAAGGTTAAATAGTCTTGATTATGACATTTTAGCAAATTGTTGCTGTGTATGCACTATCTCTTTTTCAATTTAATTTTTTTTACCTATATATTTTTTTGCAAAATTATTCCATTTCTCTGTTTTTGATAATCACATCATCTTTATTTCCATCATTGATTTTTTTTTTTCTAATAACAAAATGTCACCTAAAATATTTAGTACTATCCTCTTTTATAACTTTCCTTTCTATTTCACAGTTTATATCCCTCATAAACATCACATGATCATGATTCCTCATGTTAGTGTTTATTCTTTTCTATACCATTTTATAAAATTCTATACATTCTATCCTTCTATAAGCGTGATTCATTTAAAAAAAAAAACATGTTCAGATTGTGTCTTTTCTACAAACAATGCCTTATTAATTTATTATAAAAGTTCTTCCCTTTTTGTTCTGATCAGCAATTTTAGTAAAGTATCTTATATAAATGGTGTTTAAATCTTTTAACAGTTTCAAATGACTTTAAAATTCTACTTAAATTCACTGTAATGATTGCGAAGATAATTCTTAGCCAGCCCTTGTCAGTATGTAAAAATAGGTTATGCTATGATGCTCTTTCATCCTGCAATGGATTGCATGATGGTTGGAAATGATTGTGGTAATGAGGTAATGCTATTTTAATGCACTGAAATCCTAATTAAACCTTAATTAACACATAAGAAATTGATCTTATTAAATATATATTTCAAGTTTTATTTATCAATGATTATGAACAAAAGAAATTCCTTGTTATCAATTTTACAATGGTCATCAAGCTATCAGCCATCTTAAAATTTCATTAGTCAAATACTAAAACTTCATAATCTTTAATTATGAGTTATGCAAAACCCCAGAGTTTACATGTGAAATTATTTTTATTAAATAAAAAAAAAAAAAATCCAGATGACATAAAGGCAGGAAAGAATGGATGCCATGAAAGACCAAATCAGAATAATGATATATGACAAAATCCAACAGTCTTGCACTAGAAATAAAAAACAATTCTCAAAAGTAAAAAGAAAATTTATTATTATCTTTGTTTGATTGGAATTCTATGCACTAATTATAATTTGTATTTCAAAATCAAATGAAACTTTTTAAAATATGCTTTTTAAAAACTATTCTTAGATGGAGAATAAAATAAATTGAGACATTCATGTGTTGATCATAAAGAAAATATGTTGCAAAGTTCACAACTGGCAAGTGTTCTATATCTACATGCATGATTTACCTTTATATAGATATCTGCAAGTGCAAGATTTATCTTTTTTATAATAAACACAATATATTTGGAATACAATTTCACCTCATCATATGGATCAATTTTAATTGGAAACAGTTTGCTGATCTTTTAATAGAATTTGTTTTAGTCTAATATACAATTTCATCACACTCTTTAGTGGGGATTACTATTGAAAGAGATATATAAAATAATTAAACTACATCCCTTTATTTAATACGATCTATAATTTTAAGATCTTTAATCAATATACTACAGGTCAAAGATCTTTCCAACATTCCTCCAATATAAAACAGTGGAGAAATAAGCTTATAATCAATGGACATTGATGAGCATTTAATGTCTTTCAATACTTATTTCGCCCTCTAACTAAGAATAGCTAAACACTCATTTAGTGACAATCAGATAGCTAATACTTTCATTTGGCCTATCTATCAAATAAAAGTCTCAACTATGTGAAAAAATGTTCAAATATGACCCAGATTCGAACCCGAGGTCAGGCGTAGATGATATGCGTTAAATACTACACTACAACGTCTTTCCCTTATCATCAGATTTTCAATGAAATGGAAGGCTAAAGAGTTGTGAGTTGGAATAGTTTGAAGCCTGTCCATTAAAGTATAAAGATTGGCTATCTTAATATAAAGCTGAGTACTGATTATATATATGTGTGAGGATAGTAATCTGGACCAACTGATGATTGCTGGTTTAGCATGAAATACGTATATTGGTGATTATTTATCTTTTCAACATGTGTGCGATCAGGTGGGTCAGCAATATGAGATGGCACTGAGAGTGGTGGGTCGTGTGAAAGTCTGAGTTCGAACCCCGCATATATTACATATATAAATGCCGGTTTAAGCCTGTACAATGTATTAACTTAATAACTAACTATACATATTGTCATAACTTTTTTTTATATTATATTTTTTTATAAAGGCGAAATATTATTGTGTTTTTACGATTATTACTGAAGATGAATTTAATATTCTTCTTTACATACGAAATATATTTTTAATATTCATATCATTAAATCTCAGAAATATTGTCTGAAAAGGAAAGGGGGAGAGGGGACGCATTAAACTGAAATATCATTTTTACACCCTTCCTAAAGATCAAATTTGACCAAACTAGTGCCATATGTGCTTATAACTTCCTGTATCAACAGCCTTGAAATAGAAAGCCGTTATACCCAGTTCAAAAATAACTTTAACCCCTCCTCTCATTTTAACTTCTAGGAGGCATCAGCTGGTCTCTGAAATAACTTAGTCATCATAAAACTTGTAGCAACACTTAAAAAAAAAATAAGTCCATTCAAATAGCTCGCAGAGTATAATCTTACAAGACGCAGTAAATTATTTCATATTCACACACTATATCTAATTATATGCATGTATGTGCCAGTTTTTAAAAACCCGGAAGGGGAGGGGGGCTGAATATATGATATTGTTATTATAAAAATATTAAGATGGCCTTAAAAAGAAAAGAGAGATTGAAGGATGGGTTAAGATATGTCTTTTGAAATGTCACTGACGTTGTGTGAGAGTATGCCGAAATATAAGATTTTTTTTTTTTTCAGATTTGAAAATTATAAGGTTGTTTTTTTTTTTTTGCAGATTTGAATTATATAACTGAAGAGGCACAAAAGAAAGACATGAGAATCTTATGTGTTAAAATCCAATCTGGTTTCATGCAGTAATATAGTAAATAACATTTTTAAAAAGTTGTCAATTATTAAAGTTCATTTTTTCATAAAACAATTTTAGCAATGTAAATCTGAATTAATTTATTTTCTTCTTTTCATGACTCAAAAATTTGTCAACCAGCATAGAACTCCAATTATATCTGTCTCGTATTGGTAATTTCATAATCGGACAGGTTTTTCTTGCTTTCCTAAACATCATCATAGAGTTCATTTCTCTGTCTACCATGCTAGTCTTTGCATCTATTATGTCCTCTAAAGAAACCACACATATAAAGTACTTATAAATAGTTAGTAGATTTAATCTGGAATGATATGCAGCTTCAGTTCAGTCAAAGATATGGAAGCTTGAAAAAAAGTTAATGATAAAAAGAAAAGAGTGAGATAGAAACAGTTTAAGAAGCTGCATGCTTTATGAATATGATCAACCTGCATGGTTTTGGAGTAGGGTATAGAGTGTTAGATTCTGGGATGCAAAATTCTTGGATTGATTCCCATACTGACACACCTAGTGTTCAAACTTCTTATAAACTCTCGAGAAATGTCATTCTATTATTACAATTATTATCTTCTTTTTTTCATGTGTCAAAGCATCAGCCGGGAAGCAAACCCGCAAACCTGGGACAACTGCTTGTAAGGCAGCTGCACCGACCACTCGACCACCAATGCTTGACAATTATCAAATTTTATGTTTTAATTATAATTTTTCAGGAAAGTAATTTAAGAGTGTGCAAAATCAATACTGATTTTTTTTTTTTAGCAAATTATAACAATACATTTATTGTCAATGTTATAAGATTTGAGTAATTATATCTTGAATAGTGATATTGGAAAAAGAATTGTTTTTTAAGATTAATTTTTTTAACTTTAACTGCTTGTGCGGCTAGCATAAGTTTATCTTTATTAGTTTCATTCATTCAAAGCCATGGGAATGATATATTTAATAGTTTAAGAATTATTTGATGATAGAAATTATAATAATCTTTTTGATTTTAATA
Organism: Epiperipatus broadwayi; assembly: GCA_028023455.1. NCBI lineage: Eukaryota > Metazoa > Onychophora > Udeonychophora > Euonychophora > Peripatidae > Epiperipatus > Epiperipatus broadwayi. Next base: position 549,570 of record JAQFVV010000058.1, on the reverse strand, counting down.
TAAAGACTTAAAATTGTTAGTTGAGGATTTGTTAATAATGTAATATTTGTTATTATAGTATTTTTTTTTTACTTTCTAAATTAAATGTTTATTTGTACATATTGATAATTTCTTATAGGTTTGGTGTAGATATGTTATCAATACCTTTGGTTATGTTAAGAATATGGACATGTTTTTTGATAATGATTTCTAGTTTAAAGATTTTTTGGAAGAGTATAAATAAATAGTTTTTGTTTTAAATTTTATATATTAAATATTATTTTATTTTATACTTTTGTTTCATTAAATATTATATATATTATTTGAATTTTCATAAATTCCAACTATTATTTTAATTATATGTTAAGGTTATCAATCTGGGTGTCTCCAAGCAATATTATATTTGTTGTTTTATGTTTTGTTTGCATAATTTCCTTTGTTGGTAGGTATTATTGGATTATATTGATGGAATAAATACTTTATCTATTATTATAATAATGAAATATTATTTTTTAATAAGAAAATATATAATACTTTATTGGATGATTTGAGATTTTTTGGATGTCTTGTCTTAAGTGTTTTAATTTTAATTTTCCATCAATTTCATCCATTTTTGGATAGAAATTTATCACTTGCAGGCTTCTTGGTGGTGCTGCAGCATCACCTAGTGGCCACAGTATGTATAACCGAAAACTATCGATGAGGGTATATAATGGCTTTTCTTGTTAAGTTACATATATATATGACATATTTGGCTGCCAAAGGTTTATGGTGAAGCTCCGATTTCTGAATCAATAATTTTAGCGTGTGCCACATTGTTCAAAGAATATAAATAAACCACATGCAAATAAATATGATCACTTCAATTCAAAAAAAATGACAAAAAACCCTGAATAATAATAGTGCACTAATGATGAGTTTTGCAATGATTATACAAACTAATCTCAATCCATAAATACATCAATATATAGAACATTCTGACCCGATAATTCTGTTTACTTGATATTACAATGCTTTTGTTGCAGCAGCAACAGAATTTCTTTCTGAAAGAATTCAACATCTTATCTAATTGCAACTTCTCTACCAAATTGTATTTTCAACTACATCTTCCCAATGTAAGCAATCAATACTGCATTTCTTTATAAGTATCTTTAAGATAGTCTTTCTAACAAAAATGAAATTTGCCTCTTTCAAGAAAACCATGCTTAAGTTCACCATATTTTTTTTATGATGCCTTGTATTGTTCTTTCATCTCATTGTCCATTCTAATGAAGATTGTTTAAGACCTATCATTATTCATATTGTCCACTCTAATGAAGATTGTTTAAGACCTATCATTATTCATATTCTATCAGGGTTTTTTCCACCATATTTAGTTTTCTTGAATTACCTTCAATACATCTTCTTTCTTTGTTTTGTTTGTCTATAAGATGTTCATCATCTTATATCAGAATTATGTTTCAAAAAAACTTGAAATTTTACACCCAACTTTTCTCAGGAACCAATATTTCTGATGCACAAATGTGCACAGCCTGTACAAATCTTTGGATTATTTCCTTGTATTTAATGAGATTTTTTTTTTATGTAAATAAACTTTTTAAGGAAATGTTTTGCTTATATATTATTTATTTTTTTGAATGTCCTGAAAGGATGATAGTTGATAATGATTATATTGAGGTTTAAGAATGAAGACTGCATATTAATCAAAATTCAAAGATAAACTTTTTTGTTTAAGTTTGTTTATTACACGGTTATAATGCTGATATGACTTTACTTATTTAATTATTAAGCTATAATATTGAGGTATCTTCTCTATGATTTATGAAGACGTAATAAGCTTAACTGTGGACAAAAAAAATATGGATTCTTGGATTTTTTAAGCATTTTTATACTCACTAAAATCTTTTAATGTTGCTGTCTTGAGAAGTAATAAGTTAGCAGTGAGATGACATTCTCAATAAGAAAAAAAAATCTATCTCTTAAAATGTTATCATTGATTTTTTAATGGTATGAAGACTCTAAAAAAATTTTCATACCACATTTGCAGAATATAAAATGGATCAGACTACATCATTAAATAATGCACTATAAATACACAGAGGAAAATACTGACATATATGTTTGATGAAAAATTAAAGAACACATTAGAATGTTCAGTTTACAAATTAGTAATCAAATATATTATTCATATTCCAATCAATACATGCATTCGGAATTTTATTTCATCAAGTTGAATTAACCCTTTAAAAATCTATTCAAAATAAGTTATTGAAATAAAATATTTTAAATGTATTTGAAAAACTAAACAATTTAAAATTAACATGCCCTATTTTACATATATAGTATACGTATGTGTGTTGGAGTTCTGTTCTAATTATTGCAAGTCTTCTGCATCTAATGTCATATTTGATATTGTATTTGGATAATAGAAATTTTTGAATAGAAATTCAGATTAACAGTATTCTGCTAGTGCACATGTTTGATACTAATTGGTACATTAATTTAAGATAATTCTTTAAATAAAAACTAAATAAAATAAAACTGAAAGAATAAACACAACCTAAAGTATATCTTTAAAACTTTTGTTATGAAAAGTTTCATCTATAATATTTTATTAAAATGCAGATTCACCTACAGATTATATGGAATAGATCAATTCTACTCATAAATGATATTTACCAGAATATCAACAGGCATTATAGATATTGGTCTGAAAGTTTGTAAAGATGATCTTTCACTTGTAATTATATGTTCGACTATTTCCATCATCTAGAATTAATTGTTGAATGTCTTTAGAAAAATTCAAATAATCCCATAAAATCAATGACAATTTATAATGTTTGGAGACTACTCATTAAACATGTCCTTAAGAAAGATGTAGAAATCAGGAGAGTTGTCATAGAGAAATATATCAAATTTCTATTAACTGTTGCCTTTGCCAAAATAGTTTAATTGGTTACAACATCAGCTTAAATTCAATATTCACAAATCTAATGGTCTCAGGTTCAATTCTTATCCTAATACTGTTACTTGCCAAACCAGTGATACCCTAAGAAAAGAGGAAACAATACCACTTGAAACATTGTATTGTGTACTAATCTATCATCATTAAAAATTAAACATATTTGAAAAAATTTAAACAAGATTTGAATTTTTCTAAAGATATTTAATAATTATAAAAACAATCCAATATAAAATTACAAATTATAGATCTCTTGTTTATTCCGGGACTTATGCCAAAAAAAAAAATCTGCCATAAAAATTTATACATATATGACATGATACCTGCATGGAAATTTACATATATATAATTTTAGATGCACATAGAGAGCGTACCAATAGCTCTAACAAGCTCGTAAATTAACAAGTGCGGTTATGAGAAATATTTAAAATCTCTATCCAGAACACTCTTATCTCCAGACCATGGTTTCGGGCTTATGGCCCACGTCAGTGGAGAGCTAGAATATTCGGACACTAGACCTAAAATATCAACTCAAAAAACCAGCACTTATTTCAAACGTATATTTAAGAAGAAACTCTGAATTTTTCGGACATGAAAATGTCTTTAAAATGTCATGTTATATATGACTTGCTTTATTAATTAATATAATTTTAGATATGAATAAGATATTTGATTCAGTTAATTGATAAAGTATATATGACAATTCCAAAATAACTGGTTGTCAATGTAAATTTGGTGATGCAGTAATGGAAAATCAGACATTTGAAATAAATACAATAATGGGAAATCAAATATTTGAAATGAATATGTTGTCTCGATATGAATACCCCCCCCCCCTCATTTGAAATAAATACATAGTGCTAAACAGGGATATTGTTTTTCTATCTTTATGACATTATTCTTGCATGCGTTTATAGGCAGATTCAATAATCAGGTATCAAGAAGTCATATGGGTTTAATGGTGGATTTGAGCTAATAAACAAAAACAAGAATATTATCTTCTTAACTTTTAGGATTATATTTTGATTATGCTATGCAAGATTATCCAAAAAATGTTCTTAATGTTTTTAATTCAATTAAGATATATATAGGAATCAAAAACTTTGGCATTTTATCTGCCACTTATCTTACATGGATATCAGCTTAAGATTACATTTTCGTATCTTTTTAGATAGAAAGACAAAGTTGAATGTTTAAGATGCAATGTAGACTTCAATGAAAATACAAGATCATTCATTTTAATGTCATAACTATTTCTCCTAAACTAGTTGTAAATAATACAATATGGATGTAAACCATGCACCCCTTTCTGATGTAACATAAAGGCTCTAAAAAATTTCTATTTAAAGATCCTCCACAATACTGTAAAACTATAGTTGCAAAATAATGATTGGTATATTCTTTAACTTTATGAGTGTGACAGTATTGAATAAACAATTGTAAAGATATGCCTTTCTTAATTTAAGCAAAGTGACTGAGAAGTAAATACCATTTTCTTAAAAAAGTATATATAAGTAAACATGGTTTTTCATAAAATAAGCTAACTCAGTTTATACTAATATTAATAAACGGTGCATGACTGATTGCTATCATTAGTAGAATAGGACTTGAAAAAGGGATACAAAACTGAACTCTAATTAGGCAAAATCTTAAAATGTTTTCAGAAAAAATGCTAGCTGTAAAAGGAATTAAGAGAAAATATTTCATTGTCAAATAAACAGACTAAAAGAATAAATGTGATATATATGGACGTATTTGTGGTTTCACATATCGATTGGCATACCCATCACAAAACTCATCAGAAGTGTTCTCTTTCTGAAAGGGGAGGAGGGGAGGATTAGGATAACCCTATTTATAAGTACCTGGCTGATGATGATGCTTAATGTACATACAACAACAAAAAAAAAACATAACAATGTTTTTTTAAAATATATATATATGTTCAGCCATGATAGTTTATTATTCAATTATTCATCAGTCCATACAGGTGTTAAGAACTCTAAAATTCTTCAGGTGCGTAGACGTGTTAGTAATGCTAATGTGTCTGATTACTTGTGATGTAAGACTAACAGTTTAAAATGACATCATAATTCAAGTTTTATTCTAGAGAATGTAAAAAAAAGGAGGGACTAAACTATCATTAAAAAAAGAAAAAAAATTTCTTAGTTCAGGTTTACGTTACAGATTAAAAATAAAAAATAAAACCAAATGTTAAAAGTGGAACAAATTTTAAATATATCAGTCTAAATGTTTGTTTACAATAATTTAGTTACATATAAATAAGATTAATGAAATAATTAACAATTACATTATTGGTTTACGTAGTTCAGGAGATAATTAAAATAATTATCAATTATATTTTATTTAAATAACAGGGTTAGTAAAGACATTATATATATATTAAATTAAGCATGTACAATAAATATACATAGCAAATACGGGCTATATGTAATAAAAATGCCACATAGTTTAACTCAGCGACAATGAAGGATTTGAAAGTACAACCAGTTATTTCAGGTGTTCCGTCAAAGCAAATAATCATTCAATTATTGCGTGCGCGTGTGTGTGTGAAACAAAAATTAGTTAAGGTATATAGAATGAAATTATAGTTAGTACTATTTGGCTTTCAAAAAACCTATGACTTTATGTAAATAGAATAAAATTGATAGTTCTTTCTATTTTGTATTTAAAAATTATGATCATATGTTCACTTTCTCTAAAAAAGAAAAAAAAAATCATCAATTTAGCTTACGATTTAAAAATAAATAAAAACATGTCCATAAAACCAAAGCAAATATTGGCAAATATTTGTTACCGATATTATTTAGCAATTTAAATCATACAAGCGATTAATGCTATTATGGGCTGAATATCATGGATGTAACAATTGGAAATGAAAAACTTGCAAGACAGAATCTTTGTAAAGAAACATTGGAAATATCTATGCAAGAATAAAACTATTAATTAGCAGCAAGGACAATGATAATAAAATTATCTTGCATGTTTTAGTGCAGTAATAGGTCTGGCAATTCCGGTGCTCGAACTAAGTATGACTTTCTGAGTGATAAAAGCCAACTGATTATTTTTTAATGCAAAATGAAAGTTTCACCTCCTGACCTGTTCTTGATTTTCATTCTTTTAGGTATACTTCCATTATTAATGGAATAGATTGTCAAAAAAAAAAAAAAAAGTGGACATTAAAAATGTGAATTTAAGAATTACAGTCAGCAATATAAAAATGTTGAATAAAAAAAAAAGTTTCTTAAAAAAATTTATAATGGAAAAGCTGAATTGTCATCATAAATTTATAAGGAGGAATTCTGAAACAAGCTAACGATGAAAAGTAAAAAACAAAAAAAGATATTAGAAAGGGATATCATATGAGGGGAATATTTTTTCCATGCATGAAAGCTGTAATAACACTTATCGGACAAACCCAGATCAAGTATGGCCATTATTTTACTAATTAATAATAGCTAAATATCCATTCTCTGTTTAACATTGGATGTCTAAATAAACTGGCTATAATCTAACTACATGCAAAAAAAATCCTACGCCTGCTTAAACCAAGAAATAAAAGTACAACATTCACAAGTCCAGTTTCTAACTTCAAACTGTGGTCATTGCCGCCAAATATGCTATCTATTATCCAAGATGTCCTTCTTATGAAAAGAAATGTTTACTTTTCAAAACAGAGCAAAAAATAAAAATGCTCATCTGGATTAATGTTTAGAATCTGCCTTTAGAAATAACTAAAGATGATATTCAATTGATGGAAAGAAGATGACGTTTCTTATTATTAAGACATGAACATGGTGGAAAAATCATAATGCCTATCAAATGTTTTCTTTTGTTTGTTTATTTTATAAACTATTAATTTTATTTACAATTAAAACTAAAAAAAAAAAAAAATAACTGTAAGCTTGATTATATCAAATGGAGTCAGTTGTGTGACAACATTCAAAGATTCTTTAGTAAAGAAAGAAATTGGCATAAACGTTAATTCAATAAAGACTTTAGTATCTTTCAAAGAATATGTATATACTGTGTACAGAACATAGCAAACAACAAGTGTATTTATTACTACTTCTAACACCTACTGTTTTACCAATACCATAGAGAAAATAATTCTAAATGATGTTGGCTTTATCAGCCAATACCCAATGTATACAGTATTATAGCAAAAATAACTCCAATTACATCAAAACAGCAGTACTTTCAAAGCATAGAATGTTATTTCACAAGATTGCAGATTAATAATGCATTGTTCATTACAAATGTCGCTATCATGTTTGGTATGACATATGAGTTGGGTTTTTTTTCATATGTCATAGCATCGGCCGGGAGGTGAACCCACAACTGTCTGCAACCAAATACTTGCTTGCAAGGCGGCTGCGATGATCTCTCTGACAACAATGCTTGACTATATGAGATTATTATTATTTAAACACATTGAGAATCATGACTATGTAAAGTAAAAACCTTTACACTTTGGCTATTTATAAATGAAGCCATTATTGCTATAGCAATAATTTTAGACAATCAAATGTAGTTGATGACATCAGCAATCTCCTTAGGTGTTCTCTAAGAAAAAAGATCATTTCTTTTACAGTAAATGGCACTTAGTAATATAGTAAACTAATTTTTTAAAATTTTAAACAGCTTGACTTAGAAAGTAATAAATGTAATTCAACTGCTTATTTCAAAAAGAGTATGACTTTTTAAACTTTAGAAGATAATTAATTATATAGAGAGTAGTAGACATATCCCAGTTGTTACAGAAATTTGTGAGAAAAATAGCAAATTTATGACATATACATATATAATCAAAAAGAAAAGCTTTTGAACAGAACAATATTCATAATTAATGTAATGTAAGTCTTAAAAAAAAACATTAACATTTAAAAAATACAATGCAAAATTCGAACTCCATATCCTACCAGACATGTGCTACCACTTCAGAGCAAGTCCTTTTAAAGGATTACTCGTATTATTTCACCTGTGCTAATGATGTCTGATATTTCATTATTTGCTGCAGGTACAAATTATTCAGATTTGGCTTCAAACAGCGAACAAAGGTTTAAAATCTAAAGGGTATTCTAAACATGTTTAATTTTAAAATCTTACGCTGTGAAAATAAATAAACAGCCCCTGGCAGAAATAAGATAATACAAACTTGAAATATGATATATGGAATTTAATAAAAATGGCTGAGTTGAGAATACTCATTTTCTTTTTCCTTTTAAAAAGGAAAATCAACAAATATCGATAAATCAAATAATAAATCAAACGATAATAGTGATGACAATGCTTTTCTTTACATTTAAAGCCAAAATAAAAGATATTTTTTGTTATTAAAAAGTTGCTTTTTACTTTTAAGTGTTTTGATGCAAGGTTATTTAATAAAGGAAATGTTTAATATCAAAGATATTTTATTATTTCACTATATCATATTTAATAACTGAAATACAGGCTTATTATATACCTGTATCAATATATGTAATATATAGGGTATATGAACACAGACTTTCATATGACCCATCGCTCACCACTCTATCTCATATTATTGATACACTTGAACACATATATGTTGAAAATATAAATAATCACCAATATAAATATTTCATGCTAAACCAACAATCATCAGTTGGTCCAGATTATCATCTCTACACATATATGCAATAAGTGCTCAGATATATAATAAGATAGCCAATCTTTATACTTTAATGAACAGGCTTCAATCCACTCCACACTCCAACTCTTCAACCATTCATCCTATTGAAACCTGATGATGGAATGCTCAAAGGCCACCCTAAGGCTGAGATTATTGCTGGTTTAGCAAGAAATACGAATTTTTGGTGGTTATTTATCTTTTCAACATATATGTGTTCAAGTGTATCAGTAATATGAGATAGAGTGATGAATGGTGGGTCGTGTGAAATCTATGCTCATATACCCTATATATTATATCATTTTTAGTTATACAATATATAGATATGAAGTTTCTTGTGAACGTAATCTTGCTTTAAAATGTAACTTAGAACTAAGACAGTAATCAAAAAATATAGTCATTCAATAACCTATTGCAGGGCAAAGATCCATCCTATAAAAAAACAATGGAGAATTATTATTCACTAAATATGTCGACTGAGAGATGAAGAGAGTTTGAGCATCATCCGAATCTTAACCTCAAGCTAAGAATATTTGCTGAAGGTTTGTGATGATGGTATATTAGATGTGATAACATGTTGGACTATTTCCATCATCTATCATTAAATATTGAATGTCAGTAATATCTCCATTTTTATTCAGGTGTTGCTAGTCTGACCAGTGACAATATTAGCATAGGAATAAAACTTAGATCTTTGAATATCAAATTTTTAGACAACTCTCTAACCGACTGGGCTATCCTGTCAAAGACAACCATTAGTAGAAATTTTTTATACTTATCTATGAGGATTGGTTAAAATCCTTCTGGTTCCTCAATTTATATATATATATATTTTCCTAAGAGCAATACATAATGTCTGGAAGCTTCTAACTATGCTCTTAAAAAAAAATATTAAGAAAAAAAATTGGAGGAACCAGGAGGATTTGACAAAATCCTCATAGATAAGTATATAAAATTTCTACTGACTATTGCCTTTGATAGAATAGTTTGGTTAGAGCTTTGCCTCAAAATTTGTTATTCCAGAATCTAAAACTATAAGTGTGACTTCTATGCTAGTATTGTTACTGATCAGGACAGCATAACTAAAGAAAAGTAGAGAATACTACTACTCAAAATATAGTATAATGACTAACTTATGTTGTCTGTTTGTGTATTATTGCTAACAAGTTGTTTGTATTTGAAAAATAAAGTTTAAAATTTGTAAAATTTTCAGACATTCAACATTTAATGATAAATGATGAAAATAGTCCAACATGTTATCACATCAATCTAAGCATATTAACTATTCATTTATCAAATAATGTAGGATATTAGTATCATTATGGGTTAGCTATCTGAAAAAAATAACCATAATCTTTAGAACATTTCATATCATGACCAGTGAAGGTTGTAACCTCTATATTATGAGATCCATTCCAATGGTTCAGTAAAAGAAATATATGAATTGGCAAGTTTAATATAGTTGCATTGGATTGAGTTTAGCTTTAAATGAAGCAGCAAAGGAATGCAAAGTGAATAAAAGAAAGAGAGAGAAAAACTAAGATTTGGATGACAATAGGAAAGCTAAGTTGCAGAACAGTATTAAAATATAAAAGTGAAAAAAAAAATTATTTTTTTGGAAAATTAAAAAAACAAACTAATTTGCATATATAATTGGAAATCTACCTAAAAATTATGAAGGATATGATTAAAAAAAAGCTATGCAGGCTGAGAGAAAAATGAATGGAATTTTTTAAAAAAGAGTAGAAGTTGTGAATACTTGAAATAAAATTTAACTACCATTGATGATAATCAAATATTACTATCTAATCACAGCAGTCTATCTTCAAGCATAAACATTTGCAAGAAGAGAACTTGGAGACAGTAATCTAGGTTAATTTACCTTCTAGCAAATGTCTGGTGATGTTTGCTCTTATTAACTGTATTAAATTCTTTAAATTTTGCTTTAGCCAAAGTATTTAAACTGTAAATAGATGCACAAATGAGTTTTTGTCATATATGGCTACATATTAAAAGAAATGTGGTCATATCTATATATGACTAGTGATAGGTCCACAGGCATAATATTGAGTGCAATTACCTACATGTTTTCAGCCTGACGTTCAATTGTGACCCTACTAAACTTTTAAATATTTTTAGCTTCCAAACAGGCTAGAACGTTTCTTTAATGTAGCTGAACTACAGTGAATCCAATATTGATCAGTGAATGAATATCTAAAAAGTAAAACTAGTCAAACTTTTGGCATCTTTCAGCTGATAAATATAAAACCCTGTGCAGTTTGGTATCCAATTTGTGATTGAGGGATTCTAGGATTGATTCTGGCACTGAATTCCTGAACAATAATGTAGTATGTATTTTTTACCCTGCGTGGATTGGTGTAATTGGTAGAGTGTCCAATCAAGAGATCCTAATATTGGTCAGTATCGATTCTGGCGCTCACCGATCTGGCACTCCCAAGCTATTACTGAATGCCATATACCTTTTATATATATAAGTAGTAAAAAAGTAATACTTTCAATGTCCATCTAGAGGAGTTATAGGAGAGACTACTAGCCTATTGAAAATCTATTTTCTCTCTTCTTTTTTTTTTACCTATATGATTATCATAATGAATAAGCCAAATTTGATAGTTTCATTTATAAACATTTCCAACCATTATAGAGAAATGGTTTCTGAAATTATTTTTTAAAATATATCAAAATTTCTGACATGCAAGCTCGTGTTGTTGTTAATGGTCTCTTTATTATGGTACTGATTGCATCAAGCTCGTGTTGTTGTTAATGGTCTCTTTATTATGGTACTGATTGCATCACACAATTTTCATCTATCTTTTTATCTATGTATATAAACTTTTGTCACTATTCGTGGACCTTAATTTCCAGAGTTTGCAATTCTGCAATTGCATCAGACCAGCAGGACATAATATTCAAACCTAATTAGAAAAATATCGGTGAAGAATTGATAAATTTTTAACCATTATTTAACTTTCTAGTAATAATATTAATTGAATATCTATTTACTGACCAATATTAATTAGGTGACTTCTTGGGGAGGAGAGGCCCTGAATTCTGAATGGAGGCTGGAATAAAAAATTTTCAAGCTCCAATTAAATTTAGAATGTGTTTTTTTTTGTCTGTTACATAATGAGAATGATAGGTAGATAGATAGATAGATAGATATACTAACATTACACCACAAATTTTGAAATCTTATAAGAAGAAAAATATAATAACCAAAATTCATTTAATATAAATTCAAAAATTAAAAGCACCCCACTAGTACATATGCCTGCCTTGGATTTGACCATTTTTTGCTGAGTTTTTTCTAACAATGAAAGTGGCTATATAGTTTTGTAGATCACAGTTCACTAATGTTGGTCTGCTTTCGAGATAGTATATCAAATAATACCTAATATTCTCTTTTTGTTTCAAACTTCTCCCAAAATAATTAATCTATATATCATTCAAAAAAAGTGAAAACTGTGTAAAACGTAATCCTATTTAGAAAATAAATTTAAAAAAGTTATAAGTAATAAATAATCAATCAGCATGCCAAAGCTCTTCATAACAGTCGATTTTCTTTCTTTTTAACTCAATTAGAATAGATATGCTAACCTTTTAGCTATTAAGTCCATTATTATTACCATTACGCTAATCTGGTCAAAGCATGGTTGTAAAAAAAAAAAAACCACTAAATAGTAATTTTATACTCGTGGAATACTATGGAAAAAGACTATAATAACTAAGCAATGTAGCATGAATGAGAAATCATGAGAATAGTTGTTTTGAGGGGCCGTATGATTTTGATCATCCAAGTGGCAGATTGTTCCAATCAGTTAGTTCTACCAAATTGAGATTGGGTATTTTTATTTTGTTGAGAATCTAGTTCAAACCTTTAATTCAGAATTGACCATAATACCATTGCATTAAACCACACTAAAAAAAAAAATGAAATAATAAAAATGAGTGAATAAAATGATTGTTGGGGGAGGGGAGGGGTAAAAAGAGCAATTAATAAAATAATTTTTTTAAAAAAGAGGCCATAATTTTATTTATAGAAATAATAAGATTGATAATTTTAATTGATAATAAAAGGAAAAATAGGATATTGGTAAAAAAAATTTACTGAGTTTTGGATGTAAATGACACTGAAAACCAGTTAAATTTAAGTCATAATGAAAATGTAAAATAACTTTTTAAAAATTTGTAAATAAATAAACTGCAATATTAGGTCAATTAATTCCCCCATTTCATGCATTGGCCTTTTTAATGATGCATCAGAAAAATTCATAAAACAGGAGGTGATGCTGCAAATTTAGTCTTGAGATGATTAGCAATTATTCAATTTTATTGTTCCTGTACTGATCTCAAAAAACTGTACAACATGACTTGATCAATTTCTTTTTTTTTTTTTAGGCTAGTCATAAGATCTCATAATTGTGTTTGTGAATGAATAGTCAAAATTAACTAAATTAAATTATTTATTTAAATATAACAATTCAGCTTAGAGAGTCTGTAATTAATTGTTAAGCGCAGAGCAGGTGTCACAACAATATCATTTAATTAACCAAGCTGAGGTACCCCTCCCCCCAACTCACTTTTATTTTCTTTAATATGATATATACAACTCTTTACTATTTGGTGTTTCTTTTACACTAAGCCAATTAGTTGCTCACGATCCTATTTACTATAACACTCCACAGACTTTTGTTATAAAGTTTACAAATAATTAACCCAAACTTTTCTTTTTATTAAACCTATTCTAATATTTCATTCCTTTGGACGAAATTTTTTTGCAATTGTTAATCTTTTTCTAGCAGAAAGCATCAAAAATGTTATCATAAAGACTTCTTTAACATTTCATTATGAATTTTTGCATCAGTCCCCAGGAGATACGGAACAAAACTTAAATGACTATTATCAATGAATACCTCTAGTCCACAGGAGAGCATTGAAGTTTGGAAGACCATCTGCCTTCAACTGACAGTCGTCTAAAATAAAGCCACAAACTAATTAACAGTAAATGGTTTTGGTCAATTTACAATCTATCAGGATAAAAGTCAGCCTTACGCTAAAACCTTTAAATGCAGGGTAAATAATATAAATATTTTTTCTTTAAAAAAGATAAGCAAGGAAAAAATACAACTCTTATTTTTGTATACTAATTTGACACACGCACATCATTGAATACATTCGTGGAGGTTTAATATATTATACGCGTAGTGTTGAAATGCTTAAATACCACGTGATTATACTACTCTATTGTCTAATTATTTTCCTCTGCCTTAGTCAATCTCTGCACACATACATGAGTCTTAACAATTCGCCAGCTTTTCTTTTTCAACTCAAAAATAAAAAGATAATATAGCAGTTAATAAGGCCCCAGCAAGGCAAAGGCCTTCTCCAACCTCACTCCTGTAGAGTGAAAGGAGAAAAGCATTACTCACCACGTTTCCAATTAATGCATGGTTTGAACGGTTTTTCGTTCTTATTTTATTTTCTTACTAAAATAAGAATAGCTAGATATCCATTTCCAAACAATGGGGGATATCGAAGTTGATTGTGGAGTAGTTATTTGAAAAGAAAAATCTATTGATTAAAATCCCAAATCATGAAAATGGCAGAAGAATGTGATGGCATCATGTCAGACAAAGAGAGAGAGCAAAGACAAGCAAATAGACAAATAGAAAATAGTCATAGTCTATTTCATCTTTTAAATCTAAAATCTATTAATTGAGAAAGCAAAATATCTCACAATAAATAAATGTTAATTTAAAACTGATTAGCCAATTAATTGCAGCATATAGACAACTAAAAATCCAGAAATATTTCCTCAGGTATGTGTATAGCACTTAATTTAACAAGAGAACTTTTTAGCTGTATCGCCTAATACGATATTTTGCCATATACATGACTTGGTCTCATATTCAGAGTGGCTGTGAAATTTTTCTGAACAGCTAAAAAAAAATACCCTAATAAACCATTTATTTCAAATAAACAACCAACAGTCAACTATTTAACAATCTAATATATATATATAGCAACTCTAAACAATAAAATAATTTATTTTTTTCTTAAAAACGTAGAAACCTCTTCAATCAACTTCATAAATATCTGTGATCTTCAACAATTATGAAGAAATGAAAACATTAACGTATGATTTAACTAACACAAAGTAGCAAAATAAAGATAAGGCTCTAACAACAACAGCTTGTAAATTTCCTATACACTTATTTAGGTGCTTATGAGTTCTATTCATCCTATTCTGAAGTCATCCACTATAGTACTGCTTAATTAATGGTCACTACATAGTATATTACTATAATATCCTAGACTAATTTATGACTTTTGCCTTTAGCAGTGAGAATTTAGTACTTACACAATTTAAATCACTGATAAATTTAAAAACCTGTCCTGAATGGCTTCTAAATACAATATTGAAAAAATAGCTGTTGCACTCCACTCAGATATGGAATTATTATTTACAAGCTAAAAAATATGTGTGAGAAAAAAAAGATTTTTAATAATAAAGTTTAATTTTACGAAAAGGGATGGCATACTTTACTGACAGGGATTACTGAAAAAGTTATATTTACAAATAGATACGTAAATTTGGATTACTTTCAGAAAATTAAAGAATCAAAAATTAGATATAATGTAAACAAATTGCATTTTAAAAAAATGATTGAGAGAATGTTCCCTTCATGATTTAGCAAAATGGTATAGAGTGTGAGACTAGAATGTAGACTCCTAAGATTGGACCTGATGCTGGCTCTTCCAGAGCTCAAACTTATGAACTCTTGAGCAAATAAAGCCTTTCAAATATTCTATTGAAAGAATGTAATAAAGGATAAAACAACAGATATTACTTTTACTACTAGACATCTAATAATAGAAACAAAAAAGTTAAAACTTATTTTAAATAAAAAAAAATCATTTTTTTATCTTTTTAAAAAAAAAAATTATATATATTAAATAATTTATCAATTTCAAAGGATGGGTCATATTTAAAATTTCATGATCTTTCAATAAATTTCCCGAGTCTAAAAGATTTCTCTATATAATATCTCAACACTATTAAATCTGTCCCAATGTTGGACTAACTTATTGAAAGTTCCTGCAAAAAAAAAACTATGACTCACAATAGAATTGATGAGACAACTGTGAGATTTGTCAGAAAATGTCTATTCTTTTTTCACTGAACATCTAGAACTATTTATCCATTATAAGTACTGACATCGCATCATTCCTCTACATCTACACAAATTTCCTGTAAATACCACTTTTCAATAAACGACATGTTCATTTCTAGTAGGTAACTGAGTTCATTTCTTAACAATACTATATCTAACACACAAACAGTCACAAAGTTATTGATTCCAGATTAATAAGAAATAATCCACTTTCCTTGCATTTTATAATACTCTGCGAAAGCACAAAAATGTTGAATGAAATATCTTCACAATCCTCATAAATCATTTATAAATCTGCCTTAATTAGAGAGCGTAGCTTATTGGAGAGCAAATTTCATAATTTGATATTGACAAAAGAATATTTCATTGCTACAAGTGAGAAAAAAAAATGATATGAGATCAGTCTAATGGATGAATATAAAACTATTGTGTTCCAGATCTGTATAAACTTTACTCGATTTCATGTCCTATGAGCATCAAAGTTGAATGGATCATCTATTCCTAGCTGTGGAACTACTGTAGTCTATTAGTTAGGTCCTAGAAAATCACAGAACTTTTCAAACAAGTGATAATATAATTATTTTTCTTTTCTGGAACAGTTATGAGCAATTAATGATTGTAATTTTAAAATAAGAATTAACAGAACTATATAGCCCTGCGTAATTCAGTGCACTAGTAGAATATCTGACCCTGGAAGATAAGATCCTAGAATCAATTACAATTCTGGTTTCTTATGAATTCCTGAGCAACAAATAGTCATTTGATTATTTATTCTGCAGAATTATATAATAATTAAGCTAACTTTCCAAGCAGGCTGGAACTCTGAATCATAATGAACCAAAAAAAAAAAGTTCTTAAAACCACAATAGTGAACAGCGGATTCGATATTGAGCTATAAAAGAATAAATCTTGGACAAATGTCTTTATTAACCATTCTATTTTAATAAAGAAAAAAAATATAGATATCACTGCAAACATTAACCAATTACCATGACAACACTAAAGCAATCTTCATGAAGAGATGACAGGCATAACCTTCCCATTATATATATAAAAAAAAAAACTTTTAGAAATGATTTTTTTGCTTTTGAAATCACCCCTATCAATGGAGTGACACTCGTAGATTCATGTTAATGGCATTTCACTCAAGACTGAGCATTATAAAGAGGCCAATTAAAACTACATGAAATTTATTAAAACATGGAATACAGTGCTTTACATGATCAAATAACTTGGGGAGAGGGGGTTAAGGGTAATCGTTTTCAAAGTAATTGTTATGTATTCTGACAGAAAGAAAAAATTACATCAAAAGAGGCATTGTTTGGGGGGGGGGGGTGACTACTGCGGGTTTCTTTATTAGCAAATTCATGTGGCTCTTTTAGAAGTGATGACGTGATGGAATCAGTTTTTCAATAACAATGATGTTAAATTAAAATGAACTTTTTTTTTTTTAAGTTACCTAAGCGTCAAAATGCAACTAACTCTTGACCAATTTAAACTCCAACAGCTGTTGATAATGAAAGCTTGCAAAAACAAAATTCAAAAATAATTAGTATATTAAATAAAAAAAGAGAGAGAGAGAAAGAGAAACCATAAATCAATGTTAGATATAATTAATGACTAAAAATGATTAAATACTATTTCAGGCTGGAACCTTAACTAAACTTTCAAGATTTCGCTGCTAAGTAAAATATTTTCGAAATCACGAAATCATTTACAAAGATGAAACAACCATGAGCATTTATATCTTATATATACATTAAGAAAAAGGCAGTCTGACACTGCAATACTTTACTGATATTATGAATTTTAATGATGCGCTCTAAATATTAAAATGCAGTAGTAAAATGGCAGATTATGATGAGCTGGATGTTCAAGGATTAATTCTCGGCTTAATAAATCCTAAAAAATAAAATATTCCTATTCAATCATTGAATGGAAAATTAGATAATGAAACATCACATAATCCCCCAAATGATTAATTGTATAATTACTATTAATATTAAAACAAACAATGTAAAACTATTATTGACGAGATGACCGTACAATGCTAGTTATGGTACTAGCATATGATAATTGTCTGTATCTGTGCCTAATAAGAAAGAATTTAATATATATGTATTGCCCGCACCATAGTTACCTTTGTCTGTCTAATAAAAGAGAATTAAAATGCTCAAATAAACTGCATTAAGAGGGAAACAAACAATGTAAAACTATTAATGACGATGACTGTACAATGCTAGTTATGGTACTAGCATATGATAATTGCCTTTACCTGCCTAATAAGAGAGAATTTAATATATATATATATATGTACTGCCCGCACCATAGTTTTCTTTGCCTGTCTAATAAAAGAGAAGTTAATATATATATTATTTTAGTAATTATTTACATATACATAAACATCGATGATTTTTTTTAAAAAATGGAACATCTATATTATCCAATTTTGATGAAAAATTACAAATAATTGTATCATTTAATTTCACCACTCAAAGACAGATTAAAATAACTTGACAATAGTACTACAACCAAGTAATAATACTTGATTATTATTAGCAGTAGCTTATTATTTGCTATCTACTTATTTTAACATCTCCAATTCAGAGATGTAAATTGTACCATTCAGATGTATACGTATAAATTAAATAAAACTAAAAAATCTTTAATGTTCAATTTACATTTAATTTGTGACGGCGCCTTTTTAGGATTTTAATAAAATATTTTATAATTACATAACTTTTTCTACAACTTAAAGATGTATATAACAAGCATATATAACCAATCATCAGTTGCAAATGCTATTTCTATGTATTCATATCAAGACTGCTTTGTTTTTAAATTAAAATAATAATCAAAAATTGTCAAGCGTTGCTAGCTGAGAGGTCAACGCAGTTGCCTTGCAAGCAAGCAGTTGGTTGCAGACGGTTGTTGTGGGTTCGTCTCCCGGCCGATGCTATGACATATGGAAAATAATAATAATAATAATCAAAAATTATAGTTAATATAAGATTATTGTATTCTATATCCCTATCTTCTTACAAAGTTCGATCCATGGACAATTATTATATCTTCACTGTTAAAACTTATAAATCCTTCAGAAATAAGCAAGTTCCTTTGAATTATTTATAATCCAAGGGGGACCAACATTTATAATCCATATGCCAATTTTTTCACTTATGATTTCACATTCGCCATATAACATTTGCACTACTATTCAATTTTTATATAAATTGCAGTAATACTATGCAGATAAAATAATATTTACCCATTTTTTCCTATTTATAAATATTAAGTCTGTTACATTTCTTATTTTAATATTTCAGAGTCCATTTCACTTTCACCAGAGTTTTAAGGTTTGGATTAAATCCCAACATTTTTCAAATTTGAATCTCTCAGATGTGGCTTCATGTTGTTTATTATCAATAATTTTCATAAAAAAAATAAACAGCAGGGCTTACTAAAAATTATAAATAGTTACAAAGTGAAAATTAAGAATACTTTTAAACTCATTCTCAATTAATCCTCAAAATTAGACAAATAATGAAAACATTTGCTTACATAAATGGATGTGGAGTAACCTTTTTTTTTTTTAGTTCGCTTTACTGGTTTGAATTTTTGTTATAATTTTTCTTTTCTGAATATTAATGAAAATTATTTTTTGATCACAGTTTTATTTTACAAGACCTATCCTTATTTTTTATTTTAATAATCAGGGGTTCAATATATTAGAATTAATTCTTAATTCCATAATGTGCTGACATTGGTACTTGGTCTGTAGATTAGCCATCCCTGGTCTAAATTCTACTAAGATGATTAACTGCCTCAGTTAATAATTGGTTATTTGAACTGGGGATGGGAGATAATAAGTGTTGCTGCTTTGAGACCTATATAATAAATATATTTCAATCCACTGCAGGACAAGAGTCACCAGATCTCTCCATAGAGAAATTGTGAAGAAAACAATACCCACAAATGTAGTCATCTGACAGTAGTGAGACTTTTGTCTTTGGCCTTTTAGATTTTATCCTCTATTAATTATATCTAAATATCTATTTAATGACCAATAAAGTGATGACTACTTAAGCTGGCTATTAAGCTAGTTAGATTTTTGCAAACAATATCATATGCTTGTTCAAACAATCTCAAGTATTTAAAAAAAAAAAAAAATTCAAGCTTCACATGAATTCCCAAACTTATAGAAAATGGTGGGTAGAAATGATATCCTTTGGTATAATACTACAATAAAGCATCATATAGTTTCTAGCTTACATTTGACATTGGCTATAGTAGAAGTAATCTATGGTACATTTCTAGAGCTATCTACATAAGCATGAGTAATTTATGGACATCAGATTGCAGTGCCAATTAGATCACCCAACTATCAACTATTCAACAACATAGAGTTCTGAGCTTAAATCAATAGATCAGAGATCAGCAATTATATATCAGTGATATTAGTTATATACTAAATATAGCCTCTTTTGGCCAAAGAATAGTGTTTATTAAATTGTGTGAACCTTTTGGCTTATATCTGCATTACAATACTAATACAGAAAGATAAACTACTGCTGTAATTGTAATGCAATTGAAAAAACATAAATGATTTCCTTCACAAAGTATCCATTGTAAATAGCTAAAAATATGTCCAGGTTTACCTTGAAAACTACTGCTGTAATTATAATGCAATTGAAAAATATAATTTATGATTTCCTTCACTTACTAGCATAAAGCTATTCTCACTAAAGTGTCAGTTGTATGTAGCTAAAAATATGTTCAAGTTTACCTTGGACAAATCTCAATTTGTTCTCCAATTACCTTGTAAATCAAAAATATTGTGTAAAAGATTAGAAATTATAAGGTTTTTCTATGGCAAAAAAATTTATTGTCACTCTAAATTCAATACACATAAAATCTGGAAAAGTTTATTAAAACTATATCTTAAAAATTGAAAAAATATGATAATTAATGAATAAACAATTTACCAAATATATTATTAATATTTTTTTAAAAAAGTGCTAAACTGTGGTTAAATATACTGTAAAATAAAATTCATTTTGTTTTGTTTTTTCTCTCAAAATATGTTCTGCCTTTTGGATCATAGCTAGACAGAATATTTTCTGAATCATGAGTCATTAAACTAAAATGAAGCACACAGAAAAAAAAATTAAATGAATATAATGTACATTCTAAAACTTATTTTTGGTATATGCTTTATATTACTTTTGCAAATATGTAATCAATAATATGTAAACAGCATTAAACTGTTGCACATGCGCTTTGGATTTTAAATATAAAATGAATGAATACTAACACTTCAACCACATGATTAAAGTCTTTGGAAAAGATAGAATGGCCATCTATCTTTTCGACCCAAATGTTTTTGTATGGGCGAATCTTAAGTGTTTGAAAGTGAAAGCGTGAAGTTATTAAATGATCACTTTAAATTACTTTTACATGCTTGAATGAATGATGCTAGTGAAATTTATTAGAATTTATGATACGTCATTCTTATTTGAAATTAAATGTATGTAAATAAGTCAATTATTTTATATAGCATGATGTTTTTTTTATAAACAATAATATTTAAACAGCATTAAACTGTTGCACATGCGCTTTGGATTTTAAATATAAAATGAATGAATACTATGGCCATCTATCTTTTCGAACCCAAACGCTTTTGTATGGGTGAATCTTAAGTGTTTGAAAGTGAAAGCATGAAGTTATTAAATAATCACTTTAAATTACTTTTACATGCTAGAATGAATGGTGCTAGTGAAATTTATTAGAATTTACGATACATCATTCTTATTTGAAATTAAATGTATGTAAATAAGTCAATTATTTTATATAGCACAATGTTTTTTTTTTATAAACAATAATATTAAACAGCATTAAATTGTTGCACATGCGCGTTGGATTTCACTAGCGTCATTCATTCAAGCATGTAAAAGTAATTTTAAGTGATTATTTAATACGCTTTCAAATCAAAATGCTTTAGATTCTCCTATATATTTAAAAAGTACGTTGAAGATAAGAGTGGCCGCTCTTGTCTTTTAAATAAATCTTGTGTTAAGATTTGTAGAGGTCCCTACAGTCATTTTTCAGGTGCATTGTCTTAAGGTTATAGCCTTCATATATATTACTTTACATAATGAGTATGCATGTATTTTACAAACTTAATTATTACAAATATAATTAAATAAAAATTACACAAAGAAATGTAATACACAGTTGATTGCTATAGTTTTAATAATGCAAATGTTTTTAAATCTTTTTTGGTTGTGATGGTGACCGATGATGATCAAACTCTCATCACAAGGTTTGGTCAGTTGGCACTGTATTCAAATGTTACTTGACTCATAAAATTCAAAGTATGAATATAATTTAGAAACTAAGAGACATTTATGGGCAATATATGAACACACATATTATATTGTCAAATAGATAGTAAAATATTTGCATATTGTAACTATTTTTATTTTTATTTTATTTGTGATATTAATTTTTGTTAATAAATTTTCTTTGATGTTTTACATTTTTTGTGTCTAAGATAAGGGAAGAAAAACTAATTAAAATGTATGTTAGTTTGTTTAATTAAATTGGTAGATAAAGAAAATATATATATAATAAAAATATCTCATTAATTGCTTTTGGTACAAATATTTTATAGAAAAAAATTTTAAAGATATATATTGGAGTCAAACATTGTTAGCCGAGAGGTCAGCGCAGCTGCCTTGCAAGCAAGGGGTTGGTTGCAGATGGTTATTGTGTGTTCAAATCTCCCAGCAGATGCTATGACATATGAAAAAAAAAAAAAAAAGATAATATATTGGAAAATAATTAGATACATTATGGTAAAAATTCTTGATAAGGATTTATCTTATTGATATATATATATAATTTTTTTATTTTGTAATGTACCAAAAGATTGTATCAAAATTTAATTGTAAAATATTGATGAAATTCTTGAAACTCTTTTTTTTTTTTGTAAAAATACAAAGATTCATCTGCCAAGCTGATTAGAAAAATAAATTAATGGAAAGCAAAGGTAAAAAAATTATAATATTCATTTGTGTTGGTATAATATTAAAAAAAACCAAGCTGAGTAGAAAAGAAAAAATCAGAAGAGAATCAGCAATCAGAATCGGCCATAAGTCAGTGAGCAGTTTGGCTACCAGCAGTCCAAAATCAGAAGTTAGAGCAAGGAAAAAGTAAGTTGACAGTTAGTGAGTGGTTGGTGATTACATTATAATGTAGAAACAAGAAGAAAAAAAGAGAAGAATTCCAGGGGAACTTCTGGAATCTGTTGTTGAAAGACTCAGCAAAACAAACCTTAATGCAGCCACAAAATGGAATAAAAATTCACCAAGTTAAGCAATTCTAATCTTCAAATAATCATGTGAGCTATACTGTTATGCTGAAACCCTGCCTAGCAAGAAAAGTAGAATCAAAATCGTCTGTTTCACTTGGTTGTTCTTGTACCTTTGAACAAAGCTTTGTAAGTGGTAGCATGCAAGAGCTTTGTTTTAGCTAAGAACAGGAGAGAAATTGCCATCACAGCGTCACCTATGAATAATTATTACAGATGATCCTTTGAAATATTTAGAGAGAGCAGAATGAAAGGCGTACAACCCTCCCCCCATTTGGTATAAGTAAGAAAAGAACATTTAAATTTATTATGATTATTATTATTTTTTTTTTTAAGTTGTTTTTTTTTTTTAAATATACCATTAAGAAATTAATATCTTATCGAAGATGTATATATATTTTTTTTTTGTTTGATAATGTGGAGGAAACATGAATTGAAATATAATCTATCTTGCTGATATATATATATATTGGTATAATATTACAGATGATCATGGGTATTGTGTATATATATATTAGGTGTTTGTTATTTTATAGATGTCTGTGTATTTATATGCCCACAATTTGCTATATGAGCTCATATTCTAAGAAACTAATAGAAGAGAGGGGGTGTTCTCTTATTGCTAAATAAGGTATTAAAGATTAGATTTTTTTTCTTCTTTTTTATCTTTGTTATAATTATTTTTTGTTTGTTTGTTTTTTATTATTTCTAGTTAAGATTAATAAAATAAGTTTTTTGTTGTATTTAATCAAGAACTGGTGTTCAATGTTTCACTCACCTCACTCCATAGTTAATATGGCTATTCACCTTGAGAATTAGAGTAATAGAGCTACAATATGGGATAACTGCTAAGAGAATGTTGGGTGTATCCTTCAATAAGATATCTTGTAGGGCTTCTTTTTATGAAAATGGTGCTTAAAACTTTTGGGCTTATAAAATGCTTTATTTTGGCTAAGCTTGGCCGATTCTGGTAAAGATTGTTATCCAAATAGGGGGATTATGAAACATAACTGATAGCTGTCGGTTTAATCCCCTTTTTAATAATAATAACTAGTGAAAATAGTTATTTCACTGTCTTATCTTCTAGTTGAATTACAGGGTTTGAACTCAGTAATGATGGGTAGGGTAGTTCCTGTTACAATAATAAAGCATCATATGATTTCTAGCTTACATCTAACATTGGCAATAGTAGGAATAATATATGGTACATTTCTAGAGCCATCTATATAAACATAAGTAATCAATGGGCATCCGTGCCAATTAGGCATCCGTGCCAATTAGATTACCCAACTATCTAGTCACCAACCTACAGCTGTGAGCTTAAATCAATAGATCAGAGATCAGCAGTGGTGGTCTTAGTTATATACTAACTATAGCCTCTTTTGGTCAAAACACAGCATTGTGTGAACCATTTGCCTTACATCTGTATTACAACACCAATACAGAAAGGTAAACTACTGTTGTGATTGTGATGCAATTGAAAAATATAATTTACAATTTCCTTCACCTACTAGCATAACGCTATTCTTACTAAAGTGTTCTTTGTATGTAGCTAAAAATATGTGCAGGTTTACATTGGATAGATCTCAATGTCTTCCAAAATGCCTTGTAAATCAAAAATCTTATATAAAAAACAAGAAATTATAATGATTTTCTATGGCAAAAAAAATCTAAAGCAGTTTATTAAAAAAATACACCTTAAAAATTGGAAAAAAGGTGATAATTAATGAATAAAAAATTTATCAAATATATTTTAATATATTTTTCAAAAAGTATTAAATTATGGTTAATATATAGGGCATATGAGCACAGACTTTCACACGACCCACCACTCTCCACTCTATCTACTAACACTGATACACCTAACTGCGGATAAATATATTGTATAATAAAATTCATTTTGTTATTGTTTTCTGTTCTGCCTTTTGGATCATAGCTAGACAGAGAATATTTTCTGAATTACGAAAGTAAAATGTTTCAAAAGGCCAAAAAAAAAAAAGTATAAAACTTAAGACACAAATATATATTTGATATTAATTGCATGAAATAGGAAATGAAAAGACTCGTAAATGAATAGGCATTGCTCTTTTTTTTACAAGAAGGAAGAGGTATAAGAAAGACAATATGAACAGTGCTAAATGGTGTAAATTTAAAAATAATAATGATATAAAACAATAGGAATGATAACTATTCCTTAAGATTAAATCTAAAAAAAAAAAAAAATTCCATTATGATATATTATAGGGTATATGAGCACAGACTTTCACACCACCCACCACTCTCCACTCTATCTAATAACACTGATACACCTAAACACATATATGCCGAAAAGATAAATAATCACCAATATTCCCATCATCAGATTTTCAATTGGATGGACGGTTGAAGAGTTGGAGTGTGGAGTTGATTGAAGCCTGTCCATTAAACTATGAGGATTGTCTATCTTAATATGTATCTGAGCACTTATACTATATATGTGTGTAAAGATGATAGTCTGGACCAACTGATGATTGCTGGTTTAGCATGAAATACGTATATTGGTGATTATTTATCTTTTCGGCATATATTTGTTTAGGTGTATCAGTGTTATTAGATAGAGTGGAGAGTGGTGGGTGGTGTGAAAGTCTGTGCTCATATATCCTATATTACATATATATAGACACAGGTATATAACAAGCCTGTGCTTCAGTTATTACGATATATTAGGAAAACGTGGAGGAGGAGACTTATTTTCAAATAAAGAGTATTTTTAATTTGCTATTTCTGAAAGAGGGAAATCCAGGGGAAATGTTTTTTGTTTTTTCAGTTAACTGAGAATTTCCAAAAAAACTTAGCCTATTTTTATGATAAATGACCATAGATGACCAAACTAATTGTTGAGTTTAATCTGGATTAAATATAAACACAAACCACCGCAGATGTAAATACGTTTTATGATATATATTTATTAGTGATATTAAAACAAATATACACTCGTATTTACAATATATTTTACACTGATAGAAGAGACTGCAATTGCTCTATCATTTCCAGTTATATATTGGCAGCCTGCCTCAAGAATAAAATGGAAAATAATTATTCTTATGTACGGAATAAAATAAAGAACAAAAACCATAATAAATCTTTACAAATAGGCAGTTGAACTGAAACACAGGCTTATTATATACCTAGTGTCTATATATGTAATATAGGGTATATGAGCACAGACAAGACCCATCACTCTCCACTCTACCTAATATCACTGATACACTCAAGCACATACATGCGGAAAAGATACATAATCACCAATATACGTATTTCATGCTAAACCAGCAATCATCAGTTGGTCCAGATTATCATCTCTCACACATATATATTATAATTGCTCAGATATATATTAAGATAGACAATCTTCCTACTTTGATGGACAAGCTCCAAATCTACTACACCTTCCAACTCTTCAACTGTCCATCCAATTGAAAATCTGATGATGGAATGCTCAAAGGCCACCCTGAGGCCGAGATTCTTGTCACACCCATGTTGGCCTAAAGTCAATCTGAACCCCACATGTACAAGGCTCCTCAGAGCTGGAATAGAATGTGGTGGTTTTCAAAATACCTAACTACGAGGCAAAACTAAGGACATAATCCATTTAATACATATGCAAGGATGGGCAGACATCTCTACAATGTAATAACTGAAACACAGGCTTATTTATATACCTGTGTCTATATATGTAATATATAGGGTATATGAGCACAGACTTTCAAACGACCCAACACTCTCCACTCTATCTAATAACACTGATACACTCAAGCACATATATGCTGAAAAGATAAATAATCACCAAAATACGTATTTCATACTAAACCAGCAATCATCAGATGGTCCAGATTATCATCTCCCACACATATGTAGAATCTCGGCCTCAGGGTGGCCTTCAAGCATTCCATTATCAGATTTTCAATTGAATGGATGGTTGAAAAGTTGGAATGTGAAGTAGATTGAAG
Source organism: Epiperipatus broadwayi (assembly GCA_028023455.1). Classification (NCBI taxonomy): domain Eukaryota; kingdom Metazoa; phylum Onychophora; class Udeonychophora; order Euonychophora; family Peripatidae; genus Epiperipatus; species Epiperipatus broadwayi. The sequence goes on along the minus strand of JAQFVV010000058.1, from coordinate 522,404 downwards.
CCTGTCCATTAAAGTATGAGGATTGGCTATCTTAATATATATCTGAGCACTTATAGCATAGATGTGTAGAAATGGTAATCTGGACCAACTGATGATTGCTGGTTTAGCATGAAATACGGATATTGGTGATTATTTATCTTTTCAGCATATATGTGCTTGAGTGTATCAGTGATATTAGATAGAGTGGAGAGTGATGGGTCTTCTGAAAGTCTGTGCTCATATACCTATATTAAATAGGCAGTTGATAAATTTGATGGGTAGTTGTTTTTCCCTCAGCATTACTTTGTAAAGAATGGAGGGGACTATTTAAGGCTCTTTTACTTAAATCTTTACTTACAAGAATATGTGAATTAATTCAGATCATAAGTACAAGGTGAGGAGGACTAAATGTAAAAAATATATACCCATTTGAGATGTTTAAATCCAGACTCTTATATCAAATATAAGAAAGTTACCAGCTATTTTTCAGACATTCTATAAGCTGGATATATAAATTTTACTATCATAAAAATATTATTAAAATAAAAATAAGATATTCAAATGCCAATTATGAAATGAGAATTTTTTACATTAATCATGCTTCTGCAAATTTATATAAAAATGTAAATATTTTTCTATATTAAAAAAAATATATTAACTGCAGGAATGCATCCTTTAATTAATTAATTCACTGGATTTTAAAATTTTGGCACTTTTTAAGCCTTTTAAATTTTAATCCCAGCGTTTACACCCCAAAATATTTTTTAAGATCTCGACTACAGTTTTCAAATTTTAAATCCAAACAGCTTTGAAACACATGTTTATACAGAGATCAAATTATCAGATGAAGTCCTGATGGAGATCGGACACTATAAGACCAAATTTTATTTTAATAATCCTGTAAATATTTTTAAGGATTACATATATATATAGCAGTCATTTATAAATGAATATGGTCATTCCAATTCTAGGGGGGGGGGGGGACAAGTTTTGCAATGACTGTACAAAATCAATCTGTAAAACACAAATATGTCCATATATGAATTTTACAATACTTATACAAGTCAATCAGGAACTATAAATACGTCCATATATATATCATGCTGGTCCATTTTTCTGTTTATTTAATATTTTGTGAGGCTGATTTTTTTTTTTTCTGCAGAAAACTTTTATATATATATGTCAACACCAAATCTAACTGTGTCTCTCCAAAGTAATCCATTCACTATCATAACTTCCCAATAGAAACAATTAATATTGCACTTCTTTAAAAGATTTTTGATGTAATCCTTGATGTAATCCTTGTGACAAAGATAGCAACTTCCCTTCTTATGAAAACCTTGCTCAAGTTCACCACGAAATAACCTTTTAGGAAGTCTTGCATTCTCTATTGATTTTACATATTCTATCCAATGGAAGGTGTGGTTTTAAAATAATGGATTCTATAATATCGAATTCAGGAAGTCTAAGAACATTGATTGGTTTTATGATCATGCAAATATATTTTTATAATTTTACAGAGCAATCTTGAATAAAAAAAATTCTAATGTCTTTGTATTGCATCAATAGATGTTTAAGTCTTACTTGTATATAAAAAGTTAAAATAACAGTTCTATATATAGCTGACTAAGTTACAGTAGTTATTTCCCTGTGATGAAACATTCTATTAGTTAAAAGCAGCAGCAACACATTGAAGGCTATATAATCCACCTTTCTCCTTATAAAACAACCAAAATATTTAAATTGGTTTATATTCTCATGCTGATAAGCATCCAAATTAAAAATCATTGGAGATTTATTTGTTTGCTAATGGCTGATAAAGGACTTCAGTTTTTTTAAACATTGATTATATTAAACTAAAAGTCCTTAACGTTACCCTCAAAATATTAAGTACATTTTATGAAATTGTCTTTTGAACTGGCAAAAACATCAGAAAACTATAAAATTCATAATCCAACAAGTTCTTGTTTTTTTTTCTTTTAATCAATTCAAACTGGACATCTATATGCATTTTGATCTCTGTTTTATTAAAGCACTTATAATACAGTTTCAAAGACCATTATCAAAAAATTGAAAACAATATTGAAGAAAATACACTAAAGTACCAGTTTCCATCCCAAATAACTCAGATTTTACATCTTTCATTCCTTCATGCAAAAGCTATATAATGCAAATAAATTTTGGTGGCCAATCAATTAATTTTAAACAATACCCTACATATACCTGTTTGATTACTGAATCAAAAGTCATGACCAAATCAATAAAAACAATACATAAAATACTCTTTTGTTCCTGGTAACTTTTCCTTGCAACAAAAACCATATTTAGTGCTTCTTAATTCTTTAAATCTGCAATGAGTGTCTGCTAATCATTCATCTAATATTAGAAGAAATCTTTTTAACAAAATTATACTATCCGCAATAATTACTGCAATTTTGGTTATCAGGCAGCATAATTTGTGGGACCATTTTTTTTTTTTTAATTCCAATATTTTTGAAGCTAACATATCATCAGAAACGTGCAGCTTTTCCATTTTTAAGATTACAAAGACCTATTTTGATTTCTCTAAGATGGATATCTTTGTCCATATCATTAAAACATCTCAATTCTTATATCATTACTCAAAAGATGATCAAAACCTTCTTTCCATCTGTTCATAATAAGAATCATCATATAAGAGAGTACACTAATGCTGTTTTATAAGGATTGTAATAACATTTCTCAGATCTTCATATTGCTTTCAGTACATCAAAAAAAAATTGATTATGATCAGCAAATATCTGTATCTTCTTTGCAGTTTTAATCTACTGATTATTTTGAAGCCTTCTTGTCAGATGTCGAATTTCTGCCTTCAGATCACCATATTTGTTACGAAGTTCCACATTTAATTTATTATTATGCAACATTTTTTAAAATCAAATTACAAATAATAAAATCATTGTCAGAAAATGAATCACGATTCTTCTTTTTAATAAAGCCAATAATAGATTTGCTTGTATCCAGAATACACTCTTTGAGAGAATTCCATGCATCAGTAAAAAAGCAATTCTGGAATACAAATTAGCATGTTTAGTTTTGAATAGCTATTGAAAATTAATACATTTAATATTCTTCTAAAGAATAAATATCAACTTTTTTGTGAGTATGATTGGAATAAGGTCTACTTGTTAATGCGTATATATTTTAATTTTGGAGTGTACTAATCTATGTTCGTCCAATAATCTATATTTATATGCACTCATGTAATAATAATTTCTCTTGTATACTGATTCCAGTTATAATGTAATCTATTAAATATCTTTCATGCTGGTATTAAACTCAACAAAAAGAAAAAAAAAGATCTTTTAGTGGGGTTGCTGTACCAATACTATCCACCAAAGAATAGGTTTTTCTCATCTCTGGAATCTATGAATCTAAGGTTGGAGCATAGACACTAATAAAAATAAGCAATAGTACCATTGCCAAAAAGCAAGTTTTGATACCATTAACCCTGTATTCTTAATTCACTGAATAATGGTCTTCCAAAAAATTTGTAGCCATCAACCTGTTCTATTCTGATAAATGAATTTCACCAAAAGAAATTATATCGATCTTAAATCTTCACAGTTCCTTAGTGCAAGTTCTCCATTCTAATTTTTAAAAGTTTGTATCTAGTAAGGTTTGCACACTTTATGCACTTATATTTAGCTAAAAAAAAAAAATAGATTTATAATATTTACCTTTAATACTAACACTGTCTCCTGCTTTATAATACTAATACTGTCTCCTGCTTTACTATTACTTTTATTTCCATTGCTATGGTAATATAGTAGGCATGATAATCTAGCCAAACATAATGATTGTGTCAATGCACATACAGTGTATTCATAAACAGGCAAAACTCTCCATACAATAGTGCTACTCAAAGCAAGATGAAGTAATCAATGGATGTCAGAAGGCTTGTGCATAAAATCCCTATCTAGTGCCTAATCAATAGTTATCATGTGATATTTAGTGGTTTGATACCAATCCTACCTATGGTTATTAAAGAACCAGACACCAAAATGTATGGGCGCTGAACTGAGTTCAGACCTATATGACTATATAAGCTACTGAGCTTGAATTGAAAATATTATTGTTTTCAAATTTTAAATAGAGATAAAAGGTGGCTGCTAGAGGGTTTCATTAGATCCTAAGATCTAGGTGCAGTGCTGTCAGATCCAAGGCTCCTCACTGACAAAAGCCACAGGCTAGAAACTAGTTTGGGGATATTGGATGAGTAGGCATTAGATAGGGATTTTATGCACAAGCTTTCTGGCATCCATTGATTACTCTGTCTTGCTTTGAGTGGCACTACTGTATGGAGAGTTTTGCCTGTTTTAACAAAAGTTATGAGCAAGCATAAGAAATAGTGATCATGTAATGTTTAATGTATTCATATAGAATTAAAAGATTTTGTTCACATATTCCAGAAAAAACATGTGCAGAACATTGGAAAACTCTGCTAGTCTATATAACTATGGGCTCTATTTTCTTGCACACCACCTATACCTATACATTAGATAAACTTACTTATGTGTTTATATATACAATTACATTACTGCATCAAAAAGAATTTTTAAAATTTCATACAGAAAATAAAGAGTTATTTTGGACATAGAGAGCTTAGAAAATTCCAGAGAAAGAATACAAAAGCTGCTATTAATTATACAAAATTATTTCTCTCTTTGTCAGGAACAATAAGAAATGACAAGCTGTAAGCATTAAATAAGATCCAATTATTATCCTATCGGATATACAAATCCAATTACTAAAACCATTCAATTAGAAAACAAATTTATTCATAGTATATTAATTATAAATGAAAAGAATCTCAATTGTTAAAGAATGATAAAATCTTTAAGAATATGAATAGGTTTAACATATTTTTACAATAATAATAAAAAAATCAACTTCTTGCACATATGCATAGTCTGTATAAATATATTTTAATATATCCTGCATGGAACCTTCTTAAGTTATATCATGATTTCTAACAGACATTGGTAAAAATAATGCAATTTGAACTTCTTTTAATTCTCTCTATACTCACTCATATGATGAATTATAATTTTATTTTCTGCTAAATTTTTTTTTTTAATTTCTTATTATAGTTAAGATTAAAAAAAGGATAAACTCTGACTTCAGCAACTATAAACTGATATATTATATGACAAATGTAGCATCTTAATATTAATCATATTTTCTTCATTTTTATAGTTGGTGCAATGAGAATTCTCTGACCAATCACATGATCACCACTTCTTGTGCTTACTCAAGCTGTTAAAACAGGCAAAACTCTCCATATAGTAGTACACAAGCCTGCTGGCATCCATTGATTACTCCGGCTTGCACTGAGTGGCACTACTGTATGGAGAGTTTTGCCTGTTCTGTTTTTTTTTTTTTAGTCTCTGACCAATCCATATTAAACAGAAATTTGTATATACTAGCTAATAATGTGAGGGCGAGTCAAAATTATCTGCACTCAGTTGGCAGCACTAATCAGCATTGTCCATATGAAGTCATTATCTCCCCAATCACTTCTGTTCAGTTTTGAGGGTGTTCTATCAGTTCAAATGTGACTCCAGTGTGAACGCAGTTATTCACTTTTTGTGGTCTGACTATATCTGATACTGATATTTATCAAAGACTTTGTGTACAGCATTGAGAAAGTGTTTTGCCATGAAGAAGTTTGTATAAATGAATAGAAAAGTTCAAGAAAGGTTGCACAAGTGTCCCATGAAGAAGGAACTTGATCCCCATCCATGTCCATGCCAATGTCAATATTGAGTGTGCACATAAAATAATTCTGTTGGACAAATGACAGTGGATTATATGAAAAATCATTTGTAAAGACACATCTCTTCCTATACAATAATCAATAACAAATTTGGGTTTTCAAAAGTTTGTGTGAATTGAGTGCCGAAGTAACTCATGGAAAAGCACAAATCAAAACTTTCAAATATCTGCAAAAAGGGACTGATACTCTAAGAAAAGTAAAAGTTTCTTAAAACAAATCATTACTGGTGGTGAAAATATGGATTCATCACTATGAGCCTGTGACTGCAGAGTACAGAATGGAAGCACCCTCAACTGCAGACCAAATAAACTTCAAAAGATAATCAACAGCTGGAAAATTGATGCTTACAGTTTTCTGGGAATCTCAAAGACCATTATTGGAGCATTGTCAGGAAAAAGATTCAGAAATTAACAGTGTTCATTAAAGAGCTGAAACCTATAATACCGTTAAAATAAAGAGAACTGTTATAGAGTATTGTACCGTTGCATGGCAATGCACATTCATACACCACTATCCACACTGTCAACATTCTTCCAAAAACTTTGTTCTAAAGTTTTGAAATATTTCTGCCCTATCAAAGTATCGTTAATCTAAAAGAAGCCCCTACAAGAATGAAGATTCACATCTGATGAAGAGAAGATAGCATTGTATTTGTGGCTTACAGCCCAGACTAAAACATTTTTAATGAAGAAATATGAAAAATTGATAAATGGACAGCAGGAGAGATCATGTCAAAAAAGCAATATATTTGTCTTTTCTAAAAGATGATTAAAATAAATTCTACAACCAGAATGCAGAATTTTTGATTCATCCTCATACCATGAAATGATCAAAACTGAAAGATTAGGTAGGGTGGCTATAATGAAAGAGAAACTCTACTTTATATATGTAAACCTAATGGAATAGTATGGGAGTATTCATTACATTTAAGATATTCATTTTACCAGAGTAGAATGAAATAAACTGATTTTACTAGTGGGTAAAAGAACATCCAATAAATGTAACCTAAACATCATACACTTTTTTTAATAATAAAAATCCATTACACCTGCATAACAGGTATGAATTGCTTAAAATATGTACCAAGTATTGGGGCATGGAGTGAAATAAGCTATAAATTATATCATTTATATGATATATAAAATGAAATATTTTAAAATAAAATTAATTAAATGGAAACGATTTTTCCCTTTTCACATATGCACTATACTAATTTATATAAGCTCAATAATGCTGTGTTGAGTACAGGAAAACTCTCAAACCCCAAAAATAAGATAGAGACTTTATAAAAATAACAGTGGCCATCTTATCTTTAACCTAAATTCTGATTTATATAGGCCAATCTGAAACTTCTTGATTTGAGAGTGAAGATATTACTCTGTTCACTTTTACATCCATTAATTTCTTTCATATATTAATTGACTCATATAAACTATGTATAATACTGATTTTTTTTTTTATCAATTGCACAGTATGCTTGAGATTGGTCTATATAAATCAGAATTTAGGTTAAAGATAAAACAGGCTCTCTTATCTTTATAAAATCTCTACATTTTTTTTTAATGTGTCAAATGTGTTGACCGGGAAGCGAACCCGGACCATCTGCTTGGAAGGCAGCTATGCTAACCACTAGGCCACCAAAAAATCTCTCCTATCTTGTGTTTGGATTTGAGTTTTCCTGTACTCAACCCAGCATCGTTGAGCTTATATAAATTAGTACAGCACATATGTGAAAAGGTGAAGATATTTCTATTTAATTACATATATACTAAATACTTGATAAATTTCAGCTATTACATTCTATTAATTCTTAAAATAAAAATAATCTGATGGTCTTCAAGGTGATTGGGAAATCAAATTATATTTAAGCAATACGTGATTAAACATTTGACCATTCCATTCAATGAACTTTTGTTCTTAAAACATCCCCTTCGAATCTACCACTCTACTATTGTGTTAAAATGCACACATTTCAGTTCATTTAACACTAGCTAACTCATTAATTTATAACTTACGAGAACTGAAAAAAAAAGATTAAAAACAATCCTGTTTTTGTTCATTTTAATTATGATAAATAATTTATTCATAATTTCTGTCAATAAAAATGGACATTTGCAGTTTTTATCAAGAATTTTTACAATTAAGACCCCTAATATTGATAGAACTTATTCAAGTAACTTACAGATATTAAGTGATATGTATAAAAAAATCTCTGATATTAGTAAAAATTGTGGTATAATGATAATAACTAATAAGTCACAGAAACTACATGTTAAAAGTCAAAGTCAGACAAAGCTTTTGTAGAAGTATTCCAGAAGGTAAATAATTTAATTCATGTGGGTCATTATAATATTTTACAAATCGTATCGTTATGCATCATCAGATTTTTATCCAGCTTAATGGGGAAAAAAAGTTATTTATGTACTTTGAAATAAGCAAGATGTTTAAACTTTGCGGTGAAATATTACTGTATAAATATGATTGCACTAACAATGTATACACACCCAAAATTGAATTTTTAAATTCTTTATTTATTAAAATAATATAAAGTAATACAAAATAAATATGTACAAGTGTGGCTGAGCGCTTTCAAGGGAAGCAGCCTTCATAGTCATAGCCATATTGTAACTAACGAAATTAGTTAATTGCAATGCAAAGTTATGCAAATGACTTTATATATTCCATTTCTTAGGTGTTTTTTCTGTTGATGGTACGATTGTCTCTAGCAATAAAGAAAGCCTCTTTCACTTTTCTTTTTAAATCATGTCGTTCTCTGCAAACAACCACAGGGTTCTTTGGCTTACAATCGTGCCTTGCGGAATAAAAACAAACACAATTTTTTTCTCCATTTAAAAAAAACTTCTTTCATCTTCCATTGCAAACTCAGTTTTGTTTACATTAAGCAAAGTATTACATAATTCTGCCCCAAAATCATCTATTGTAAATCTCAATTATTCATTGAACATTAGATGGTAATGTCATATCAAAACTTCAATTTCTTAATTATTGGCTTTATCAATGAGGTGACTGGGTCTACCCAAGATAAATCATTGTTCCATCTGGTAATCCTCTACGATATAAGGCTAAGAACCAAAAAACTGGTCTGATTATGGAAACACTACTGCCATCTAGTATTCACTGATTACCCAAGATTACAATAGAGAGGTATGGAATAAATGACATGAATTATTCCTTTTAATATAACATTCTATTTATGAACTACTTGTTTCTATGATTATTGTTAAGTTTTCTATTTCTGTTATTTTTATTATGATATTTAATAGTATTTTATTTTAATAAAAAAATGATTTCATGATAATCTTGCTGAATTTTTTTACCCCTTATTATAGTATAAAACTACCACTTCTATTAAAATTTGTTTGTTCAAAACATAATCTCTTGTAAAATGAATGTTTGTTTGTTTGTTTGTTTTTAAAAACAAAAACTACCTTAAATGCAGAGAAATATTTCACTGAATGCTGTAGAAATGATTTGCAGTTGTTTTTCATATTCAATCATAATAAATATTAATATCATTTTATGCCTTTAAAAAAATTCATAATCAATATTCATCTTAACTATAGAAATAGCATATCGTTATGTTTAAGAATGATCAAACGCCTCAAAGTCTCTTAATAAAATGAGCATCTATTTTCATTTACAATGAATAACATTTTTTTTTAAAAAAAATCCATAATTTTATAGAAAAAATAAACTGATAATAATTATATTTAATACAAAATCAGCAATAAATAAATGTTTATATTTCAATTCATTATCATTGAAATATCATGGACTCAACATCTGAAAGTATATACATTATTTGTTAACTGTCTATTTTTGGCTATTCTTTGCAAGAAAAACTCAACTAAGTGAAATCAGTACCAATATAGTATTTCTATACACTCACTTTTCATTGCATTTTCTGCTTTTACATAATATATGTGAAGTTATTACCAAAGCTGTATTGAAAATACTAATCAAAAATTGAACATTTTGCCATATTTTATCACAAAATGAATGTGGGCTGACATAAAATGTACAATAAAATAATCTTAAAATAAATGCATATCACAGGAACCCAGAGAATTCAAATGCAGTTACTTCTGCTGAACAAACAGGTTGACTCTGATCCCTATTATTGAAAGAGAAATATGCCCCTTGCTCAGTCTCTCAGATAAATGGTCGGCCTAGGGTGACACAATACAGGGAGATTCCAATATTTTATTATCAATCAACAACTGCATTATGTACATCTGATGACCAGAGCTTACAAGCAGATGATTAAGAGCTCATATACTGAAGCCAAAGTCAAAATTGTAAAAAAAATGAAAAGCACATTTTTGGAACTGTTATAATCTCATCTGGATCATAAACATTGAAAAATGTTATGAAAAAATAGTGACAAACTGGATCTTTTTCTAATCTTTCTTCAGAACATTCATATTACTTATCACCGGTAAACAAAGAAGGTTTGCTTTGTCCTTCCTTCTTTTTCCTTTTTTGTAACTTTATTTTAATCTTTTTTCCTAAAAAAAAAATCCTTTGTTTACTACTACAATAAGCTCATCATTCTATTATTTACTTAAACTGCAACTTGTTTTCTATAACCACTAAACATCACATGATCACTATCTCATACTAGCACAATAATTGTTATTAAACAATTCAAAATACAGCAAAACTCTCCATATAGTAGTGCCATCTTGTGCTAACAAGAGCAATCAATGGATGCCAGAAGGCTTGTGCATAAAATCCCTATCTAGTGCCTACTCATCCAATATCCCCAGACTAGTTTCTGGCTTGTGACCTTCATCAGTGAGGAGCCTTGGATCTGAGAGCACTGCACCTAGATCTTAGGATCTAATGCAACCCTCCAGCACCCACCTTTTAACTCTATTTAACTACAAAACTATGAGAATGAAATTGAAAACACTATTAATATTTTCAACCCAAGCTCAATAGCTTATATAGTCATATGGGTCTGAACTCAATTCAGTACCCATACATTTTGGTGTCTTTGGCTCTTTAACAACCATAGCCACCACTATCCTATTAGGCAGGATTGGTGTTAAACCACTAAACATCACATGATCACTATCTCATACTAGCATAATAATTGTTTAATAACAATTATTGTGCTAGTATGAGATAGTGATCATGTGGAGAGTTTTGCTGTATTTTGAATTGTTTAATAACAATTATTGTGCTAGTATGAGATAGTGATCATGTGATGTTTAGTGGTTTAACACCAATCCTGCCTAATAGGATAGTGGTGGCTATGGTTGTTAAAGAGCCAAAGACACCAAAATGTATAGGTACTGAATTGAGTTCAGACCCATATGACTATATAAGCTATTCAGCTTGGGTTGAAAATATTAATAGTGTTTTCAATTTCATTCTCATAGTTTTGTAGTTAAATAGAGTTAAAAGGTGGGTGCTGGAGGGTTGCAATAGATCCTAAGATCTAGGTGCAGTGCTCTCAGATCCAAGGCTCCTCACTGATGAAGGCCACAAGCCAGAAACTAGTCTGGGGATATTGGATGAGTAGGCACTAGATAGGGATTTTATGCACAAGCCTTCTGGCATTTATTGATTGCTCTTGTTAGCACAAGATGGCACTACTATATGGAGAGTTTTGCTGTATTTTGAATTGTTTTCTATAATTTATTCATTAAATTATATAAATTTTTTACAACTGTTTTTATCAAAGTCAACATTTACATTGGCCTCATTTTTTGTTCATTTTAAAATAAAAATAAAAATTATGTAATTTAGTATTACTTTTATAAAAATACACAGTACTGTTCAATTTACAGATTAATATTTTCAGTATAATATTTGTGGAACCACATGGTATGAAAAAGCAGAAACTGTAATGAATGTAGAGTACTTACTATATTTGTACTACGAAATCATTTTTTAAACATCATCTATCCAAATTTTATAGAGATTTCCCTTTTGTCTGTGCCTTGCATAATATGAAAGATTAGGATTAGTTTTTGATGATCATTCACTCAACACATTTTTCTTTGGAATCTTTTTTCATCTAGACAATTTTTGATAACTTTCTGCAATGTGTTCTTTCAAATGCAAAGATTCTTTCATTGAATGTTAAGGATAACACCCTCATTTCACAACCTTATAATATATTAATTGTAACGGGATATATATATATATATGCGTTACATTTAAATTCTAATACTTAATGTTTTTGTAAATATCTAATACTGAATTAAAAGCACAAACGTTCAAAATGCACAGATAACGAATTATTAATTTATTAATATGTTTGATTTAAATATTAAAATAAAATAAGCTTTAAAATAATGATAGAATCGAAGCAAAGATTCTAATCTTTAAATAAAATATAATTTAAAAACCTTTTAATTTTAAAAATAACGAAGAGTTTTTAATCTTAAAAATAAAAATTACAAACAGATCCTTAGGGCAAAATGACCATTGAAAAGATGATTACGAAATAGAAACAAAAGACTTGCTTTTCCCGCCCAAAGATATAGAAACAGACTTCAGTGGAAAAATCCACGTAGCCAGAAACCCAAAATTTACTTAGCCACAAACCCAAAATCTACTTGGCCACAAACTCAAGGAACCAATGAAATAGAGATATGGAATAAGTTTGATGGATCCATGCATTCAAGAGATAAGGTGCCAGAGGACTATAAAAAGAAAAATCCAAAAGCAATAATTAATTAGAGAATTAGAAAATTTAAATTTAAATTCATTCATCTTTGCTGAAAGTAGAAATAAAAATTTAAAAAGCTATTAGCGCTGTCACTCAAGATGTAATCAGCTTCATTGTGCTTCCTTCAGTTCGGCCGGCCAAAGGCAGCTTTCATTTCCACGGGTCCCAGGATCGAACCACTGGAACCGTCTTCATAAAACGTCTTTGGAAATCTTCATAAAATCGTCATTGTCCGCAAGAAATGGCCCTTGCGTAACTCAGATCTTCATCGCAAAGGAACGAGCATGGAGAAAGGAAAGGATAAATTATAAATATGAAATATAAACTCTTAAATTTAAAATCTTTGAATTTTATTTGTTTTTAAAAATGAACTATAAACTTTCTTTCCAAATCAAATCAGAACTTTATTTTTTTATAAACTTTGCAATTTTAAACTCTGATCTAAAGTTAAAACGTAATCTCTTAAAATATATATTGTATTTTTTTTTATATTTTTACTCATGCTTAATAACATGTTTGTAATAGGGTAGGGGTTTGCGATTGCAAACTTAAATTTAAAGATAAAAACACATATCGTTATTTGTGCATTATTAAATTTTAAAAATAGGTTAAAAATAGTATTTGTGAAAAAAAAAATAAGTTAAATATAATGTGTCATCTTAAAATGATTTAAAACCATAAACTAAAGATTTTTTTTTTAGAAATAAATTAATAAAATGATTTAAATGTTAGTTGAGTGTAGATGGCTGCTAGACGCGTTTAAATATATGTTAGTTTTAAAGGGGTTTTGATTTCGGACTATTTGTTTCATAGTTGTGTTAAAGCTGGTGGAGAGATATATGGATGTTTATATCAATGTAATGTGAAGTGTGTTAGCACCTAGGGTGACAAGTCCAACTGAATGCATGACCCCAAAGAGGTAGTCATATCGTTGAAATGGATGCAGACATATTTCCTGCGCCATTGATCAATTCCAGCTCTATGGATTGAGAAGATAAGCTGGTAAGATAGACTGCTCTCCCATCCATATGTAACGTTTTCTATTTATATTACATGTATGATTCCTTTGCCAGACAGATATAAATTCCTGTATTGACGAAGGTCATGTTTCTTCAAATAATATCACGCTGTTCAGATGCACATTCCTGTTGGCGTGATTCTATGCTAACATGTTCACATTGCATTGGTTGCTGATATATATCTCGAAGCGAGCGTTGGTGTGGCTGCGGACTTTTAGCCTGGAATCAAATGTTTGAAAGCCTTTTAAGTGCGTCGTCTGGGTAGCTCATCTATACTCAACATTTCTAAGATTAAAAATAAGTTAAAACAAATAAAAATAATAGTAAATAATAATGGAACAAACATAATTTTTTTTATATAATTATTTTTCAAGTTTGTGTGTCGTCACATATATATACGTGAATAAAATCTTTTTGTGTTATTAATACTGGTAGTGATTGCTTTTATTATTATTTATTAAAAGAAATATTTTTAATAAATATTTTAAACCTCTGCTACTTCATGAGTTAGTGACTTGGGCTGACGGTCATGAAAAATATCTATGTAGAATTTGGATCTTTAACAACGCGTATCTGCCTACTCTATAAATTTTCTAGGTTCAAATTTCCTAGTGGCGCCCTGTTCGGCAGATATGGTAAGACTGGATATTTCACTTCTTTACTGACTGTTATATAATAAATAAGCATATATCCAATTTGGTTCGGATATCTGAATTGTTCTTATTCAAACTGTGCCTATCTATGCTTTATAGAATTGTTCTTGCTCTACCTATTTTTTTTTTTAATCTAACCCCGCCCGGGACCCGACCCCACCCCCCTCCACCCAAACCCCTTCCTTTCGGGCGGCGGCGATACCTCTCCCCCAACACCAAAAAACTCTACCTATTTTTTATTTTCTTTTGACAAATAAGATTGCTAAATTTTAATAGACTCAGTTAAATAATTTTTAAGTTTATATAAACTTAAAACAGCAGTAATCAATTTCTGAAAAAAATTGAATTGAGAAATAAATTATTGGATGCTGACAATAGAAAAGTAGAAAAAGAAAGTAAAAAATAAAGATCTTAAAAATCAGAAAAATTTAAAGAAACAACCAACTTATTTCAGATAATGAAAGCAATATGAAATCTTTAAGTAGGATCTTTATTCGGATTCAGTACAAATATTCTATATAATCAGAGCTGATAGGTAATTCTAATAACCCCATCTGCCAAATATAAGCAATTGATGAAGTCACAGATGAATTATTGTCTACCTTAGTAGATGAAATTTATAATTCCATCATCAAAAAACACCCTTACATCATGAATTATCTTCCAATATATTTAAGCACATAAAAATTTTCTGTTGAAAATTCTATTAGTAAGTGAATATTATATTCGACTGGTATATAGCATATTTATAATTTTATTTTTTTAATCAACTGATAAATGATTTCACAAAAAAAAATCTTTAATAATTGCATAATGAGTAGTTGCTTTGCTAATAATAACAATCGAATGCTTATTTGCTCAGGAGGTATATGATGTCTGAGCATGAGAAAAAACATGTTGACCTTTATTCCAGGAATCTTTACTACTATGCATAATATTTACTATTTTATAAATTCTTTTAAAATGAAATCTCTTTCAAGCTGTCATGCAAATGAGAAAAAAAACAACTAATCAAAATTAATGTTTTTATGCATTTTATGTGGTCAGAAGACTAGTGAAATCATTCATTTTAATAAGGAATTGGACCAATGTTTACAATTTCTCTTTTCCTTCCTCTCTTTCTTTTATATCTTCTTAATTCCTTATTAATTTCAAAATTATTTTAAATAAGATATTTCAGTTTCATATTTCATTTAAATATATTTCAAATAAGATGTGGATATAAAATAAAATTATACATATATATTATAATGGTATATTTTGCACGTTTATAATAGACCAAAGATGGTTTTATGTATTTATATTAAATAGAAGATAGGTTTTAATCTGGATATCAACTATATATAATCATAGATATACACATATATGTAATGAGATCTTCAAGATGTGTAGATATAAACTTTGGTTGAAATATATAATAAGTTGAATGGTTAATAAATTTCAAATAAAATTTTTTAATTCAAATATATAATAATATTAACCAATGTGGAGATGATGATTTATAATTTAAAAGTACAAGTACTCCCAAAAGTATTTTATTTGTTTTTCAGTTTCAATAAAAAGAAACTCAAAGGCACCAAACCTCCTAGAAAGAAAGTTTACTTTTGGAAAAGTTGTTTTTTTTTAAAAAAAATCACCATCAATTATTACCTTCATCTCAGCATGTCTGCCAGAGGATTATATGATTTCTCAGGCTGTGGTTATTAACTAACATATGGGTGTAAAAAGCATATGTTTGGATTGAGTTACAAAAACAAACTAAAGCCATTAATATTTTTAAAAAATTAACAATTTATTAATGATGAATAAATAAAACTGTTGCTTCTATAATCACAACTACCAATGCATATGCAAAAATATAACTGTAACAAAAGATATTTTAAGTTTAAGCTATGGTTCAAGTCTAGGGTCTTATAATAAGATCTTACCATGTTACATAGTTGAAAATCACTAACCATAGTTTTACCATGTACCATTCTTTTAATATTTTACTGTTGTCTTCCTTAGTTTTTCTGATGATGATGATCTCCTTGAATACTGGTGGTGTTAGAGAGAGTAAATACAGCAACACTGATAACTTTAGATGAGATAAAATATATGTAGGTTTTTATACAGTACTATCCATTTTTTCCTTCTTGGCATTATAAAGATGTTGCACAAGCTGTTTTTCAAATGCTAATTTCTGAATCTGACTGCATTTGCCAGGCATTTTGATTGGTGTGGCCCTTGATTATTCAGCCACTCATAGTGGAAAGTTTTCTTCTAAATAAAATCATCATACTGATTGATAATAACTGGAATATTTAAAAATACTTTTACAAACAGTCAGCAAAATATGGCTATCCAAATCATGGTTGAAAACACTTTTCGCTAGCAGATGTTTCTTTCTTCGACATGGATCACAGAAATACGACTTCAAAAGTAGACTGTGCTGCATGCAAAGCAATATGGAATCAGACTGCTATACTTCTGGAGTTAGAATATGAATAATAAGTCTCTAATTTCTTGTTTCAGACTTATTTATACCAAGCATGTTTTTAAATAACATATAAGTCATCATCTACTATAACAACATTTTTAAAAAAAAACTTTTTACTCTCTTCAAAACATGTTGCAGATACAGTACATTATATTATATTTTTATGAATAAAAGAAGAAGAGAAAAAAATAGTTTGTCTCTTTCTCTATTTACATTTCTTTATATAGGAAGAAGACAAATTCACTGCCGATTTTTACATTTTTAATTATAACTTCTAAAATATTATTAATTCCAAATTTTAATTTTATATTTAGTTTTGCCATCCATTTTTATTATGAAATGGAGTTGTTTAAGTAAAACTTTTATTTGAAAGACAAGTTAAACAAAGTTCAAATTTAGATTTTTTTTAAACAAAAAAATAGCAATTCAAATTCTTTCACATATCAAAAGTATTTTTCCTTCTTCCTTTACAATGTAATTTATTGTTCTCTTACATATCATAAAGTAAATATTTAATAATATTAATAATATACATGAATTAATTTTTCTTTTAACCTTTAGGCAGTTTACACTTTTATTTCTTAAGTGAGATGCACATACAAGTTAAACTGGCAGTTTTGTATATTTATTAGTCAGTTCACATGAGTTTTATTAAACACATTTTTTTCTCTCTCTTTCTGCTACATTGTAGTATAATCAATCTGAGCCTCATTGGATTTGTTATTGCTATAATATATATTATTAAAATATTTAAAATCTCCATCTAAAGATATAAAGAATAACATGAAGTGATTTAAATATGTGAAATACGTATTAAAGGTAATAATTTACATACAGTGAGATTAATATTCTACATATATTGTATATTCTTATGCATGCAAGAATATGGATAATGTATAAATTAAATAATAATTTTAATATATAGACAAAATATATGGAATTTATTTTATTTTACATTCATTTTGATAGAATAATTGTAAATTAATTGTATTGAAATTTTGTAAATGATTCTAGTTCTTTTCTCAATAGTTTCCATCAGAAAATTATCTGAAATTATACAGTGTATATGACAATTTGCATATATATACATTATTGTTATCGCCATTAGCAAGTATGAATCTTTATATTTAAAAAATGGGGAGGGGGGCAAAGGAACGATATTGAATGCTTATAATAAACTGTAAATAGGAAGCAAAGACAAAATACCCCTCATAACAATGATCAAATCCTGCCACATAAGCATTAGGATTCTTTTGCCTTAGAAGATACCACTAAAAGAAATAAATTCCTAATCTTAATATTTTAAATTCCTCAATATTTCTATATTCAAGACATCAATTATTTCTCTCACATACTATGAACAAATATTTTATGGATAGTAAAATGGTCTTGCTAGGAGTCAATCACTTCTCACTTGTTGGATTTTCAATCTCCTCTTTATACTATTAGAATGATGGAATTGTCATAGGCATCTGCATTTACATTCAAAATAGACTTTGTGAGATAATGATTTAGATCATCTTATAATATGATCACAATAAATTTAAAAAATCAATTTAATCATTTGTGGTTCAAGAAATTAATGGCCAAATGCAATGAACATCTTTTTGTCAACATCACAATTCATAAGCATGAATACATTTTTTTACCTTTCTTCAGTGTACAAATTTTGTGTTCATGTTGAGATAAAGTAAATTTAAATACGCTAATATTCGTTTTTAAAGATATGCCAATGTATCTAAAGATTAGTTTTAGATGTTTCAGTGTGACTTCACGCATTAATATGAAATGAATCTTTTGACTTCTGAAACTTTTGGTATTGATGAATGATTCAAGGAAATAAAAATTGTAATTTGACAGGTTAGTAAGTAAAAGACAACTTAAATTGATGAAGAAGACTGCTAGCCAGTCAAAACTATCAAATTAAAGAATGCATTGCAAAAAAATGCATTATGGGAAATATATTTTTTATAAAGATTTTATAGAAACAATGCAATAAGAATAGAAGTTGTGGACATCTTGGAAGATAGCACTATTTTTTTTCCCAAGAAATAAAGACTACCAATGACATTTAAATCTTGACTATCAATCTTAAAGTTATCTACTGGCACTGTTATAATCTTTGAATTTAATATTTAAACAAAATATCATTCCATTTTTTATTTTCCTTAATAAATATCTTCAGATTTTTAGATAAAAATAAATATTATCAATTGATCAACTGTGGCACTTTCATTACATAGATTTCTTAGAACTACAAACATTATATTTAACATATATATAAGGAGTTATTTATTTATATAGCACTATGTTTTAATTTGTAATAGTCATTAGGAATCACTCCGCTACACATACACTGCAAACTAATAAACACATTTAAAGAATACTCTCATTTCCAAACACAAGATAAAATGTTTTGAAAAGATAGAATGAATCCACTCTACTTTTTTAATCTAAAGATATATGTATAGCAAATCTTAAGCATTTGGAAATGAGAGCATTAAGATATTAATTAATCACTTTTAGTTCCATTTCATATGTTATTGTTGCAGATGAAAATATAGTACTATATAAACAAATAACTCGTTACAGTATATATATATATGTTTACTATTATATCTAATACTGACATGCTGTAAATTATAAAAAATTTGCAGATGTCAATATATTAAAACATAGCAAATGGAATTAAAATTGATTAATTAATATCTTCACACTCTCATTTTCAAATGCTTAAGATCGGCCTATACATATACATTAAGGTTAAAAAGGTAGAGTGGATTTATTCTATTTTCAAAAGACTTTATCTTGTGTTTGGAAAGGAGAGTATTCCTTAAAAGTGTTTATTAGTTTACAGTGCAAGTGTAGTGAAGTGACACCTAATGATTGTTAAACGTTATATTTAAAAAAATCAAATTATTAATCACTTGAGAATTCATATGATATCTGAGCCAAATTAGCAGAATAGTGTCCTCGGACTCCACTTCTGTTTTAAACCTAAGAGGATGATACAAATACTGTAATTACATCAATGAAAAAATAGACTGATCAATATCATCTGGTATAAATCTTGAATTTATGGACTTGGATCTCAAAACAAATTCATAAATGATTGTTCATTTCTAGATAATTTGAATAATTACTGATTGGAAAAAGTTCCTACTAAACTTGATACTATACTCTTTTTTTAAAATTAACAAAATCTCTCAAACTTAAGCTACCCCTTTAAAAAATGTTTCTTAATCTTTTTGTACTAAGACTCAAATTAGGTCTATTATTTTTGTCCATTACTATAACAAGACAATCAATGTTCTGAGCACTTTAAATTAATAATGAGAGAAGACTGAAATGTCAAGATTTCCAACAAAAGAAAAAAAAAAACCACATCTACTTATGTGTTTGAATGAAACTACAACATTTCTCTTGAATCTGTGATTTCCATAAACCATACATGTTTATATGTGACTATCAAAAAGCATGTACATGATTTGCCATTATTCACATATTTTAGAAGTAGATGCATGAATGGGGGGAAACTACTGCTTAGTAAATGGATTTCTGCATTAGTTCTCAAATAAGTTGACTTTTTAACAAATTAAGTTCATATTAAATAAATAAAAATGAAATGTAATAACAATGGTCTTTCTTCCATCTGTTACTAAACAAATAAAGATATTATATTAGAAAAGAAATAAAATGTAGGGTACTTTTTGCATATTATATACAGAATTAAAATATCTTTACACAAAAAAAAAAATATTATAAAAGCTTTCTTCATCATTCATAATTCCTCTCTATATAAGAACTCATTTCATCTAGTTTCATTCAAAACTTCAACATAATTATACCTAATCTTCCAACTTTAATTAATTTTTTACTTTCCAATCATATCTCAAAAGTTTCAAATCTTTCCTCCTTTCTTTTTTAATTGTCCAATCTTATTTTTTTATAATGAATTCTTTGTGCTCAAATGCATTTTTTTTTACTAGTCCAAACATTCTAGGAATTTCCTGAATCCTACTTAGCATTTCCTTAAATTCACTTCTCCATATCTGCAAGTAATCTCATACAATCAACGAAATAGATGTAATCAACTTTTGTGGTGCTAATTTTATTCCATCATCACGAAGCAAGTCTATACTAATTTTAATATCAAGAAAATATAAGGCTTCTAAATACCATGAAAAAAAAAAAATCATTGATCATGAAAAATTAAGCCTTGTAGCAATTTGTGGTTTAACCAAAAAATAAGTATTATTTTTTCTTTTCTTGGTTATTATAGTAGAGTTTATGATTTTGGCGGAAACATTCTCTAATCATCTCATGAGTTAATAATAAATGAATAAAAAAATCCGGTGCTACTTGTAGTGATAATGAAGTGACTTACTATTATAAAATTTAACAATTACAACAGTTTAGTTTGCATAATGATAGGGTGGCAGACTGTAATAGAACTGCAGAGGTGTAAATCAATTCTCAGCAGAGTAAGATTTTTAAAAAAAATTTAGTGATCAATAAAATGGATGAAACCATATTGCCCAATCTATTACATGAGTGCATTGACTAATATCGTGATAGCTGAGCAATTAACTATACAATTAATAATAGAAATAGCTTTCAGACAACAACTTGCTTCATCGATAGCAAAAATTATTATATAATTTTTTTTTTCTATGGTATGTCAAATAAATAAATCTGCTTCCACTGACTATTCAAAAAGCACGGCAAACCCATGTTTATTTTTTTTTTCTCCATGATACTCTCACATGTCTTCAATTGGCTAGGAACATATTTCAAAAGGAAATACAATTATGATATAATTTATAACTAATACCACGCGGATATATTTGTAATTGACAGATTGGTTTGTATAATCATTGCAAAATTCACCTCTAGTATATTATTATTGTTTGTGGAGTCAGAATGAGTGTACACATTTAGCGAATGACTGCAATTGATAAAAGAATGATTTTGTGTAATATATATATATTTGGAATGTGTGAACGTGTGTTTTATAAAAAATAAACAAAAAGCAAAAAAGGTACAGTTTTTAACTATTAATTTCAAATTTCATGCACAAATAAACTGGAGAATAATTTTCTTTCTTGATTTTGAGCATCTGCAGCTATTTTAAGATATAACTGCTTTAACCAATAATTCATTAGGCAGTTTTAAAAACTAACAAGGAGAATAATACCTAGTAATCAACATCCGAATCTTCATATACAGCTATTACTAACAGTTCAAAACCCGCGTTCATAAAATTAGATAAAACAGCTTTAGAAACCACTGAATCATTTGTAACACAAATGCTTTCTGATTTCTAGCTAGCTCTCTCTGGCTCTGTCAGAGATTAGCGAGAGTCAAGATTTGAAAAATATATATTTCTATTTACTCACGCAAAATGATCAAAGAAAGAGTAAAGATAGCAAGGTAGTGGTGTTGTTTAAAGATTAAATATTTATCTCAATTTTTTTTTTTTTAAACTTACAATAAGTATTTGCAAATAAACAAAAAATATTAGTTTTTAAAACATATGTTGGGGAGGGGGGGTTAAAAATGATTATTACAATCAAATAATAGTAAATAGTAATTATCATCATTGTTTTTTTTTTTATTAAATAAGCATTAATACATAAATATAGTTGCAGAAAGGAATCTGCTATTAAATGAAAGGAAACCCTTTGGAGTCTTAAAAGAACCAAGCATGGTAAAATTCCAATTTCTGCTTATATGCTCTTGCTGTTGCAGTTTCTATTACTATGTCATTATTCATATGACAAAGATGATGGCAGTTTTCCAACACATAGTAGTCATCGTAATAAATTTAAGAGCTTTTTACCTCTGAGTTTAAGACTTAAAAAAAAAAAAAGCATATCTGGTCTTTTTTCTCAATTGCCTGATAGCTCAGAACAGAAACTGCAGTTATGTTTTCTTAAAGTCAGAATTGTTGTGTTTATGAATGATCTTATTTTAGAGATTTACAATCATAATAGACAAAATTAAATTATGGTGCTTATTTCCAGAAAATTATCAGCCAAGGCACCAGCTGATGATTGAAGGCAAGTGTGCTAAGAATCTTGTAACTGCCGACTGTGGCCATCACTCTAGGTTTTTTTTAGTTACGTACAATTGTAAGAATATTGTATGAATTGGAAACAATCATGTAATATAAAATGAAGCATTTTTAAACTTTGTAAACTTAGAAGATGAAAAGATGATTAATTTTTAAAATAGACATGGATTTTATTACAAAGAAAGCAGAAGTGAAGTAGATTCATTACAAAAAAATTTGAAATAATATTATAGGAATTGATGATATATTAATCAACGAGGCAAGATTAGTTATTCAAATTAATGGAAGATACCAAATGCAGATAATTAAGATTTATATCCCCAACAAGTTTTCATAATTATGAAAAAGTAAAGGAATTTTATACAATGTACAAATTGCTCTTGATAACATCAAACATTTTAAAATTGTCATGAACGATTTTAATGCTAGAATTGGAAAATGATTAAAAGATGGAATATTGTTGGTAAATTTGTTAAGGTGAAAATAAAAATTGTATATCACCCTTTCTTAAGAGAAAAAAGCTGAATGGAAATGAATATGAAATTATCCAAATGAGAGTACAGCAGGATTAAATTGTATTTTGGTTTTAAAAAAAATATGTATTTCAAGCTTCAATTTCTAGGAAGTAAGTTATATGTTAATATTTAAATTAGAAATTTCTGTTTTCAAATATTAACAAAGTTTGAAGACAGATCCAATTTAATTGAGATCAATAGGGTAATTGATATTCCATTAAGAATTGCAACAAAAATAGCTGATAAAAGAAATGGAGTGATTAGTCAGTAAATTTTCAACAGAGTCAAAACAATGAGTAAAATAAGAAGGAATATGAAAATGTTTAAAAATGATTCATTAAGAAATGAATATCTGGAGTTCTATAATGTGATATGAAGTGATAGAAGAAAATATAACTGAAAATGGGTTTTAAAAAAAAAAGTTATAAAAGAGAACAAAGAAATGTTTATTTTATAGTATGCATGACATGAGGAAGAAAAACAATACCTTAGGGAAATGATGAGGCAACTATTGCAGATTCAGAATATTCAACAATAAATGAGAGAAGATACTAAAATATGGAGAAGATATATTAAAAGTGATGGAGACTCACTTCAGAAATATCGCCAAGAAACAATAGAAGATATGAAAACAGGGAAATGAGGATAAAGTTAAAGATAATAAAAATGATACAGACTCCATTGAATAATAGAATAATTGATGATGAAAACAAAGAGAAGAAATAGAACTATTACTAAAAAGAAGGATGACAATGTAATGTGTGGAAGAGTACTCTAAAAAATTATATAGTACTAAAGTAAAAGAAAACAAAATAACCCTCCAATGACTATGACTTCAGAATAGCTAAGTACTTTAAATGAAGAGATGAGGTATGCAATTAAATCTATGAAGAAGGGAAAACTTTGATAAATGGTGGAATTATTATAGATATAAGAAGTAATAGATAAAAAATGTTCACAAAATTCAATACACTAAATATCTAAATGATAAAGATATACCAGATGATTGAAAGGATGCAGTAGTAATTTAATATTTAAAAAACATGATAAAGAAAATATTAGAAATTGTAGGTCTAAAGCAGAGGTCGCCAAAGTGGTCTATATAGACCCCCAGGGGTCTAATTTAACAAAAGTAGGGGTCGATCTGAGCCAGGGGGTCGATTGGGGGTCGAAGGAAAAACAATTCTTAATATGCAAATCACACATATTTTTCATAAAACAATTGTTACACAATGTAAAATTACTTTAATAAATGTTTAAAATCATAAAATAAATGTACAAACACAATACCTAATAGATAGTTTTATTTTAATTAACCTAAAATTACTTTTTGGGGGTCGACGGAGATTTCGAAAAATTATATAGGGGTCTACGATCAAAAAAGTTTGGCGATCCCTGGTCTAAAGTCATCTAGATTTTGCAGATGATGTAGTTGTTTTGCGAATAATGTTTCAGAGCTTCAGGAAATGTTGTAAGCGTTAAGAGATAAAAGTAAAAAACATAGGACTAAAGATAAATGTTAAAAAGACTTAAGCAATGTTCAATGGATTTTCTCAGAAGACAATAAATATTGATAATCATGAATTAAAAAAAGTTAATATCAAATACCTTGGTCAGACTATTAATACAGATGGAAACATGATGAATTAAATTAATCATAGAACTAAACTTGATTTGAGTGCTTTTGAAAAGTAAATATTAAAAGAAAATATGCCTGCATGCTTGAAAAAAAAAAAAAGGTTTTTAATAGATTTGTTTTACCAGTTCTTATGGATGTGAGAATTTGACACTTAACAGGAGAGCAATATAGAGACTTCAAACTATTCAAAAAAGTATGGAGAGATATATGCTAGGAGTAACACAAAGATATCAAAAATAAAATACACAAGTGAGTGAACATTCAGTTATCACTGAGATCACTGAAAGAATTAAAAGATTGAAATGGGGCTGGTTTGGACATGTTACTACAAGAGATGATAGTAGATGGACAGTTGAGGTCTTAAACTCGATCCGAGGAGATTGTAAAAGATCTATAAAAAAATTATGTGCAAGATGAATATATGAAATAAGAAAGTGTGTCAGTAAAACAGTGAGAAAAGAGACTGTGAATAAGAAAAATTCGGATTAAAATTGAGATCTTTATCCTGCAGTAAATCATTAATAATTGAAAGTGATAATAATAACCATATATATATATATGTGTGTGTATGTGTGTGTGTATGCAAGCTCCTAATGGTGTTAGTAATTATTGCATTGGTGTATCCAAATAAAAGATGAGTATTTGTTAAATGAATTTAGAATTTTTCCACCAAGTGTATAGTAATATCTAATATAGATGCTATTAAAACCTTATTAAAATGAATAGTAGCTATTTCATTGCTGTTAATGCAGATTTTAAATGTAAGTTAATGAAATCAAATATAATAGTGAAAATAATGTCATACACTTATAAGCTATGTTTATATTTATATATTGGACTATTTCCACCATCTAATATAAGCATTGAATGTCTTCAGAAAAATTTAACTTTATTCAAATATTCCAAATACATTACTAATAGCACATAGGTTAGTATATTCACAAATCTTCAAGAAAACACCTATAAGCTATGGTTTTATGCGATTCTGAACATTACCAATTAAAGGCATGCTAATCACAGACTATAGCATTTGGTTGACTTTTAAAAGCAATAATAAAAAAAGTCAATTTCATCGCTGAAAACTGATAAGATTTATTTTCAGATTTCATTTGATTCTGCTAAATGAACAATTCAACAAAAATGATAATTATTCAAAATGTTAAGATAATTAAATCTAGCTGCATCATAGTTAAAACTTTCAAATTTTTTATCTAGTCCAGATTCAAGCCCTGGGGAAATGCCGCAAAAGAAATAGTTACAAATATATGTTTCCAAAAAATAATAGTAGTAATAACTGAAAATATTCATAAACAAATTCATACTTGTGGGCAAACGAACATGCAAGTGTGTAAATATAAAACTACACCTTTTAATTTGTAAATAATCTCTGTAAATGAATTCAAATTACCGTACCATAACAGAAAAAAAAACTGTGGAAATTATTTTTCTTCTGCATCAGTCGTTATAATCTGTTGAGAATTTAGCAGATTTTAAAAGATTTTTTTTTAATGGTATGTTTTAATAGATTTCAAAATAAAGTAGCTTTTTAAAATGACATGTCTGCCTTTCATAATTTCTTTTCATACAAAAAAAAATTAAATTTCAGTTGTCAAATAACTATTCTGTGTCTACAAAACTGGAAGTAATCACAGACAGAATATATTTCCATAAAAATTACAAACATATCAGCATCGATATAAACAGTATCTCGTAATGAGTAAAGTCATTGCATCAGTAGACTTTACAATGCTTTTTTTTTATTGAATTTTCAGTATATATACTATAATAGTAAATATCTAGGTATATTAGCTTAACTGAAATTGAGCTGAGTTCGACATATGCTAGAAGAAATATTAATAGATGGACATTTGAAATTTTAAATTGAATCCCAAAAAATTATAATAAAAAACCTAGAAGAAGATCACATGTGAGAGATTAAACACCAAAATTTGCTGGAATAATGTGGAAAGGAGAGGCTGGGGATCAGAAAAACTGGATTAAACTTAGAGATTATCCTGCAATGAATCAATAATGGTTGAAGATGATAATGACTTAGCTTATATGCGGGTAAACCAATTTGTTATAATATATGAGACTATATATGCTTTGAAAAAAATATCTTTTCCGGCTGAAAATTATGTAACACATCAAACATTTGTCATCTAGATAGATGCTCATGGTCAAAATAGTGAGTATCAAAATTATTATTATTCCCTATGAACACAAGCTTCATTATATTTTAAATGAAAATCATTGACCAATGATATTGGGAAAGTCAAAATATCACCAATACACATATAAATGTTCTATATCTTTCTCAGAATTCCAGCTCAGCTGAATATATTACAACATACAGAAATACAAATAGGCATTGAATTAATAAATGCAAAGCCTATTTGGTTTTTGAAAATTGTAATATTCGTTTATATAATAATAGTTATTTAATATGCATACGAATAAATAATTATTCAAATTATTAAATAATAAGGGCAGCACTCCGCTCCGCTGCCCTTATAGTATCAATATGAAAAGTCACATTAAAACGTATATAAGAATGAAATTACTATCTTGACCACAACTTAACCAAAAGATATAATCCATGACAAAAATTAATTTCATACTTTATTTGTTTGCTATTGCAACATAAATCAATTAATTATTTTTTCATACATTCAAAAAATAATCACTTCCTGTGAAAATTATGATTAAGTTATTAAATGAATAATACCCTTTTTAATTTAAGCATATAAATTCATAAAATAAATATAAAGATGATTTGGCATTAAATTCACATTTAAAATTTGAGATTAAATAAAAAGAATAACAAATGGGCATTAATTGGTTTAAATTCACTTGTCTAATCATAATTATTATTCTTTTGATATTAAATTTAATATTTATTAGACAGAATAAACTAGTTCTACAGCATAATTGTGTCATATTTATAAAGGTCTTACTCATGCAAAAATCCTTTTTATGTTTTGATTGTCAGTAATGTCTGTAATATTTTATTCATACAGTTAAGTTTGTAGCTTCAACAAAATAGCTGTCAAAATAGATTGTGAAGATATGAAGAGTTAAATGCATGTTTGGCAAGAACATGTATGAAAGACAAGATGGCAATATTTCAGGCAAGATTGTGCAGCAGCTGACCTAGTTAGCAGTTCTTTAGTCAAGCATCTGCAATTTATGGCTAGGCTGAATTTTGCATGGTTTTACATCATGCCTCTATCGCTGAACATGATTATATTCTCTGAATGATAAATATATATTAAAAAACTATGTTCCTTTTACATCCTGCTTAATTGCAGTATTTTTAAATGTTTTTATTTAACATATTTTGTTTATTTATCTGTCTTAGTAATCTTGTAACTTAATTTCACTGACTTCCCAATTTTTATCTAGTTAAAACTTTGCGTACATATATATATATTCCCAATGGCAATGCATTACTTTAGAGTTAAATAAAGTCCGACTTCAAATCCCCTATATCTACAATTAGGCCCCAGGTATAAGTGTGTCTGGTATTTCAAATCTTATTTTAGAGTTAGCAAACAATTTTAAACAAAAAATAGTGAAAAATTTTAATTATATGTAGAGTTCAGTACTCTTTACAGTACTGTCATTTAGAGGTATTACAATTGTATCCTTATAAAACTAAAAAGTAGAAAATTTAAAAAAAAAAATTACAATAAATACTTTTATTCCCATAAGCATACATGTACACACCCAAAACACTTATTTTGATCGTATAATATCCAAAATATTGTAAAAACTGTAAAATATGAAAAAATTCATATACAGTATTAAAATATATTAGTTTATCTTTTTATTTTTTAGGGCATTTATATGAATAAAGCATTTCTTTTTTCAAAAAAAATTATTTAAATAATGTTTTTGTCTTTTTTTTTTTTTTTTTTTGCTGAATTATCGTATTTAATCTTCTTTTTTTTTAATAAACATTTTTATCACATCAATTTTATTTAGAGATAACATTTTTTATGGGTTTAATTTTGATTAAGATGAATTATCTTGTTTAAGCCAAAAAAAAAAAAAACAACATATTTACAATTGCTTGATATCATCAAATAAATTTGCTAGCTTTTTTCTTTTAAGCTATTTTAATATATAGTTTAAAAAATAAATACACATGAATTATCTTAAATATGCAATTACATCTTTATATATATACAACTTTTTAAGACAACTTTTAATATTACTTTATTATCATTTACATTTTTCTTGATAAAAAGATAAACTAAAATTACTATCATCATTATATAAAGCTAAATGCCATAAAATATACACACATAAAGCAATATGTAACAAACTTAAAAAACCTTAATGGAAGACAAAAACGTGTCCCTTTCCTTTTCATAAATACTAATGAGATGAATACATGCTGGGCTAAACCACAGATAGTGGATTATTAATTTTGATGATGCTTGCTCTTTCTTTCATCTTCTAGTTATAAACAGACAAGGTACCCATTTGCTGAATGAATGCACATCTCTAACTAACAAAGCTCATAATTTAAATATAATTTGTATATCTTTATTTCAAACACTTTATAGCAATATATGTATATATTCACATATAAGCTGTCTTTTGACTGAACTGCTAAAAAGGTTTGAAGTAAGGTATACAAATTGTATTTATATAAAATATTACAGCAAAATAAAAGAAGCAATAGATAGATGTAATGACATTCATTATAGTCTTAATTTACCCCCAGAAAGCGACCACGTGAGATGAATGGATGAAATAGGAAAGTGTGCAGGGGTCATGTGGAGAAGAGAAGCTAAAGATCGGAAAGACTTGGAGAGACCTTCATCCTGCAGTGGATTGATAATGGTTGATGATGATGATGATGATGATGATGAATATATATATATTAATCACTTGCAAAGAGAATAAACATGCAACTTTTATAATCAAAAAAATATTATAATTTAATAGAAATTTATTCTATAAAACTTTATCATCCAGAATCTATTGAAAAGACATTGACCCAATCATTGGGAACAAATTAAAAAAAACTAGCACTCAGTTCAATCAGCAGTTAAACTTCACCTTTGAAAAGAAGTTTGCATTTTCATTCTCTTAGTGAAATGATTATTGAAAATGGAGGCTAAGTATACTGTATGCAGATCAATTAATGCAATTTTTTCTTCATAAAATTTCAAATGAAAATATGTTTCATTTTTACAGTATCTATGAATGTGCTATCTTATAAGCCAAAAAAAAAAAAGTGCAAAATATAGTAAAATAAATTATTGCAGTGATAAACATACACTTGTCAAGCGTTGGTGGCCGAGTGGTCAGCACAGCTGCCTTACAAGCAGTTGTCCCAGGTTGGCGGGTTCGCTTCCTGGCCGATGCTTTGACACATGAAAAAAAAAACATACACTTATCAGCCTATCATCTATCAAAATCATCTTTCTTTCTTTTTTAAAATATGTTACTGTTGGCCATCCTTGAGAGATTCTTGAATAAGTGAGTGATATTTTCCGATTACATTCCTGTGGTCACTAATAAAATAATTGCCTCATGTTTTTTTTTAATATACTATTGTACTATTGACTATCCATGAGAGATTCTTGAACAAGTAAGAGATAGACATTCTCCAATTATAAGTTTCAAAGCCTTTAATGTTCCTTTAGTCACTAATAAAATAATCAAATGGTTCTACTGTTTGACAGTTTATAAGAAGTTTGAGCCCTGGAAATACCAATACAAAAATCAATTCAAGGACATTACCCTCAAGAGTTTGACATTCTGTGGCTGCACTAAACTACGCAAAAACTACACAGAGTCCTCTTATAAGTGTTCAAATGTTATATAACTCCACTTATACAAACAATTTTTGCTCCTACACTATATTAATAAAAATAACTCTCTGTATAATTTTGAATAATTCTTATAAATATATGTAGCCATTAAACATCACATGATTACCATTCTTTATGCTTACACAAGCTGTTTACACAAAGGCTAAACTCTCCGTACTGTAGCGCCACTCAGTGCAAGCCAGAGTAATCAATGGATGCAAGAAGGTTTGTACATATCCATACTTTTTGGTGTCTTTGGTGTTTTAATAACCACAGTCACTATTAAACCATAGAACATCACATGATCACCATTCTTTATAGTTAGCTAATAAGTAAAAAATGGCTGCTGGAATGTTGCATTAGATCCTAAGATCTAGGTGCAGTGCTCTCAGATCCAAGGTTTCTCACTGATGAAAATCACAAGCTAGAAACTAGTCTGGGATATTGGATCAGTAGGCACTAGATAGGGATTTTATGCACAAACCTTCTTGCATTCATTGATTACTCTGGCTCACACTGAGGAGTGCTACTGTATGGAGAGTTTAGTGTTTGTATAAATATATTTACCTATTAAATTTTCAACTCAAGACAGAATAAATAACTAGACTAAGATATAATTAACTCTTAATCATCTGAACAGCTACATCACAAACTTTTGATATATATATATGATGCATATGTATTATAAACATTATCTTGTCAAAGTGTTAACAAGTTAAAAATATTAAAAATTCGAATACTAAATATTTTATATAATTAATGGATATTTTTTCTTTTCCCCTTCATTAAATGGATTTGCTTAAGAATTTGTAATCTCATTATTACAGAGATCTAAAAGATAAGAATTATCAGTCAGAAATAAAGCTAACACAACGCATTTTTGGCTTCCAATTTCTTAAATCATGTGATCAATCCCGTCTTTGACTAATCTAAAAAATTTGCAAGTAGTGTTACAATATTAACTTTCAGTGGGGGGTCTAAGAAAAAAGTGATTGAAATAATAATTTAATAATCTCGCAGTAATTTAAATAAACAAGTACTTCAATAGTAATTTATTCTATGCTAGAAAGATTAAATGCAATTAACAGTTGTAATTAATGAAATAATTAAATTTTGTACCCATTATAATAATTGTCTTGAAAGCTGAAATATACAATAAAAGTAATGAATATTTTTATTTATGTAATGCGTCCACCATTTATATAATATATATTTTTGTCATATAAAACTTGATGGCATTATATTTCAAAAGTTTCTGGATAATGGATTGGCTCCCAAGTGACTACAAATATGGTGATCACTTTTCTTTTGAATTAAGAACAAAATTTTAACATGAAATTGAAGAGTGAAATATATTTTCATATTATCATTATCATCATTAATATTGGCAGCCACTCAAAAACAAGTAAGTTACTCTAACTCTAGTGTTAAAAACAAATATAGAAAGACCATAAAAAAAACTTTTTCAACTCCAAACTTAATCCAACTTTAATATTTCTTCCCTGTCATTTCAAAACTTATTGGCCATATAAAAGGATTAGGAACAGTCATGAAACAATCAGCCATATTAAATTTAAACAAAGCAAAACTCTCCATACGGTAGTGCCACCTGTGCCAGTATAAGAGATGGTGACCATGTTATATTAAATTTATTAGTGTGACTTTTGAACTGCAATTTATTCAGTTTTTTTTTCTCTCATGTGTAATAGCATCAGCCGGGAAGCGAACCCGCTAACCCAGGACAACTGCTTGCTGTCGCTGACCTCTCAACCGCCAATGCTTGCATTTTAACAATTCAATTACCAAACTTGCATCAGACAGTGCACTCTATGATTACCTAGTGTAATTCATTGAAAAAAAAAATTGTCACAACTATATGTAGGACTAAAAAAGAGTTAAAATTCCAAACCTGGCATTTGAATAACTAGTTGGAAAGAAGTTCCAGCATTTTAATATAATGTTCTGAGTTGTTTTTCCATAGTTATCTGATTTCCTTCAACCAGTGCTACCATTTCCTGAAGATTTTATATCCAAATACTTTTATTTGAATTTCCAGAAGTCCCATTTATAATTTGGCAATAAATATCCTAGGAATAGTTTTCATGTATGATAATTTCAAATTACATTTTAATGTAAATAATATAAATTTCATCAACATTACATTTTCTAAAATCCTAAAATTTACTTATAAATGTGACTAAAATGAAGATAATCATTTCAATAAACATTTTACAATTATTTTTTTATTATTATTTATTTAAACACTAGCCATAATTTCTTAGTTTTCCAAAAATACAAATTCATCTTTGATAATAAACTCTTAATCTCTGCTCAAATAGAATGATTTTTTTTCAATAATCATAAAGCTGTATTTTTCCCCTTGCAATCATGTCAAGCAAAAACAAAAAGGTTTTAATCGATTTGGAATTAATGAAAAACTATTATTATAGGTTAAGAAAATTATCATTTCTTTCAATCACTTGAAGAACATTTTAATATTTATTCTCTCAATATACATCCTATTGATGTAAATATAATAAAATCTTTATATTGAACATTTAAGTCTTCTTATAATGTATCAAAAAGTCTGTGATTCAATGTTTTAGATTGGATGAAATTGATTACTGGTACAATAATGTTCATTGCTCTTATCAGCTATGGTAATAATTTCAAAAGATTTTGCATAATTAAAGCTTCGTGATTCAAAATACAATGAAATGAAATAATTTCATGAAAAAAATGGTTGAAGACTGATTTAACAAATTCTTGAGTTTTTATAATCATAGTAGGCATGCCATCAGTCGCAATGCATACTATATTATCAATATTTATATTTTAATTCTACAAACATATTAGGTTTCTGAAATCTCTTTATTTATATGTTTTAGTGATAACACATCAGTAAGTTCCTATTGGATAACAGAAAATGTGATATATTTAACTATAACCCAGTATTGTACTATTATCATAAATATCAATTGATTCTTCAACAGCAAAATTAAAATTCATAATTTGTATATTTGATGCTTTTTCAGCAATAATTGTGATTCATTCCTTTACAGTTCTGAGAGTGGTAAATCTTTGATTTTCTTACATATATCATCCTTACTTTTCATCTCTTTAAAAGAGAATTTTAAAGACATTACACATAAACGAAACTTTTTAAAAATCACCATTAGTGAAAGGTTTTCCCACTTTTTTTTATTTCCAGGAATAACTAAAACTTGTTTCAGTAATATCTGACAAAAGATTTTGTCCAAGTTAACAAACTTAATTGCTAAAGTAATGTTTTCTTTTGTAATTTTTCAACAGTTTTCTATTATCATCATCACAATACTCTTTACTATAATCTATATGTTTTCCTCAAAAACAATGTTCAATATTACTTGATTTATTATTTTGAAGCTGCAAATGGCAAATTAAACATTTATCAGTCCTCATTTTACAGAAGCTCCTGGAAGATTTTCTTTTAGCTATTTTTCTTGCGCTCACTACTTTTAAGGATTACTATAATGAATTTCAAGTATTCTAATATTACTATAAATATAAAACACTCAAACTAAACTATTCTATCACTATAAGAAAAATTAACTTGTGTGTAAAATAACTTGACATTATAGAAACACTCATCCAAATTCAGCACAATAAGTGGCAAATTTTATTGTTCAGCCTATATTATGAGACAATATACATTAATTGTGGTGGAACTCATTGTTGTAACAATAATTTAAGGCAAAGTGTTTTAAATTTAAATCACTCGTATGCCACACTCGCTTCATGGCTTCTTTAATATACTATGTGAAATGTCAATAAATATTTATATCAAACCAGCCATAAGCCATAAATAAATAAATATATATATATAAAGCACAACTACTAATGCTTAACACTCTTGGGAAATCATGTGGTGCCCATATCAGATTATTTTATCCCTTGTGATATTTATTTTGACATTTACATATAAGAAAGTAGGACTAAAGATAAATGTTAAAAAGACTAAAGTAATGTTTAATCGATTTGCTCAAAATATGAAAATAAAGATTGATTATGATGAATTAGAAGAAGTTAACAGTTGCAAATACCTTGGTCAGATTATTAATACATATGGAAACATAATGGAAGAAATTAATCATAGAATTAAACTTGTTTGGAGTGCTTTTGGTAGAAATAACTTGATACTAAAAGGAAATATGCCTATGTGTTTGAAAAGGAAGGTTTTTAACAAATGTGTTTTACCAGTTCTTACTTATGGATCTGAGACTTGGACACTTAATAGAAGAGCAATACAGAGACTTCAGACCACTTAAAGAAGTATGGAGAGATGCATGTTAGGAGTAACAAGAAGAGATCAAAAACGCAATGTATGGGTAAGAGAACAAACAGGTGTTACTGACCTCATTGAAAAAATTAAAAGATTGAAGTGGAGTTGGGCTGGACATATTGCTAGAAGAGATGATAATAGATGGACAATTGAAATTTTAAACTGGATTCCATGAGATTGTAAAAGACCCAGAAAGAGACCACATGTGAGATGGATGGATGAAATAAGAAAGTGTGTAGGAGTGATGTGGAGAAGAGAAGCTAAAGATCGGAAAAGATGGATTAAACTTGGAGAGACCTTCATCCTGCAGTGGATTGATAATGGTTGATGATGATGATGATGATGTTTCCATGATAATGATAAATTATAAATACGTGTATTATGAAATTGTCAACATAATATATAATACAATACATTACATTTTTTTTCAATAATAATTTCACTGTTAGAAAATATTTTATTGAAATACTTTGTGATAATGATTTTTTTCTGTAATGACAACAGCAAATTTTTATTCAAAATAAGAGAGGCACGCTTTTTTTCACCAAAAATCCATATGCAGAGCTGGCTGGAGCTGCTGGTTTCCGACCTCTATATCACATGCACATTCTGATGTCTAGTATCTTTTAATTTTTTGTACAGTACACATTACTTTTTGAAAAATCTTAATGTCTTTGTCTAATTGTAGTTCTCCATTGTATTTTATCTTGTCACATTCTCTTAATGAAATCAATCAACATTGCATCAATAATTTTAATTTTTTATGTAACATTCCTTTCTTAATTTGTTAATTGCGTTCATTTTCAATTTTATTTATTTTTTAAATAATTTTATGAATGCGTGTTAATGAATTGATGAGAATGGGTCTGTCTCTTCTATAAAAATTACACTCAAATTTATTGTAATTTTTTTTTAAGCCCCATGATTTTAATTAAAAAATAAAATTACACCTTTACCCTGCTTAGCGAGGTCAAATGGTCCCCAAAACTCATTATTTATAATGGTTTCCTATGGGGAAAAAAATTTGGCTGGTTACTCTTCCTAAAAATTACATTAGAGGCTGTGAACAAAAAACTTAACCTAATATATATAATAATTTAAAGAATTCCTATATGTTTGTATAAACTGTGCTATGTGTATTATACAAGTATGCACTTAAAATATTATATATGTATGATAATGCAACTATAATTTAAATCTATGTAAAAAAAAAAAACCTAACTTATAAAGTTGTTCTTTTCTATAATCCATTCATCATTCATAATTATCTAGTTTTCTCAGTCATCTATTGCTTATTCTAATATCTATCATTGTCTTCAAAATCCTTTGATGATCTTGATTTTTTGGAAGAATGCTCCACATGTTGATTGCTGAGGATCCCTGGAGAAAAAGTTTAAAATAAATGTTTGTCATGCTTCTTGGAATTTTTTTTCATATGGGATGCCGTAATTTCATGATTTTGGAAAATTTGGATATACCTATGATGGTTTGAGATCTTGGTTCTAATTTGCCTTTGTTTTTAAAAATAGTGGTGACAGCAAATGTGGGTAAACGCATAGAAGAGCAAATGTCATGATTTTCTTCTTTTTGCGGCTGTCTAAAACATCCATTTCAGTTTCCAAGCTCAGAGATTTTCTTGGATTTTTTTTGTGGTCATATTAGTTGCTACCATAATTTTAATTGCAAATGTGTGTAGTTATAAACTGTTAAGCAGAATCTCTACAAAAAATATTTTGACTTCATAATCAAAATGAATCTAGTTGCCATGCCGACAACACATTTTCTATATCATTAGAGACTATATCTATCCATTGATCCCTTCTGTGTGCTATGTCACTGATCAGAGGAGACACTACACCACCTCATATACCAGTGTGTGGCTCTAACCCAAAGTCGACAGATGATGTGTAATGCCTACAGAAAGCCTGGTACCACAATCAATCAAATACTTGTTGCTTTCCAGAAAAGATCAATATCCAACATTAGAGCGGCCACGTTCATTTTATACGTACTGGTGCACCAGATACACTTTCTTCATTGGCAAAAACACTAGACGCCACCCATCGACATTTAAAAACAAATTAGCACACATTTTAAATAGAGACAGACTAATAACCAGTCCGCATTTATATGTGGCAACTTGGTCTCTATTAAAACAGCCATCAGTAATTAATGAATGAACTAATAAATAATGGACAATGCTTTTTCAATTGAAACATACATTTCTGGAACACCCATTAAATAGCCCCCCAATAACATATGTAATCCCATAAATTAATACATATATAATAATACCAAATAATTCAATTCAGACCTATGTAAGAACAAGTGCAAACAATGTAAAATTTCTTTGAATTAATAAAGTGCCTTTTGAAACATAAAAAGTATAATTTATAACTATAAGCATATAATAATATATTATCAAGTCTCCTAGATGAGCATAAACATATCAATGATCTATAAATTAAAATTTGGAATTTATTATTATTACCAATAAAAATAATAATAAACTACAAGATTTTACAATATGTTTTGACTATGTTAGTATAATTTTTTTTAATTTTTACAGTCAATCATAAACTGAGCAAGTCGGTATGCTAAATAAAAGAGATTATAACTTAGCGGTAATATTTTATCATCACTAGCGGTAATGTACTATCGATTGGGCTAAGAGTTTGCACGGAATCTATCCAGATTAAAAATGCAAGGCAGAGATAACTCTAAATCACAGTGAAAATATTTCCAATGTGCAAATGATGAAGTGTTTATTACATTGGATGTGGTGCAAAGTACAGTTTTTATGCAAAAAAGTTTATTCAATTAGTTTTGGAAAAAAATATTTTTTTAAAAATTCAAATTTTACCAAAATTGACAATAATCCTGCCAAAAAAAATATTACAAGTAATTTAGTAAATTTTATACACTGAAAATGCAAATTTTTTTTATATACTAAACCGTATAAAACCTCAGCTGCAATGTAACAGGTCTCTACCAAATAAAAGTCAGTACAAACTGAAACTACATCATCTGGCAATAGTAATAATATTTCTATGATTTATGTTACATTAAGACAGAAAATCTGGTATTCATTGCACAGATATTCTATATAATAGACTTGATTGTTTTATATTAGATAAAGCTATCACAACCATAATGAGGATGGTAATTGATAAAATTAACATTGTCAAAGCAAATAAAATACTCAAAACAAAGAAACTACTGAATAAATTTTATACAAATTAATATGAACATGTAATGCATAATTTTTTTAAAAAATAAAAACAGCACAAACTAATGTCAATGTAATTATAAAATTTAACATGTAGATTTATAATAATATAATACAAACTATAAAAACATATAATTTATTAAAAAATAATACACTGCTGAATTTGCTTAATTTAGTAAAAAAAAATAATAATAATACAAAATAATGGTGCTACAATTTAATAATAATTTCCTATTGAACAATTTGCATAATTTGCTATGAAATAACACAAACTGTCAAAAATATTTTTTTAAAAAAACCTTCGAATGTTATTACTGAATTATTAAGGAATTGTTAATAAATTACACAGTTTTATTACTTTAAGCCAATAAACATCACATGACCACCACCTCTTATGCTTGTGTATAACTGTTGTTAAAACAGGCAAAACTCACTATATGTATTGCCACACACAGCAAGCTAGAGTAATCAATGGATGCCAGAAGGCTTGTGCATAAAATCCCCATCTAGTGCCTATTCATCCAATATCCCCAGACTAGTTTCTGGCTTGTGGCCTTCATCAGTAAATTATGCAAGTTTTTCTAATTTATACTATAATATTGTAAATTATAAAACTATGCATTAAATTTTACAATTAAATTTGAAGTCGTAAGGTTTTTTTCCTGAAGAGCAGCACATTATTGTCCAGTTATGAAATTTTGTGAAAATGCAATGTCTGCTAGTTGTAAGTATTCATTTTGAACAGAAATTATCAACTTTAATTCATACTGAAATTTGTTTATTTTGAAAACAAATTATTTGCCTCAAAAATTATAATAAATGGTGAAAATATATATATATTTTTAAAAACCCAAATTCTAATAAATATAAAAATTGCTTGAATTTTTTTATTTATCGATTGCACAGCTTTGGTAACTTTATACCTCCTATGTAAAACTGGAATCTATTATGTAGAAAGAATATCTGCACTATCAGTACCAAAAATCTTTTCATTTAAAATTATATATATATAATGTAAATCAACTTATGCAAATGATATCTGTTGTTTCATATATGAGGAACGAAGAAAAAAATATTTAATTGAAACACATTTTGAATTCTGTAATGCTGAAAATTTATTTGTAATACAGTCGAGTTTCTTCTAAAGAAAATTTATTTTTTAATCAGATTGTTCAGGTTCCTTTTGATGTTAAATTATTATCATGAAATATGTTTTTAAGACTCTGTTTTAATATTAGGAATTTAAATTTTAAACATCATTTCCTTTATCGTACTAATATTGTTTTAGTCTATTAAGAATCAAAATAATAACAATCAAAATATAAATGCTTCTATTCACAAAATGCATTAATAAGTAAAAATATATCCCCCACCGTATTCTTAATATTATGCGATCACAATGAAAATATGCAATACCCATGTTTTGAAATTCTTAGAGCACACACACTTTTATTTTTGGTTGGATATCAAGAATACTGAAAAAAATCCATGTGTGCTGCACACTTTTACTTTCATTGTATAATATCAAAGAATACAGAATAAAAAATATTTTTTATTTTTTTAATGCATTTTGTGAATAAAAGTATTTCTTTTAAAAAATCTATATATTTTTTCTTTTTAATTTTATAATGTTTTAAAACTAGAGAACAAAATAATTTATTAACAAATTTAAAAGTTATTTTTAATGCTAATAATAAATTGAAAGTATGCTAGTCTTTCTCACATGCGCAATTATAACAGAGAAAGCCAATCAGATTTTAAACAGATATCTAATAAATAATCAAGCTTAGACACGAGAAAGAGATTTTGATAGAAAAAGTTGATACCAACCTTTTCTAAACTTAACTTTTATATATATAAGCCAGTCTTAAGCATCTTAGCCCGAAAGCTTTAAATATATAAACAAATACAATTATCATTCACTGTGTTATAAATATAATATATTACGGCACGAAATCTCAGATTTACTATACCGCAATTTTCATAGCAGCAACGTTTGTAAACAATATTTATCTAAATCGCATGTTGAAAATTGATAATAAATTGAAAGTATGCAAGCCTTTCTCACATGCACAATTATAACAGAGAAAGCCAATCAGATTTTAAACAGATATCTAATAAATAATCAAGCTTAGACACGAGACAGAGATTTTGATAGACCTTTTCTAAACTTAACTTTTATATATATAAGTCAGTCTTAAGCATCTAAGCTTAAGTTTCTAAGCTTGATTATTTATTAGATATCTGTTTAAAATCTGATTGGCTTTCTCTGTTATAATTGCGCATGTGAGAAAGACTAGCATACTTTCAATTTATTATCAATTTTCAACATGCGATTTAGATAAATATAGTTTTAATGCTAATGTAACTTTTTTAAAAAGCAACTATTTAATAAACCAATATTAAATTCTTTCATTGATAAAAATACAATTTAAAGAGTGAAAAATATTTCTACAAATTCATAAACATAACAGAATATTGTTTTTGTTCTAATTTAATTGGTCACTTTCTGTATCATATTATGCCATGCTTAATGATACTAAAAAGGACAGTCTCAATAAAGTGTAAAATTTGCAAAGTATTCTTTAGCATTCTCTCCAAGGCAGTGGTACTCAATCTGTGGGTCGCGACCCCTTTGAGGGTCGAACAACCCTTTCACAGGGGTTGCCTAGACCATTGAAATGCACGTATTTTCAATTCATAACAGTAGCAAAATTAAAGGTTGGGATCACCACAACATAAAGAACTGTATTAAAGGGTCGCTGCATTAGGAAAGTTGAGAACCACTGCTTTAAGAGTACAAAACCATGAGATTAGTAGACTTTGTTAAAAGATCAATGCCCAGTTTACCTTTTTTTCTCTTACATTGGTTCTTAATTATTATTTTGTTTAAGAAACTATAACTTTGCTAATATAGAATATTGATTTTTCTCCCTTTAATTTATTTACTAACACCAGAAGGCAATAATATCAAGAATACTAAATCCTATGTAAAATTTAAATTTTCATTTTTTTACTAAAATTATTTGAAAATTATATATATTATTGATATTAGGATTATCTAAGTGTTGACTGATTTTAATATGTATATAAAATATTTTCATCTGAAAAACATGTACACAAAGTTTCAATTAGACCAGAAATTGGGGAGTAAGTGAAATATGAATTACAAGAAAAATACAAAACAATAAATTAAATAAAAGCATATAATGAAAAGTATTCATTTACAGTTGAAATGTCAAATTGTCCAATTATGAAAAATTATCAAATATTTTTTTAATGAGAAAGAACAATTATGGAGTTTATTGGCTAGAAATGAGAGAATGGTATATAAATTGAGATAAACAAATTGTTAAATAAATAGATGTTCAGATTACTAGCTTTATCCTCTCTAGGACAAAAGGAATATCATCATACATGTTGCAAAAAAAAGTATGTCAGAAAATAAGAATTATAAAAGTATTGCATTCAAGAACATAAGTTGGGTTCTTTAACGATTTTGAAATAATAATAAAACAATGCAAAAGGATTAAAAGTAGGAATCATAAAATTAATTAGTCCCATTGAATATTATTTAAAGTTCACACTTAGAATATATTAAACATCCAAATAGTTTATAGTAAATCATCATGTCTTTATGCTCCCTATTGTGGAACTATCTATTGAAGCTTGAGTAATGTGATGTGATGTATTTTGGCTTCTCCTTAAACGAAGTCAAGAATATCTCAGCAACTATGCCGAGATAAACCTCTGAGCCACTTTATTTTCCATTCCCCACTCTAAGTCTTTCCATATTCTGCCCCATCCCCATTTCCACAACATAATCTTTGTCAACTCTATGGCCTTTATATCTAAATCCCCCTTATTTTTTCGCAAACCCAGCATAAAAACCAATAACTCATTTTCTGTATAATCACTTCGTTCATATCTATTCTCCCATAACTTCATTATCTGTACCCTTTATGCTTTCAAGCATTTACATTCAATCAACAGATGCCTAATATTTTATATACCTTCCTTACACAATTTGCAAACTAAATCACCCATAGTTTTCCATTTACATGTATATTCTCTTGTTGCTAAAGATTCCGTTCGAGCCTTAAACAATAAACTACTTTCCTTACTATTATCATAAATTAACTCGCATCCAATGTTCCATTTACTTCTATATATATTTAAACTCTTCTTACCCTCCATACTAGTTCTCCATCTCTCCAACTCCCTAATTTTTTATTAATGCATCTATTCTTTTATCCCATTCCTTACCACTATAACACTCAACAATCCTCCTAACATAATCATCCCATCTTTTGTACAAGTATACTGATATAAATTCTTTATCCAAATCTTTTGCATACCACATTACCTTTCTCACCCATCTTGTTACCTGCCCTTTACTCATAACCCAATTAAACACTATTTTGGCTATTCTTTTACTATCCATAAACTGCAACCTACCAAACATTTTCATTTTATTTCTTGCATCTCTCATATAAAAACCTGACCATCCCATTTCTCCTTGAATTGCCTCCTTTGATGTCAACATCTCTGCATCTAATGCATGTCTTCCTACTTCCCTTTGTACTTTCTCTAAATAATCTAAAACCCTTTTACTAACACATAATACGTCATTACCATATGTTAACCCTGCTACTGCAACTCCCTTCCATACAATTCTAGCTACATCATATTTATTATATGAAAATACTGTTAGTTTCTTTACCAAACCCTTTCTTTTCTTTGCTTCATTTACCAATTTTTTCTCCCATTCATCCAAGCAATTTTCCTGATTACATAAGATGATTCCCAAATACCTATATCTATCCACTACACATAACTTACATCTTCTCTTTCCCCAATATTAACCATCATTATATTTGATTTTTCTTCACTAAATTTAATCCCCATCTCTTTACCCACCCTTGCACAAGTCCTCAACATAATTTCCATATCTTCTCTTCTTTCTGCACACAAAAAGATATCATCTGCAAAAAAAGACTCAACAAAGTATATACTCCCTTGCCACATATTAACGGTATCTCTATCCTTCTTCCTCGTCTTTCTATTGCTTTCTCCATTTCACTCAAATACCAGACAGTAGTGACATCAGTTTCAGCCTTTTGCATTCATCAGTGGAATTTAGGATTAAAAGCTGAAACTAATGTACCTATGCATTGAGAAGCCACCTTTGCTTCTTTATATTATTAATTAGCAAAGGCAAAAGCCAGAAAATGATCTGAAAATATAAAATTATATTGTGTGGTGTTTTGATTAATTAAATTTAAAAGTTCTAGAGACCTGGACTTAAAACCTGGCAGGCATAACAAGTAGACGCAATAAGTTGTATATTGCAATATTTCTTTTATCTTGCATATATATATATTTGTAATTGTGTGCAATTATCTCTACATGCATATAAATAGACAAGAAGATCCTTAAAACATGTAATTATCTTTTTTCCATTTTTCTGCTTCAAAAATGATTAATAAGAAATTTGAAATTCAATCTCATTTTTAGTTCAAAAATGTATTAATTTCAAAATTCTGCAATTTTCCATGATAAATAAAGCAGCTGGAATTAATAGAAATAATATATATTAAAAAAAAAAAAATCTAAGATAAATTGTTTTAAACATTAATTAATTGAAAACTGCTTTCCTTTTTTTATCAATTAAAAAAATAATAATTTATCAAGTTATCATATATGTTTATATATGCTATCATTAATATTTTTCTTCAAATAATTGCAATTATGTATAAAATTTGTATATACAATTAAGTGTACATAAGTAGTTCTTTCATTACAGATTCACCTAATTAAATCTCTACAAAATCTTTACTGACTCTGTGCATTCATCATGTCTTATTCACTTCTATCATCTTAATAGTTATGAATGTCTAGTAGTCTTCTTTCAAATTATAAAATATTGAATTACATTTTTTTTTACGTTTGTAATAATCTTATAATATTCATATAAATATATACATATATTTCATAGTGTAATTACACCACTCACTCTCGCACAAGGTAGGGATTGGTTTCTACCCACTTTTAACATCTTATGGAGAGGTGTAATCATAAACATATGACCAAATATATATATAAAAACGATGTGATTCCCTTGATGTACATTTCATACTGAACCAGCTCTTATACGTTGGATAGAAATCAGTCCCTATCTTGCGTGAGAGTGGTGTAGAAAAATTACACTACAGAAATATTATTCATTAAATGGATAATCTTTCATTTAATGAATGACTAATAAAATTTATTAAAACATATATGTATTTGTTTATACGGTTTATATGTTATTAACTCTATTTAAGAATGCAAAGTCTCCTATGATCTTGCTAGAATGGCTCAATGAAGCGTTAGTGAGTTTACATCTAGATTTCTAGTAGAGAAAATAAACTTATTTACTACGAACAAGAAATTATTATATGCCAGTTAGTATATTATGAAATCAGATTTGTATAATCTGAATATCAAGGAAATCTAAATATATTATATGCTCAAAAAACAAAACACTGTCTACAATTTTTCAACTCGATGCTTTTTACGGATTCAATCTCCATAAAATTGTTATGTTTATTGTGAATTA
This sequence comes from Epiperipatus broadwayi, assembly GCA_028023455.1. Lineage (NCBI taxonomy): Eukaryota > Metazoa > Onychophora > Udeonychophora > Euonychophora > Peripatidae > Epiperipatus > Epiperipatus broadwayi. The sequence goes on along the minus strand of JAQFVV010000058.1, from coordinate 477,538 downwards.
TTATAAACACAGACATGTGAAAATACATTTGATAATATATATATTTTTAATATAAAATGAAACAAATGCATACTTGTGTATTCACACTATATAGTGATTATACCATTGCCTCTACTGTCGGCAAAGTATAGTATCTAGTTGACATGCAACTATAAAAAATAGGAACTCCCAAGTGTCCTTATAATCTTATCTATCAGCTCCAGCTGTTCTGTGACAGCCTGCCTTGTGAGTAGATACAGTCACACTTCTGCTGTACTCTGACAGCTTGCCTCATGTCTGCATTAGGTTCTAGCAGTTTCCAGTCCTAAAATGTGGAATTGCCTCACTATGTTACCGTTATATCTCTGAGAGAACTTGGATTCTGCCTTTCAACTATATGACAGTACTTCTCTGAACTTTATCTCCAAATGGATTGACTATTTATTGCCAGATCCCCATCCATAATGGATACATTCAAATTCATTGAGCATCATCACTCATTGGCCCATTCTGGCCATTGGAAATATGTTATCTATCTGTATACACATTGGTTTGTGGTGATGAATACTCAATCCAATCAAGATAAGATGGAATCTGGACTAGTCCATTATTTGAAGGGAAAGTGAGATATGACAATGCTATTTTTATTTCCTAAATACTAAGTTTGTTTAACTATATATATTTAACAAACAATGAATTTAAAAGTGATGTTGGCACAATAGATCACATTCAAGTATTAAAAAAAGATTATAAAAAAATTATCAATGTATATGAGTTGCCATTATGCTCTCACATTTACGGATTATGATAAGTCATGTACTTATCTGTTCGTGTAAGCATTTCCATTGAAATTGAAATTTTGAAACATCAACACATAGATCCAGGATATTGTTAAATTCTACAAAAATATTTAAGATTACATAGTGATAATAAGAAGATCAACAATGATAAGAATATTCAACAGACTGATTTGTGTCTCCAGGACATTTTATAGCAGTTTTACAAGAAGTATTTTATGAATTAAATAGGAAGCTAAAGGAAGAAAAATATACTTTATCATTCAAATTATCTAAATTTCATAGATAATATGTTTGCTTTGCAAAAAAAATGCTGCTAAGAATCAGGAATGTCATAGATAAGAGTAAGAAAGTAGAACTAAAAATAAATGCAAAAAAAAAAAAAAGTAAGTTTCAATGGTTTTTCAAATATAAAAAAAAAAATGATAATAGTGAATTGGAAGAAGTTATCAGTTTATTAATACACATAAAAACATAATTGATAAAATTAATCATGGAATTACATTTGGATAGATTGTTTTTAATAAAAATAATTTTATTAAGTAAAAAGGGCTTTCTTACATAAACACTTAATACAAGAGCAAGCAATAGGAGAGACTTCAGATGACATAATAAAGTATGGAGTAATATGTACTGGAAATAACAACAATGAACTGAATGCACAGATATGAAAACAAACAGTAATCATTGATTATCAATATACAAAAATTGAAATGAAATTGGGATGGACATGTTTCTAGAAGAGATAACAATAGATGAACAAGTGATATCTTAAATTGGATTTCAAAAGTTTGTAAAAGATCTTCTATAAAGAGTTCACATATTAAATGGATGAATGAGAAGAGGAAATTTGTTGGAATGATGTGGAGAGTGGGAAGAGACATTGGATTTTAAAAAACTGGATTAAACTTGGAGAGATCTTTATCTTGCAGTGGTAATTCTTAAAAATGATTATGAAAATTGAAAACTAAAAACCTTAAATTTTGGTATTAAGTCAGCACTAACAATGATGAAGCTCAAATAGAATATGGATAATATTAAAAAATGGCATGGAGCTCATTTAAAATGTATTCAGTTTTCTTAAAAAATAGTGAAAAATCAGAAACAAATAATAAAAGTGACTGCATAACTTACTGAAACTAAATTGGCCTCATGACACACAACATAATACTGTGTGTATTTATATATATAAAGTTTGAAAAAAAAAGAAAAAATGAACTCAGACAAAATTTATTGTATGTCTTTATTTAAAATATGTACCCTAGAATGAGATAATCATTGAATAATATTCTTGAGTCATCATCATCATCATCATCAACCATTATCAATCCACTGCAAGATGAAGATCTCTCCATGTTCCATCCATCTTTTCCTATCTCTAGCCTCTGGTTCTCCACATCACTCTTATTTCATCCATCCATCTAACATGTCTCTTTATGGGTCTTTTACAATCTCTTGGAATCCAATTTAAGATTTCATTTGGCCATCTATTATCATCTCTTCTAGCAATAGGTCCAGCCCAATTCCACTTCAGTCTTTTAATTTTTTCAATGAGGTAAGTAACAATCTCTTTTTGTTACTCCTAACATGTATCTCTCCATACTTCTTTGAGCGGTTTGAAGTCTCTGCATTGCTTTTCTATTAAGTATCCAAATCTCAGATCCATAAGTCAGAACTGGTAAAACACATTTATTAAAAAGTCCTTTTCAAACACATAAGCATATTTCATTTTAATATTAAGTTATTTCTATCAAAAGCACTCCAAACAAGTTTAATTCTATATTAATTTCATCCATTAAGTTTCCATCTGCAGTAACAATCTGACCAAGGTATTTGTAATTGTTAACTTCTTCTAACTCACTATAATTTTCATCTTTTGAAAAAATCCACTGAACATTACTTGAGTCTTTTTAACATTTATCTTTAGTCCTACTTCCTTACTTTCATCTCATAACTCTTGCAACATTTCCTAAAATTCTAAAGCATTATTTGCAAAAAAACAATTACATCATCTACAAAATCTAGAAAATTTAATTAATCTCTATTTACTTTTACTCTCTTAGTTTTCCATTTTAAACCACAAATTTTCCTGTAAATTTTATGGTAAAAATTTTTGTAGATGAGTCATTCTGTTGCACACCCTTTCAATGTTACCCTTTTTAGTGTTATTATGTAATCTAATTATTACTGTTGCATTTTTATAAATATTCTTCAGAATATGACAATATCCTGGGTCCATACCTTGATGATCCAATGTTTTAATCACTGAATAAATGCTTATAGAATCAAATGCCTTTTCATAATCTACAAACCCAAGGCATAATGGCAACTCATATTCATTGGTCCTTTCTATAATTTCTCTCAATATTTGGATATGATCTACTGTACTAAAACTACATCATCCTGTTTTCAATTTACCTTCATTAAAACTAATTACTTAAAAATGTTCTCATTTTTTTAACTCAAAACTATTTGTACTAAATAAATTTATATATATTTTTTTTGTAAAAAAAATTATATATATTTAATTTTAAATAAGTTACAGTATTGAAGATTGAGTACTATAAATTATTTAAAATCAAATAAATAAAAAAAATGTATTTAGTGCAAATAATTTTGATTTTGACAAAAATGCAAATTATTTTTAGAAAACAATGATGTTATTGTTATTATTATTAATTTTATTATTACTATTATTATGTGCATCAATTCTATAATTATTTTTGATTAAAGAAATGAGAAAAATTTTAACTTATTGGTTTTAATGAAGGAAAATTGAAAAACAGAACAATGTAATTAAACTATTATCTTTTTTATTAATCAAGATTCATGATGGTCAAGTTTAACTCACATGTAAGTAAGGAACAACTTTTCTGTGGCTCATAGCCTATATGCATGTTCTACATCGCTTGCCTGATAAAAATTTATCAAATTATTGAAACTGAACTGGATTGAGTATGAATAATATTACTGTAATCATCAACATTCTAAACTGGACAATGAAAAGCTAGCCCACTAATCTTAAGGTTCTAGAATGCTGCTTCCTATATACATGAGAAGCACAAAATGTGTAAAATCTTTTATTATCGTAAGGAGTAAAAACAGAAGAAAATGCCTAATAAATAATACATTAAATATTCTTTCACATATTAAATTTTCAGGTAATGAAAATTTATTTTAAATGCTTTTATAGTAACTTCTCCTGTCTGTGCTTCTATTGGAATATCCATATTTTTGAATTTTTAACAAAGACAAAAAATCTGTTCCCCTTTACAACTCAAAACTCCAACATTTACCCTTCCCAGGAAAAATTCTTAACAAACGAGCCAATGGAAATATTAATTTGTAGAGTAAAATTTTGTTAATATTAATTGATTTATTGAATTAAAAGTAAATATTTTCAACTAAAATCTGAATTAGTCTTCTGAAACAATTAGTATTTCGTAAATATTTTGTGCAAAAAAATAATAAATGTGTAAAAAAAAAAAGTTAGAGAACTAATTGCTTCTTTTTTTCATTTCCAAAATCAAAACAAAATAACCGTCAAAATTGTTGATAGCAGGTGCTCTCTTGTGGAAAGAACAAGAAACAACATAAAAGACAATTAAAAGAGACTGACAAAGAAATTTTATTTAAATTGAAATTGTTTTATTTATAAATAAAAAGTAAAATGATAAAATGTTAAAAAAATATTTTTTAAAAAATAATGCTTTTATGTAACAAGCGGACTAAAAAGTAAAAAAACATTAATCTGATTAAAAATTATCGCCTCAAATGCTTTAATGAAATGACACAACATGTTTTATAATCAGATTTCTTTTCTTAATCTTTAATCAACTGTTTACATAAAAGCATTACACCTGGGTCTCGTTTTATGCAGTATATAGGTTCCTCAGAAAACGCGCACAAAAGAAACCGCACAAAAATAGACTTAACTTATCTTGAAAAATGGGGGATAGGGGTTGTAATTTTCAGAAATCGCATAAAAGCAAAGCAACAAGGAAAAATTACTTTAAAATTTGCATTAAAAAAATAAGGAAATAAAGTATGACTAATAAAAAATTTCAAATATTTGAAAAAAATTAATGCAAGACATACTTTTTTTACTTTTTTTATTAACTACAGTATTTAATTTTACATTTTTTCATACATATTTTAATCATTAGCGGTTATTTGGCTATTTGACAATATACGTTCATTTGTGAACTATTAAATCAGATTCGTCATGTGACATACAACTAGCACCACTTTCAGTCTTGAGCTGTGTTAATGGTGTTTTTGTTTCTATATTTAAAAAATGAGATCAGTAATCAAAACAAAAAGATTATAGATTATCATTAGAAAGATTATTTTCAGTTTATAAAATCAAAATCTTCGTTATTATTTATTTTAAAAATCTAAAAAATTATTTATTTCTGTTATAATTAACAAAATACGTTTAAAATGTTTAAAATTTTTGAATATTTATTGCAATATTTTTATATGTAAATATAAATCTATTGTTATTATTTACTCATTAGTATAAGTAGGTTATTTACGTAGAAGCTCATATTCTAAATACAGTTTCAGGCCATATTCATGTTAGCTGCTAATATAACGTTATATTTTTGAAAGAAAAAAAAGTATTTTAAGTCAAAATAAGTTATTAATAATTTAAATTTCTTAATATCTAATAAATATAGTGATATATGAAAGATATTAAGAAGAAACATGAATCGTATAACTTCAAAATTGCATTAAAATAATCTGCATAAAACGAGACCCAGGTGTATTTTTAAAAATATATTTTTTAATATTTTATTTCTTTGCTATATTGATTTGCTTTAATCATAAATAATGTTGGATCAGTTGAATAAATTAACCTGCTAATGAGAAAATGTTCTGGAAGAAAATAAGTGCTGTTTGTTTCTAGAGAATAAAAAAATTTAAAGGTGTCCTCAAAATTTTGTTATTTAGAAAGATTTGTTTTAGATTTAGAAAAGTTTTAATTGATTGATCAAGATTTATTTTTTTTAATAATAGATGAAACTCTGGATTTTAAGGAAATAAAATATTGCAAATTAAGATTCAATATTATGAATATTTTATTTTATATTAGAATAAGCATGCATATGTACATTTATTGTAGATATGTTTATTATTAGATTGTTTATATATTATTAATATAGAATAAACAAAGTGCTATTTCTTAGTTTATTAATGGTTGGAAGATTTTACTTTATTAAACATGCACATATATGCATACATATATGTCATTATTTAAGATCTATTACAATATGTATATTTGTAAACTATAAACCACATTAAATTATTACTTTTTGATTCCAATATATGAAAATAATATCTTTGTAAATCCAATTCAGAATGATTTATCTACAGAATCATTTTAAGTTATACTAGTGAAATTATTTAATGTAAATAGATTAAATTTTAGATATGACTATTTTCTTTTGTTCACAATCTCTACGACCATTGTGATCTCCAAGTTAATTTGATCATAATATTGTGTGTTTGTGTGTGTCTGTATGTACGAATGTATGTGGATATCCAGAGAATTCTTTGGATGAAACAAAGATAAAGATCACTTTTAATACTCATTCACTTTATCAAAATTATTATTTTATCGATGTCCAATACACTCAAAGCACCAGGTTACCAAAGAGCATTGACAATGATATGCAATGATATAGTGATCCCAGTATTTTTGATGTAGAATTATTTTTATAGTTATTTTTAGCATTAGCATTTGTATATGCACACTGATAAAATATGCTTCTATAATATACCTATGTTTTAGCATTGGCTAGATAATAATTGTTTTATAATGTATCTTTTTTAAAAGGAGTCACAAATGATGATTGATGATTATTGATAACTTAATGCTGATGATGCTAATATGCTCATTGATAATGATGCTTGATATGAGAATACTTGCCACCACTCCTGATTATCCTTTGTTCCTACTGTTATACAATAAATGAGTCCATGATTTCTGATGATGATGAAATTTCACAAAACTCATTTACTGTATTTTAAGAAGTTTTAAACATTTGATGATTTTGCATTTTACGTTTACAAAATTACTCCTGAAGAAAATATAAGATGGAGGAAATTAAGAAAACTATTACCCAACGAAATAAATGTCTTGCTTTTAAAACTTCCTGGAGAGACTATCTACTATGCTGACATTCAAATACATTTCCTTTACAACATTTTTTTCATTCTCACAAGATTTTTTTTTTTTTTTCAAATCTGAATATTTCAAATTTAAAATAGTTTTTTTTTAAAAAAGATCTGAATAAAAACTGTAATCATCTTAAATCACAAAATATCATTTTTTGCATTTTATTTTTTACAATTCTTTTTGAAAAAATAATACAAACTATTGTGCATATAATATATAAAAAGAAGTTTGTGTCTTATTCTAAATTTACAATGAGATATTAGATTAAAACCAATGATGATCAACTGTTTTTGTTCAGTTACACTGCAATACTCCACTTTCTATTTGTCTGAATGTTTGTAATAATCGTATATTATTAGATGTGATATGTTGGACTATTTCCATCATCTATGGGTGAATGTTGAATGTATAGAAAATTTTAAACTTTATTTTAACTTTCCAAATACAAACAACTTGTTACTAATAACACACAATACTTACTGTGTTGTCTTTTTGTGTGTTATTACTAACAAGTTGTTTGTATTTGGAAAGTTTAAATAAAGTTTAAAATTTTCTATACATTCAACATTCACTCACAGATGATAGAAAGTCCAACATATCACATCTACTCCATTTCCTAGTTACTTAAACCAAATTATTTGGACTGAAAAACCAAGTTCCTTGTCTCTGCAAAATCAATAAAATAACAAAGGCAACATGTCTATAACTAGTAATAATCACGTCTCTATCCCCCTAGTAAGATAATAATCGTATGATAAATTTCTTGAAAATGCTAGGAATGTTAGAATATCCTACAAATAGATTCAGATTATTCATGCAAAGTTTTATTTTTAAATTATGTTACTCACCTCGGAATTGATTCTAGAACTTTCAAATTTCAATCATTCTACCAATATCCTATACCATACAGAGTTATTTTAAAAAAAAAAAATCCCCAATTTAGATAGAACAAGGGTTTTTGAATTTCAGATATGTTATGGATTTTTCTATTTGTTTTTTTTTCTTTTTTGTTTTACAAAACTTGTAAGACAAAACAAAGTAATTCAGTAAAATACAATACAAAGGGAAATAAATTAAAAATTAGAATTTAAACAATTCCAATCTCAAAGACTGCTTCACAATAGAAATTAATTATTCATTCCTAAAAAGTTAAAAAAAATTATATTCAGTCATAGTTAATAGGTTAAATTAATTAATTTAAGTCAAATGTAATATGCAACAGACTGTGATAAAATGTTGTTAATCAAAGTATTTAAAGTTATGGAGATAACTTGTTGAGTTTATTGGCTATTAATCATAAATATTTATTAAGAAGAAATTTGAGCAATATCAATATGCCTGTAAATAACATACATATTGTCCAATAAAAGTAACACTGATAATATATATATATTCTATTCACGGAACAATCAAACCCAAAACCCTTGCTATGATAATTCATAAGACGGACCTCCAAACAATCATTTAAATGAATTTGCAAAAATCACCCATCTTTTTCTACATCAATGCCAATCTATTTATCATTTTCATACTGCTTGATCCATAAGTGAAATGTATACAATATAAGAAATTAGAAAATGCAGAATAGAACTACATTCAAGAATAGACATCATGGATAAGCATTTAAAAACAATTGAAAAGCGTTTAGAAAAAAATACAAAAAATATCAGATAATCTTAAGAAAAAAATAATCCCAACTCAACTAAATGTCAATGAAGAATAATTAGATACTTGCCCCTAAACAGTTTACATATAATGACAAGGGGTGTGTGTTTTGTATATTTGTATGCACTATATAAGTGGCAATTTTGATGTAATATTTAGATATAACATGCGAAATGAATAAATAATGCAAGACTTTCTTTAAAAAAACATTTTATAGTGAACATGAGCATCATTTTCAAGGCAGAAGCAGATCCATCCTTGTTATGATGATTATTTCAAAGACTCTCTACAAAAGGACAATATGATCTGTTTCCATTAGAGAAATATGGTTGAAGATAAAATGCAATCAAAAGCTACAATTAGACTAAGTGTTGAAGTATTTCAGAAAAAAAGAGTCTTCTACAGAAATTAAGATAGCATCATATATCAAATAAATAAAATAACAGCCCAGTATGTTCTATAAGTGGACATCCTTGTGGTTCGTTGATTGCTTTCTATAGTCATCACAAAATTTAAAATAGTAGAGCAGTACAGTAATACTAGTAATAGTACTGATAGTAATAGTAATAGCAGTAATGATATTATTTAGTCTATTATACTTTTATTGGAGCTGGAATAGTAATACATATTTGTGAGTGACTGTTGATGATGATAAATTAGATTAATTTCGCAGCCAATGATAAACATATTTCAACTTAATTAATAAATTAAATAAATTCCTATCACAACATGTAAGTGAAATTATGTAAAATTATAAACTATCTCTCAACTCGAATTATGTAGAATATATAAAAAAAATTATATATATATAACATGAGATTCTATTCTCTAAAAGATTAAATGCAAATAAAAGTGTCATTATTACTACATTAATATAAACTGAATCAGACATATGGTAGTTATATGGAACACTAGAATACATACTATGTGGATTATGAACATGATATGAAGAAAAATGGCATTTCTTTTCCTTAGCTGTTGTTATTGCTGTTTCAAAAGGAATCCAAAAAATTATGCTCCTTAGACACTAATGATATTCATTGTGAAAATAATTATGTGCAAAAAGGTATGTCTATGTAGAATGCTTTATGAAACAAATACTTTCCTATTTTTAAAAAGACCTTCAAAATTGGAGCAGTTTTGGTCTGATATAAAATGGTTTAAAAAATTGGGAATATCCCAGCAATACACAAAACAATGAAAATCAAGCGCATCTTGAAAGTGCTGCAAGGGAAATGGAATTTCCTTAATCAATAGTAAAGTACTAAAGTCATACAAAAAGCAATTATAGATGTTTCTATTGTGAAATCAGTTTTGAAATAATCATGGATATATTCCGTGTTACAAATAAATCCAGATCCAATGTGGCACAATGTTAAAAAAAAAAAGTTTTGAGTGATAACTAACACAATCTCAAAAATGTCATGTTCCTGCTCTATATATCTTCTGTAAAATAATTTCTGCAATATGTGTTTATGTAGATATGTGTACATAATAAATTATTATTAAAACCAGTCACACTTCAAGAATCCCAATATCAATAATAATCAACTATCTCCAACTCCTTTTAACAATAAAGGTGGGAATAAATTATATATTATATACAAAGATTGTCAGTACCTATTAGCTTGACAATGTTGTCAATTTGTGTTTTGGTGCGGCCAGTGTCAAAATCTATACTTTACAAACTAATAGCTATGTTATCCAGCACTTCAAACTACTTCAGATGGCATTTCACACCACCTTATATTATTAAACTTCAATGTGTGTTAAGCCTTGTATGTTTCAGTACAATGGTAAAATAACAGACTGAAGTTCAAGTCCATAAACTCTGTCATTTCTTTTGCTCAAATATATTATGAATTCTTGAGTAATAAACCATTTAGATTTTTGCCTTTATGGTTTAGTGCAGTGTAAAGGGATAGACTTTGGGGTTTAAAATCCTTAAATCACGATTCCAATTCTATTACTTCCGCTGCTCGAATTTCTTGTGAATTGCCAAGCAATAAACTATCCAATTATTTATTTTTTAATATTATGTTATATATATCGCTTTAATTATTTTTTTTTTTAGCATAGTAACTTTTTTGTTTTAAGCACAGTAATGATTGATAGTGACAGACTAGAATTAAAGATTTCAAGATTGATTCCTAGTTGACAAATGTTAAACAAAAAAAAGTTTGTTAAACTAACGCTTTTGGTGATCGATAATTAATAGCATTCTAAGCAACTGATCACGCGACTTATTTTTGGTTATATGATGGAATGGCAGTCTTACCGCAGGTTACTAAATCTCTGGATAAGTTTTATGTGAAGTCACTGTTATGTATATGCTTTGCTTTTTTTTATTGCAGTGATAGAGAGGCAGACCTTAGGGAGCAAGGTTCACGGGGATTGCAGATCAGTTTCGTTATATCCAAGGCTCGAACTTCTAATCAACTCCTGAGCTATATATCATTCGATTATTTATTTACTATTAAGAACGCCTGTACAGTATTCCAAATCTTACTATTATATAAGTACAATAAACATTCCAAATGGATATACAACCTAAAGCAACAGATAAAATAGTTTGTGGGTGAAAGTTTATATGTCTAATATTATTCGAAGCACCACTGCCCTCCGCAAAATCAGTAGTAGACAGAATATGACAATTATCATTTTAAATTGTAAACGTTAAATGTTAACAATTAAAAATCAGTGTTTCATTTATTTAACTTGTATTACAAAAGATTAGAAGCATGTATGGAGGGGGGGGGGGACTTGCAAATATAACAAATGTGCTCTAGATTATTTTCCAATAAACAAAGAAAGTCATAACGGTGACTTTTTGTAAATCTTCCTATAAATAAAAATGAAACTGCTTGCCACCTGCACTCCTGACGTCTGAGTGAAATGTTTACTCTTTTAATAAACAGAAAACGTCTTTATGGCTATTGTTCAAAGTAATTTTCACCTTATACTTCGAATTTATTAACACAACAAATCTTCAATTTACATTAATAAACATCTTTAGTTATGACGAGCGTTCACACACGAAAAGAAAATAAATTGCTGAAGAGTCAGACGCATCAAATGACTGCATTCTTTTACTATTACAGTACTGTTTTATAAATATGTCAAAATATTTTGAATTTAGCATGTTGTGTGACAAATTCAAGGAATGGAGATTCCTTATGTGACCAATGCTGATTGTTTTCAACTGGTCACTAGCCCTCCAATAGACCATTCGGTTATTTATTTAATTCATAAAAGTCAACAGTTATTTTTTTAAATATGTTTTATTTGTATATTACAACTTCGCTGATAATATTTTTTAATAACGTAAGATATGGTCAAATATATATTCCTGAATTTTCATGAAATATTGCTGGAATAATATTATTAATAAGTTAAAATGATGATGTTAGAAATGGGTAGGAAATAAAAAGAAAGGATGGTCAGTTTCGGTGTTATAAAGACTCGAATGAATTTTTAAAAAAACTTGATTAGCATCCTTGAGAATAAGAATTGATAAGAGGATCAGAAAAAGGAAAAATTATGATTAAGAATACATAAAATAAAAAAATTCTTAATAAAGGCTCCAACCTAGCATAATGTTAAAACCAAAATCTTGAGTTTTCTTTGCACATATCAACTCTTTCCAAAATATTTATAAATCAGTTTGCTTTTTGGTAATCAAAAATGGCGTAGAGATTATGTAATGTCACCAATTACAAACAAAGCAATGATGTTAGAAATGGCTACTAAAATAAAAAGAAAGAGTGGTCCATTCTGGTGTTATAAAGACTCAAATGAAGTTCAAATAAAAACTTAATCCATCCTTTTCCATCCTTGAGAATAAAACTTGATAAAATAGGATTAGTAAAAAAGGAAAAAATATGATTAGGAATATATAAAAAAGAATCATTCTTAACAAAGGAATGTTAAAAGCAAAATCTTGAGTTCCATTTTTCATTAAAAAATCAACTCCTTCCAAAATATTTATAAATCATTTTGACTTTTGGTAATCAAAAATAGAATAGAGATGATGTGAATACAATTTTTTTGTTTAATTATTAGAAAAACTACCATAAAATGGATTCTTTATCTAAAATGTACTGCATACAATCCAAAAGCAAAAAATACTCCAAACTCTCATCCAACTGACTAAAACCATAATTTATAAGTCACTAAGACAAATACACCATTATAGAAACAATAACATAACTGCAAAAGCATTGGAAAATGAGAATTAACTTTGAAATAAAGACTGCTTATGGGATTTACCAAATCTAGTGAAATTTATTAGATTAATAAAAGTAAACATCACATGATCACCAGTTCTTATGCTTGCTCTTAACAATTATTGAAACAGGCAAAACTCTCTATATGTATTGCCACTCAGTGCAAGCCAAAGTAATCAATGGATGCCAGAAGGCTTGTACATAAAATCCTCATCTAGTGCCTACTCAGCCAATAATCCCAGACTAGTTTCTGGCTTGTGGATCTAGGTACAGTGCTCTGAGATCCAATGTTTCTCACTGAAGAAGCCACAAGCCAGAAACTAGTCTGGGGATATTGGATGAGTAGGAACTAGATGGGGATTTTATGCACAAGCCTTCTGGCATTCATTGATTACTCTGACTTGCACTGAGTGGCAATACGTATAGAGTTTTGCCTGTATTAATAAAAGTAAATGGACCATATTGGTCATTATAATGAATTGCTTAACAATATTGTTTTACTATGATGACAGAAAAATACAAAATGAACAAATTGTTATAAAATTATAACATTGGAAATAATACAAATGATTAAACCATAACCTACCTAAAGTAATTTGTGATAAATAATATATTTGAGTGTATATGCACTTTGGTTAGTCAATATCCTTTCATGTACTATTTGCTTGGGTGTTTGATTAATACAATAATAGAGTACATTTAAGGCTGTAACTAAAATCAAATAGAGAAGCTAAAATTTCTAGTAACACTTGTCAAACAATAATGGAAATTGAATGTAAAAATAAATTGAATATAGGCAAATAATAAAACATCCTTTAAATATCCCACTACAGACGAAAGCTTCTCAACAGCTCCTCATACAAAAATATAGAAAAAGAACAATATTCTCTAGGTTAGTCACTGGCTGGATAATATTTTGAATGCTTTTCTATATCATTATTTTACTCTCTAGCTAAGAGTCATTGGATACAAATTTATTGTCCAATATTGGGTGTTTAGCTGCTTGGCTATGAACTTGAAACCTAAGTCATAAACATGGCAGATGGATGTGCTGTTGTAACATCACAAGACCTTCCCTTCATTATAAACTAAATATAAAGTTAATAACTAAAGTTGAAATATTATTATAAAAGATTAAATTATTCGTAATTCATCAACTCCTTTGCTGTTGCTAATAATAAACAACACATGGCTATTATTACTGACAGCAAATATTAAACAAATAAATACCTAGCACATTTATTTCAAGTATAGACAGAAGTATTTTTTTATTATTCTATTAAATCAGTAGTGACTCTTGGACATTAAGTAATTTCCTGGCTAGTCAAAAAAGTTTTTAACTTATACCACATAAGGCAATTTGTGACCACTGTTTCCTAACAGTTTGAAATATTGTTGTTAGTATGACTAAACTGATTATCAACAACATTCCAGAAAGCTGCTTGTAAATACAGATATTGAGCAGAAAAGTCGACTTGAAAATCATCCTTTGTGTGCTTGTAAGTTTGATTATTTTCTCTGGCCCCTACATGGCAACTTCAAATTTTCAATGACTTAATGTCATGTGTTGTTTAGTACAGGATTAGAGTGGTAGGCTCAAAAGGTGAAGATGTATATATCATAATTCAATCTGTGAATTCCAGTCCTCAAATGTCTAGTAAAATCTTGAGTGAATAAGATTAAATATATTTTATTTACTTCCAAAGGGAATTTATTCAAAAAAAAAAGAAATTACAAATAAATATACTTAGTTATACAAAATGAATATTTGAGATTACATTATATAGAGAGAAAAGGAGATTATAGTAATTTTAGTGACAACTCATTACAGGTTGGAAATCCACTATATAAGAGACCAAATTGCTGCATTTTATTTTAAAGTATATTACACATTTTCAACCAAAAAAAAAATTGATTTTACATATTTATTTTAAGAATACAATGAAATAAATGTATTCAATGTTCAACATATTTATTGTAACAAACTTGGATAAAATATGTTATTGTATATAGAACTTTGTTTAATAATTTGCAACACTGCAAAAATATTTCTCTCAGAGAAAATAGTTTTCTAAAAATACAAATATATTTATATAAATAAAGATACATAATAATTGACTGATGAGTCTTAGAAATAAATGGAATTACTCAAATTTCTGATTTTTACATCACATTCCTCAAATAAGATCTATTATATAATTTGATTATGAATAAATTCAAGCTTTAAACTTAAGTAAGTTTCAATCATGATATTGATAAATAAATTGGACCATCATTTCTGATATGTAGATTTAGATGTTTGAACTTCTAACTCACCTGACAATAGGAGGTTGTTCTTAAAATACATGTACAGTGTTGAAAATTTTTACACTGAAAAATAGTTTACAATATAATAATAGATTCAGTTTGAAGATAATTATAAAATTTAATGTTTGATTATTTACAAATATTTTATTGAACTATCTAGTTTTACATTTGTTTCAAACTAAATTTTTCTAACTTTTTTTTTTTTTTAGTGTCATAGCATCGGCCGGGACGCGAACCCGCAACCCGGGCAATTGCCTGCAAATGCAAGGCAGTCGCGCTGACCTCTCGACCACCAATGCAACACAAATTTTTCTAATTTTAATTTGACAAAACTCATCAAAAAAACTAAGTAAAAAAATTAATAGACGTATTACATCATACAAACACCTTTTGTCACAAGCACACATAACATATATGTGTAGCATTTAATTTACGGTGATTTATTAATTGTTATAATATAGTAAATAATATTTGTATAAATACTTTCAAGTGGATCTCAAAAGATTTTAAGAAACCAAGGACATCACATATAAGAAGGACAAATGAAGTAAGAAAGTTGCTGAAATGTTACGAAGAAGAGAAATTATAGATTAGAAAAACTAGATTAAGCTTGGAAAGAATTTTATCCAGCCTGCGGCAGTGAATTAATGAATGGTTGAAAATAAATCACATTTTTAACTAAACGAAATGTAATAGATTTCTAAGACGTTTTAATTGGTTATAAGTGTTTGACCAAATTATGAAAGCTCAGGAAAATAAAATTCTCACAAATCAACAAGTTGTCGGATAAAAGAACACTCATCAAACTGCAGCATATATAACAATCTTTACTATATATATATATGTAATTTGGTTGTGTGGATATAAATATAATTAAATTCTAATATTTTTAATATGGATTTTTCATGTCTTTAATCATTGGAATACTTTTTATTTTTACTAATAAATGAGATTAATAATAATAATTTTAATTTTTAATAAATATTTGGATCATCATTTAAAAATCATTTATTAGAATAATTTTCCATATATAATAATGCAAAATGAATAATTTTATCAAATAAAACATTCAATTAAGTATTTATATCTGTTAATGTAATCACATTAAAATTAATTTAAATAGATACTATTCCTTTTTATAGTTATTTTAATCCTACTTTTTACAAATATAATAAACCTTTTTTTTGATTACTTAAGTGTGCATGATTTCTTAATGAGTGCTGGTTCAGCATGAAATATGTATATGGCAGATCATTTATCTTTTTCATATGTATGTGGTTATTTGTATCGGTTGTATAAGATGGAGTGGATAGCTGAAAGAGCTTGAAAATCTATGTTCAAATCCCCTCTAATTGTATATAAAGTTCAGTATATACATTATACTTGTAGTCAAAGATTCCTCGTATTATTGGTTGTAAATTACATTGAAATGTATGCATTTAAAGACAATCCGTTCTAGGCCCAAGGTCAAGTTACCACCCAGATAACTATTTAAGCTGGAAAAATTGAAACTGTAAATGTAAAAATAATTTATAAAATTAATTGCTGCATATACTGTATAATTAATTCATCTAACTTGTTTTCTTGCAGGATAACATTCAGCACTAGTCCTGTGTTAGCAGTTTCGCTATGCCTTAATGCTATATAATCCAGTTCTTTTTCTAAACCTGGTTAACCTTTTTTTTTTTCTGGCAATAAACTCTTTTGCAAGAATAGTAAATGTATTGTGAGGACAGAAAAAGGTTTTCAAAACAATATTTAAGTTTTTCACAAATGATTGCCTCTCTAACACTATCATCTACCATTTGCTTTTGATTAATCAATTACCAAGAGTTCCTATTAATTATATAAAGATACAGCACAAATTGCTCAAGTCAAAGTTGCCACAATCTATGTGCTTTTTAATTTATTATTTTTTCAAAAAATGGTGTACATCATTAATTTAACTAAACCATATTCAAAATTTAAATAGCTGATATTTTTTTTCCAAGACTAATCAATTTTTCGACTACATTTCTGCCTCATGATTAAAATTAATGCCGTACTTTACATGTACGAACTAGTAAAATTGAACAAATTTCAGAAAAAGAAATCTAAACCCAAATAACCTAATAAAATATGATAATGATGGCTGACACTTTTCTCAATACTGAAATATTATGAAACGTCTTCAGTATATATTGTCATATAAACCAAATATACACGTAACATTTATATTTCAGCCAGTAGCATTTATTGATTTACTGATTCCATGCTTAGCACTCAGATTCCCTGATATCAACATCAGATTTCAAAATTGATTTTCTGACTTGTGATTAAAATTGTTATAGTGTATGCACTTAGGAGAATCTTGGAGATGTTTTTGGTAGGTCTTAAGCATTCCTTTGCTCTCCTATGGCTAGTTGGAGTGCTATTTTGCTAGTTTTGCATTCATTTTAACAGCAGAAACTGGAACTAAAAAAAAATCTGAAGAGCTCAGAAGTATACAACAAAAAGAAATGATAATGGATCTGAACGTCACCTACAAAGAAATTGATTAATAGAGAATAGTTATGATATTAATCTTTTTTTCCCACTAGAGAAGAGCAAACAAAAAAATATATTTTCTATTTTATTTAAATTTAACTACTTTTACAAAATGTTTGTATAGTAATTATTAAAAAATAAATATTTTTATGATTGTACTTCTCTCTTTTTTTTTTTAATATGCTTTATTCTTAAAAATAATTCATAGCCGGGTTGAAATAGAAATTATGATTGGTAATAATCTGCTAAACACTATAATTCAGAATTTTTGTGATATTTTAATAATTATAAATACCATTTTTTATACATTTATAACAACAATTAATTCATTTTTCCTTTTACAAATGAGTTCAATCAATAAAGATTTTGTTAATTCATGCTTTCCACTAGTGTTTATGTAATCAACCAATAAGAAAGCAGTTACTATTCTTGTTACTTATTTCATTTTTTATTTTTTAGGATATTTTCATTTGTGAACTTATATTTCCAACAAATCCTAGCCCAATTTATTGGAATCTAACACAAAAAAGGTTTAAATACTATAATCAAATGTTAAACATTTACAATTATTGCCAGGGAGAATAATGCAAATGTCAGCCTGTTAAGTGTTTATTGCTAGAGATAGAAATAATAATTTTCTACCATTTAGATTTCTACTATTTTACTAGTCTTTCATTTTGACATTTTTTTTCTTTTTTAACATCAACATTATAAATTCAATGCACTGAAAACTTGAAACAGATTTTCAATCCATATAAATATGGGGCCATGCTAGCAATTGTTTATTTTAATAGATTCAGTGACAATTACAGGTAATTCTGAACGGACAAAAATGTGATATACCAAAACAAAATCACATGACTTCTCTATCTCATATTTAATTGGCATTAAACGTAAGTGAATGATTTGTTATTCAGAAAGTCATACGTTTGATCATCAGACAGCAATCAATGCAATAAACCATGAAGGACTAATTAGCATTAAAAACAAAGAGCTCCTATCATAAAATCAACTAGTTTGTATTGCATCCATGAGTTGTTTTTTTTTAAGGGTCATAGCATCGGCCGGGGCGCGAACCCGCAACCCGGGCCAACTGCCTGCTACTGCAAGGCAGTTGCGCTGATCTCTCGACCACCAATGCAAGACTGCATCCATGAGTTTACTCTGTGTTTTCATGGAATAAGTACAGAGAGATCAATGCCAAATCCTGTATGGTTTAGAGCAATAGTCGCAGATTTGAGACCTCCATATCTATAGGTCACAGATAAACTCTTTCACTTCCAATGCTTAAATTTATTTGTGAACTCCAGCAATAAACCAAGTGATTATTTAATATTATGAAAAACATTCCAGTCATCACGATTGCATTCCAATGCTGTTTTCTATATCTCTGTTTAAGTATATGCAATTATTTCTTTCCCTATCCTGTGGTTTAATGACAACCAAGCTATTAGATTGATTTAGAGTGGCGGAAGTAAAAAAAAGAGTATCATTTTATTGTAATCTATAGGTTATTTTGGTGCTAAAAGTAACTTGATTTAATTGTTTAATGGTTTATTTATTTCTTTTCTCTAAGCTCATCTACAATTTTCAATACCATTTTTTTCCATTGTTATAACAGAAGTTATTAATTGATATTCTCTGCCTGTTATATTAATAATTTATTTATCTGTATAGAGTAAGTATGATTTCATTTACATTTATTAACAAGATGTCTTTAAAGCTATTATAAAAAGCAAACAATATATATGGACATTCTAAATAAAAAATCAACCCAAATTACAATATTTATTTTACAGAAAGTTTTAACTAAGAAAACAATCTTATTTCTTTGATTCAAAAGAATGAATGATACTTAAAGCTTTTTGCAAAATCTAATTATTCATGAATATCTTTTATTCCAGCTTCTTTTCTATTAAGATTCTTTATTTAATATAAAAGCACTTAATATAAAACCATTTTAACAATCACAATACTTTAAAATTTGAAAAACCTTTATGATAAAACTAAAACTAAACAAAACTGAATTTATAATATAATTTTAAAATAATAAAGTGAAGATTTAAAAAGACAAAAACAAATAATTTAACGAAATAAAAATACGTCATTCCGCAATCTAAGTTCAAACCCAGAAAAAAAGGTTAAAGCCTTTTTCAAATATTTAAGATTTTCCAAACATTTCTTTTTTCTTTTTTTTTCTTTTCAAACAACTGTCACATGGTAAACCAAATAAACCCTCCAATACTGGCCAATAAATAGTATCTAAAATCTCTTAATTAGTAGATAAAGATTAAGGATTAATTTGGCTGGTCAAATAATAATTATTAATGCAATAACCATAAAACACAAATAATTACAACGAAAAATAATTCATCACAATATTATGCATCTACAAATGTTTAGAAAGCCTATAGATTACTTTTACCCTTTTTTTAAATAAGATTTTTGGGAAAACTTGCCCTCTAAGAAATAAACACATAGTTTTTAATATAAATTATTATATATCTATTGTCTAAAACTCATTGTAAAAGAAGATTCATATCAAAATTAGATGAATACTGCCAATCTCAGAAATTTATAAAAACTATATCAATTAAAAAGAAAAAGATCAAACCCTAAATCACTTTTTAATTCGAAAAAATAGATTCGGAGAAAAAAAAGTTTAACAATAGTAAAGGTTTTGCTATTGATTAGGCTTGAGTATTACTAATATAATTCTGTATTTTTGTTGCTACTACAGTAATAGACATTAATAAAAAATAACAGGTAGCTGATATCAGATAGTCTTGAAGTAGATTGAGAAGCAGACCATAGACAACTGAATTTTTTCTGAATATTCATATTAAAATCTGAATACCAAATATTTACTAGGGCTATTCCTAAGAACTAATGAATAATATTTTTATAGTGTAACTTTCATTACACCAATCTCAAGCAAGGTGGGGAATGTTTTTATCCACTTTTAACACCTTGTGGAGGGATGTAATCATCAACAAATGATTACATAAAAAAGATTTATGATCCCCAAGATAAACATTTCATGCTGAACCAGCCCTCATCAGTTGGCTCAGCTTATATTTTATCATTTTGTTCAGAATATATAGATAGCAAAGTACTATAGATTAAGTGATGTGTCAAATGTGCACCCCTAACAAATTTA
Source organism: Epiperipatus broadwayi (assembly GCA_028023455.1). Lineage (NCBI taxonomy): Eukaryota > Metazoa > Onychophora > Udeonychophora > Euonychophora > Peripatidae > Epiperipatus > Epiperipatus broadwayi. Next base: position 456,694 of record JAQFVV010000058.1, on the reverse strand, counting down.
ATACATAACACTTACTAAAAGTATATTATAATATATAGGGTATATGAGCACAGACTTTCATATAGCCCACCACTCTCCACTCTATCTCACAACACTGATACACTTGAATGCATATTTGTATATTAATAATTTTTATTTGGTCACTCATAAGACTAGAGATTATCTAATAATGAATAATATTTCTGTAGTGTAATTTTCATTACACTGCTGTCACGCAAGGTAGGGAATGTTTTCTATTCAATTTTAACATCTTGTGGAGGATATAATCATAAACATATGATTGAAGACATGTAAAAAAAAATGTATGATTTCCAAGATGCACATTTTGTGCTAAATCAGCACTCATCAATTGGCCCAGATTAATAAAAAAATATTAATATACTTTCAATAAGTGATTTGTGTTGTGAAGGATACATGTTTGACACATCAATTAAACTGTACTACTTTGCTATCTATATATAATGAACAATGATAAATATTGTACGAGATTGTGGTCTGGGCCAACTGATGAGTGCTGGTTCAGCATAAAATGTGCATCTTGGGGAATCACAGATTTTTTCACATATCTTTGATCATAAGATTGTGATTTCATCCCTCCACAAGTTGTTAAAAGTGGATAGAAAATATTCCCTATCATGTGTGAGGTCAGTGTAATGAAAATTATGCTCCAGAAATATTATTTATTATTGGATAATCTCTAGTCTGATGAGTGACTAATAAGAATTATTTAATTCCTAAGGGACTGTTTCACATCCACAGCTTTGTGGTTGGCAAAAATAAAAAGTGAGTAAAATTGGTCTATGTTTAACAATAATTGCAAAGACAAATATTCCAAAAACAGTTTCTAATAAATTAAAAAAAAAAAATCAATTTCCACTTGTAATTCCTTACTAACTATAACAACAATACTAGCAGAAAGGAGTCTTTTTCCAAACACGGTAAGCTTCAACTATAATTAGCTACTTCCAAAAATATAAATAAATAAAAAATCAACAAATAAATGAAATAGGATATCAATAAATGCGATGGACAAACTCAATACAAAGAATGAGCATAAACAAAAAGTTTCTGGGTCTCTCTAATGCCTAGTGAAAACATAAAGTTCTCTTAACATGGATAAAAATCGTAATAAACTTATGAAAATATACAGATGTCAACTTACTCAATAGTAAATTTCACGTACATCAATATGAGGGGCATGTCTCCCAGAGCTATGACTTGGGATTCAAATCCAGGATAGATAGGATTTAAAAATTTTATAATATATAATCAGACTTAATATTTTTAGGTAGCTGTCCCAGGTGAACTATCCAATATTAGTATCTGGCTATTTTCAATTAGAGGGTAAGAAAATGGGGAAATGTTTAAAATTTATCCAAATGATAAATTATGGCTTCTCCTTCTTGCTACCACTCCACCAAAACATGCAGGACATAAGAATAAATAATACGCAGCTTATCTTAGCCACTCAGAGTTGTGAAGCAACTATCAATTCATTAGAATAATTACTTCAAATATCCAAAGAACTTTACGTTTCTTAGATTTTTATATATCATTCTCATTTACAGTTGGTGATAAATGAATAGCATTTTCAATAATTTTACTCAAAGATCTGATAATAGTCTTATTCTTCTATAAATATCAAACCAAATTTCCTTATTTTATCTTCCAAGCTCAAAAAAGATTTCAAATAATATTTCATATCTTTAAGTATCCAGTCTGAGATTGTTTTAAACTATCTTTTATCTCTTTTTGTCAAATGTACAACCTATTTCTATTTAAATTTTAATTATATCAATGTAAATTCAAAAACATTCCTTCATTTTCTTACCTAGCTATTTCCAATTTAACTATTTTAATATATTTTTGTGCCGTAAAAACTTTGTGCCATTTTAGAATTCCTAGTCTATCAAACAAAACAATGCTTTTCTTTTTCTTTTATTTTTTCACATTGAACATAAAGTAAGATTTGCTATATAGCTATACTATTAAATTACCTTAAATTATCCTTATTCCAAACTATTTTATTAGTTTAAGTTGATCCTGATAGTTTCAATTTATGATAGTGTTTCTCTTCTTCCTTTAACTAAAACGACTTCAGGCACTTGTCTCAAATTTAGTTTCAATCCTGTCATCATTTCTGATTAGAAATAATACTATTTTCAAATCTGACTCAGGGCTTTGAGTTTGGCGTGGTCTAATCTAAGTTTTTTTTTTAAAATAAAATCACTGATCAACTTATTTATATTTTTTATTTCTTCCTCTCATACTCTATAGTCACTTGATAAATTTTCTAGTTTTAAATACATGCCCACTCAAAACAAGTAAACATGCAAAAAATAAATTTCATCACAATGATTATTCCTATTATTAAAATTATCAAAGATATTGCATATTATCTGACTACCACATTTTAAACCTAATAAACAATTCTGACTGCTTAAATTGATAATCATCATTTTAAATCATATAAAAGCCTATCCGACTTTATTTCTCTGGATCATAAATTTTCTATATCACCAGCAAATGTCTTCAACATACCTATCAATTTTTCACATGGCCGTTTCTTGATTTTTAAATTTTAGAATCCAGTTCAAGTCTTTTTCAAGTCTTTAACTGTCCAGCTTTTGTTATCCTTTCTTTTCTAGAAATATGCCCAGATCACCTTTTAATTGTTTCAATAAGACAAGGCAAAACTCTCCATACAGTAGTGCCACCCTGTGCCAACCAGAGTAATCAATGGAAGCCAGAAGGCTTGTGCATAAAATCCCTATCTAGTGCCTACTCATCCAATATCCCCAGACTAGTTTCTGGCTTATGGCCTTCATCAGCGAGGAACCTTGGATCTCAGAGCACTGCACCTAGATCTTAGGATTTCAATAAGAATAATTAACTGTTTTGTTGCTCAGAATTTTGTAAGAAATTCAAGCAATGGCATTGTCATAATTGAGCCGCAATCTATGGGTTTTGAGTTCCAGACTTTGCCATTCTATCACTTGACCAATGTGTAAATGTTCATTCAGTAGTGTCAATATAAGATTATTCTCTGACTCATGTATTTTATCTATGACTCCTTTTTGTCATTATCAATATATGTTTCTCCATACCTTACTATCTGGTTTAAAGTCCGTATTGCTCCTTTGTAATAAGCATCAGTCTCAGATCCATAATAGTCCCAAATGTGTCTTCTTCATTTATCTGTCTTGAATATTTGGCAGAAAGACTGCTTCTATTTCAAGTCTTTTTTTTTCTGTCTATCTCTAATTATTTCTACTTTCATTTCTCGGAATATATTAATGCTCACATGCTTAAATTATCTAAAACTCTTTCTGTAAATTAAATCAATTATGGGGCTATTCTAATTTTCTATTTTAATATTAGTTTTGTTTTTATTCAGTTTTACATTGCTTATTCTGATAATCATCATTGTCATAAATGTTTCAATTTGATTACATAGTGACTCTTGTCAGTTCACATTTATCAGGGTATCTTGACTTCCCATCTGCATGTGTTATCTATCTTCCCTTTTTGTAATTTAACTGGTAATCGTATGCTGATAGAATATTCCGCCTCAAATGCATTCCGGTGCTAAATTATATATGCATACATTTTATATTGCAATAGAAATTAAGAAATTATAAATAACTGTTTACATGTTTAATATTAAATTCTATTTCCTAATGAGTTTCTGTGATGGATTAAATTAGTTTGGTTTTTTTTAAAGCAAATGTTAAATGTGTGCTATGTTTTAATTTGTTGTATAAATATAAAAAAAAAATGTTAGAAAATATTTATAAACATATTTAATAATTAACAAGTGCTGTATATGCAATTACTGAAACCTAGTATATTCCACATTTGCAACAAATGAAAACAAAAAAAAAAAAAGATAAAACTGATCTCATAAGCTTGAGGATATCAGATATATTAACATTTTATTTTTTGTGTTATTGGATATAAAAACAATGCTAATAATAGTAGTAGCAGAAATAGTAATATACATATAAAAAAATTTTTTTTTTTTTTAAAAAATGAATAAAAACAAATATATAAAAAAATAAGGATGTAAAAAAAAAAATCTGAAAATATATTATTCATCAAAGTGAGAAATGTTTTTTTTTTTTTGTATCTTGTTTAAAATATTAATAAAATCACAAACCTGGAAAAAAGAAGAGAGAGAAAACGAGGAAAGACATGACAGAGGAAGTTTTCCCATCACATCGATTTTAAAAAAATTCAATTATCAATCGCATGCTCCTACTGACACATTGCAAATACTTGTTAAAGATTAAATATAACTCATGAAGCAGCTCTAATCTCACTTATTCCAGCTACAAATAAAATAATCAATTTTTAGGAATGCTGATATTTAGTTTTACATCCAATAAAAATGTAACATTACTGATTAATACATAAAAAAAGATAATATTTATCTATTTATATGTAGCTATCTTATTTTAAAAGAGCATTCTTTAGAAACAGTTATAAGCGCGATTTTTTTTTTTTTAAAAAACAAACATCTTATTTACTTATTTATTATAAATTATAAAATTATAATTTCATAAATTACAATCCATCAATAAAATTGATAAATATACAGTCTTCTACTTAAATAAACTCCATTTATATAAATCTGAATTTATACAAATAATTCTCTGTATAAATTTATAAAGTGCAAAAAAATAAAAATATTTCAATATATGTCATTTAAAAAAAAAAACATTTTAATATTCTGTACCGTAAATAAAATGGTTATCTGGATAGGACTGGGGTCTTATTTAAATATCCAACTTAATTAAGAAATTGTAATAATTAAATCAACAATGATTAAAACTGTTTTTAGTAAACTGCAGTCAATTTTTAAAAAATGTTTGTGTGGAAGGTTGCTTATGGGGTCAGGTAATGTCCAGAACAAAATGATAGGCTGAGCATAAGTTCCATTTAGTGATCAAACCAAGATTTCTTTTTATACTTCCCTTAAGTAAAAATTGATCCAAGACCTTTAGCTCTTTAATTACAGCTCTAATCATATGATAATGGCTGTCTTCAGTTTTACATCAACAAGAGGTTATGATGTAATTATTGATAATATAGCGTTTTTAAACATATGAAATTAAATGAAAGGAAACTAACCTTCATACATACACTACAAATAGGCAGTATTCCCCTGGCAATAAATGTTTTTTTTAAAAATAGGCAGCCACCCATACTTAAAGCTTATCTTTAAATAAACCATCATTCATTGGCAGTGCTGGAATTGGAACTTGACATTACTAAGAGCCAAATTTTTAAATCATCAAATTATTTGTATTTTTAATTAATAAACATATTTGTTGAATGTAAACAGAAAAGTTATGATATTTTGCAGTAAACTTCTTATGCAGAAATACATAACAAGTGCAAATACTAATGTGTAAAAAAAAAAAAAAAAATGACTGAAAAATTTATGCAAAAAAATAATTCAAATTCCCCAACTCGTTTTTTTTTCCCCTAAATATATATAAAATATGTACTTTTGGTAGGTTACAACATAACTGAAGAGTAATTTACACCATTAAGCATTGACTAGATAATAGATCTTTTCACTGAAAATGGTTTTTACACATCAACAAAAATATTAGCAGTTGAAAATGTATTGATAAAATCATTCTAAAACCTACTCTAAAATGGCTAATGCAATAAATAAATAAGTAAGTAATGGAATGGTTTTATTGCTATGGAATTCATAAGAAGTTTGAGTGTTGGAAATGCCAGAAATGAAATTGGTAGAAGAACTTTAAATCCAGAATCTGACTTCTTACCACTGCACTAGGCCTGCATTCATATAATTTAAGAGTTTTTATGTCAGATTCTTTTTGTATATTATCAGAAAACTCACTCTGTCATCGATGAACTCTGCTCTGCTCTCTAATTCTATGTTTGCTCAAATATGGGACAGAATCACTAAATTTATTTACAAGTTTCTAATGGCTGATCTGATATGGATGTGTCCCAGGATTAAATAAAAATCAATAACTTCATCTATATTGTCAAATAGAAAGTCCTATTTCTTGTGAGGTATATAATTCAAAATATAATTTTCAATTTTAAAAACTTTATTTTTCATTTGTCAATTAATTTCAATCATGTGACAAATCACCAGATTGATTGCCAGTGCGAGGTGCAGTTATTGTATTTTAGGTTGTTGAGGCCTTGGCCCTGTGAGTCAATAACTTTTTTCAGGTTTATTTGTCATTCAAAAATCAGACTATAATAATAGATATTAAATTGAAATGACTTCATCAAATAAATAATCATTGGAGAAGATGGAAATTGTTTATATATCTTGATATAAAGATCTCATTAAGATTTGACGTGTTTAAATACTGAGATGCTAGAAGAAAACGAGTTTGTGTTTAAAAAATGATAAGGCAGCTACAAAATAACACTGGTGGAAATAGAGTTTGTGATTGGTTGTTTGAAACATTCTGTTGCTATTTGTACAATCTTTCTTCAGACACTGAAGGAATAAACACTTTCTTCTGGTCAGAGATATTCATTCCTCTGAGGCAATCTATAATGGCATTATACTTTTTTTTTAAAAAAAAATTATATTATTAATCTTAGAATATTAAAATACAGCAAAGGCTACAAAATATGTAATTAAATATTATTTTAACATAAGAATAAAATTAAATTTATAGAACAAGAGAATGAGTAATCATATAATATCTAACATTGTACATTTATAAATATGATTTTAGTATTAATCAAATATAAAAGAATGAAACAAAAAATGTTGTTTATTCTCGGAAAAAAAGAACCCCTAGGTTACTGTACTCAGTAAAATTTCACTACTCTGTGAGGAACTTATAACTTCTCTAATTTCATTACGGTTATCAAATTACTATTTTCAAGCTTAGAAAGAAACAGAATTTAATTAACTTGGCAAAGCAAAGTAAAAAAAAAAAATGTATTCAATGTGTAATTAAAATAGAAACTCTTTTCATTCAGCAATTTATAAGAGACTTTTAAAAGGAACTAAAAACAAAACTTGCTTTTCAGTTCACAGGAGCAATTTCCTAATTAAATCATAAAATAATTACTAAATTCTGCAGCACGTAAACCAATTTTATAGTAAAATATTTCAGATAACAAACTTTAAAAAAGTAATAAACAATAATAATAAGTAAATTTTTAAAATTCAATAGTCTTTTATACATGTATGAATAAAATCCTATTATTAAACATTTGTGGTCAAGTTAGCTTTATCTACACCTCTCATACTACCTCCTCTGCCCACAGCTTCCTATTCCTAATGTATGCTTCTTAGATTTATTTTTCTTGGTAATAATAATTAAACTACAATTTAATTTTAAATTATCATCAATAATACTGGCATATATTTTGACATCTGTAAACCATTCATGTGTCAAAGCATCGGCCGGGAAGCGAACCCGCAAACCCGGGACATCTGCTTGTAAGGCAGTTGTGCTGACCATTCGACCACCAACGTTTGACAAAAATGAAGTTTTGAAATCAAATTAGAATGTATAATTCGAAAAAAAAAAAAAAGAAGTTAGAATTAAGTTGCATTTTGATTTTGACTCTATCCAGTTTGGTTTTTTACAAATCTTTTCTTATGAACTGGGAAGTGGGGTCATTTATCAAAAGAATGTACAAATTTTAGACCACATAATATATAATCTTGAATTACACTTTAATAATCTTTGATAATAATGTATTTAAAAATAGGGGGAAAGATGTATTTTCCTTAATTTTATGTATTCATTGTCATATACTATTTTCAAACATTATTTTAAAAACTCATTATACATTTAATAATACTTAAATTTTTGTCAAGATACTTCTACTTCTGGGCATATACAGTGAACATATCTATTAATGATAATACAGATATAGTGTTATTTCACTATCATAATTCTATTAATTTAAATACCACCTCTGTCTACTCTTATCTCATAGAATTAGTTTAAAATCGGTTAATTCCCCGAACAATGCCAGTGATCCATCTATAACTTCTCTTCGCTCTTGTTTATGTTTTTTTTTTTCCTTATGTGTCATAGCATCAGCCGGGAAGCGAACCCGCTACCCCGGGACAACTGCTTGTAAAGCAGCTGTCGCTGACCTCTCGACCACCAATGCTTGACTTGTTTATAGTTTTGTTACTGATTAGTAGCCTTTCTAACTATAATGAGCAATGTCCTAAGCTCATTTCCTGCTTCTAAATATGATAACCACATTTATAAAAATTACATTTATTATATTAATCTTTTTTGTATGTATTTTATTTCAAGCTATTTAATTACGAAATTATATATTACATTTATTTCTTCTATCTCATTAATATTCAAACCTTTCAAAGCAATGATAACTAGCACTTATAAAACAAACTTCTTAATATGATAATTTTATCTTATTTGTATGAGTATTAATATTTTGCAAATAATTAGTTTTTATTGGTGAGATGTTTGCAATAAAATAAAAAAGAAAGAAAAGCATAAATAAATAAAATAATTACATGAAAATTTCTATGATCAAAAATTAAATGTGACTGATTTTTTACATTAATAATTTATCACTACTTTTCTAATTCCAGTGTTTTTGCAGATACTATATATAAACATTAAACGCCTAAAGCTAAACTAGTCAATAAAATTCAAACCAGACTAGTCAAAGAAATATGGCTTCACTGCTACAAGCAGACTTCTCAAGGGTAAAGGCTAAAATATAAGAACAAATGTAAACTACATATTACCCACAATTCCCACTTACTTCCCATATACCCTTAATATTAAAAAACTTTTAAACAAGTTAATTTCTTCAGAATCATAAATTATTAATAATAGATTATTTAATTCTTTTAAATTTAATTTCTTTTTGTTGGTTTAGTTGTGAATTTGCAGTAATTTTTGATATATATCCATGTTTAAACTGTAAAAGAGACCTATTACAGAACAAAAATTTTAAAATGTAAATGATAAGCCAGCAGCTTCACAGCAAATAACTCACTAAAAAAGATTAGATGAAGGGTAAGAAATGCACTTTTGAATTCATGATAGTTAGCCCTTGTCAATACATAATGTCTAATTTCACTATTCAAAGTGACACTTTGAATATAAGTAAGAAATTAATAAACAATACTAAATATTTAAAAAGCCATTTGTGTTTAAAATACAGAATTTCCGAAATTATTATTTATTTAAAAATTGTATTGGGCATCTTATACAAGTATTTCCCGAAAGCCTTGTGACACAATGATATCATTTACTTGTCACAACTATAAATTTGGGTAGAAATTTAGGTTGGATAAAACTTTATTAATAGATAGAGAATTAAGCAAGTGGAAAATTGTTAAAACCATTATCTGGCATTAGAAATCAGCTATTGGAGAAGTCTTCACACTGTAGTCTATCATTTAAAACCCTTTTTTTAATATACCTATTATTATTTCAAAGCAATCCCAATTCAACCATTTGTTATAGTATTTAATACAGTTTAGATTTATATTGTGGAAACATTAACTATTAAATGACTATAATAAAAAATCTTATTGGATTCGAAATAGATGTCATTTTCCTATAATATGAAATTATTAAATTTATCTACATTGATTGGATCATATTTACAGTAGTTGTCAAACATTCTATCATCCATTTGTCTCTCACACAGTTCAAATACACCTTTGTTATTGAGATAATAGACTTTATCCACTTCATGGTTAGTTAGCCTCATCTTCAAGCATCATATAGCTTTCTAATGAATTAGATCATCTTATAATAAAACCAAATGCAAGAATTTCAGCATGGTCCTTTGTTCCTCAAGTGAGAATTCAATTGTATTCTGATCAAGTACTCATTTGTTCATTTTCTTTGCTATCCATGGAATTCTCAAAAGGCTTTAATGTCACTACAGTTCAAACACATCAATAACATTCATGCCATCTTTCTGTTATGCCTATATACAATGGATAAATGATGGATCAGAAACTTTAAAATGCAAGAATTGTATTTGCTAATATGTGAATCATATAAGGATAATAATTATGTGTGTGTGCGTATGAATGCATTTATGTGTACATATATCAGTGCCTGCATATTGTATTGTAATGAGGAAAGGCAAAGCAAACATATGAGATGGAATCCAAAAATAATCAGAATTTTGTAATTAAAAAATGTGTATTTTTAGGCATTACAATTGAATTCCTTTCAAAGTATAGTCCATTCAATGCAATACACTGGGCTAAATGTGTTTTTCATTTTTCAAAATAGTCCAAAAACTTTTGCAAAGAGATTCCTTTTAACATCTATCTTAAGCATTTTTTCATTCAAGAGGATAAAAAAAAATTGCACTGAGTGAGATTGAGCAAATATGGCTGATAGGTAAGCTGGATCATGCTGAATTTAATTAAAAATTTATTTCACATTCAAAGTCCTTTGTGTGCTCGCACATTATCATGGTAAATCTTGCACTTTCCATTAAACCAAAAATGGGAAATTTTTGTTTTACAGCATCATGCAAACTTTTCAAAACTTGTAGGTTTGTAATGTCTGGTCATTAGGAATAAATTCTGATTGAACAAAGCTGGTTGCATCCAAAAAAAAAAAAAAAAACAACAGCATCATCGTGACATTGGACTTCATTTATCGTGCTTTTTGTACATGGTGAATTTGACACTTCAATTAAACCATTCATAGACTTGTGTTATTCTCAAAGCTGTTTGCTTGTAAGCTGTTTCAAGTATTACAACTGTTTTCCCTAAAAGAAAGAATTTCACAGCATTTCAACTTTTCAACCATTACGACAAATATGTAAAACGCACTTTACAAAAAATGTGCTACAAGGCATATTGTGATATCACTTGGCAGATTGATACAGAAGGTACCCATACAGGGTATCTAGCAGCAGGAGCATGTACAACAGGTGAGCCTATCAGAGAATGATTCTGGTTAATTTTGGGTTCCCCTCATAGTTCAGAACATTAACCCATTTATTCTACACATTATTACAAAATTTTGTATTAATCTTTTCTAAGCCTGTTAATAATTTTACCTTAATCATTAAAATTTTGTTAATACAGAATTATTGTTTATTGTCTATGAAATATTTCATCCTAAGATCATAATCTATGTATGAGTATTGATGTCTGACCACTCAAATATTAAAAATATGCTTGAAAATAAGCTGTACAATCTAGTTATGAATGAAAGTTGCTGGTAGTGATGAAGCTGATGTTGTGAAACTAATTGATCGTGGCATTCTCTTTAATCAAAATTTAGGACTATTCATCAAATAAAGCTGTGATTCATTGGTCATAGAGGCAAACAATGAAGCTTCTCATTACAATATATTTATTTAGTTATCGTTGTATAAAAATAATCATGATCACTAATGCCTTTATTGCAATCAAAATAAAAATATTCTAAAAATTATAAAAACAATTTTAAATAGTAGATACATAAGAGCTTCACATTTATTCATCCCAATTTAACAATAAATTTCAGTAATCATTGACTTTCTAGAATCAATCACTTGACTACATTTCTGCCCACCATCGGATGACAAAAAGTTCTTTTTTTTTTTTTTTTATACTTATTCAGTTTGTTATTATTTTTTCAATATTTGCAAAGTTCAAACATAATTTGTAGAATGTTTTTCATTTATAAACTTATATTTCTAAATATAGGATATTTGCGACTTGCAAGACACTTCACTATCCACACTATCTCATACTACTGATACACATGACCACACACATGCAGAAAAGATAAATAATCACCAATATTGTATTTTGTGCTTAACCAGCACTCATCAGTTGGTCCAGATTACCATCTCCCATACATATATATAATCAGTGCTCAGTTTATATTAAGATAGCAAATCCTTACACTTTAATGGACAGGGCTTCAATCTACTCCAACTTCCAACTCTTCAACCATCCATATCATTAAAAATCTGATGACAGAATTTGCAAATCCCATGCTGATGCCAATATTGTTATCATACCCATGCTGACCTCTATAGGACAGTATCCATTTAAATACATAGAGGGATGGGGCAGAATGCAGGTTTTGAAATACCAGGCACTCTTAAACCTAGAGTCTAATTGTAAATGTAGGGAATTTGAACTCAGACTTTCAAGCCACTTCACTATCCATATTACTGATACACATGGCCACACACATGCAGAAAAGATAAATAATCACCAATACATGTATTTCATGCTAAACCAGCACTCATCAGTTGGTCCTATTTTTACAATTAGGCTCCAGGTTTAAGAGTGCCTGATATTTCAAATCTTACTTATATTTCTAATAAATCAAGTATAATTTATTGAATTTTAATAGAGTAACACTGACAAAAATTGTCACCAGAACTAACAATAGAAAATGTCAAACTGTCAAAGAGTCAATTTTAGATTTATTCATAAATTATATATTTTGGTATGATAGTTTTAAAATTAGAACATTTTTAAAATTTTAAAATTAATTTACATTTAATTACAAAAAGAATAAGGTATAAAAACATTTATCAGTTATTATTAATACGTTGTTTTTTTTTTAAATTAAGACATTCATCAGAATTTGAATCTCTAAAACCTAAGTACAAAAACTTGGTTTAGAAGATCTTTTTTTCTTAATAAAATTGTTTTCAAATATTTATTTTACCAATATTATTAACAAAGAAGAAAATCAAAATAAGATTGGACCTGAATTTGATTTATACCTGCACATTGAAAGTAAAAAAATGTTATTCATATCATTATTTGATCTTTTTTTTTTTAAGTGTCATAGCATCGGCCGGGACGTGAACCCGCAACCCAGGCAACTGCCTGCAAGTGCAAGGCAGTCACGCTGACCTCTGATGATCTATTTTTTTTAGAGATACATTATACTGAAAATTGTAATTTTTTTAAATGTAATTAAAAATAGTTTTGCATGATGATAACTGATTTTGATAAACATTAAAAAAATAAATAAAATTATATATATATAAACCATCCATCATTTTAGTGTACAAGTCTTTTATATCTCTCAATATAAATCTTTTTTTATTTTTCTCCTTTTACTTTCTTTACATTTCTTTATATATTCGTATATACTGCTTACAATAACGCCCTTCATATATACTTTAATGCAAACAATATTTTAATAATTCTTTCATTTTCCTGATAGTTTCGACTGTTCTGCAGTCTTCATCAGAGCAATCTTAATCTCCTTTACCTTAAAGGTAGAGAAGATTAAGATCACTCTGATGAAGACTACAGGACAGTTAAAACTGTCAGGAAAATAAAGGAATTATTAAAAAAAATTGCATTAAAGTGTATATGAAGGAACTTATTGTAAGCAATATAAGTAAATCTTTTTTTAAAAAAAATGTAGAAAAAATGTGATTAAAAAAAAAAATTTGATAAATTGAACTGATATTTTTATTTTGCAAAAAATTAAAGAGAATTATCTACAAGATGATATTAAATGCCCATATTCAAGGTTTTTCCCTATATTTCTTTAAAAAAATTATAACTAATGTTCAAATATTCATAAGCCAATTTAAATTTACTCTTTTGTTTCTGTTTATTACATAAAAGTTTTTTAAAATGTGACATTTTGTTGCTGATATCAATCCACATTGTCTGCTTGTGCACCCAATTGATTTCTAGATTTTGTCTTTATTGACAAAAGGACATTAAATCCAGACTCACATAAGTACATCATCACAAATGAGATGAGCACAATTAGTACTTTTTCACAAAGTTTTGGAAACATGTCCATTTCTGAACACCAATATTATTCCAAAGTTTTGTTTTCAACATGCATTTCAATAACACTCTGTGAGCAATCCAAAAAGGTCTTACTCTTACTTCAGTTCTTCAACATCCGACATATTATCCAAATTGAAGAAGTATAGATTTATAATCCATTTTTCAGAAGTTTTTTTTAGTTCCTCCAAAATATCCATCAAATGACTTTGATAGTATTTCCAAATGGTCTACAATTTCTTCACACACACACTTGGAATTAGAGACTCATTATCATCAACCATTTTCAAGTGATGGAAAATTTGAAAGATTCTCTTTTTTAACTCATAGACATTAAAAAAGTAACTTTTCTTGGAAAGCATTTAACTTTTCTCAGCATTTCAATATGTTTGTATTTTTCCTTTAAATAGATACACTCAGGTCATTCATACAAGTAAAAATATCATTCAAATATGCTAGTATTTGGATAAATTATTGTGATCCCATTTCTCCAAGTAGATCATAGTCATATTCCTTCAGAAAAGCTTTGACTTCTCACAGTTCAAAGAAGCGTATTAAAGCCCTCCCATATGACAGCCAGCAGATTTCAATGTGGAAAACCAGAACTGAATGCTCACTTCCAAAATCTTCACAAAGTGACTTAAAGAGGCAGTGGTCCAGAACATGGCCCCTAATCCAGTCGATGGTTCCACAGGAGTTTCCAGGACTTTTTTTTAAAACTATGGAGGCAATGTTTTTGATATCAAAGCATGTTGATGAAGAAGACAGTGGGTATCTTGCAAGTGCAGAATTTCTTGTTTCCTCAGTGCAAAAAATCACAATTTGTTTCCTAGCATAGCAAGGGCATCATCAGTACACACAGAACCAATAACTTGGATATCTCTGTCATATTTTGCAAAGAAGTAAGTCTTTTGTGCACTAAAAGACATCTTTTCCCTTTGTGGTTGTTTTCAAATCTTCACAGAACAGGGAATCTATTATGATACCATCATGGACAAATTTCATTAATGCAATGAGTTGATTGCAATTTGCAACATCAGTTGTTTCATCTAATTGGACAGTGATTTTCAAGAACTAGCCTTGATATCTGCAATCAACTTGGTCCAAAATGTCCAAACTCAAATCATCAATTCGACTCTGAATAACATTATTTGATAATGGCACTAATTTAATCTTGTTTGAGGCTTCTTTTCCCAGAACAATTGTTGCCATTTCTAATGTACACAGTTTTATCACCTCTTCTGCAATTATATGGAAGCTTCTTGGATTTGATTGCTTTATTCACCATATAGTATGAAGCCATCAGCAGTGGTTTGACAGTGCATATAAAACCTAGTTTTGGAAGGGTTGCTTGAGATAAAATCGGGCCCTTTTAGCTTTCAAATGATTCAACATTATGGCCTGCAACATTTTCTCCATCATGCCAGTTGCTAAAGTATTCCAGCAGCTTAGATGGCTTTATATTTGTTTTTGAAAAGACAGCATCACAAAGTATGCACATGGGTTTTTGCAGATTCTCAGTTGTTTCGGTGCAAATGAAACCAAACTGCACATAATCAACATTCCATTTCATTTTCTTTGACATAAAGAAGGGTTAATTAATAATTTAAGAATTATAATCTAAAAAAATAAATAAAGATAAACTTAATTAGAAGAAAAATAACAATAAGTAAAATAACATTAAGTATAATCACCGTTTATTAGAGATATGAGAGAAATGAGCACTGCACGAACACAGAATCAATAATGCACTGACTACCATAGCATCACGTATAGGTTTATATACTCTAGAAAACATTCCAGAACATTCTCAAATATACACCATATGCATTGATTAATTCTTAAAAATTCTGGAAGTTTCTTGAGTCACAATCATGAGAATACATTACACAAATAAATGATAAAAAATAAAAATCCAATATAATTCTTGAATATATAGGATACTACCCTTAATATAAACAAAAAAAAACTGAAATGTTATCTCACACCCCCAAGGTATGTGAGCACCCATTGTTGAAAAACCCTTGTCCTAGTCTATATTAAAATTACAATACTGTAGTTGTTTAATAAATGTTAAATAAAATATAAAATATTTCCCACAAAAAATATAATATATTAAAAGCAATATTAATATATTTAGAGAAAATTTTGGAAATATTAAATATAATCTAAATACGTTTTCATTGCCGAGCATTTTTGTTATATTTAGTGTTTTCACTAAAAACCTGAATAAAATTGAATATAAAGTTCATTCAACTTTTATTTTAAAATCTTACCAACAAAAACAAAAAGACAAGTATTTCCAATGCAAATAAATATCAAGATATATAAATAACAAATATATTGAATTATTTCAAAGCTTTTTATTTTCTTTTATACCATTAGTACAAATGATAATTTTAAAAATTTACTTAATAAAAATCTTTAAAAAAAAAACAAGTTAAATTATTATATATAAAACTTTGTATTCAGTTTAATAGTTATGTATCAAACATCTTTTTCAAGAGTTCTTTTCACCCTACCATAGAGTCATCTAGTATGAGCTTTAAGTAATCAATAAACACCAGATGGTACACTGCTACGAGTGAGCATATGGGAAAGTCTTGTGATATTGTTGTTTGAATCAAGTTATGTATATAATAAAATCTCAATGTACAATTTTTCAAGGGGAGCTAGTAAAAACTTAATATAAATGAAAATAATATAATAATTATTTATTGGAAAATTGTACATGCAAAATATAAATTAATTATTAATTTTAAGATCATCTCAAATGTTATAATTCAACACTTTACTTGCAAAACATGTATGAATAAATTTATAATATAACATACATATTATAGAATAACAATATTACATATGTTTAAAAAATAATTGTTAATATTAATTACTGCAAAGTGATTGGCTTTTTTTTTTTAAATATATAATTGTATCATTTCACTTATATTAGTATTACTAATTTATCAATGTTTCAACCATTTTTATATGGCCATTGTCAAGATATCTACAATATATAAAAAAGAATGTATGAAAATAGTGAAAAAATTTATGTTGTATATCAATCTATCTAAAAATGAAAAAATATCTTTTTTTATATATTAAAAATAATACACTTATTTATAGCCCTCTTATTCTTTTAATTCACATTTTTAAAATGTCTAGTTATTTATATTTATATATTGGATTAATTCTATAATCTAAGTATTGAATGTCTTCAGAAAAATTTACTTTTTTTAAATATTCCAAATACATTCAACTGTTAGTAATAGCACACAGGTTAATATAATGCACAGCATTTTGAGAGATATTTTTATCCTCTCTTCTTCGTTTGTTGCTGGACTGACCAGTGACAGTACTAGCATAGAAATCAAACCTGATTGTTACCTTAAAAATTCAATATTCAAGAATCTAAAGGTCTAGGTTCAATTCCCATGCTAGTACTATCACAGTCAAGACAGTAACACCTGAAGAAGAGACAATAATACTTCTCAAAATGTTGTGCATATACTAATCTGTGTGCTATTACTAACAGTTGAATGTATCTGGAATATTTAAATCAAATTATAATTTTTCTAAAGACATTCAATACTTATATTAGATGGAAATAATCCAATATATAAGTACAACTAAAATACCATCATCACAAACCTTCAGGAAAACACTTTAAAATGTCTACTTTTCAATTCTTATTTATATTATCATAACTGGCAATCATTAAAATTAAATGCCTTTAAATATAAAAATATATTCAAAGAACTTATTAATCATTTCCCTCCTACTTATTTTGTTGAAAATAGGTAAATATATGTTTTAAATTTAAAAATATAAATTAAAAAAGTTTGTGACTTTGGGTAAAATTTTCATTGATTTATGTTGTAAGTACCTTGACAATGGCCACATACAATTGATTGAAACATTAGTAAATTATATAATATTTATATGAATTAAGTGAAATAAATCAAGCTTTGAAAAATATCCATTAAGAAATATTACAAAATTTTAAATTTGGAATGAAAATGGTTGAGTTATTAGAGTTTTAAATTTTGATTTTAAAAGTAATATTGTTTGAACTTTATTATCTAAATCTACTTATTTTAAAGACATTTTATACTCCAATTAATCTATCTACATTTAAGTCATCATTTGTGAGTAAACTTTTTGAATTAATCACTAATCAGTATTTAAAAATATTTCTAATTTTAAAAAAATTATAATTAAAAAATAAAGTAGAATTAAAAGAAAGATTTTTTTTTTTTAAAAAAAAAAAACAAATCCCTGCATAAATATAGTAGATAAATAATTGTTAAGATACATGCCGAATATAACAAGAATGGATTAGGATTTCATTATATATGCTAGTAATTGTCTAAAATGACTGACAATGACAAATCCATAATTAAAATGTTTCAAAAATAAAATTTTTAGAAAAAAATATTTAAAAAGATAAGTTGATACGGTCAATTTTTATAACAAAAAAACTTATATATTCACATACACAGTTATACACATACTCACATATTATATATAATTAAACTGTTTATAAAGTCATGTTAAAGAACCAACTGTCAGAATATCATAATCAACAGAAATATAAATATATAGTAGTTCAACTATGCATATCTTTAACTTGAACAAATAAATATATACTCAAAGTTTAGAGTATATTTTATACTTAAAAAAACAATGTTAGTATCCTCATTATATGACATTAGTGCTCATTGCTTGATTCTATAAATTAGAAACTGCGCCAATTAACTATACATCCAACCTTCAATTTTTCTTTTACTGGCATGAAAATACTTATTATATATAGATCGTTAGAAGTCTTTCCATTTGCTGAGGACCTATTTATGGAAGATACTTTCGGTACTAGCCTCAAACTTTGCCGATGCACAGAGATCTCAAATGTTAAATTAAATGACATTTTACGAATTTGAGACCTCATATTTTAATAACGATTCAGGTCCTGATGTCTTTGTTTTAGTATATATATACAATTTTCAAATTAAAAAATTTTACTATTAAATATTAGCCTTTTCTCCACAAAAAAAAAAAAAGTGATTTAATAAGATAAAAATAATAACGATAAAATTCTAAAAATACAGTTTTATTGATCTTGGCAATCAACAGTGGAATTAATAATTTTTTATTAAAGATCAGCAGTAGAATTAATAAATTTTTATTAGAACTATTTAGCTTAAAGCAATTATTTCTATAATACTATTTATAAATATTTTTGAACTGCTAAATATATATATTGATTGAAAAATTCTCTTTCCAATTTAATGAAGAGTAACATTAAACATCTTAATGAAATGATAGCTTCATTAAACTTAGTAATTTAGTTCTACATATATATTAAATTGCCATAATAAATTGTGTTGTGGAGGTGAAATAAAGGAGCACAAGGGCAAACTACTAAATAATACAAATGTTACCTCTTGGTTATAATAACCCGAAATAATTATCTCAACCTGCCTTTGGGCAGAAAACATCATCATCATCATTACCATTTTCAACTATTATTGATCCTCTGCAGTCTGAAAGTCTCTTCAAGTTTAATCTAATTTCAGTGATCCCCAGCAAATTTCCTTACATTATTCGGCCATCACACGTGGTTACTTTCTAAACACACTTATTTAAACACAAAACATAAGTATAAATATGAAAGAGTATTTATATGGTACACTTGAATATACTTTTTTCACGAGGCTTGATTGTACTTATAAAGAAATTCTTAGATAATGAACTTGAAGCATTTATATTCAGTGCCATGATCCTTGAAACATTAATGGCACCCTTTGAGGGAAAAAAAAGAGGTAATTGCAACTTGAAAAAACATATCAAGATGAAACCACTAATTTCTAACAAGACATACTACCACTGGTTTACAATTTATTTTATCTTACTATTCATGCTATTATAACATTTTTTTTGACAGGCAGACTCATTTTCATCACTATTATTTATTTATTATAAAATCATTTGTTTAGCATTCCAAGTAGCATTCTTTCATCAAAGTAGTGGATGGAGTACAACAGCTTCAAATTACTATCTTTTTTCCACTTTCTCCAATGGGCAATCAATCTTAGGAACATTTATTATTCTAGTAGGTCTCTTACTAAGAGATGGTTATTAGTTGGTTAGTGCAATGGTAAGTGCCGGATCAGAAAAAAAAAAAGATTCCTGGATCAAAGCTCACATCACATGACATACAAATAATTAATCATTCAACTATTTTTTAATTATAAACATATTTGTAAATAATAAGAGTCCATAAATATCTCCATTATATTCATTTATGGATTTTTTTTCATGGTAAAAACAGTCTTATTTTAGCCTTCCAATCTAAAAAAGTTAATACCCATTTTCTAACCATGGTAAAAACAACTTGGAATCTTATTTTAGCCTTCCAGCCTAAAAAAGTTAATACCCATTTTCTGACCAAGTAATCAATATTCAGTTTATGCATATTTTTACTCACAATTTTTCATGTTGTTAAATACAGATTGTTCCACATAATTTACTATACCCATAAATAATCTACCTAGTATAGAATTTTATATTATAAATTTTGCATTACTACAGTGATCTAAGTCTTTCTGTGTATAACAAAACCCATGGAAATTGGTATATTCTACATAAAATATATATGTTTGACATGTGCACACACATTTGCTATACAATTTTAATTTTAAAAATTTACACATTAAAAAAAAACATTAACAATAAAAAAATAAAGGACAGCAACTATGCAAAAATCATATAATAACAGAATAAGACATGACAGAATACATATGAAAGAAATAGACGAATGAGAGATGATTTGTGATAGAGTGCATAGATTTGGGCATGCACATAAAATTAACATTCAAATTTACAAAAATCACACTCCTGTACTCTATGTTGAAAACTTTTTGATTTTGTAAAATCTTCAGCAGTGAAGAATTCAATTCAATTCATGGAATCTAAGAATAATATCTTAAGTTGGCTAAAAGCTGCCTACATAAAAATGTACCAACTTCATTTTAGACTTCAAATTCCAAGTCATAATATACATGACAGACAAACAATTACTACATCACAAAGACCATTTTAAATCAATTTTGTAGCTTAATCATAAATATGGTTTGTAATCATGAACAGGAATCAAAACTTTATGAGGCCTTGATGTAAATGTTTAGTTACTTCACAGTAAGATCTAAAAATAATTTAGCTCCTATATTTAAGACCTCCATTCAAACTCAATAACAATCTTCAATATCTGATAAGACATCCATTTATTTGTTTAGAAAGATATGTATATTGGATATACGTATATTACTACAATTTCAATTACAAGCAACAATATTTGATACCACCACTTTAGATAAATATGTTAATGATGATTAATCATTTATTAGGATATTGATTATCACATCATTAGATATACCCATGTATGTATGTAGGCTCTCTGTTCCAAAGAAGTTTAGCAATCAATAAAAAATACTCTTGGACATCAATGTTTATAATTGGCCAATGATTTCCAATTCTATTAATGTAGCATCCCATATTCGGACCTATATTATAAAAGACGTATTCACCATAAATTGATCAAAGCCTTATTATATCATATATATTATGGCGCACTTTTATTATTGTAAATAAAATATTCATATTAGTTTTGTTATTTTTAAGCTTTGTAAATACATTAATGATTTATAAAAAAAATTTATCCTCCTCTAAGAAATAAAAAAGAAATATTCAATATTTAGTTTACTTGAGTAAGGGAAAAAAAACTAAAGCGGGAATGAAAATATTCTCAAGTTTAAAATCAATAAGTTCTCTCTTATTTTTCAAAATAAACATTTCAAAACTTTACCTTTTAACACACAACTATATTCTAAAAGCAATATATATTTATATTAGTATATGGATATGAATATATGCATAAACATAAAATGTGTCACCTAATATTTATGTTTAGTAAGCAAGTTTAAATATTTCTTAAATTCATATTGTCTGAAATTTTTAGTTAGATGAAAAACAATTTGAAAAGTAATCTCATATTTTTTTACAATAAAATTACAAATGTAAAAACTAATGTAATTAGAAAAGACTTGAACTCAGACTTTCAAGCTATCTACAGTTATGCACTCCATCTCAAGTATCCGATACACATGATCACATACATGTGAAAAAGATAAATGATCTCCAATAAACATATTTTGTGCTGAATCAGCACTCATCTGTTGGTCCAGATTACCATCTTCCATACACACATACAATCATTGCTCAGTTTATATTAAGATAGCAAATCTTCAAGTTTATTAGACAGGGACAATCTTCTACACCCTCCAACTCTTCAGCCATCCAAATCACTGAAAATCCAATGGTGGAACACAAGAGAGATTTGTTATAAACAAAGAAAAAAAACACCTTTTGCGGAGATTGGTGGTATGAGTTAGTCAAAATTACTGTAATTCAGAGTTATGCTTTTCATTCTGATAATATTAAGGAAAAATTTTATAGCAATGTACGAAATGTTTTTAAACAGATTAACCATATTTTAAAATTGTGAAGGGATTAGCAAAAAATTAGCAATATTACAAAGCTGTAAAATTTGATATAAATTTCAATATAATAATAAAAATAACATTTATGAAATTTGGAGAGTGAAAAACTATCCTATGATTTAAAGAAGGAAAAAATAAGAAAAAATGAATATTACATGATTTTAATGTGCTCGATAGATTCAACACAGAAAGTGAACTTTAATTAATTAGCTAGAAATACAAAAACTGCTAGGAAAGACATTATTAATCAAATATGCATTTAAAATTTTTGGCTTCAATAGCCAATGATTAAAATGGCATCGATATAGATGGTTATAAGAATGTAGATATATGTATACTATGAATATTATTTAACAGCAAAAATATATAAACAAATCTTTATTATAAATAATAAATATATATTATAATAAAGACTATTTATTTATTGTGCACTAAAATACCAAAAATAATTGTTTTCTTCAACTCCAATTTGGTATTTATATTTAACTTTAAATAAAAGTGTGAGTCATGCTGAAATGCTTTTATTTCAAATTAAATATAAAAAACCAAATTGTTGCTGAAAAAAAACTATTATTTTTGACTTTTTAATCAATAGAAAATAAATGTTTTTATTATAAAATACTTTTTAACCATATTATTTTTAATTTTTTAATTTTCGTAACTTTTTTTTAATTATTCCCATTCAAATTTTAAAACAAAGAATAAAACCAATGTCACAGTTTGTAAAGTATTTGAAAGGGATATTAAAAATTAATTCCAGTGTTGCTCTGTTTTCACAAAAGAATCTTTTATAATCAAAAGAAAATAAAATTTCAAGTTTTTTTTTAAAAAAATTTTATTATCAAGAGTAATTAAAATTTGTTTTTATTTCTACTTTAATTGACTGTTAACATTTCTTAGCGTAAGCTTTTTTCAAAAAAATATTCCACCCTTATTGAAACTTACTGAACCCATAGTTTGAAATTCAGCCTATTAATATCATTACTCTAAACAAAGGACTGGACAACCCTGAAATATTTTTTTTATATTGCATTTGTCATCAATTTTTAATATGTGTACAAAATTTGAAGGAAATGCATTTGACAAAAATACGTTAAAAATCTATTACAAAATTTAACTTAAACAAACTGAGTTCTAAGTTAAAACATTTAAAAATATAAAACATATTTTATTTTAAATAATATATAATATACAAAAATACAATTATTATACATACAAAAATATAAAAGAACATAATACAACAAAATATAAATTTTAATTAAGAGCTATTAATTATATGAAAAACAAATCATTTTAAATAAGTTGTATTCCGATTTTAAAAACAGCAAAATTATTCAACTTTATCAAAATTTATTACCAAAAACAAATTATTTTCAATTGAAAACAAACTTTGTACAGTTTTGGTTCATAGTTGAATATATGTAATTTTTAATCAATTTTAAGCTGCACTTTTTGTTTGAGACTGTTAATAAACTAATCATAAACTTTAGCCACTGAATTTGAGTGTTACGAATTTTACCACTTAGGCCGAAAGCATTATATTGGAAGTTTAAAAATAAAATAATATTTTCTTTGTGAGTGGGTAAAACACTTATGATAGAATTAACAGGCATAAAGTTGCTGTAATTCTGAGAAATGATTCTACCAAATACTATTAATTGACTGACTAGGAGCATGCTCAACTATATATTGAAAGTTTAAAAATAATTTTTTCTTTGCACACAGATAAAATACTTATGGTAGAATTAATATGCATAAAGTTGCTTACTGCAATACTAAGATATAATTCTATCAGGTACCATTGATCTATGCTCTGCAAAATATTTTTCCAAAACAATTTATTTAAATCGGGACTAAATTTGCACTTGGTATATAAATATTCTATTTCATTTTTAAAAAGTAATGGAATCAATTTTGTCATATTTTGAAAACAAATGACTCTAATGGTAAGTTTATAATATATATATATCAAACTAAGATGATGGGTTTTTTTTTAATTTTTAGTGGTCATCTAGATGACAAATAATCCAATTGACCACTTCATAAAATAAATATTTGTCTATTTGTGTGTTATTACTAACAAGTTGTTTGTATTTGGAAAGTTTAAATAAAGTTTAAAATTTTCTATACATTCAACATTCACTCATAAATGATGGAAATAGTCCAACATATCACATCTCATAAAATAAATGTTTATTGATTCATCTTTCTGACCATTTGAAGTTGCCTATCTCATTCATATCTTCATCTTCAGATAAATCTTGCTCTCTTATTTTAAGTAATAAAATTAGTTTTATTTTTTATCATAAATTGTTACTTAGTTGGAAAATATAGAATGTAACAAACTGTTAATAAATTTACAAATATCAAAAATCATTTTTTTAATTTAATAATTGTTTTAAGTATTATATATAAATATTTGAAAACCAGGCATTCTTCACAAACCTGGAGCTTAATTGTAAATATAGGGTATTTGAACTGACCTTCAAGCATCCTTCAATTATCCACACTAACTTATACAACTGAATCTTTATTTTATTTATCTTTTCTATGTGTGTGGTCATGTATATCAGTTGTATAAGATAGTGTGGATAGTTGAAGGGTGCTTGAAAGTCTGAGTTCAAATACCCTATATTTAAGTATTATATATATAAAAATTTTGAACATTTAACTAAGATACTGTTTTTATTATAGTTATAATTTAATGAGCATATTTTCAACACAGCGATGGTCAGAATTATAAATTACAAAAAGCACAAGAAAAGAGAAATAATATTTTTTTCAAAGTATTAGTTAAAATTTTGTCATCAAAATAGAAAAATCTGTAATTAAAATTATTAATATTGACTAATGTTTGGATATTGCTGTAATGCCCCCATGAAGTACCATGAAATATTTTTTTTCAAAACACAACATACATTATAGCTTTATATATGTGTGTGTGTGTATTTAAGAGGAGAAAGCTAGTATCCCCAGCTATTAATAAATAACATCCTAAATGTTGAATAAAACTTACTATTATTAACAATGGTGAAAATTCAGAATGAAATTAATATAACAGCCAGTTGGAATATGTCATTAAATAATTATTAAATTATAATAAACTATAGTAATCATCCTTTCCTCACAAGAGTCATGAAACATTGGTATTCATGCTGCAAAGATATTGTCATTCCAGCCACAAGATAGAGATTTTAAGGAAGTAATGAGCCAATCTTGAAGTGTCTAGAAGTGAGACATGAATTTATAAATCATTCACTTTAAATTAATTTCTTATTTTTAATATTATTAGTACTTCTGAAATTTTTTTAATTTACTTGGTGCTAGATTGAACACAAATGTTTAACAGTGCTTGTGAGGAAAGGATGATTACTTTCTAGTTTATTGCTATCTAAAACATACACTAGTAAAAGTGATCAAATATTACATAACTATTAGATTAATAACCTCTTTTAAAAAACAAATTTCATGTTTACATTTATTAAATTCTATTTAATTATTAAAAACAACATTATTAAAAGAAATTCCATCTCCATCCTTGTATAGTTGAATATTAAGTAATAATTATTTCATGTTATATTCTATCTGCCTGATATATTAATTTTTATGTGAATTTTCACCAACGTTGACAAAGATAAATTTATATACATCAAAAGCTCCAAGAATATGTGAATTCATTCTATTCATGACACTTTGTTCAACATTTAGGGTGCTATTTATCCATAGTCTGAGGGAGATGGATTTTCTCCTATTAATTATATTATCTATATGATGAAGCATTTATTATATGTGTATTTGAATACCATTAAATGTGTTTGTGTCCTTTACGAATAAGATTTAATGAAAATATCCCCAATCTCCCCATCTTCTAATAGAGAATACAAAAACTATCAAAATCTGTTAATGCAAATAAATCTGACCATTTCTAAGTTCTACTCCAACTTAATTTAACATGAGAAAAGTATATAAAATGTATTTGGTTAAAATATTATTTCTGGAAAAATACCTCCCTGAACACTATTGCATTTGCCAGCTATTTTGTCTTTATCTTTTAAAAAAACTTGACCAAATTTTTCTAACTTCACACTGATTTTGTACAATGCTTTTTAATGATATCAGTTTTCTTTTTCCCCCGCATTCATCTAGATAATAGTCTTCCATGGGATAATACAAAATGTTGGAAGAGGAAAAAAAAAGTGGAGTGAGCAATCATCATTGTTAAAAAATAATAATAATAATAATAATGATAAAACAATTTTGTTGGATTCATATCATTACTGACTTTATTTCATATCATTCAATCCATCATCTTTCTAATATTAGTTTTGCTTTATTTCCCCTATATTCCACTTCGATTTTTTTTATACATAAAATGTGCTAGATTTCAGAAATTCAGATTTGATTCTATCCTTAATCAATAGAAAACATAGTGTCAGTTAAAATTATTTAGACTCAGCACTATCAAAAAATGATTATAATTTAAACCTTCAAAACATCATATGACCACTTTTTCCTATGCTTACTTAACATCTAGCATCTATTGATTACTAGAAGTGACACTATTGTATGGAGATTGCTACTGTTAACAGCTTGTGAATGCAATGAAAAAAAATGTTTACGTGATAAATTTCAAAGGTTTAATAACTATTCTAGCAAAAGTATATCGGTGATTATGGTTATTAATAAAAAATATAAGCTGGATTCAGATCTGTATACAAGCAAATTAGCTTGGAAATAAAACATTATTGTGCTTTCACTTTGAACTCATAGGTTTATAGTTAACTAAAAAGGTAAAAAGTAGGTGCTGGAGAAATGTATTTGATTCAAAAGTCTAGGTGCACTGCTCTCAACTCTAAGACTCCTCACTAATGTAAGCCATAAGCTGAAAATTAGTCTGGATATTGAATGAGTAAGCACTAGATGGGGATCAAAATGTGCAACCTTCTAGCATGTATTATTATTTATATAATTTTTGGTTCTAGTCGACTAGCCGCTGCATGCTGCTTGATGGCTCTGTTGCTAGTCAAAAAACAATAGATGTAATGTTACTGGGATGATTTACAATTTTGTTATTATTTATTTTAAAAAAAAAATACATAAAACCCCTTTCACCTGTTTCTTTTTTTTTTTTTTTATAGGGATTTACTTTTATTTTTCTTTAAAACATTTTTTTTTTAAAAAAGTGCATTTACTTTGGGAGGGAGGGACATTAGTTTCTAAATTACATTTTTTAATTACATTATACATGTCAGCACGTAGAGCTGGAATGTGCAGGGAGGGTGACCAATGGTTTTGACGATCCGAAAAATCAGCCAAAACATGTAGTACTCTGATCAAATAAATATATATATTAGAAACATTCTGCAATGACATTTTGAAAATTATTTTTAAAAAATTTACGAAATAACATTATTTAATAAAATGTAAGAATTACATTTTAAAATTACCATCTGATCAAACCAAGCTTATGCTTGTAAAAACAATGACAAACCATAGCTGTTTTAGTAGTCTTGTAGCTGTTCTTGTGCAAAATTCCTTTTTTGCATGAATTCTGTAAAATGATGCTGGGATGTATACTTTTGCAATTCATTTTACCTTAAAAAGTTGTGTACGGAAGCACGGCGATGGGTTTACAATTATTACTATCTAAAACTACATCAGGTCATGTGAAAAATCATTACTTTGAATGCTCATGAAAAGAGTTATGACCACTTGAATTCTATACACCCTCATATCATACCATAGTGATCTGTGAAGTGTGCACTACTTGCATAGTACTGCGAAGCACAAAGTGGGCCTAATATTTGTGTGCAACATCATCTAGGCCACATTAAAGGCTAATATGAACAGAACAGTTCTATAGGCCGCATAATGGCATATTTCTGTGTGTTTGCATAGAATCAGCTACATCAAGAGGTGGCTAATCGACGAGTACCTAGTTTTTATATAAATAAAAAATTTTAATTGCTTTCGTTGCATTTCTGTACAGGTGTATTGCTAATTTAACACTGATAAAACTGCAAAATATTGGAAAAATAAATAGTTAGTCAAATTACCGAATAAAATTATATCAAAGAATTCATAACATATATTATAACTAATTTTCAAATTCTCTTATTACAATATGCATAATTTATAAATGACTATATTAATGTACTTTACTGTTTTTCCAATTAAATAACATAAGCAGGACTAAATAATGCTGATCTTTCTGCAACTCAGTGATGATAAAATGGCAGCAATGGCAAAAGACCACCAAAGATAAACAACTAATCATTGTTTGTCAGAATCATCCTACCTTCCAAATGACACAAAACTCTACATGCATTCATATATACAGTTTGAAGATAATTTTAGGATTAAATGTGAACTTCTTTTCTCTTATGTGCGAATTCTGGCTGCAGAAAACTTTGGAGTTAATTGGAAGGAAAACTTTTGATTCCTCTTCGAGAGCTTAAAAGAACCAAGCAGGCAAATTTCTTAATCCACTCCAAGTGTTCTTGACATGGCAGCTTCTATTATTATGCAATTCTTCATATAGTTAAAAAAGAATATATTGAGCTGCTTATAAGCAGGTATCAGTAAACATGGTTGAGTTTAATGATTTTTAACCTCAGAGTTTAAGATCAGCTATCTGATAGTTCTTAAATGAAATATTAGTTAGTTTTTTTTAATGACAGAATGTGAATTATTTTCTTTTTAATAAATATTTACAATCATACAAACAGACTTAAATTGTAGACCTTACTCCTGGGAGGTGTTAAAGTCACCAGGCAGCTGTTGACAGCTGAAGGCAACAATTGCTAAGTATCATGATTATCGACTAAAACTACTATATGATGATACTTTTTATTTAGATGATTATAACTGCAAATCATTCAAATGAAGGTGAAGAGGTTAACTGTAAATAACTGTTGATTATTAAATGAGACTTTGTGAAGAGACATTTGATTTTAAAAATGTTATGCCTTCTATTACAAAAGCGTAAATATTGAAGCACAAGTAGTGTGGGATTTATTGTAAATAAAAATTAATAGAATATTGTGAAGACTAATAGTATACCAGATAGTAACTAGATCAGCTATTCAAAATTAATGGAAGATAACAAATGCAGATAATTCACATTTATGTCCCAGAAAATTCTCATTGTGATGAAGAAATAGCGGATTTTTATATGGATGTATAAACTTTTGATTAAACCAAGCATTTTGAAATTATCATAGGAGACTTTAATGTTAGAATTAGTTAATAATTACAAAATGAAAGTGCTATGGGTAAATATGGATATGGTGATGGAAATGAAAGAGGACCCATATTTGGTGGGGCATATAAAAAGAAAAACTGTTTTGTTTTTTCTTTCAAAAATGTTAAACAGTAATGGATACATTTAAATGAAGAAACAACATCCTAAATTGGATTACAATTTAACAATAAATAAATACTTGAAGATGGGAATCTTCATTAAATATTCAGTACAGGAAAATTATCATTAATTAGTGAGATAAGAGATATGTATTAATGCAAAACTAAACTAAAGACTATACCTATTAAGAAAGATAGTATTAACAGCTGATATTTCAATTTTGAGAAACACTCCAATAAATTTAAATCAGAACTTGCAGATTATTTTAAAATGCAACTTTAACCCAATTAGCAATGGATCTTTATGCAAAATTCACCATAGTAATCATCATTAAACTGTATCCACTATTTTCATTTACAATCAATTATTGGTGCACCCAATTATTCCCTGTTATGATCTTTAGAAAAAATTTGAAACATTTTTTTCAAGCTGACAGTCAAAAAATGGCGGTTATTTTGTAAGACTAGTTATATTAAAGAATAATGACTTCATTAAAGCTACATCTTCCAAAAATAAAATGGCAACATTCATGCAAAAAATATACATTATTGAATTAAAATACAATTAATGCACTTTAATTTTCATCCAATGATTTTATAAAACATTCAGTGCTTTCATTTATGAAATATCCAAAATAAAAATTTGCATCTTTAATGACTACAAAATCCCAAAATTGTCAGTTTCATTTAGCGCAGTAAATAATGTACTTAATATTTATTGTAAAATGTGTATATTAGCTAATCTATATTCATTCAGTTTTATGAACTAAAATTCTTATGAACGTTATTTTGCCTGCAGCAAAAATAGGACAATCATAATAGTCATCGAAATGGCATCATATACTGTGTAACTAATAATCAACTTTATACGATAAGGTTATTAAAAATATGTTCAAAATACTATTTATTTTTCCCAATTTTAAATCAATACTCTCATAATTTGTTTGTGACTTATTCAAGATAATAGCTGGTTTTATTGTAAACATAAATCGACAAAAAAAAAAAAAAGATTTAATCATTTCTATACTTTATTAAAACTACAATAACCACCTGTATATAACATTTCTTTACCTGTATTTTATTTAAACTTAACTACATTTATATGAAATAAAAAAAATACAAGACTTAAAAAAAATTAACCGCATTGCATAGCGGTTACAAAAATAATAACACTTCATAATTGAATATAACGTGCATGAAAAATAAACGTTTTAAAGCATACGTTTTGTTAAGTTAATTTTTATTTAATTTTAAAATTTGCGTTATGGTTGATTTTTTTACCCCCTCCTTCATGCTTTATTTTGATTTAATCAATCATGATTCAGGAAATATTTTACAGCTAAGTAAGAAGCAAAATGGCAATCAGCAATGGAAAAATTGTAATTTTTTTTATCTTTTAAAATTATAGCTATCAAAATATTTTTAAATAGTATGTTAAACAAAATGTAGAATGTTTACTCGTTAATTAACTTTTTTGTTGTTTCAATTTTGAATTTAAAATAAATTATTTCCCCCCCCCCATAGGAACTCATTATAATTGCTTACATTTTATAGTTTTATATGAGACCTTGGAAGCATTTTGAGGGACCATATAAATAATTTTTATTAGTCATTTACAAAACTGGAGATTGTACAATAATGAATAATATTTCTATAGCGTAATCTTCATTACACCACTCTCTACAAGGTAGGGACTGGTTTCTATCCACTTGTAACACCTTGTAGAAGAATGTAATCAGAAATATATGACCAAGGCCATATGAAAAAGATATATGATCCCAAGATGCACATTTTATGCTGAGCCAGCTCATCTGTTGGCCCAGACCACAATCTCTTACACATACCTTTATATCAATATTCAGTATATATAGATAGCAAACTACTACAGTTTATTTGATGTGCCAAACTTGCTACCCTCACAATTGTCACAAATCATTTAATGGAAGTATATTAATATTTTTTATTAGTCATTCATTAAACTAAAGTTATCCAATAATAAATAACATTTCTGTAGTATTATTTTCACAACACCACTCTTAAAATTATCAATATACTTCCATTAAATGATTTGACCATAGTTGTGAGAGCAGCAAGTTAATAAACTGTAATAATTTGCTATCTATATATACTGAACAATGATATAAAGATATATGTAAGAGAGATGAGTGTTGGTTTAGCACAAAATGTGCATCTTGGAGATCATATATATTTTTCATATGTCTTTAATCATATGTTTCTGATTACATACCCCTACAAGGTATTAAAAATGAATAGAAATTAGTCCCTATCTTGATGAAGAGAGGTATTATTCATTATTTTGAGGGACCAACTATCATTACTAACTGGGATAAAATCAGTAAAAAGATAACATATAATGCAAAAAAGATGGTGGATAGTCAAGCGTTGTTAGCCGAGAGGTCATCGCAACTGCCTTGCAAGCAAGTAGTTGGTTGCAGACAGTTGTGGGTTCGCATCCCGGCCGATGCTATGACATAGGAAAAAAAAAAAGATAGTGGATAAAAGAAAAACAATCACTAGTAAATTTTCTACTAAAATAAAACAATGTATAAAAAAAATAAAGGGAATATAACTTTTTTTTTTAATGATTCATTAATTAAAAAGAATAGACTATCTAGAGTTTTATAAAATGGCACAAAAAATAGTTAATAATGATATAAGAAAATATAATTGTGAATTGGCAAGGAAAATTATAGAAGAGAATAAAAGCTTCAAAAATATAAAATATTTTGGTATTGGAAGAAAAGTTGTTGCAGTAATAAAAAAATATGGAACTATTACTGAAAAGAGAGATGGCGTTATAAAATGACTTTAAGAGTTTTATAAAATACATATATAGTAATAAAGAACAATAAGAAAAAAATCCCCAACTTTATTACATTTTCTAAATTACTATGTATTTTAAAATGAAAAAAATAATAAGTGCAATTAAATCTATGGAGAAGAAAAAAACTCCAGGAAATGATAACTATTAGTAATATTTCTTAAAACTGTGTGAAGAAATAGAAAAATTATTGGCAAAATTATATACCAAATGTCTAAATGATAAATACAGAAGTAATTTTGATAATTAAGAAAGATAGTAGTAAAGAAGTTTTAGAAATTACAGACCTAGCAAGATTTTATCAGTTCTATATAAAAAAAAATTACCAAGCTACTTTATTTCCAGTGAATTTTGAATTTTAATCAACCCAAAAAACATGCTTAATTTAAAAGTGGTTTTAGCACAATAGATCATATCCAAGTATTGAAAGAAGTTATTTAAAAAAAAAAAAGAATATGAATTGCCATTATGCCTTGGATATGTAGATTATGAAATAGCATTTGTTTGAATAAGCATTATTACTGTGATTAAAGATTTGGATCATCAATATATAGCTCCAAGATATTACCTTATTCTGAAAATATTTAACAAAATGCAA
Organism: Epiperipatus broadwayi; assembly: GCA_028023455.1. NCBI lineage: Eukaryota > Metazoa > Onychophora > Udeonychophora > Euonychophora > Peripatidae > Epiperipatus > Epiperipatus broadwayi. The sequence continues at coordinate 423,578 of JAQFVV010000058.1, read as the reverse complement.
CAGCAGTGATTAGATTAAATACTGATACTGAGAAGACTAAAACTGAAAAGGGTGTAAGATAGATAATTCCAAACCTCCAAAACTTTTTACAGCAGTTTATTTTACAAGACATATTTTGTGGGTTAAAATAGGAAGCTAAGGGAATAAAAATAAAGGAAGATTATTAAAGCTATCTAAATTGTGCAGATGATGTGACTGTTTCTACAAATAATGCTTCAGAGTTTCAGGAAATGTTACAAGAGTTTTTTTTTTTTTTAATGTGTCAAAGCGTCGGCCGGGAAGTGAACCCTGGGACAACTGCTTGTAAGGTAGCTGTGCTAACCATTTGGCCAGAAAGTAGATCTAAATATAAAATATTAAAAAGTCTAAAATACTGTTCAATGGATTTTCTCAGAAGAAAAAAATTATCATGAATTAGAAGAAGTTAGTAATTACAAATATCTTAATCGCATTATTAATACATATGAAAATATATAATTAATCATAGAATTAAACTTGCATGTAGTGCTTTTAATAGAAATAACTTAGTATTAAAAGAAAATTGCTTATGTCATTGGAAAGAAAAATATTAGATGTGCTTTATCAGTTCTTATTTATGGATCTGAAAAGAACACTGAACAGAAGAGCAATGCAGAGATTTCAAGGCAGGAAGAGAAGATTATTGAAAAAATTAAGAGATTGAAATAGAACTGGACTAAACATATTGCTAGAGAGATGATAATAGAAGGATAGCTGAAGCTTTAAATTGAATCCTAAGAAATCGTAAAAAAACTAGAAATGAATCACATATAAGATAGAAAGATGAAATAAATAAGGTTGTTGTTATGATGGGATGAAGAAATGCCATGCAATACATTGATAATAATTGGAAATGATAAAGATGATGATTTATCACTTCTTTGTATTAACACTTTAACTAGCAACTACAAAATGAATTGCAGTCGACCCGTTTCTAGATGCTAATAACAAGTACCAAGAAACCTGCCTTTGAAAACTAGCTATATATTTGTAACAATTAAATGTAAGAAAGTATTGGATGGCAAACAATAAAATTAAGAATAATATCTGAAAACCTTTTTTAATATATATATATATTATTAAATAAATAATTTGGTGATGTTTATATGTGTAATCTCATGAAAGAAAACTAATCTTCACACGTGCTAATAGGTTAATGTATAAATTTACACACACTCAACATCAGCAAGACTTTTGATGAGTGAGTGTGCTTATATTTATACATTAACCTAATAGTGCATGTGTGAAGATTAGTTTCCTTCCACAAGATTACACATATATTATTAAGTAACATTGCATATAACAATATATGGCTTCTGGAACTAGTTTTATAAATGATCATTCCTTGGTAAATGCTTTAAGGATGTACAATGATGGTCAGATATTAACCAGCTACAAGCAGAATATCATCATTGTCACCCATTATCAATACACAGCAAGTTGAAGATCTCTCTAAGTTCAATCTGCCTCCGATCTCTAGCTTTTCTTTTCTACATCAATGCGTACTTCCTTATTTCATCCATCCATCTGACATACGGTGTCTTTTTGGATCTTTAATGATCTCTAGGAATCCAATTAAGATTTCAACTGTCCATCTATTATCATCTGTTCTAGCAATATATCCAGTGCAATTCCACTTCAGTCTCATTAATTCTCTCAGCAAAATCAGTAACACCTGTTTGTTCTCTTATCTATGTTTTGCATTTTCAATCTTTTCTTATTACTCCTAACATGCATCTCTCCATACTTCTTTGGGTGGTCTGAAGTTTCTGTATTGCTCTTCTGTTAGGTGTCCAAGTCTCAGATCCATAAGTAAGAATTAGTAAAACACATTTATTAAAAATCTTCCTTTTCAAACATGTAGGCATATTTCCTTTTAGTATTGTTATTTCTACCAAAAGCACTCCAACCAAGTTTAATTCTATGATTAATTTCATCCATTTGTTTCCATCTGCAATAATAATATGGTCAAGGTATTTGTAGTTGTTAACTTCTTCTAACTCAACATAATCGATCTTTATTTTCATTTTTTGAGAAAATTCACTGAACATTACTTTAGTCTTTTTAACATTTACCTTTAAGCTTACTTTTGATAACTCCTGTAATATTTCCTGAAGCTTTGAAGCATTACTTGCAAAAATAACTACATTATCTGCAAAATCTAAATAACTTAAATAATCTCCATTTATTTTTATTTCTTTAGTTTCCCATTTTAATCCACAAAATACTTCTTGCAGCACTGCTGTAAAAAGTTTTGGAAATATGGAGTCACCCTGTCTTAATCCTTCTCAATATTATCTTTCTTAGTATCATTATGTAATCTAATTGTTGCTATTGCATTTTTATAAATATTCTTCACAATATGACAATATTCTGGGTCTACGTCTTGATAATCTAATGATTTAATCACTAGAGAAATGCTTACAGAATCAAATGCATTTTCATAATCTACAAATCTAAAGCATAATAGCAAACTCATATTCATGTTCTTTCTATAAATTCTCTCAATACTTGGATATGACTGTACTAAAATCACTTTTTAAATCGAGCTTGTTCTTTTGGTTGGTAGAAATCCAAAATTCTCTGTAGACAAGTTGTAATTATCTTGATAAAAATTTTGTATAATTTTGCTAAAAGTCTGATAGGGCTGCAATTTCTAATATTTTCTTTATAACCTTTTTTAAATATTAATATTAATACTGCATTCTTCCAAACATCTGGTACATTTTTATCATTTAGACATTTGGTATGTAACTTTGCCAAAAATATTTCTATTTCTTCACCTCCTTTAAGATATCAATTATGATTCCATCATGAACTTTTCACTTCTTCACAAATTTAACTGCATGTCTCACTTCTTCATTTAAAATCATGGGCAATTCAGAAGATATAATAGCTGTAAGAAGTACTTGTTCCATACTACTATATAATTCTTGATAGAACTCTTCTACCCATTTCATGATGTCTCTTTTTTCCCTTCTTTATAAATTTAACTGCATGTCTCACTTCATTTAAAATCATGGGTAATTCAGAAGATATAATAGTTGTAAGAGATACTTATTCCATATTATTATATAATTCTTGATAGAACCCGTCTACCTATTTCATGATGTCACCTCTCTTTTTAGTAATAGTTACATCTTTTTTTATTGCAGATATAATTTTCTTACCAATACCAAATGTTGTTTTATACTCTTGAGACTTTTATTCTCTTCTATAGCATTCCTTGCTAGTTCACAATTATACATTCTTATATCATTATCAACTCTTTTCCGCACCATTTTACAAATTGAGATATTCAATCTTCATATTCCTTCTCTTCTTCATAAATTCTTTAGTCTTGATACAATTTTTATTGGTCAATTGCTATTTTTCTCTACCAGCTATCTTTGTTGCAGTTTTTAAAAATGTACCAGTTATATTCCTACTAATTTCAGCCAAATATGAATCATGTCCAAAATCTGCTAATATTTGAAAACTATTTGCAAGTTCTAATTTAATTTCATTAGAATGTTTCTGAATATTAGGAATATCAATTGTAAATATTGTTTTTCTTTATCATTTTTGTCTCTAGTTTTGCAATAACATTCATGTATCTTGCATCTCATTAATCCATGATCACTTCCTGTATTGAATTTAGTAAAAACATTACAATATAAATCTTGAAATATATATTTTCTGTTAATCAAAATATAATCCAATTCTGCTGTATCTTCATTTCGATACTTCCATGTCCATTTCTTTTTACCATTTTTCTCAAAAGAAAAAAATCATAACTAAGTTTTTCTTTTTCTGCAAATTTATCATGTGCTTTCATTCCCTACAATTTTAAGAATTGAATATGTGCCCATCTCACTGTATCTGTATTTTGCAAACAAATAATTATATGAATTTTGCTAGCATAATGTAAGTATTTATAGCTTGCATTAGTGAGTGGTATCTCATACCTGTTATATTCTACACAATTTTATTTCTCCATTTTTTTGTGATCTATTGTTATACTTTTTCTACTTTTTATATAACTATTATGTAAGCGATGCTTATTAAAATAAATTTATTTCATTATAATAACTAATCCTAATTTTCTTAAAATAATGCATTCAACTGAATCCAGTTACAAGGCATATAAAAACTTTGTGTGGTATTGTTATACAAACTTTCACAAATCTTATTCTATATGAAAATAGAAATGATTTTATGTCATAATGTCTTAACCATCTGTAACTAAAAAAACATGCCCAACAAATCCTAATTTTCATAAAAGAATGTATCCAAGTGCTGATCGCCAATAATAACATGACAAAAAGAGAAATGGACTCAATAAGATTGGACATGTGTTAATTATCCAGAAGAATAAGACATTGTTTAATGGCTTTCTTCCAAATGTTAAATATTTCAACTATCAATGAAGTCATTTTCTATTGAAATTTTAAACAGTCAAATAAGATTCAACACATGGATTTTTTAAAACCATTAGCAAAATTGTAAATCCATACTTAGAAGAAAGGCTATTAACAAGCAATATCAAAAATGAACTTCATGTCCATAATTTAGGAGTATTAGATAGATCTGACACTACTAATAAAGACAATTATCAAACTAGCAGTGACCAAAGACTCGATCAAGATAAAGAAAACTTGCAATCAATATCCTCCCCAATTGATAAATAAAAAAATTTTATGCATGCAGAATATGTAGCAGAACAATTTAAATAGAGCACATGTCAAAACAAAGTGTGATAAATGTTCCAGTCTAAAATAAATCATTTTAAAATTATTTTTAGTTGTTTGACTTATTTTAAATGTCCATTAAAACTTTAAATATATCATTAAAAACACTTTTTTCTAAAAGCAATATCAGAAATCAGTTATAGTCTTTACATTGTTATGAGTTAATTTATAATTTTTTAATAAAAAATTTAACTATAATCATAACAGTTTAAATGCAAACTGAGCATAGTATTTCTGGAGCCAAAAGATATTATTTATATTATGCTCTTATTGTCTTTTGGTAATATGACTAAAGGAATGAAATAATACATTGCAGCTGGCTAATAATATTACTAGCATTATTACTATTAATATTAGGCCATCAACCCACTATCAACAACTAACTTACATAATGCCTAATCACAAAATTTTCAATATATAAATATAGAGGAGTTTTTATGATTTCTTTCTCTTACTGTTTAAAACATTTTGCTGCTGGCATGCCTAAGATCAAATTGTTACAAACATCATTCTATATATCATCGCTGTCCAAAATAAGAAATAAGACAAAAACCAAACAAGTAGATGAAAGCAAGGCAAAATTTATGTATGACATCTATGATATAAAAAAAGATACCGATTTTCAAGTATTATGATTATCAGAAAATGGAATACAAAAATAAATTTTATTACAGTTTTTATTTGTAGATCTGAAATTTATAATCTTAACAGAAGAGCAATACAAAGATATCAGATCATTTAACAAAATACGGAGAGATACGCGTTAGAAATAACATGAAGAGATCAAAAATGAAATACATGGAACAAGTATCATTCGATATCATTGAAAAAAATAAAGAGACCTTTAATAAAGCTGGACTGGACAAACTGCTAGAATAGATGATAATAGATGGATAGTTAAAGTCAAACTGAATCTCATGAAATTTTAAAAGATTTAGAAAGAGACCACATGTAGATGGATGAAATAAGGAAGTTTATTAGTATCATGCAAAAAAGAGAGGGTAGAGATCAGAGAAAATGAATTAATTTTATATATCTTCATCCCCACAGTAGATTGATGATTGTAAATGACAATGATGATATAAAACATATAGTCCATAAATAAGAATAGTTTATACCTTGCTAAGGGACATTAGATATTTCAATCTTATATATCACTTTGCATTTTTATATTGGACTATTTCCATCATCTATTAAGAGAAGCGAGTGTCTTTAGAAATATTTAACTTTTATTTAAATATTGCAAATACATTCAACTGTTAGACATCAAACAGGTTAATACATGCACAACGTTTTCGAGCGGTATTATTCTCCCTCTTCTACAGGTATTCTCACAAAAACTTGTTTGATATGTACACATAAAAATCATAATATAAATCTCAAAATTTTAATCAATTACATAAACTAGCTTCTAGAATTAAAAATAAATATATGAAAATATTTGAACAAACAGCATGTAAATAGCCTTGTATTACTTTTTAAAATGTTCTCATAATTTAAAGGTTAAAAAAAATATTATTAAATGGGCATAATGGGAAAAAATATTATTACCCAACTTCTATACAAAGCAAAACAAAAAATGTAATGATGATAGTAATGAGGGCTGATAACAAGAAGAATGCAATGAAGTCCTACTTTAAATACTGTCATTTTCAAACTAATATCTTAAATTACACCATGTAGAATACCAGTTCTATAAAATAATTATGTTGAAATACTCAAAATTTTAATGAAATAAAAGCAAATCCACTAAACATATGGTCGACATTAATCCTTACAAGAATGGATAATAAACGTGCTCATGAATATTTGGATAATCATATTACAAAATTTTTAATGGACTAACAACTTGAAAATGTTGACTAAAGAGCAAAGTGGAAAACAAGTCAAATATTCAGTCTTATTTATGTTTTTATACAGACAAACTTATGACATAATAGTTCCAATCCAATAACACTCACTGCACAGGATAAATACAGTTTTCACCAAGACTTTTTGTGGATTTAGATCATAAATATCCTGACAAGTTATGAAATAAAAATATAATAATAATGTAGACACTTAAATGTAATATTAGATCCAAATATATACAAACCCCATCCAATTATTATGCAAACACTCAACAATCAAAATAAAATGATTTTTTTTTTTTAAAAAAAAAAGTATGTTTTCAAATTGAAAATGATTGTCAAATCTAATGAAAGCATGTATTTAAATAAAACAAAAATATAATTAAAATCTGTTTATGTTTACTATATATTGATTGTGAATATAAAGTTGCAATAATTACAAGACAACATATACCGCTATTTATATATATATACTGAACAATGATAAAGATATGTTGAAAGATTGTGGTCTGGGCCAACTGATGATTGCTGGTTCAGCATGAAAGGTGCACCCTGATCCTGGGGATCATAGATCTTTTTCACATGTCTTTAATCATATATTTATGATTACATCCCTCCACAAAGTGTTAAAGTGGATAGATACCAGTCCCTACCTTGCTTGAATGAGGTAGTGAAAATTACACTACCGAAATAGTATGGGGTATTAGATAATCTCTAGTCTAATGAATGACTATTAAAAATTAATAAACCCGAACCATAACTGTTAATTTGTGATCTTTCAAATAAAAGTTTCCCTCAAATAAGTTTCGATTGTAAAGATAGTATACCCTTCATGCAAACGAACTAAATCACTATAAGCTTGCAAGTATATGATTGCTTTTGACTTTATTTCGCATATGAGACACCAGCTCTATCAGAAGTTGTTGTACAGGTTCTGTTTTATATATAAGAAAATGATTTTAAAAAATGAATTGCATTTTATTTAAATATATTGTTCATATAATTCTACTTAATTAAATTTCAGTTGTGTTTTTTTAAAGTAAAAAATAAATTATGATAAAAACAAAAAATATATAATAAATTCAAATGAAACAAAAACAGTATTATTTTAATTGTCTTTTTTAAATATATACATATCATCAAAAGTAATTCATTTATCTATTTTTTATATATTTAAAAATAACAAAACAGTACAAAAGATAATTGGAAGCTTCCACTATTATAGTGAAAAATGAATTTACTAGGAAATAGATGAAAAAGAAGAGGGGGATTAGAATTTAAACTCATTAATTTGAAACATAAACTGTTTTCATTGAAATGAGATTTGTGAAATCACACCTTCCCGAAGACGAGACAGAGATTGAAATAACAATTGAATAGACAGAGAAATAAGATATTTATTTAATATAGGTTTGGCAAATAATAGAAATCAAATTAAATTGTTGTGACAAACAATTAAAATAATTTCGATTACTGATTAGAAAGAGATTTTTACAGACAGAGTTGCTCGCTGCGATAAAGATATTCAATTTCTGTATAAAATTACAAAACGCTACATAATATAGTAATTCAATGTTTATTAAAATAATAGCGATGATTAATTATAATAATTAACCAACATTCTTAAATCACGTGACTTAAGATTAGAACGTGACCAAATTCCACATTAAATATTAACAAACACATATCTACTATTATATAACAAAATGTTTTATAGCAAAAGTTCCTAATCTGAGACTGCGACACAAACAGAATCATAAGCTACATATATTGGATCTTTTTTTCTGCTTATTTCATTTAGTCATTAATTCGCTCATGTAAATATGAAGTCTAACATATACATAAAAAGAGCAATTTTGTGAATTGGAATAGGAACTCAGCTGTGATTAGATACAGCTCAACTGGTTTATCCAGATATAATGGTTTTTTTTTCCAATGCAAGTTATATATTCAAATATAAATGTTCTTATATTTAACCAGAAGGCAAAAAGTGTTTTATATCAAACAGTCTGCAACATATAACAGTACTACATATCATTCTGTTTGAACAATAACTTTATTTGCAAAACCTGGTTCCATATTATTCCTACCTTTAACATGGATCAAGTCTGCATTCCAAGGAGCTCACTTTTTTGTCCGCCAGATATGAAAGTAAAAATAGTGATACTCCTTAACACCCTTAAATAAAATGAATTGGGAGACTGCTTTAACTGAATGCAGTTCTTTATTATCTCAAAAAAATTTTTAGAAGACAATCATGTTCATTATTTAATTTGATATAAAATGTATGTGACTTTATTGCTTAGGAGTTATAAAAGTTCGGGGGTCAAACCTGTTAGCCCAGAATGGATCCTGGGACTCTTGATTCCAAGTTGGATGCTCTACCAACTGCTCAGGGCAAAAATGTAATGGCTTTATTGCCCAGAGTTCCTAAGAAGTTTGAGCACCAGAACTGTAAATGCCAAAATCAATCTTAGGGACTTCCCAATCCCAAGTTGTCCACTTTATCTACTGCACCAAACCATGCAGGGCCAAAAAAACGTGCTAATGACTTTATTGCAAGTTCATATGAAGTTCAAGCACCAAAATTGATCCTAATATCAGATTTCTAACAATGTCCAGTTTTTAAATCAAATTCCAATCACAAAATATTCATGACATTTCTTACTTAAACCAGTCATTATTTTATTATTTCACTTACAATTTTGCAATTATCACATAATCATTCCAATTCTATTTTCTTTCAAATTTCAACTTTATCCTTAAATTTAGGAGGGGAAAAAACTGTATTTAACAATAAAATTTATTATTACATTAAAATACAAATGGCAAGCAATTACAAAAATTTTTAAATCATTTTGCAATCTTTAAGTGTTATCCATGGTAACTGCCAATGAATTTATAATTAATGGCTGTCTAGACTATCTATATCCAAGATAGGAAATGCAGTTTACTAAAATTATGATCCCATGTGTACAAAACTATATGAAAACAATGAACATTTGAGAATAACCATTTTGTATTAATGATCAAAAATTGAGAATATCTATTTTGAAATCCTATATTAACAACAAGTCAAACTTGAAAGACTAGATTGAGATATCTTCAGAACAGTCTGCCATAAACTCAAGTGTCAACAAATTATTTATAGCAATTCAAAAAATGGATTCAGAAAGCTCAACTAAAAATAAATGTTAAAAATCAACCAACATCACATAACTATTTCTGCTTACATGCAGCATGCATTGTAAACTTGAATACAACAATAGGTATTGCTTTTATGAATAAAAGCATTTACATCTTGATTACTCAAATTTCTGCTTTTTGTTGTTGTTGTTGTTGTTGTTAGAAGCAATTCTCTTCATTCTACTCCAGAATTACCTATTGTAAGATTAAGTTATCTATGCAGATTAAATAGTGTGTACCATCTAGTATCTACTGATTATTGAAGCTAGCAGTTAATGGCTTTGGAATAGCATGAAAACAGTTGGTCTTTACAATATATATAAATGAATCAGTGAAAAATTCTGTCCTCAAAGAAATGTTAGAATTAAATAATGACAATAAAATGGATCCATTAAAATAAAATAAAACAAAGTGGCACAAAAGAATCCATAATGTAATAATCATTAAAATGATAAAATAAAAACAAAACTACAAAGCATTTTATAAACAATGAGGATTGCCAATTCCTCAACAAGCTTTGTGTTAAATGCTTAGCCAGAGAGAGCATTTAAAATATCTGTCAGGAAACCCCCCCCCCAAACCCCTGACCATGGTTTCGTGCTTTGGCACTCCTCAGAGAGGTGCCAGGGTAGGTTCAGACACTAGATTTAAAAATACCAACCCAAAGCCAGCATTTAACTAAAAGTTATCTATTGAGTGGAAAATCTGAAATTTTCAGACACCTAGGCTGTCTTCAAACCCAGTTATCCAATTCAAATAGCTATATGGGGCTGATAGATCATCAGCCATACCATATATTAGTAGTCTTAGCAATATAATATTGCATAAGACTTAAGGCAGAGACTATAAATAGTGAAAGTAAGAGTCATAGATCACGACCCTATTCTCTTAAGCTTAAGAGAATAGGGTCATGTGATCTATGATTCTTACTTTGACTACAAAGCATTTTAATTGTCTTTATAATGCTTGAAAACAAATCCTTTGATGCATTTATATAATCCACATTCATAGTGCAATGATTTAGGTAATGGAAAGAATTACATCTATCTAGTGTGATCAAAATGATGGAATGAAAGATATCCAGAGAAACAAAATACCTCCAATAAAAATGGGCAAAACATTTGATGGAAATATCGCATGATTAATATAGCCATTTGCCAATTGAATAAAAACTGTTGTAAATATAAAAAAAAAAAGATTATAGTAGAGATTGTATTGATGAATTAATATATTCTTATTGGATAGTAGGAAACTGGTATACGCATTTGCCCAATAGTAGGCCATGAACAGTGAACAAATGTTAGCAACTAGTTCTATCATACCTATAAACACAGAAGATCTATGTACTGTGTTGTTGTTGTTGTTTTTAAAAAAGAGCTTACTTTCTATTTTTTCACAAGATTTTGTATTTAATTTCTAATTTTTTACACTAAGCCTGTTTAAAATAATATATGCTTGCATTAATATTAATATTAATGTTATTTGATGAAAAACAATGATAAAGATTCAAAAATATTTTTCTTTTATATTTAATTATGGTGTCACTTTTGCTGGCACATTCTTGGAGCTCAAAATAAAATATAAGTAAATTTTATACATTTTCAGTCACAGATTAATTATGTATTTGCTTTTAAAGAAAAAATAATAACAGATTATCTGTGTATGTTATGCATAAGTTGTGAGATTAGAGAAACTGGCTTAGGATTTTTCTTTCAAGAAGTTGATATATATATATAGCCAGGCTAATTTGCCACATATTATTGGTTGGTAAATAGATATTTAGCTATTATTAACTTGAAGATATAAATTACAATCCTAATGTGTGAATATACTTTATTATCATCTTACGAATAAAAATTAAGCAGAAATAGGATTGTTTGATACTGAAATATAGAAAAATTCTAATTAACTTTTATTTTACATATGGTTAGCAATAAATGAGACCTCATAAACAGTGATTAGTAAATCATTAACCTTATCTACAATGACATGAATTAGTAGAGTTTATGTTGGGAACTTGGAAATTTTTTCCAGTTCATAAACATTCCTTTCAGATGGTCAGATCTCAGACAATTCATTAGCCAACCAATAACAATGGGTATAGGAGACTCTATAATTATTTATAGCAGGGCTCAGCAACCTTTTAGTGGTGTCATACAGAACCTATGTTATAATGTTATTCTGCGTGCTGAAATGATTCTACCAATGTTATTATATATAGTATCAAAATTGGTCTAGTTATAATAGGCTATATAATGGATTATATACTTTTGAAGCCTATTATAACCAGATCTTATATTATTGCTCAGTCAATATTTTAAAATACATAGGGTCATATGTGAAAAGTATGTTTTGTTAAATTACATTGCATTTCAAAGACATGCTTAAAATTTCCTTTGGCGTGGAGAAAATTCATCTTGTTGGGGCTTAAAAAAAATGTGTATTGTTTACAAAATTTCCGATTAATGTATAGTAATTCAGAATAGGCAAAGCACATTTAGCTTTCAATTGTTTGATTTAAAAAGCTGATTAATGAGCTTTAACAACAAAATGTTTCAAACAAATTTATTTTTGTGATATAAAAAATCAACTTGAAATTGGAAGTTTTTTATATATTCTTTTCTTTATACCTGATCATTTGGATTTTTTCTCTATAAGAAATTTATTTTAATTACACAGCAGACATTTAAAAGAAAAAAACAATAAATTTTAACTTCTTAGAAATGCGAATAATATTATCAAGTCTCATGAATGGAAAAGTATCAAGGTCAATTGGCCATCAAAAAAATCCATGCAAAATTAAATCCTCCCAGGAGGAAAAAATATTTCCATCCCACTTAGCTACTATACTTTATTGAAAATAGCAAAGATTGAATGTACGTTTATTGTACAAAATAATTAGTAAATCCTGTTTTCCATTTACATATGAGTCGCAAATGCAAAACGTGTGCTCTATAATTAAAATTTTTATTATTTCAATTCAATCAGAATACCAATGATAATTGTTCTGCGTGCTATGTTCGGCACACGTGGATAGGTTGCCGACCCGACTTATAGATTGAATAGCTTCACGCTCTTAGATCTAACCGCTTCAGCTTCACCTATTCATATATAAAAGTAGGTTGAAGTAAAGAAGGGTTCCCCTCTTTTCTTCCAAGGCGTAAGCTTGTGGTTAAGACCTGTAGAGGTCCTTACCTTCACATTTTTCAGACGCATATTCCTGAGGTTACAGCCTTAATAAATATTACTTAGAATAAAATGTCATAAATTAACCTGAATTGTCGAGGTATAATTGTAAAACAAAATGCAATTCTAATATTATGCAACCTTCATTGGTAGAGAAGATGAGGATTATATGACCATGAATGTTCAGCCCATTTTTTTTCTTTATTAAATATAAAATGCTAAAATAAATTATTAAGTTTGAAACAATAATAGAACTACATCAACGATAATAGAAGTTCTAGTTTTTATACTTGTGTTTCACTGCGCCAAATTGCAGATTGATTACTATCATTGCCTTTGACAGAAAGTTTGATTATTATCATTATTTTTGATAGAAGCTTATAGATAATGTTTGTAAATGGAGTTTATACATATGCATGTGTATGTATGTATATGTGACTGATCTAAACTCTTCACATGTGTATCATATACTTGAGGCAGTATTTTGATTTTAAAAAAATTGTCTTTTTTTAAAGAAAAAAAAATCATTAAATAATATTCTAAAAATAAAAACAGAATCCATGAAACACCCATGAATCATGATTTTATTTTCAAATCAGCACAATTATCAAAAGTGTCTGGAGATGTCTATAGCCTGGCTAATAAAAAAATGTCAAGTTGTGTCTGCATATGCAATCTAATTTGTGGAGGCAGCAGGTGAAATACATCAATTAATTTTTACAGTGGGATAAAAGAAAATCTGAGACATATAAATAAAAATTGAAATTAAATAAGTATGTGTAATTACCCAACACTTCAATTTTTATGATGATTGTCTTTGGAACTGCTTATGAAACAAAGATCAAGATGAGATACAGGTTTGATGGTGGAATTTTTTAATTTGAATTGATTAAAAACAATAACAATTTCATTTTCTTGAATTCTGGATTTATAGTATACTGGTAATGGTACTATTTTTGCCAGTTCAAATGCTACTCAATGTTTTAAATGCAGGTTTAATAATTACTGTTCAAAAAATCTCAAATTCTTTATCAGTCAGTAGAGAAAGTAGAATCCTTAGCAACTTTTAGCATAGATGGTTATCACCTTAAGAATGAAAATCAGTTTAAATGTATAGGAAGTTTTATAAGTAGAAATGTAGTATTAAATGTTGAGTTTTTAAATGTTAAAAGATGAGAATAGTTTATCATGAGTACTGCAACTAAACTGTAAATACAAATGTTATTCTGCCCAATTTATTGTGTGGAAGTGAAATTTGGGCACTCTGTCGATGCAATATAAAATCGTTAGATAAGTTTCATTTAAGGATATTACATAAAATTTTTAAAATACAAAAAACAAGATCATAAAAACAATCAAAGTGTTCTTCAACTTGCTGGATGTGATAAAACAAAGTCCATTATTGTAAAATCACATCATGATGGATCATTTAAGGATATTTCATAAAATTTTTAAAATACAAAAAACAAGATCATAAAACCAATCAAAGTATTCTTCAACTTGCTGGATGTGATAAAACAAAGTCCACTATTGTAAAATCACATCATGATGGATCATTTAAGGATATTTCATAAAAATTTTAAAATACAAAAAACAAGATCATAAAACCAATCAGTGTTCTTCAATTTACTGGATGTTATGCTATAGAGTCCATTATTGTAAAATCACATCATGATAGATCGGATGTGTAAAGGAATAAACAATGCTTGCATGATTTTCTCTAAGTAAGCCTTATGGTGAACTTGAGCAAGGGTTTTATAGGCTAGATAAATCCCACCTATATTATAAGAATTATTTCAAAGATTTTTTAAAGAAATGCGAAATTGATTTTTTCCACTGGAAAAATACGGTAGAGAGAATACATCCGAGAGCTACAAGTTCAGAAAAAAGTCTTTTGTTAATGAAATCACAAGAGAACATCGCAAAATCTAAAACAGAACAAAAAAAATGGTACAGCACGTTCTGTATGTGGATGTATTTATGTTTTCAGATTAGATTTGTACAGTCATTGCGAAATTCACTTGTAAAGCAATGTTTCCCCCTTCTTTAGAGTTGGAATAACCATGCTCGTTTTACGAATAGCTACAGTATGATTTAAAAATAAAAATAGGTAAACATATACATTGTAACTATATATTCTAATGAATTAAAGATGTTTTTTCAATAAAATGTGTATATCCATTTAATTTTATTTCGTAAAGATTAACATCTTGAAGTTCAATAATCTAAACAGCTGCAATTTTAATTATCTCAAAACTGTTGGTTTTAAAAATAATAAATGGGAAAATGAGAAAGCCAGTATTTTTTTCACAATAAGACTTTTCTGCTATGGGTAACAGGGATTACCTATAAATATTATTTATCTTAATCAAATGCGAGCACAGGCTCGATAGAGGATATTCATCTAAGATTTTAATTGCTAGCAGATCTCTAGAGTGTTTCTTGAGTGGAAAGCATTGCATATAGAGTAAACAATTAATTAATTTTGCTGAAAAGGCAAACGAAGTAAAACTGTAGGGTATGATAAAAGCAGATACTTTTTCACCTAATTAAATGTAGGTGTTTTATTGGAAACATACATAAACAAAATTAATGTTATCTCAGAAATTAAATAAACAAACACTTTTGTGTCTTTACAATTCAATAAAATAAATAAATAAGCGCACCTGATGTGCCCACAGATTTCCACTGATAAAGCACGATCTAAAATGTGATAAAATTAATTGTAAATTCCAAGAAAAGTCACCCTTCCTGCTATTGGTTGAGAAAAATGCTTTAGCAATTGCAAAAATTAATATCATGATTAAGTCAAATAATTTTTTTTACTTTTGGGAAATATATATATTCTAGCACGTGTGCGTGTGCGGCACAACTGTTCCCAAAAGCTATAAAGTGTTAATATGAAATAGATAACTAAAAACAAACGAGCTGAGCGCTTTCAAAGGATCTGGCCTTCATAATCATAGCTTGCTACTACGTTTAATGATATGCAAATATGCTAATTCCATTTCTTCGATAAAGTATAGCACGTGTCTTTCCTATTTATTGCATCCTTGTCTCATGAGATGAAGAAGGCCTCTTTGATTTTTCTTTTAAAGTCATGTCTCTCTCTACACACGATTGTGGGATTATCTGGAATGCATTCGTGGTGACTTGTGCTCTGGTGCTGATAGAAAACTGAATAAATGGAAGGATCGTTGAGAGCTCTATTGTATGAATATTTATGTTGTGCTAATCATGTGGACAAAGATGCTCTGTTTTCCCCATAATATGTGCCTTTACAATTATTGTTGGAACATGCAATATTATGTACTGTATGGGGAGTCTGTAAAAGTGAAATTTGGTCTTTAGTGTTATTAATTAAGTTGTTAGAGTTTGGAGGGGTTCGAAAACAAAGCTGATATCTGTTGTTGAGGATGGAATGCAATTTCTTGTGTAAATTGGACATATATGGAAGCAATAATCTGGGTTTATCCTGTGTGGTGTGAGTGCTAAGCTATTTATTCTGAATATGCAAAAAATTTTGTCAATAATGGATTGCCTGAACCCTAAATTCAATAAGTCATCTCTGAATTCTATTACATTTGCTTTTGTGTCTGCCTCAGTTTTACATAGCAACTTGTTCTGTGCAAATAAGATGCTAGGACGGATAATTGCTTCCATATATATACAATTTACAAGAAATTGCATTCCATCCTCAACAACCGATATCAGCTTTGTTTTCGAACTCCTCCAAACTCTAACAATTTAATTAATAACACTAAAGACCAAATTCCACTATTACAGACCCCCATACAGTATATAATATTGCATGTTCCAACAATAATTGTAAAGGCACATATTATGGAGAAAGCACAGCATCTTTGTCCACATGATTAGCACAACATAAATATTCATACAATAGAGCTCTCAATGATCCTTCCACCTATTCAGTTTTCTATCAGCACTAGAGCACAAGTCACCATGAGTGCATTCCAGATAATCCCACAATCATGTGTAGAGAGAGATATGACATTAAAAGAAAAATCAAAGAGGTCTTCTTCATCTCACTAGACAAGGATGCAATAAATAGGAAGGACATGTGCTATACTTTATCGAAGAAATGGAATTAGCATATTTGCATATCATTAAACGTAGTAGCAAGCTATAATTATGAAGGCAAGATCCTTTGAAAGTGCTCAGCTCATTTATTTTTAGTTATCTATTTTATATTAACACTTTATAGCTTTTGGGAACAGTTGCGCCGCACACGCACACGTGCTAGAATAAAAATTAATATCAAAAATTTTTCACATGCATTGCTTTTTCGTGATTTAAATTAAAGATCAATTAAATATGTATGTGTGTGAACATGTGTGAATATATATGCAGGTATTCTTTCCATTTGACACAACTGTATCTCATTTTATGGACTTAACATACAGTAGTTCTTATGCGACTACCATTTTCTATTTAACAATATTCTCTTTGGTTAACTTAATTTGTGGAAGTATGTATAGTAATAACATGCATTTAAAGAGACTTAAAATTCCTGGATCGAACTTCAAATGGTCATACTGGTTTTAATAAATTATGTGACCTGAGCAATAATCATTTTATTATTTTCCAATGTGGTAGAATGATACGACCAAAACTAAAAGTAAAAATATTTGAACTTCTGATTTACACGATTTCACAAATAATTAACCATTCATTATTTTTTTATTTAAATAATTTAAAAAAAAAGAAAAACAGTTTGGTGAAATTAGAACTATAATTTATTTCAACATGGATTAAAATTCATTTAATTGATCTTTTTTAATAGAAGATAGCTGCCTAAAATCTGCTAAAAAATTATTCAAACAAAAAAACTTTGCATTCAACAAAATTAAAAAGTACTTTTGGACAATGAAAGTAATATCTCGTAATTATACAATGGCTAATTAATTCCAAAAGTCCAAAATGATCACTATTCCAATGACCAATAAATATCATTAATTTTTATTAATCATATCTCAATAGGTTAAGGTGCCTTTGAGCATCAAAATGATAAAAAATTCGACTCAAATAATCGAACAACCCTCCCCCCCCGCCTCTTTTGACAATTGAGAATCTATCTGGGCACTTTTGACTCTTAAATCAGCCATTCTCACTGCTGTGTTATATCATACAAGTTAATATAGATAGACAGATGAAGTCTTAAATAGGATCCAAGTGTTTGCAAAAAACTTGGAAAAAGACAATATGTGAGATGGATGGATGAAATAAGAAAGTTTGTTGGTATAATGTGAAGAGAGGCTTTGGATCAGATAAACAGGATTAAACGTGGTGAGAACTTCATTCCGCAATAGATCAAATGATAATAACATGTTATCAACAATCAATTTTTAACCCGCAAAAAAAAAAGATAAATAAAAAAAGATTTGATGTCTTTATAAATGTTTGTTGCTAAAATAAAAAACAATTTATTTGATTATTATTTTTGTTTCTCATTGTGTTTTTCTCTATAGGAAAAAGGTAAGTAATTGTATGGCAAATTGCCCAGTAATACTTTAGCATACTAATGGCAAATTAAGAATTTAACCATTCTATTAATTTGAGTCAATTTTGTTATTCTGTTGAGAACAGATTCTAGAACCTACAGATCTGAATCTGCCAATCCACCATTGTGCTAAACTGCGCATGAATCTATAATAACTAACAGCATGTTAAGCTCAATAGATTTTATTCAATGTGTTAATGGATGGTAATAAAAAAAAATCTCAATCTTCCTGAGCAATATTGAAATATTAACATCTGTCCTCTCTTCCTCTTTATCACTAGCTCTCAGACGAGGTTATTCATTAATATCTTCTGAATCTGGTTCACTGTATGGTCATATCTATAAATTCAAATTTTCAAATCAGAAATCATTTCCATGATGTACAACATATTCTGAAATATTAATTTATGTTTCAAATCACAAAAAATAATTTGCATAATGTATAGAACATCCCTACCATTCACATCATATATTTTTGAAATGCAAAAAGACATTTATTAAAGTTAAAATCTACATTCAGATTAAATGAAATATGCCTTATCAGGCAACTGAGAAGAAAGACCATGGTGTTTACAGCAGCAATGACAAGAATGTATGGAATGTACATTAGGAATTTGTCCTGCTCAGTTGCAGGGGTTATCAAATGAAAGTAGGAAAGTAGGACTAAAGATAAATGTTAAAAAAGACTAAAGTAATGTTTAATGGATTTTCTCAAAATATGGAAATAAAGATTGATTATGATGAGTTATAAGAAGTTAACAGCTACAGATACCTTAGTCAGATTATTAATACAGATGGAAACATAATGGATGTAATTAATCATAGAATTAAACTTGGTTTGTAGTGCTTTTGGTAGAAATATCTTGATATTAAAAGGAAATATGCCTATGTGTTTGAAAAGGTTTTTAACAAATGTGTTTTACCAGTTCTTACTTATGAATCTGAGACTTGGAAACTTAATAGAAGAGCAATACAGAGACTTCAGACCACTCAAAGAAGTATGGAAAGATACATGTTGGGAGTAACAAGAAGAGATCAAAAACACAATCTATGGGTAAGAGAACAAACAGGTATTACTGACCTCATTGAAAAAATTAAAAGACTGAAATGGCGTTGGCCTGGACATATTCTTAGAAGAGATGATAATAGATGGACAATTGAAATCTGAAATTGTTTTCAAGAGATTGTAAAAAGACCCAGAAAGAGACTACACGTGAGATAGTTGGATGAAATAAGAAAGTGTGCAGGGGTGATGTGGAGATGAGAAGCTAAAGATTGGAGAAGATGGATTGAACTTGGAAAGATCTTCATCCAGCAGTGGATTAATGATGATGATGATGAATAATTTCTAACTTGATAAAAAGGGATTAATATTTTTTTAAATATATTGAAAAGTTATCGTTATGAATGAAGGCTTGCTAAAAAATATACACAATAGAACAAAATTTGTATAATATCTCATAAATAAATACAAAACAATAATGTTTTAGCATTCATGTGGAGTTAGTTGAGAAGACCTATTTGTTCAAAAGACATATTAAGAATGTCCGGCAAACTATATATTTGAAATACATGATTGAATTTGATCATTAATTCTAGAAAATATAAATAATTTTAATTCTTTTTTGGTAAATGATTAGAAAATCTGGAAAAATTTTAATTCTTTAAATAGCACTGATTTCATCATTTTCAACCATTACTGATCCACTTCAGGATAGAGTTTATCCAGTTTATCTGAACTCTAACTTCTCAACATTACTCCAGCAAACTTCCTTATTTCAATCCATTCATCTCATATGGTCTCTTTCTAGATCTTTTACATTGCCTTGGAATCCAATTTAAGGCTTCAACTGTCTGTTTATTATATCCATTCAAGCAACATATTTACCTTAGCTCATTTCAAACTTACTTCTTCAAAAATGTCATTAATACCAGTTTATTTCTCTCACGCATATTTCATTTTCAATCCCTTCTTATTATTTAACTGCAACATTATAAAATGATTATTAATAAGCACAATGATAATCAAGACTATATATTCAAATTTTAAAAAGTTAACACAATAACATATGGGGAAATTTTAAAAAGTTTTAATATTAATGTAAAATTGTAGTTGGTGCAATAAATATGAATCGACTTAACTATGTTATCAAACACTGTGCCATAACATACAAATTCAGAATGTGGCTATCCTCAAAAAAAAAAAAAGCCCAAACAAGTTATCATCTATGTATATGTAAATGATCCCAAAAATCCCATTACAGATGTCTCCGACATTGGAAAAATTTATTTCTTCATATCATTATAGTCTCAAAGATAGAAATTAATTTCAAAGCAGCTCATAAACTTCAATTAACTTGGAGTTTTATGCATATATAGTCATCTTTATCATTATTAGCACTAACTCTACACAAAGAAAAAAAACAACATATAAAGACAAAAAATAAAAAAGCTAAAAATGAGTCTTTTAAAATCAATCAATAAACCATAAATACATCATCATATATTACATGCTGATTCCTTAATCTGCTTATCATTGATCTTGTGACACTATTTATAACTTCTTCAGCCAACTTGAAAGACTAATATTTTATGTAATTGTAACTGTCTATTTTATTGAATCCTCAATTACATCTATGAATGTAATCAAATTTGCATTTGTCACAAAAACCATGCTCAATTTCACTATAAAATATATTTTCAAAAAATCTGATATTTGTTTGCTTTACACATTAGATTAATAAATATTCACCTTTGCAATATCTATTCAATAACATTACACTCAACAAGCTACTTCTTACTGATTGGTGTTACAATCACATCTATTGAATTTTAAGATATTATATAGCATACTCAAATGAAATTTTTCTGGTGCTTTTATATTACATCAATATAAAATAACAGTAGTAAAGTGCATGGATGATTTAGTATTATATGATATATTACATCAATATGGTATATATACCTCCCTTCCATACAAAAGTGGGGTAAACAATAGAATACTACTTTCATGATCCTTCTGGATAATTGTTCCACTTTAACTAATCTTTGATTCATAAACTTAATAGGGAAAACAAAGTTCTTAAGAATCAAACTGTGTTTGGTAGCATTTTAAAGGTGGAACATATAAAAATTTTGAGTATATAAAGTGCAGTACTTTTCCCTTTTGCTTTCTGCAAAAAAAAAAAAAAAATGTTACATGTTTTCAAGAAAATCCTTTTATGATAATTAGTTGGTAAACAGTCCTTACTAATACCATTTCTACATGCCCCACCACTCTCCACACTATCTCACAATACTGATACACTTGAACACATATAGGTTGAAAAGTAGAATCTTGGCCTCAGGGTGGCCTTTGAGCGTTTCATCGTCGGATTTTCAATTGGATGGATGGTTGAGGAGTTGGAGTGTGGAGTGGATTGAAGCCTGTCCATTAAAGTGTGAGGATTGGCTATCTTAATATATATCTGAACACTTGTAGCATATATGTGTGGAGATGGTAATCTGGACCAACTGATGATTGCTGGTTTAGCATGAAATGCGTATATTGGTGATTATTTATCTTTTCAACATAAATGTGTTCAAGTGTATCAGTGTTGTGAGATAGTGTGGAGAGTGGTGGGGCATGTGAAAGTCTGTGCTCATATACCCTATATATATGGACAGGTATATAATAAACCTGTGTGTTTCAGTTATTATAATACCATTTCTGAAAACTTCAGGGCATGACTCTTTATGAGTCAATAATTGATATCTATCCATGTTGAGGGAAACTACTAGCAAATATTATTAGCAGTATAGTTCCAATCCAAATTTGAAAATTAAATTATCAGTAGATTATCATCAAGATAAGCATTTAGTTGAATTCTATTTTATAAGATTAATCCTGGTTATTAATATTCTATGGTGTTAATTTTATCATAAAGGCTCTATGACTTTTAGAATGAATGTCAGATGACAATGCCTCTATTCAGCCAACATAGATATAAATATTAATTATTATTTCATTATTTTATTTTTTATTATTTTTCAAGATATGCTCATTTATAATAATAAGAATATTATATAGGTTCTCATATATAAATTTGCTCCTGCTCTAATATCCCATTTTCTTTATAATGTGGATTAAAAAGACCTTTTTCAACATATGAAATTTTGTATTAATTATTTTTGTTGTTGTTATTTATATCTATTTTACGTTTTTTTTTTTTTATATACTCATTAACCTCTTTTTTATGCAATTTAAAAGTGGACAAATTATTTATTTACAAAAAATTTTTAATTGCTGTATACTGCTATCTTATATGTTTGCATATTAATTTTAGATTAATATTTAAATTCATATTTTCGTGGTGCTATTTATGCCATTATTTATCTGATTATATAAATATAAAGGTAATTTTCAGAAAATTAACATAGAAAATATTAGTTACAACTTTAATGTATTTTTAGATTCCAAACTTCCTTGTCAAAGTCAACCATTATATTCAAATCAATAACTTTAATTTTATTTTTTTTGTTGATGTGTTGAATGCAAAATATCTGTATTTGTTTTAGAATTTAAAACTTTTCTATTATAAAAATACTAATGATGTCATGGGATTTATTTTACCTTTATTATAAATATATATAGTAAGAATAGTTCGGTATTTGGGAAATCATGTGATGCTAATCACCAAAACAAGTGAAAGAATTGAGCTGTAATCCATAGACACATAACTCTAGAGTTTGCCATTCCATTACAAACCAAAAGGATGAAGTATACTTTAGTGGATTTTATTTATATGGTTTACTGTTAAACAATAGAAAAAGATTATTAAGGTGACTGATACTTTTTTTTGGCCCTAAATATCCAAATAATTATTATTAGTCATTCATTAGACTAGAGATTGTTTACTTAATGAATAATATTTCTGTAATGTAACTTTCACCACACCACTCTCCTTCAAGGTAGGGAATGGTTTCTATCAGATTTTTAACACCTTCTGAAGAATTGTAATCATAAATATGACCAAAGATATGTGTAAAGATGTATTATCCCCAAAATGCACATTTCATGCTGAACCAACACACATCGGTTGCCCCAGATCACAATCTCTTACACACTGGTGCACAAAATGTGCATCTTAACAGTTATACATCTTTTTCACATGTCTTTGGTCATATATTTAAGATCATATACCTCCACAAGGTATTAAAAGCAAATAGAAACTAATCCTACCTTGCATGAGAGTGGTGTAGTGAAAATTATAGTATAGAAATGTCATTCATTATGTCTTATTGTTAAGTGAAAAGTAATGTCATAAAAAGAAAGTCATTGTAGTACAGTGTGACCACAGCACAAGCTAGTTATCAATTAGTATCTCCATGTACATTAAATAATAACACATGCAATGTCCATAGCTAATACATACATGATGTAACCTGAGAAACCATGGGTAGCATCCGAGATTCAAGGTTGTTGGATCAACACTTCAGTAGAATTCTAGATTGGTCCATACTTTGTCCCAGATGAACAATTATGCATGCCACTTTGAGCATTGAAAGGCACATCAAAATTTATAATGAGTATAAGTTTAAAATCAAGATGCGAAGCAGAGGCTAAGCGGGTTGGGAGACCGCTGGCAAAGTCGGTGATTCGCTCCCAATCCGTCAGTCTGAACCCAAGCATCCTGGGTTCTATCTGTCACTTTCTTATAAGTTAAGTCATTCAGTTCATGATTAAATACATTTAGTTTGTGATATGACTATCAATCAGCTTCGTTTTTTAAATGACGACTTTTTTTTTTCTTCATATGTTAAATGACGACTTGCTCTGCTAAGTAATGAACTAGTCCTTAGCTAAGAAATTTTTTTAAAAAAAAGAACTGTGTTGTTTAATGGACCTGTTATATTAATAATTTCACTTTGCTGTTACAATGGTCAATAATCTGAATAATTTAAAAATTCCAATCGTCAATAATTTCGTGAATAACTAACTGACCATACATTATTTATTAATTAAATTACATGTTTAAACTTAATAAAGAGTATAAACCAAGGCGAAAAACTTAAATCACTAAAATATATATTTAAATTGGAAATTAAGTTTTCTGCTCGAATGATGGTTTGGGTGGTTGACAATAGGATTCTATAATCAAATGATAAAACTTTCTTGTAACTCGTTTTAATATATTTATTCCTATATCTTAAATTTAAAAGTATAACGCAAAATAATAAGATACTGCAATTACTTGTTTTAATGCAAATGTTTAAAAGATATCGTTTTCTTATTTTGTTCAAATAGTTTTTAAAGGTATTGAGTTTCCACAAGCAATAAGAAAAAATTATTTCTTTGCTTTAAATTCCTTTCCTTTAAAAAAAGCGGTATACTTCGAGTAATCAATTTCATAATTGCCATTTACTATATGGTAAAAAGGTTGCTGGCGAGTTCTTTGATTTCAATTTTAAGATAAATTCAAATTCTATTTAGGAGAAAATCTATGCATTCAAAAGAATTCTAGAAAGGAAAAAATCAAAATAGAGTAAGTAGAAAAATAATTCTTAACGTACTAGACAAGGTAAAAGTGAAAAACAGTTTTTAAAAAAATAATTAAAGAGAATATTATTCTCTAAGACAAAAAAAACCTATAAAAACAATATTGATTTTTTTTTATTTTTCAGAAATAAAAGTATTTTTAAATAATACAATAGAGAGAAGAGAAAAATCAGAAAAGACAAAAACTAATCAACTTTTTTAAAAAAATACAAATATTAATAACATAAAAGTAAAATATTTTTAGAGAACTTACAAAAAGAAAATGGACGAGAAAAACTAAAATACATTATTCATTTTTAACTGTAAAAAGAAGAGCGAACATTAAAATAAAAAGATGATAGAACGATTTGAAGATCACATTTTTAAGTTTATTATTTTAATATATAATAAAAATAATTATATATACAGTACAATAAATCAATTAACTATATAAATAGTCAAAATAAGAGTCAGAGATCACATGACCCTATTCTCTTAAGCTTGTAAGTTATAAACAATGAGGATTGCCAATTCCTCAACAAGCTTTGTGATAAATGCTTAGCTAGAGAAAGCATTTAAAATATCTGTCAGGACCCCCCCACTCCCCCCAAAAAAAACCCTCTGACCATGGTTTCGTGCTTTGGCACTCCTCAGAGAGGTGCTAGGTAGGTTCAGACACTAGATCTAAAAATACCAACCCAAAGCCAACATTTAACTAAAAGTTAATCTATTGAGTGGAAAATCTGAAATTTTCAGACATCTACATGTCTTCAAACCCAGCTATATATGTGTGTGTGCAAAATCAGAAGTAAATTAGGAGGAATTGAAGTAAACAAAATAGTCAAAAAGATCTGGATATTTCAAAAAATTTTGATAATCCCACATGATGTTTCTCTGCCGACATATACAGATAAGTTGCAACAAATCTATGAATGATCAGATTACAAATATACACTTAACCATTTCTGTTATCGGATTACCACACTTCCATTACATTAACATAATTTATTCGAGTAGCCCCTACTTAGAAAAAAGTTGAATCATGGGCTCACTCCCAACATGTTATAACCTAAGCAAAGGTGCTGAAAATGTCATTATTCAGTATGATTTTGTTGTTATTTAGGAGTTCATAAGAAGTTTGAGTAGGTGATAAAGTGAAGCCATAATCCATAGATCTTGAGTCCACCACTCTACTACTGCATTAAACCAAGCAGGTTAACAACTGATTCAATTTACTGATAAAAATTAGTCATATTCATATGACAGGTTCATATTTAGAACATCATAGATAAAATATAATAAAAAGTCAGACTTCAACTGTTAGTACAAAATAATCAGACTGTCCAGAAATCAGTATTTAATAAGGACTGGTGGTTATGGTAGTAATATAAATAAATATTTAGCATCTATTATCACAACTGATCATCTGTTTTAAGCAAACCCCCATTCTGTGTAGTTTAGCATAATAACAGCATGATAAAATCTAAGGTTAAAGATTCTTGCATTGAAGCTCAATCTGATGGCATACCAAGTGAGTGACCATTTGATTATAAAAACTGAAAATAATTGATAAGGTTACATAAGCATAATGATAACTCACAAATAAAATTTAAGATTTTTTTATTAATGCCTGAACACAATTAACACATTATAAATCAAAACTAGATTGTAAAAGACCCAGAAAAAGACCACATGTGAGATGGATAGACAAATAAGACCATGTGCAGGGGTGATGTGGAGAAGAGAAGCTAAAGATTGAAGATGGTTTGAACTTGGAGAGACTTTCATCCTGCAGTGGATTGATAATGGTTGATGATGATGATGAAATCAAAACCAATTATTTCCACAAATGTGTTCTGTGAAATCCAACTGATTACATGAAAATGGGGGGGGGGGCAACAAAATCATTATTCATCAAATCAGGAGTAGCAACTGCCCATAAATAACTGCGGCCATTCTAACTGCATGAAAAAAAAATGACAGAAACCAGAAAAAAAGATGCAGATAAGTTCTGCTACAATAATATAAACCAATCAATAAACCAAAGAACATTCACATATAGAAAGTACTGGTATATTTTTAGATGTCTTATAATGTTGTCTTTTAATTTCAAATGAACTTATATTTTTGCTGTATTCAGCACTTTGCATAGTTTTAGTGCTTCACTGTATTCTATTATTACTATTTATTTTTTTTTTAAGTGTCATAGCATCGGCCGGGACGCAAACCCGCAACCTGGGCAACTGCCTGCAAGTGCAAGGCAGTCGCGCTGACCTCTCGACCACCAATGCAAGACATATTATTACTATATTTTTTCAATGAAAGTAATCAATACTCCATTTATTTGGTAACTTTAAGATAAACCTTATAATGTAAACAGGAGCCTCTTCCACAAAACCATAATCAAGTTCTCCATAAAATACTTTTTAGAAATCTTTTACCACTCTTCATTTTACATGTTTAATCCAATGAAAATGTGACTTTACTACAATAGTACATTCAATAATATTGAATTCAATAAGGTGAAAAACAGTAACATCATATCCTCCAATAAGCAGTAGACATATTTTAATTTATAAGGACAGGATAAAGTATATCATTTTTTTTTATTTTACGAAAATAATAAAAACAGGGTGATTAATATAATATATAAAGTAACTGAATAGAAAGTTGCTAGGGAGATTATATGATAATTGAAATCAGAAATGGCCGATATTAGCTTCAATCCAGAAGTCTTAACATATTGAAACCACCATTTTACCCTGCGAAAAAGGTGCTAGACAGATTGATTCATAAACAATAAAAAAAAATGATAGTATATTTTGAATATTTATTACAACTTCAATAAAAGAAACTGCTCCTCTAACATTCATTTAAGAACAATGGCTGCTGGAGGGTTGCATTAGATCGAAAGATCTAGAGCAGTGCTTTCAGAACCAAGGTTCCTCACTAATGAAAGCCACAAGCTAGAAACTAGTCTGGGGATATTGGATGAATAGGCACTAGATAAGGATTTTAAGCACAAACCTTCTTGCATCCATTGATTACTAAGGCTTTCACTGGGTGGCACTACTGTATGGAGAGTTTTGTTATATTCATTTACAAATTAACAATTTCACCAAGAAAAAAAAAGAATAGGAAGTAATAATTCAATAATACTTATTTTATAAAGCATCTGTAAATCCATGCTGAAAATTTAAACAAAATAGTAAATGTAAATACTAATTTTAATATTTCTAGTAATAAAGAGACATTAAAAAAACACACTACACATTAAAATTAATTTTATATAAGTACAAATATTTTATATAATAAATACAAAAATTAAATTTATTGTTTTTCCCCATTGATATATTAAATGTAAATATTAATCAATTATGTGGCTTACTTTTAATAGTTCTATGCTATATATTTATAATAAACTTCATATATTCAACATTTACTATATCAGTATAGCATCATATCAAAAAATAAAATATTTACCAATTTACTTTTTCTTTATTTTCTTGTAAATCAAATTAAGCAAATCCCCATACATACACAGAACTTATTTCAGGTAAATTAAATTTGAAGTTCATATTTATTAACATCATCTCATAAAATATTTTTTAAACATCTAATAATTAAAGTTTTTACTTGCTACTTTCTAAAAAAAAAAAAAAAAACAGTTGACCTACGATATACAGAGAAATAACATAATTATACCAATAAAATACCATCATTTTCTGAACTATTTTACTTCATTTGCTATATCATATTTATAATTTTTCTTAGTGCAAGTAAATTCAAGATTAATTTTAAAATATTACTTGAATAAATTATAAATCAAGCTAAAATAATAAAGTCTGGGAGTCATAAAAGCTTGAAATACTCCTCATAATTTTGTCTAAACTTTTGGCAACTAGATTAATTAATAGCATTGTATCTCTATTATAAAAACATATACATTAAATATGAGCAAAACATGTAAATAATAAATAATGTATATAACTAAAGGTTTCATAGTGTTGTGAATAGTATATCTACCTGTTGTGGTTATGATTGAATCCAAGACATGGTCGAACTTTTTTCAAATAATTTTTGGCTAATAGTCAGCTAAACACATCACTTGACACACCTTCCTAAAGTCAACATCCACAATTTAGAAACTGGCAGAATTTATATAAGTTAGATGAATAAGTACACATATGAAGAAAATATATTCCTATTTTTAAAAATCCTGCTTCAAAGAAATTATAAAAAAATCATTTCAGATTTTCTACTTAATATTTATACATTAGATAAAGTGCTGGGCTTGTCCTGGTATTTTTTAATCTATCCTAGCACCTCACTGATGATGCCAGTAGCGGAAACCGGTCTGGGGTTAGGAATATTCTCAATGCTTGTTAAGAGCTTATTTTGTGAGCTCTATAGATAACATAAAGAAATTTATAATAATTTTACAAAAATAAAAATCTACTAACTTATAAAATATGGATGATAACTTTATGGTAAACATGCTAGCTGAGAATGATCTTTAACTGAAACTAAAGGCTTTAATCTTAGGCCTTTCTATTTCCCTATTTTATTTTTCAGAAATGAGCAAGTATGTAATACTTGAAAGCTATACTGGTAGCTAAACATTACAGCAGACTTAAAAGTAATATACTTTAAAAATCTTTTTAATCAATTTAACTTGTCTGCTTTATAATATATGGACTCTGATAATGTAATACAAAAAAAAAAAAAGAATATGGAAAGACTTGTAAGAGAAAAAGCATCAAGAAATGAACAGTTGAAACTATATCAGTATTACTAATGATTTAATAATAATTAAAAAA
Organism: Epiperipatus broadwayi; assembly: GCA_028023455.1. Taxonomy (NCBI): domain Eukaryota; kingdom Metazoa; phylum Onychophora; class Udeonychophora; order Euonychophora; family Peripatidae; genus Epiperipatus; species Epiperipatus broadwayi. The sequence goes on along the minus strand of JAQFVV010000058.1, from coordinate 393,750 downwards.
GAAATGATTAAAAAGGAGTTTGGCACATAATAGAATAAAATGATAACTGATTAAAGCAAATCGCAACTGGATATCAAAAGTCAAAGAATGTAATCAGAAATGACAATTTAAAATCAAATGATGTGATCAATAAGTTTGCTGGATTTTTACAAAGGAGAAAAATTTGATAATCTTTGTGGGAAAGATTTTGAAAATGCCTTGATCAGAAACAGACTACTAATGATTGCTAATTATAAAATAAGTAAGTGATTTTTTATTCCTCTAGTTTAATAATTCTGAGTTTCATAAAATATATTATTTTCCTATTTGAATTACTGGTAAGACATGAAGAATTTTACTTTTCAGGTCATTATCTCAGTTGAAACTAGGAATTCAAAATTGTAAAAATATTTTATAGAGTATAAAATGTATTTATATGTACTACATTCAATCCACTAAATGGTCTCTCTTGCAGAAAAACTTTTAGCAATAAACAAAAATGACTTTTTCAAAAAATATATTTACAAAGATATTTGAAGATGTGCATATATGGACCTACATTAGCAGCTCCTAAACAGTAATCTATGGTCACTCAGGATTCATGAGATCCTATCCTCAAAGCTTTTCTCTAAAGGCTCTGATAATACTGCACTTTTATTGCTAAAATAGAATGCATAAATTAAAAAAATGAAAATGTGGAAAGAAATCTTAAGTGAAAGATCTTAAAATTTCATTTTTCATTAACTTTTTTTTTTTTTTCAATTATTTATTCTTCTTTCTACATCAGTCTCTCCCTTTTTACCTTATCTCAATTATAAAACTCATATTTCTTCAAGACTTTTCAGAGTCCCTGTGAGCTCAAGATTCATAAATTTATCAATTCTAATGTTGAAACTTCTTATGAATTCCCAAGCTATAAAGCATTTGATTATTCTTTAGTTCTGTCATTTGTTTGTTTCCATTAAAAACCAATAAAATTATAAATCAATTATGAAAATAACTTAGATAAGAAAAAATAGTTTAAAATCTTAAGTAAAGTCTTGATATTCTCTCACCTAGAAGCTCCTGGATTATAACTTTAGTAACCCAGAAAATTAAGGTGTCTGATTTATTTTTTAAAAAATCCAATTTCTCATTATTAAATCACTTAAAAAGGCTTATGTGAAAAAAATATGATGAAAAGGAAAAATATATATTTTTAAAATATAATTTGCATGACCTTACACTTAAGGAAAATTATTCTCATTATTTATTTCTACTTTCAATAAGATTATATATATATGTATTTTCTCTAAGATGTGATCTTTCAGATGAATGAAAATCAATTTGCTGAATAAAATGCTAAAAGTCAAAATTAAAGTAAACAAATCCTTTTCTAAAGAACATTGTGAAAATGCAATATAACGCCTCAATAAATTTAATTTTGCTTTTTTCTAAGGAAAAAGAAACAACTTTTTTTTGCTATATTTACTTTTAAAGATTCTTGTGATAATTAATAACAAATATATATAAAATTAAAAAAATTCACTGAAGCAAAGTCATGTCTCAAATTATATGTATAATATAGAAAACTGGCTATAAGAACTAAGTAAGCAATAAGCTAGTGAGGGGAAGATTAGACAAGCTGAACAGATTATAATTAATTATTGGAGAAAAAGAAACCACCATGTGTTTAAATTAAATCATATCATTTAATTTATTAATCAAGAATGGTAACATATTTAAGACCAAAAAATTTCTGGATTGATTTTCAGCTGAGTAAAATCAAAAAAAAAAAAAATCACTCTAGTGACATGAATGGAACTACCATATTCAGAGTTCAATATGGGTACATGAATTTCATATAATCTTATGAGCAACTAACTATACAATTATTTATTTATTAAGACTATATATATTGAAAAAATTAAAAGATTAAAGTGGAGTTGGTCTGGACATATTGCTAGAATAGATGATAATAAATGGACAATTGAAATCTTAAACTGGATTCCAAGAGATTGTAAAAGACCCAGAAAGAGACCACATGTGAGATGGATGGATGAAATAAGAAAGTATGCAGGGGTGATGTGGAGAAGAGAAGCTAAAGATCGGAGAAGATGGATTAAGCTTGGAGAGACCTTCATCCTGCAGTGGATTGATAATGGTTGATGATGATGATGATGATTAACAATGTTTGACTGAAGTTGTTGATAATGACAATATACTTGAAATTTCACATTAGACTATTTCCACATCTAATTAAAATGTTAAATAATTTTACAAAAATTCAAATTTTATACTTTTCAAATATGTTCAAGGTTAATATATAACATAATCATTTCAAGTGACAGTATCCTCATAGAAGTATGTAAACTTTTTGCTGACTACTGCCTAGATAAAATAGCCTCACTTCAAATTCATGACTCTAAAAGTCAGCAATTTGATTCCCATGCTTGTACTATCATTGGTCAGGCCAACAACATCTGAACAACAGAGAATAATACTACATGAAACATTGTAATTATAAACTAATCTGTGTGGTATTGTTAACAGTTCAATGTATTTAAAAAAATGTAAAGTTTGTATTTTCATAAAAATATATAACATTTAAATTAGATAGTGGAAACAATCCAACATATAATCACAAATACACATGAATAAATTTATTTATTTATTAAAAGATTACCCCAGCTATGAATATGAAAGTATTGTAACTCTTGAAAGCATTCAGTCTTATTTTGTTACTTTAACTGGAAAGAAAAAAACTCTTCAGCTCCATATTAGCACACGATTTAATATATTATTTTTATTGAAGTGAAATATAAACCTCATGTCTTTACATAAGATTTAAATTGCAATCATTAAACCTATGACTAATCATATTAATCAAGCAACTGTAAATTAAGAAGATTTGTATTGTTAACAAGTAAATTTAATGCTGTCTACATTAAAATAATAAAGCAAATTTTTAATACAAAACAAAAATAACTTGTTTTATATTTATTTATACAAAATAGTTTCCTTATAACTGTGACATTTGGTTTCAAAACATGTAGCAGATTCCAAAATTCACAGATAATAATGAACTGTATATACGTTTTTAACTCGGATACACACACATATGAGAACATATGTAGATACCTGTTTAAAATCTGCATAACATACATATATAGATATCATTAAAAACCAGTCAACACTTAGACAATCAATATCAATAACAATCAACAATTGCAAACAGTTGTTAAGGTACCTTTTAACAATAAAAGTGGATACATGCTATGTGCAATCACTGTAAATAAAATAAAATATAAAAAATTAAATTTTCTTTTTATTAATTTTTCATTTTTTTATATTTTGTTTATTATTTTATTTGAAGTCATAGATAAGCTTATTTTTAGTAAAAACTACTTTTTCTACCAAATACCATATTTTAAATAAAGTAGCTATAAAAACAAATTTTGTTTTAAAATGTAATACATATATTATATTAAAATAGAAATAATGCATACCACTAGCTGAAATCTATATAAAATATTTAAAAACCCCATAGCTATCAAGCAAGCTCCAATTTTAATATTACACTGAAAAGAGCTGGTGGCTGGAGCAATATAGCTAAGGGTCATTTCAAATGTACTTTATATTGTATACACCTGGGTCTCTTTTTACGCAGACTTATTTAACACAATTTTGAAGTTACGCGATTCATATTTCTTCAGAAGTCAAACTCCGATAATGCGCTATTACTTTAAATAATAAATTTTGCGCACTTACATTATATTGAAAGTAATAGCACATTATTGGAATTCGACTTTCATCTTAGTAATTTCAATATTTTCAGTGCTTTATAATAGTAAGATTTTATGCAATAATGAAATTAAAATCATGATTTCCACATTTTATGTATACACACATTAAATTTTACAATATTATAATGTAAATTTGTTCAAACATTGTGCGTGTTAATTTTGCATTTTAAATCACATTCTGTTTTTGCTTTTTAAAAAAAAACATAATCAATTATTAATCATTTAGTGTCCGCAAGTTTATTTTTAAAAGGTGAGTAATAGCAGTGGGCACAATTAAATTTGACAATTAAAAATTAAAATCTGATTTTTAATTGTGATTAACAATTTAAAAATTACTTACAGCGACTTGAAATTAATGTGTTTGTGAAATGAAATTTGATTTTTAAACGGAATTGAAAATTAAAAAATTAAAGACAAAAATAAGAATTTAATTTTTAGTTGTTAGTTTTAATTAAATTTTTCCCAGCAGTGGTGAATAAATGTCTTTTTATTATCATAAGTCTAAGTTCATAAACAATTAATAAAATCATCGTCTCAAAGATTAATTACTAATTACGTTGTCACCAGAAAACCATTAACACAACATGAGAGTGAACTTGGCGCTAGTTGTATTTCCTCTTGTGATGAATCTGATTTTTTTACCAGTTTGCAAACGAACCTGTTTATCGGCAAATAGCAATAATAATTAAAACGTGTATTAAAAAATGTAAATTACTGTACTGTAAATTATACATAAAAATATATTATTTTGAATAAAATTAAATATTATAGTTAAAAAAAGTTTGTCTTGTATCATTTTTCAAATTTGAAATTTTTTATTAGTCATATTTTATTTCCTTATTTTTTTTTTTTTGCGAGCGAATTTTAAAGTAAATTTTACATTGGTGCTTTGCTTTTACGCGAGTTTTGAAAAATCACAGTCCGTATCCCCCCCCCCTTTTCAAGGTAAGTTACGTCTATTTTTGCGCGATTTCATTTGCGCATATTTTTTGAGGAACCTATCTATCATGTAAAACAAGACTCAGGTGTATAGAAAGTTTTCCAGATTGTGAGGATTTTTAAGCTAGCAAAAAAAAAAATTTCAGATAACTGGACCATAAATCAATTCAAACATCAATCGAATTATTGCTTAACAAATATCTTGCCTTTGTTGTTTTGTTTGTTTGTTTTAATAGAGACTAATAGACTCTAGTGATAAAAATTTCTAAAGCAAAATTCAACCCGTTTCTTTAACCTAGAATGAAGCAAAAAAAAAGAGCTAAAGATTCTTGGAACAATTCTCAACAACAAAAAACAAAAAGTCTGTTTAGTCTATTGAATGAAATTATTGCGCTACTTACTATTTGGATACTAGAACATCGCATAACCTTTTGAATGTGATTACTTATTATATGAAAAATACACAGGAATATGATGTGGTTATTAAAAGTTAATACTGTATTCCACATTAATGACAAAAAGAGTAACAATTTCCGTCCCATTATGTGAATTAGGCTTATTTTCCCCACTCATGCATTTATAGTAAAAGGCCACATGCTATTACTATAATAGAAGGAATCAAATGTTATCCTAATGTAATATCATTTTAACTCAGATTAATTATTCATTTCACTAATTTCATTAATTTACTACATTTTATTGAAACAATTATTTTAATATTTATGAACAAAATTAAAAAGAAATTAAAAACAATATCAAAGTAAATTTAAAATAAATTAAGAAAAACTAATATCGTAATATTTAATTTTTAACAGTTACTTTACAAATAATATTGAGTTTTCTGTTTTGAGATAGTGTGGATAGTTGAAGGGTGCTTGAAAATCTGAGTTAAAATCCCTTACAATTTCAATTAAGCTCCAGGTATAAGAAGAATGTCTGTACTTCAAATATTTAAGATTTACCATTAAATTTGGATCTCAGTGATTCAGTAGAACCTATAAGGATGACATGCTTTTATTTTACTTATAATTTTGTCAATTACAAACTTTTAAGTATCTACTAATTCATTTTTGGGCAGGCTGCTTAAGAAATTGTTTAAAGTTGTATAAATTTTTGATGGTATTCTTTTGCCTGAGCTGCTGATTTTATCATTTGAATACAGGAGCCAGTTTCTGTTGGAAGTCATCCAATATAGTATATCCATTATGTTTTTTGGGCTTGTTACATCTTGGGAAAAAATTATCAATAAAGTTTATTATACAGTATTGATTTTTACACAGAGACTAAACTCTCCATACAGTAGTGCCATCAGTGCAAGCCAGAGTAAACAATGGGTGCAAGGTTTAGTTTAAAAATATATTTATTGACATAATAAAATTGTACAGATGAATAATAAATACACTTTGTTAATGTTGGCTCATCCATTGCTGGCATTGGCAAGGTTTGTGCATAAAATCCCTATCTAGTTCCTACTCATCCAATATCCCCCGGACTAGTTTCTAGCTTGTGGCTTTCATCTGTGATGTTTAGTGATTTAACATTGACTTTTACTCTGAGATGTGAAAAGTACAATCCTTAACTAAAATATGCTTTTAAATAGATCAATATAAAACTACAAACAATAATGCTACAGAAAAAAAAAAGATTCCTGCAATGCGCCTCCTTTAGGAAATGAATGATTAAGATATTCTAATATAATTTTTAATTACAATGGTACTATTTTATAGTAACTTCTTACTGCTTGATTTGAATGGGTGTGTTCTTGATGAATCAAATGGTATATAGGTAAGTCCAAAGTTTTTTAAAGAGAGACTAAAGGGTGGGGATTGGGGGAGTTGAGAGATATTAATCTCTAAATAAGCTAGCATCAAGCTTGCAACATTTTACAATTTTGAAAATAGCTTTCACTGAAGATAAAAAAAAATGAAAGAACTAAATAACCAACCCTTATTTTATTATATAAAAATAAAACAGAATATATATATATATATTCCCATACACATTTATTATTCATTTTAATAAAGACAATTTTCTTTACAAATTTTGTTTCAATTTTATAAATCAGATTTTTACATACAATACATAAATATTTTGTGGATTTATTAATCTATAACAGTCATTTCTTTGAAAATTCATAAATCCACATGTATAATTAATATCTACAAAAGTGAATATTATCTATTAAATATCAGTATCCAAAACAAAAACCCAATATAAATTTACATCAACTTATTTAAATCATTAAAAAATTTAATATGTAAACTTTAAATTAAACATACCTTAATGTATATATAAACAAAGGGAGTAAATCTTAAAAGTACAAATTTATCAGGCAGATTATCATTAAAAAAAAATCATTTTGTTTTTATTTAATTTTTTTTAACTTCATTATTAAATAAAAACTTTTATTATTGAATATTTGTCTGAAAGTTTGTGATGATTGTATTTGAAAAGTTTAAATAAAGTTTAAAATTTTCTGTACATTCAACGTTCATAGATGATGGAAATAGTCCAACATATCACATCTTTTATTATTGATTCCTTAAAAACTTTTTCTAATCTCAAAAGTAATGACAATATTTGCAACAAAAAAAAAACTTGTGATAATGAACTAAATGATGATGTATAAGGAATTAATGGACTAATTTAAAAATAAATAAAAAGTATAGGATTTTTATAACAGAAGAACAATACAGAGAACGTCACATGATCACTATATCTTATGCTAGCACATTACTGTTATATAAGCTATTGAGCTTAGATTGAAAATATTATTGTGTTTTCAATTTTATTCTCATAGTTTTATAGTTAAGTGGCGATAAAAGGTGGCTGCTGAAGGGTTGCATTAAATCCTAAGATCTAGGTGCAGTGCTCTCAGATCCAAAGCTCCTCACTGACGAAGGTCACAAGCCAGAAACTAGTCTGGGGATATTGGATGAGTAGGCACTAGATAGATTTTATGCACAAGCCTTCTGGCATCCATTGATTACTCTGGGTGGCACTACTGTATGGAGAGTTTTGCCTGTTTTAATAACAATACAGACTTCAGACCACTCAATGAAGTATGAAGAGATATATGTTAGAAGAAATAAAAATGGATGAAATTTAAATACATGGATGAGAGAATAAACAGATTTTACTAACATTACTGAAAGAATTAAGAGATTGAAGTAAAGCTGAGATGGGCATATTGCTAGAAGAGATGATAGAAGTTTGGCAGTTGAGATCTTAAACTGGATTCCAATAGAAAAAAGACCTAACTAGAGACACATAAGATGGCTGGATAAAATAAGGAAATGCACTAAGGTGATGTGTAAAAGAGAGGCTAGAGATCAGAGAAATTGGATTAAGCTTGGAAGGTTCATCTTGCAGGGGATTGCTACTGATTAAAAATGATGATTAATAATATGAAAATTAAATGTTTTATATTTAATATTTATTAATGCTTCCAGCAATGTATGATATTTTATATTATGAAGTGAAGCAAGAAGTGTGATTTATTTATTAGATTAATCTTAACCTGGTAAATCATTTAATTAAGAAAATTCAACAACCAAGACTGCCGTATAAATGGGTTGTGCATCTATATTACATAGCCTCAAAGCTATCTCCTTATTTTGATAAATAAAAATTATTAAAGATTCAAAAATATATCTGTAAAATTGGTTTACTAATAGCAACTTAGAGAATTAAGTTAAATATAATGTATCTGAAGACTTCTTTAAAATAATACAAGATTAATTTACATTAAGGAAATGAATCATATCTTACAAAAAATACAATAATGTATCTGAAGACCTCTTTAAAATAATACAAGATTAATTTACATTAAGGAAATGAATCATATCTTACTAAAAATACAATATATCAACTATCAAGTGATACATTCATTACTTAGATCAGGGGTCCCCAACCTTTTTGCACTTAAGAGCACATTCTATAATATCGGCCACGTGGTGGGCATCATTTATTTTTTCAATGTAAATTTATAGTTGGATATTGTTACTAATACACATAATGTACAAAAAAATATTTATTTCAAAAATAAAATTTTAACATATAATTAACGTTTATATTTTTACGCTGTAAAAGTATAGTATGCCCTACAATTTGATTACAATATATTACAATAATTTATAAGAAAGTTTAAAAATTAAATTTATTTGTATCAGATAAATAATTTTTTATCGTGTTCGGATAGTGGCGGGCACCATGGTGCCCACGGGCATAGGATTGGTGACCCCTGACTTAGACGTTTGATATTTTAAGAAAAAATACTTCGCTTTTATGAAGAGGCTATTAGATGTGAGTGCTAAAATGATTTTTTATCTTTATTTTTGAAAACTCAATACTTCAATAAGATAATTTGGATTCCAACGTAACCCCATTGTTTCCTCGCCTTTTTTTCTTAAAGCGATTAATAATAATCATGGGGTTTTTTTTTTAATTTTGGTATTTTTATATTTTGCCTGCTTCAATATTATTAAGTTTTCAGGTATATTCTAAAGGAAAGGATAAGGACAGTTTTGCTAATATTTTCAGAATTTGTTATTTCAAAAAGAACCAAAAACCTATGTGACTTCAATTAGATTTTATTTGAAATTATTTATTTTTAAGAAGACAAGTCATAAAAAGTTTGCTATGGCGAAACAGAAGCAGTTTTCTATGACAAAATGGAAGCAGTTTTTACTGGCTAACTCTAAAATAAAGTTTTTAAGATACTTTTTTTTTTTTTAACGATGTCCAGCGTCATTTTTTTTTTTAAATTCACAAATGGAATTCAAATAAAAAATATTGTTTTATTAACTTTTTGAATAGACAAAATTACATCTAATATGCAAGGTGACATTACAGTTAGGAATTCCATTTAGTAATTTATTTTCATATTTTGCAAAGTTCAAATATTAATTTTTAGAAAGACTATAGTTACATTTGTAATAAATAATATAAAGATTACCAATACATGATATAGAAAAAGATTTAACTGTAAAAATAAAATATTGCAACTATAGATGAAGTTCTCGCTAATCTCTTAAAAAAAAAAAAAGGTGGAGTTGGATCCTTAAAGAGTTAATTAATCTACAAGTGCCAGATTTCTTGCAGAAACATAGCTGACAACGTTCTCTTTACATAAATAGTGATTGTTACTAATCATTAATTAGTAAAGATACAAACTAAGCTTAATTAAAGATTAATTTATTTATTCTTATTAAATACAACTATGTGATAACATAAATCCAACTCCAATTCTATTTTTAGAAGAATGAGAATCATTTATCTTTTACACATGCTCAAGGCGAATGTGATTAAATAGAAGGTTTGAGTATATCTTAGGAAGATATACTAATACCATTAAACAATAATACTCTAACAATGTTAGTGGAAGTTTGTCATTGCGTGACAATATTCTCTTAACACAATTTACCCTAGAACCTTAATGATTCCTTAAATCATGACCAAAAAATAATAGTTCACTCTCATCAATGAACTTTACTAGTGCTTTTCATCCCACCCCATTGTGATTGACAATTACAGCTACATTAAATTCTAATAATCTTTGATGGCTAAAAGCTTAGTGCTTGTATCTTTTTTAAAATAAAAAATTGTACTACAACTATATATTTTTTTGTTGTTGTTGGTGTTGTAAACATCAGCACTCATTTGAACAACTCCAATTTTGAATCCTCTCAAGCCAGTTAAGGATAGCTAATTACACTCATCTGTCAACAAATAATTAAAAGATAACTTGATTGCCAGTAGGCCAACTATATAAAAATATATATAAACCTGGTTTGGGAATTTCTCAGTTAATTAAAATATATATCAAAAGCTCCATTCCATATTCAAATCTCAGATCATAAGCAATGCCCTTTCAAACAGATATTTATTTATTTAGCATATTGATTTTTTTAAACAACTTAATATTTTTAAATGGGAACATTTATTTATATATAATTAATATAAAGATATGACTAAAATATATATAAAACTTTTTCTCATGATAATCTCACATATTAATTTGACTGTTTTCTCTAATTTTAATTACAAATTAAACAACTTCACAATAAAACAAAAATAATACAATAATTAATATATTTTTGTATAAACAATATTCGAACAATTCTCAACATGGGCTCAAGCTTGATGAAAAGTTTGAATTTTTTTTAGCTCAAAATAATAAATTTATTATGATCAGGTAATAACAAATGATCAGTGTTAATGGTATTTGTTATTCCTTAGCAGAATTTATTATAACATCTTAAATGTTTAGCTACATCATAAGTATTAGTAAGCCTTACATGTTAATAAATATCTAATAATATTTAAAATTTGAGCAAAATTTTAATTGCCTGAAGAATCTGCATATGAAGTCCTAATAGTAAAGTAAAAATAACTGGTTTGAGAGGTATGTGATATTCAAGCCAGAAATGAACAGAGCCAGACCACAGTTAATGAACTCTCATGGTTTTACCACTACTACAGGGTGCAATTTTAAATAAAAATATGAATCAAAATCCAGTCATGATAACTTATGACTTTGATTTGTTGAATAGTATTTGGGATAAATTCAGTCTTGGACGTTTTAAGAGATTATATCATTTTATTCTTTATTAAAGAGATTTTCTAACATTAAAAGATTGCTGAACAAAAACAATCCCCCTTATAATAGTAAGAAAAACATTTAAAAAAGGTTGCCTTCACCTAATAATAAGTTTTCAAACAGGATGCAAACATCAGAGAGTTGTGAAATCAGCTTGAATAGAAACAACCAAATTTTTTATATAAAATCAAAAATTGATAACTCTATAATTTGTCAATACTACTTATGATTTGAATGTTTATTTATCTATGGTAACTTCTTTGATTAACCCAAACGAAGATTATAAAACATGAATGGAGGTATTTATCAAAACAGTAATGTTTGCATTAAAGGTCTGCCTAATATCTACTTTTATTATTAGGTACAGTCAAATCAACTCCTGTCTTACCATATAAACAGGATTTCTACATAATGATCTGTCATTTATTTGGTTTTTCAGGCTTTTTATCTACATCCATCTATTTCATTGCTGGTTTTACTCTTTCCAAGCACCATACACTTTTCAAATGAATTACATAGTTTCTTGATATGATCAAAATAATCACAATCTGATCATTTGAGTTTCAAAAGAGAGCTCAGGATGATTTGATTTTTCTTTGAAGTATTTAAATGATAATGAAATCAAGTTGTTGTTTTTTTTCAATTGATGCAAATTGTTCATTAGAGATATTGCTTGGGAGTTCATAAACATTTCTAGCATCAGAAATTGGGGCTGTGATCCATGGAACTTGAGTTTTAGGGCCCACTATTCTATCACTGTACCAAACCATGTAGATCATTAAAATCTATGATGTTTCTATATCTCTGAATAATAAGACTTTAATACAAATAATATTAAGGTGACAAGCCATGTCAAATTATTAATAGCTAGGATCAAAATCTTCTCACGACAAGCCATGTCAAATTATTAATAGCTAGGATCAAAATCTTCTCACTACTTTTCAAATATTTTCTACCGTTGATACTTCAACATATCCTTGAGCAGAGAATTTAATAATGATAAACACTGTTTTCTTTTCTTTTTGAACATAGAGCTTTAGAATCATGATATCAATTAATGTTACAGATAAACCTTATTAATCATCTTCAAAATCAATTATTATTTACAAACTAAATTATTAAATTCTTATAGAATAAACCTTATTAATATTAATAATAGTATAATCATAACTCGGCTAATATGGAATTTGCACTTCTTATAAAATTGCATTGGATTATGACATAAAATTTATTTCTTATGGCCTAGTATGAAAAATATATATTTGCTTTCCCTTTGAAAACACAGATATAAAAAGTTTATTAAAGTTTATAATGTGGCTTAAAGATTTGGATATTAGAATAAATTATATTAATGAAAAATTACCAATATTAATTGACTAGCTTTAGAATCTATAAGTCGTAATTGTTTTTAACAACTGACCCTGTGAGGAAAGGTCTTGCCAGCTTTGCCCAACGTCTATCTTTTCCATCACAAACCAGCCAATTTCCTCACTTCATCCTCCTATCTCAAAATAGATCTATTCAGAGAAAACTCTGCATTTTATTGTCAAACCAAGGAATGTTCTAGGCCATCGATCAGCTTTTTTTTTTTTTTTTTGTAACGTGTCTAATCTAATATCCAAACATTTGTTTGTTTTATCCTTATTCATTAGTATTTTATTATGTATATAAACACTAAAATATAACAGAATGTTTCTGAGTAATAACCCAGTTAAAATTTACTTGGAAAAATATTTAAATTAATTTATATATATATATTTAAGCAGTTTTATTATTTTACGTAAAAAATTTAAGTTGCAAGAATAAGTTATTTTAATAGTGTGCAAACAATAACAAACTATTATCAAAGATGATGACAAGTATTATAAATAACATCTGCCTGATCAATTTTACATCTGAGACAATTCTTAACCAATGTGCGTTTTAAAATTATTAATAAGGCTTGTTTAAATCAGTCATTAAATATAGATTCATAGATACCAGTCAATCCCAATATCAATAACAATCAATATCTCAATGAGTTGTCAAGGCAACCTTTCAATAATAAAGGTGAATTGTCTAGGTGTTGTGAAGGCAGTCTCTTTCCAACAATAAAGATGAATCGCCTGTTGACTGATTTCTATGAGCTTACTTATAAACCTATCTACCTTTGGGCATTATTAGAATTATTAAATATCAGAGGCAAAACTATCCATACAGTTGTGCCACTCAGTGCAAGCCAGAGTAATCAATGGATGCAGAAAGGTTTCATGTGATATTTGATGGTTTAACTTATTAAATATATATATATATATTCAATATAATGTCTCATTTTAGTGCCTATTTCAATTTGATATTGGAGGCAGATGCCCAATGACTAACTTATGGAATCAGCTCTGATCATCACTGCTAGTAAGTAGCATAGCTTGCAATCCTTATAGTTTAATTTAATGTAGCGATAGTGGCAAACTCAAGAACATGACACTCCTATATCGATTTTGAGCTAAATAAAAAATAAATTAGGGACAAATTGCCACATGGCTTCCTGGGCAATCACATGATTTTTTTCCAATATATCCTACTGCTAACATACAATGATCATTAAATATCTCACACCTCAATGTTTAATCTCTGACCAAAATAATTAAACAACTATTAGCAGTCTATTTGTATATTATGTATTTAATATCACTTAGATAAACAGTAATAATAATAATAAAAGATAAAATTATATGAAACAAGTTTTTAAATCGTTTTTTTTTATATTCCTTCATATTCAATTACTTAACAGAAATTATAATCATAGTGCCTGTTAGTTTACTAACAAAAGATTGAATAAACTAATTATTAATGAAAAAAATAATTTTAAAAATTGCTTTTTTAAAACAAATATTTTTAACCCTATAACTACCTCAACATTCTGATATCAATTAATGCATCAATGTATTGTATTTGTATAAACCACTGAATATAACATCACACTGTATGAAAAACTTCAGGGTGTAGCAAATAATACATTAAACGGCCATGCTTGAAATATAGAATGAAATTAGGGATTTTATTCAAGTAGTTGAGAATATCCTAAAAAAAAGAATTGGGTCATAGCTAGCCAAATATCAATATTAGTCGATTAATAGTTGCCTGGCTAATTTCTGCCAGAACATAAAAATGTTAAAACGATCAAAATAAAGAAAAAAACCAACATTCTGTGTAAGAAAAAATTAATTGAAATATGATACAACCTTCTTTACTGGTTAAGGAGATGTGATATTCCAAGAAAGCCAAGCCTGAGGATTTACTTTTATATAAATCATTATGGAGAATTTTGTGAGATAATGATAGTATGTTGGCTAGTCGTGACTAAAACCAGAATTTGAACTCAGGGGTTTAATTTTATATTAATCATCAAGGATAATCTTGTGGTATAATGATAATCTGATTTGAATCCTGATAGAATATAATTTCTAATCTTGATTGAAATTCTGAAAAAAAAAATGATTACAATCAGGCTTAGAATTTTACTTTCAGGCCCATAGCCAATTACAGCTAATCAACTGATAATAGTTGGTAAATGAGTATTTAGCTATTGCTAGCTAAAAAGTAAAAAAAATGAAATTTGTGTAAATCTTGAACACCAGGCGGATTGTTTATCCTGATGAGAAATGTCTTCACTTTCATTGTTTCTTTCTGTTAAGAGGCTTTTGCGGCATTGTGAGTTATTTAAAAGCTGTTTGCCTTTTATCTTTTTATGTATATTAGCATCAGATAATTAGATGATCCATTCTTTAGAGCAATTTCATAGTATGCAAAAGTTATGGTTCAAATTTCATCTCAAAGGGCTAGATTGCTTTTTTTATTCTCAATCAGAAATTGAAGGTTTGTTTATTCACCAGAAGTTATTTCATTAGTAATTCAAATGTTCGCTTTCCATGATCTTTGCCAAAGGTAGTAAGAATAACTATGATCTCCACCAGTAAACTATGTACTATCATTATAATACTATTTATTGTAAGCTCTCAATATTTAGAGATACCATAGAATGACAATTTCCCTATTAGTGATGAAAACTATATTATATTGCAATCATTAAGCATTTCCTACTTATATCAACCAATACTAGGTGGCTAGTTGTGTTGTCAAAGGACTAATTACCAGAAAAATATATTTTAAGCCTGCTTGCAATCAGACTACTCAAAAAGCTCAGGATGTGGCTATTGAAGTCAGACATGCTAATTATTATTCATAATGGCATTTGATTGTTATTGTGTATCATTATACAGAAAATAATAATAAAAAATAGAAAAAATATATAGTATATTGTTAAAAATTATCTGCTATTTTAGTTGGTATTCTAGAATTCAGAAAACTAAAAAGTAATGGTGCTATCTTTTTTTGTCAATTTAAAATTTTTTTTGTTTTATATATGTATGCATGCTAGTTCTTTTCTGTTGAGTAATTAGCAAAAGAATTCAGGTAAAATATCATTAATCTAAAATATCTCTTTAATATTTCAAGTATGCCTTTTCATCCTCAACATAAAAAAAAAAAAATGAACAGGCATTTCATTGTAATTATGCCCTCCCCATCACCATTAATTTTATTTGTAAAGTGTGTGTACAAATTAATTAGGTTGAACAGACTGAAAAATTCTGAGTTCAAATCCCTTTTACATATACGAAACGTTCAGTATAAGCAAGTTATAGACTGCCTTAGGGAAATAATTACATCTTAGTATAAATTCAGCTCATCCCTCTCCTATTAATATAAATGGATGTGTAATGTGATAATATGATGAGTTAGATTGACATAATGTCTACATCCCATACAGGCTTTGAGCATTCCATCATTGGGTTTTTCAATGAAATGGATGGTTGAATAGTTAGAAAAATAAGAAAACTGAAGCCTGTCCATTAAAGTTTGAGGAATTGCTATTTTAATATAAACGGAGCATTAACTGTATATATGCGTGGGAGATTATGATCTGGCTCAACTGTTGAACGATGATTCTGCATGAAATACATATATTGGAAATCATGTATCTTTTTTGCATGTGTGTGATCAGGTGTATCAGATGCTTGAGATAGAGTCGAGGACAAATAGACTGAAAAATCTTGATTTCAAATCCCTCTACCTACAATTTATTTATTATAAAAGATTCCTTAAAATTCTGTTTGAATAACAGAACTTTCTGAAAAACAGCTATTCAGATTAATAGTATTCTATTTGTATTATGGTTGATGATTATTTTGGTCAATATTTAGGCAATGATTTGTGTGTGTGCGTGTAAACAGAGATAGTTTTTGATTTTAAACTAAAAATGAAATATACTATTTTTGCGTTAGCAATATTCCACCTTGGATAAGAATTATGAATCCATTTTAAAAGACATTGACTTTTTTTAAATGCACTGAATCATTTTACAGTTTTTAATAAAAAATTTAAATAAGGAAAGAATTGCAATGACAGCTTTTTTTTTTTTGTAAATAAACTAAAAATATTAATAGATCTTTTGCTAAAATGTTTTAGAAAGGCTTGGGAGTTTATTTAGGTTTTAAAAATATCAATAATTTATCAAATCACAAATACTTTCTCCTACTTTTTTTTATTATTTGAATATGCACAAATATAAGAAAAACATCAACACAAGTGAATTAGAAGAATATTTGAATCTGTTCTATGATTAAGTATATAATTTCATATATACATTCATTTGTTAAAATACCTTATACATCTTAAATGACACTTCACAGTTCCCAAATAAATAATCTCACAATTTTCCCATTAACAAAAAACATGGGCTCAATGCCCATATATGAATAAATAAGCCAGAAACTAGTCTGGAGATATTGGATGAGTAGACACTAGAAGGGGATTTTATGCACAAGCCTTCTGGAATCAATTGATTACTCTAGCTTGCTGTGTGGCAATACATATAGTGAGTTTTTGCCTGTTTTAATAACAGTTATTAAGAAACCATAGAAAATGATGATCATGTGATGTTTATTGGCTTAAAACCAATCCCGCCTAATAGGATATTGGTGGCTATGGTTATTAAAGAACCAAAGACCCCAAAATGTATGGGTACTGAACTGAGTTCAGACTATATGACTATATAAGCTGATGGGCTTAGATTGAAAATATTAAGGTGTTTTCAATTTAAGACTCATAGTTTTGTAGTTAAGTGGAGATAAAAGGTGGCTGCTGGAGGGTTGCATTAGATCCTAAGATCTAGGTGCAGTGCTCTCAGATCCAAGGCTCCTCACTGACGAAGGCCATAAGCCAGAAACTAGTCTGGGGATATTGGCTGAGTAGGCACTGATGTGGGATTTTATGCACAAGCCTTCTGGCATCCATTGATTACTCTAGCTTGCTGTGTGGCAATATGTATAGTGAGTTTTTGCCTGTTTTAATAACTAAAAGTATTAAATATGGAGTGGAATTATGTCAAGCTTTCACATGAAAAAGTATAAAATTTATAACAAATAAATGGAGAGGAATTTAAATTTATAACAATAATAAAGATATATGAATATGAGCAAGAAATATCGTAGAAAAAAGAACATTTTAAAAATAAATATTGATTTGCCATACAGAAATATATATGACTTCCACACTTTAAAATTTATAACAACATTAAAGATATGAATTTCACCAAAAAAAAAAAAAAAAAGATGATCTTAAAAAGTATATTTTCTCGGCAGAAAAATATGTAAAATACAAAATGCCATTAGGCGAGATTCAAATGTTACTTTAAGTACGGAAAAAACAATCACTAAATTTTTTTTTTTTTAAATATTATTTATAAAAAAACAAAATATGCACATACGCTACTTACTGTCTAATATATAACAGGAATTGTCACGATAAAACAAGAAATTTGGCATTTACTTTTTTGACACAAAATGGAGACCTTAACTGAAAATTTCCTTCCAAAATGGAGTTTTATTGAACACGTGATTGTGCAGTATTTCCCCAGAAATACTAATAAACTAATGTATTTTTTTAAAAAGCAACCCCTCCCCAAATTCATGAAATACCAAGTAGAAATACTTAGGTGAAGCAAAAAAGCAATTGAAATGGAGCTGTTGGCAGAAGGAAATACAAACAATAACTGAAAATGTTGAAATATCACAAAAAAGACCACATTTTAATAAAGAAACACGATTTCACATGAGATTAGATAACATCGCAGGGTTTATTTTGTTTCAATTTGACGTGATTGCAAGATTACACATTTATTGTGGATGTGAAAAGACATACAATCTCCCCTATGTTGCAGGACTAATACTCAGATATCTTTTTTTTTTAATTTTGAGCTATTAACATTTAATTTTGTTTTAGTTCACATTAAAATAAGATTTTTAATTTAATTATTTCAATAAAGGTCTGAATAATAAAATGTAAGTTCTTTTTTTTTTTTTACAAAGTCTTATCAAAATGAGCTGTGAGAAACATATTTGATTATCTAAAGTTTAGAAAAATTTAATATTAATCAGGCAGGGGGTCTAAGGCAAAAAAAATAATTCAGAAAGTGATCAACAGGCCAAAAAAGTTCAGGGACCTCTGATATAGAATGTTTTCTAAAAAATAAACTTACTGATTAAGACTTCACCAAGAGTTTCTTAAGCAATAAGAAAATCATATTCTACATTACATGGGAAAATAAAAGAATATCAAAAGAAGAAACTTGCTAGTATCTCATTCTACATTATAAACATTAATAAAGTTTTTCCATTTTTTCAAATATTAATACAGATATAATATTTAATAATACATTATTAAACAGAATTAAAAAATAATCCGGTAAACTAAGTGAACCAAATCTGTTTTTTAAAAATAATAAAACTAGCTGAAATTAAAATTAAACATTCACAACTGATGATATCACTGCCATGGCAGATTTCTGAAGTGCAAAGCCACACAAATACAAAACAAATTTATATTAACCTAGTATATCCCATAATTTTATAATATCCATAATTATTGAATGATATCTATAATTAGAATATGTATATAATCACTAATTATTTTAATAAAGATCCATAGAGACAATATTCACTGTTGAAAATTATATCATAGCAGTTCTGTGTGGTTTTTCGAGCAGCTCAATGGCAGTTTCAATAATGTGATTATGGAAACCAAACCCGCTTAACTTAATTATACTCTTTTCTAATGAATTACATTTTTAAAAAAATTCATTGCTTGGAAGTTTGTAAAAAAAAATTGAGTACCCGAAGTGACAGAGAATGAATGACTCATTATTCAACCACTGCATCAAACTATGCAAGATATAATGTTGGTTTGTCCAAATTAGAGCAATTTTTACTTGAACACACTCTTCCTATCATTCTTCTTCAGTAATAAGGTGATTCAAGAAGTTTGTGGATTGAGACAAAAATATGTACAATTCTGAAGTCCACTTTTTTTAAAAAAAGGCTGAAGTTTCATCAGATATGACATTCACATTAGCTAGAATCTTTAACCTTCTCCCGAGATTAGAATAATTAAATATTAATTTACTGAACAATAATCGGATGGTTGGCAGAATTGGATATGGATTGATTTATCTGAAAGAAAAAAATTCAATCCATTGGAATTTGAAAAAAAAATCTCATTCACATCATAATCAAGAAAGGCGTTTGTCCCAAAGAAGATACTGAAAAATACCGCTATTTTATTAAAATAAATTATTTTATCTGATAAAACAAAGAGAACTAAATTGCATTTATTTTTTCATTTCCACTTTATATATTTTTTACATACAAATTGATTTGCCACATTGAACTCAGTCAACATTCTCTCCGACTGACTAAATTCTGGCTGAGAGGCACACAATCTTAAAATTCCATCACGTAATTTTTACTTTTTTACTTATAATGAACAAGTTATTCATTTATTTACATATTTCTTTTACAAAT
The DNA here is from genome assembly GCA_028023455.1 of Epiperipatus broadwayi. Classification (NCBI taxonomy): domain Eukaryota; kingdom Metazoa; phylum Onychophora; class Udeonychophora; order Euonychophora; family Peripatidae; genus Epiperipatus; species Epiperipatus broadwayi. The sequence goes on along the minus strand of JAQFVV010000058.1, from coordinate 373,549 downwards.
TTGAATAAATAAACTAAAAATGTGGTATAACACAAATATCAAATGTAAGAAAACATTTATTTATATCAATCATATTATCAATTTTAAAAACATTAACAATGGACAACAAATATGTACAAAGTTAAATCATTGCTTCTTTTTTATATATAATTTGATTAAAAACAGCTAACTATCCATTCAACAGAATGGCTAATTGGAGTGGTTACTTATGTATGGGCCATCCAGAAAAAAAAAAATTATTAACCTGCTTGTAATATAAAAAAATATATAAGTTTCACTTGACTTTGATTCCGTTCCAGGTACCAAGCAGATGTGCTAACCATTGGGTTAGAAAACATTATATTAAAGAGTTGGCGGGAGGGGGGGTGCTTTTAAATAACCCACTGCTGTTGTAATAAGACTTTTCTCGCAGCCCCCTCTCTTTCCCTCAGAAAAAAGAGCGCTGGAAAAAGTATGATCCACCATTCATGATTCCATTCTTTAGTTAAGATTAACTGGACAACCATTTACCGATTATTATTGGAAGGTTAGCTAAATCGGTAACTGGTTGATTCTTTGAAAGAAAAATTAACCCTAGTCTGATTAGAAACTTTACAAGATCAAAATTCGAAACAATGGAGTCTAATATGCTACATTATTTTTATCATTAACCATACAAGACCGATAACATTTCACTAAAAACTATTTAATCCATCTCTTGCCCATGGCCATTGATGACAATCACGCTAACCGTTAAGTTAAAATTATCTAAGATTATATATATATCAATGTACACATTAAACAAAAAAAAATCCCTCTTTTCAACATTTTTTTTTTTCAATGAACTGGTTAAAAAAAAAAAAACCAAGAGAGGGGGAGGGATAAATTCTTCAGTTGGAGGCATTCATTGATCAAACAAAATGTGGAGTAAAAAGAAGAGAAAACAATAATTCACACTGATAAAATCAAAGCAAGTTCTTGACATTAAACTCTAAATATATTTAATAAAAAAAATATCTGTCAAGATATAAAAAAATGTGAAACACCAAGAATAAAAAAACAATAAAGTATACATATAATCCGATATATATATTCTTCAATACAAAAAATCAAAACTACTGATTACTCGATGTGTGAAAAGCGCAATGAATCATGGAAAAATCTTTTTTTAAAAAAAAATTCCTTTGAGTAAGCGTTGACCTAATTTTCATTATCAAAAGGAAAATAAATACATAAAATTTGGCAAACTTTACAAATTTTTTTTCCATGTTGTCGATGTAATTTAACCAAAAAAATTAGAAACATCTTTAAAAAATTATTATAAATTAAAACACGGATAAATATATGTATATTATTTATTTTGGTTACCACATGTAAAAAAAAAAAAAAAATAGATGATTAAAAGTTTACTTGTTGGAAGATTGTTTTAAATAAATATTATCGGACTAATACGTGAAATATCACCATATGTAAGTCCCAAAAATATTTTTGATTTATAAACAACTCAATTCGGTATATCCTAGTAAAATGGTGACTGGTTTTTCCTCCAAGCTGCCTGCAGTACCGTCTTTGAACTAATACATGTGTTACATAGTAACAGTTTATGTATTCACAAAAATTTTATGGTGAAAAGTTTGAAATGATTCAAACTATTTATGATGGTGAGTGCAAAAACGTTTTCAAGTGATCCACAAGATTTCATGATAATAGAGAGAGTTGAAAACAAACCATAAAGGTACAAAATATATACAGTAATCATATCTCACTACGTAACACATGCATTGATTCAGAGATGGCGTTGATAATATTGTGCTGTTTATGCGTAATTTATTAAAAAACTAGTATATTTGCCACCTTGTCTTTTATCAGTGACAAGCTCTTGTAAACACTGATGTTCTACTTGCAAGCTTTTGAGTTATATTTGGGTGCCAATTATAATATAATTCTTTGCTTTAAAGATGTCCACTTGAAAAATATCAGCACATAAATCATACCATACTCAAAGCCTAATGTAAAGTGCATAAAAGAATTATCATCAAGTAGAAATACTATTAACAATAAATACAACAAGACTTGAATTCATGCCATTTCTTTTTTTTTGTCTTGACTAAACTACAGATAGTACATCATCAACTCAATTGGCTTTATTGCAAGATGTGTACATAATGATTCTGTGCACAAGCAATTGATAAAAATTAGACATATGCAACTTTATTATTAAAGTGTTCCAAGAGAAGTAAATGTATTTATCAAAAATATTTTCATTTACAATTGATGGCATGCCTAATATGGGCAGGCATAGTGTCCATTTTATCAAACAATTTACAGATTATGTTGATCATCCTCTGGTTTACTTCCATTCTATTGTACAACAGAAAACACTTTATCTAAAATCATACTTATAGGTTTTGAATAATGTGATGAAAATTGTGATAATGATAAATTTTATTGCTTCCAGGGTTTTAAACAAATGAGAATTTAATTCATTTTTAAGCAAAGGTGAATCAATGTACCACCATTAATATACAGTAATATTTGATAGTTGAGTTGTAGTCAAGTACTTGAATGTTTAAATGAAATTAAATTGCATTTTAATATGAAGGAGATAGAGCACAAATGTTCTCAGTTGAACCATTTTTCTTGGCTCAGTAAGCTGATATTTTTCACAGATTATTCATTGCATCTGAATGAACTTAATATATATTTAATGGATTATGTCCTATACATGAGGGGTCAGATTGACCTTGGGTCAACATGGGTGTGACAATAATCTCGGCCTCAGGGTGGCCTTTGAGTGTTCCATCATCAGATTTTCAATTGGATGGACAGTTGAAGAGTTGGAGTGTGGAGTATATTGAAGCCTGTCCATTAAAGTAGGAGGATTTGCTATCTTAATATATATCTGAGCACTTGTAGCATATATGTGTAGAGATGGTAATCTGGACCAACTGATGATTGCTGGTTTAGCATGAAATATGTATATTGGTGATTATTTATCTTTTCGACATATGTGTCCAGGTGTATCAGTGTTATGAGATAGTGTGGAGAGAGGTGGGTCATGTGAAAGTCTGTGCTCATACCCTGTCTATTAATATATAATTGCAAGGTTTCAGAAAATCTGTTGATTGTTATGAGCTTTTAAACTCAAAATATTTTAACATTCAACCAATCTATTGAAGGTTTAAAGTCAAAAATTTTTATTAGATTTGAGCAATTTTGAATGTTGAAACAAACAATCCAAGTGGTTGGATTTAAAAGATCTAGAATTGGAACTAGTCAACTAACAGTGTAGTAATTCTATCTGGAAAAGAAAGTTAATTGTTCTAAGAAATGAATTAGAATAACTTTAGCGAGAACATCTGCATGATATCACATGTAAAAATTCTGTGTGAAATAGCCTTCCAGAAAACTTTCACACTCTCAAAATCTTTGCTAAAGCTCTTCTAACAATTTTCTCTTCTATGTACTTTTGTGAACTCTAGGGAGAAATAGATTGAGCAATGATTTGAGTGCTGCCTGTGTAACATTAAAAAGCATACACTATAGCCTTTTTATAAAGCAATTATCTACAAGTACTCAACAACACAAAAGCCATTAGATATAATGTAAGTTTGTAATTTCACTTTACTAAATTAATTATATAATATGAATTCATAAATTTTATATCAAGGTCTTATTAAATAAATACACATAAGTCACCATCTAATATTATGTATTTAAATTTATAATGAATGTATGAAAACTGGAAAATCAACATCAAGCAATTTAACAATCCTAAGTAAAACGATTAGCCATCACTGCTCTAGACCATCCTAAATGATTGAAAACATATAAATAAAAAAAATAGAAAATGAAATATGTTAGTTTAGAAAACAATTTCATGCTTATAGTGATTTTGTAAAAATAGGAATTACACTTGGCCAATTAATACTTGCTTATATTGGTTATTCACAGTTAATTTCAATATTTGAATGTTATTTTGTATACACCTTATCCACCAACAACATTATGTTGGTAGCTTGACTACTTTTATTCATCAATATATATAAACATTAAAAGCATAAAGCTAAACTAGTCAATAAATAATCAAAATTACCCCAAATTCACAACTCAACCAGATTAGCCAAGAAAATAAACTCTAAAACACTATCAATGGTTTTACTGCTACAAGAAGACTTCTCAAGTGTAAGGAACTACAAAATAACATATTTCAACTAAACATTATCCACAACTCCACTTACCCCCCATATGACCTTAATATTAAAAGAACTTTTAAATAAATTAATTGCTTCAGAATCATAAATTTTTAATCATAAAGATTCTTTAATTCTTTTTATTTCATTTCTCTCAAAGCAGACAACCTTTGTTTCATCAAAGTTAATTAGAGTAGTTTGAGGTTAAATGAAAGAATAAAGATACATAAAAGTAGGGTTAGAAATAAATAACTTAGTTCTGCTTTATATATCCATGAAAAGATATGAGCTACACTTAATTTTGATGAAGCTAAGGTTGTCTTCTTTGAGAGAAATGAAATAAAAAGAATAAAAGAGTCTTTATTATTAAAAATGTATGATTCTGAAGCAATTAACTTATTTAAAAGTTCGTTTAATATTAAGGATGTATGGGAAGTGGAATTGTGGATAATGTTTTAGTTTAAATATGTTGTTATTTTGTAGTTCTTTACACTTGACAAGTCTGCTTCTTGTAGCAGAGAACCCATTGGTAATGTTTTAGAGTTTATTTTCTTGGCTAGTCTGGTTGAGTTGTGAATATGGTGTAATTTTGATTATCAATATATATATATATATTGACATACTGACATACATTTTTAAATATTTATTTAGAAATATTTATGTTAAATAAATAAAAAGTTGGCAACTATAGTTATTTCAACTCCTGATATTTTTAAAGCCCATACAACTCACTACCATATAGTATCCATTAAATTTATTTAGTTCTCATGATGTGGCTTTAGACAGAATTGAACATATATTTCAACAATGTCAAATTGTGAGGATGCTCGCACAAATACACAATCCCATTGCCACATTCAGTAAAATAGCCAATTGATCTTAATTGCCAGGCAAATGCCAAATAAAGAAATTCTTAGCAATGCTGTAATTTATATAATGCCTTTATTGATTTGGTTTGACTACTGATCAAAAAGATTTATGGCACAGTTTGAAAATGGCTGTTTGTTCAACAAAATGTATTCATATTATATAACTTCAGCCTGATGGAGTAAGAGAAAGCATATACTGCCAATGGAAAATGAAAGGGTTTAGAATCTTGTCAAACAGGGATACTCTTTGGTCTTCATGAAGCAATATATATATATTTTTTTAAATGATTACATACTTAAATGAAAACTTCATCTTCTTTGATTATAAACTTATATGTTAATGCAGTGTGCAGTTTGGTGCGGTGCAGTAGGTAGGGCATCCGACTTGGACTTTATCAGCCCATGATAGATGAAAAATCTTCAACTTTCAGACCTGGGTGATTTAAACGTGGAAGTTTTTTAGGTAGAAAAACATGAATGATGGAATGCAACACAGATTCATTGTGTTGCTGCTACATTTAACAAGTTAAAAATAGAGTGTTTCATCATAGTGATAAAACTATTTGTATTACATTTATTGTGTAAATGACTTTTATTAAGCCAAATTTATTCTATAGCTGTAAAAGTTTGGATTTCTACCAATATAATATATTAACATTGAAAAAATTTCCATACAATCATAAGACTAATCTGTCTGCTCTTCAACTTTCTGGATGTAATATTATATAAGGACATAACATTATTGAATTGGTTTATGTAAAGCAAAGAAATAGTAATAGATTTCCTTTTAAAAAAAGGATATTTTATAATGAATTTGAGTTGGGTTTTTGTATAAGAGCAAATCATGTTTATGTTATAAGATTATGTTGAGGACAATTTAAAAAGATGCACTATTAATTGCTTTCATCTGAAGAGTATAATTGAGAAAAGAATACAGAGGAGAACTATTTGCTGTATACAAAGTTTAAAAAAAGCATTGTAAATAAATTTATGGATCACCGATTGGTTTATACAATCTTGTTCTTTTTTCTGTTTATACATTTTTTTTTTGTTTATCAGGAATTGAAATAGTGATACTTCTTTAAGAATGGCCACTAATGATGCTATAAAAAGACTAAGTATGAATTTTACTGAGATAAAAGCTTATTAACCCTAGCTAATTTTCAGGGTCTTTTTCTGAACCATCAAGGAATTATTGCGCTCCAAAAGATTTTTTTCAGAAAATTACATACTGCAATTGTTAGTATGTAAAATAAATTTCATCTGCATGATCAGTAGGCTGTGGTGGTATTTTCACTACTAAATAACAGCCTGAATAAACACAAATGTACAAGCAAACAATTGGAGAAAGCATTAGCTAGCCAATACACAATATATTAGTGTCTACCAACAGATAGCACTTGACATTCTACTTACTTGACATGCTATTTTATGAAAACGAGTCTGACACAAAATCCAAGACTGTGCTTGTAATATTCTTATTATTTAATCTATTAACTAGAATTTCCTTCTGACTTGCAACAACTGCATAGTGTTGCTGTAACTGTTCAGAACAAGGCCATACATTATTCACTGTAAAACTGCATAAGATCTCGTTAACATATCTACCAAAAAAAAATGGATTACTTCAAGCATGGACTTAATCTTTAGAAAGAGACATTGTATGGGTGCAGATTTAATATAGAAGACACTGAGGTGCAATGATATTTTTTTTCTTTTTGAAGATGAAGTGATATGGGCAAGAATAACTGCATACAGATGAAATGAGCAAAATAATCAAATTCCAACACATTACATCATATATATTCTTCTTCTGCTCTTAATGACTAACAGATATTGTGTTGTATGTGGGGGGGGGGGGCTCATATAAGTGTAAATGTGAGCTTAGAACAGACTTAACAACTAAAAAAGAATCAAGGTTCAACCTGTCATTTTGGCGCTAGAACATCCTTCTGAAAAACTAATCATTGGATTACTTATAAATGAAAATAAAATAATTTAAATGATATTAAATATTCATTTGTAAGAGTTTTGTAATGATGTCCGGGGAAAAAATCCTGTATTGAGGTATGCAGATGTTCCACTTTTTTGCTGCGAATAATAATTGTAGTCAATCAGCATAGATGCTTTATATAATGGTAATCTTTTTTAGATTTTTATATAAATATTTAAAAACAACAACAAAAAAGATGGCTATTTACAGAACTGTTAACATTCTCATAATAAAAAATGTTTACTCCATTAAGGGAAAAAAGAAGGCTAAAAGGAATGCAGACTTATAATGAATGAGCTCAGTTTAAAAACAAATCCTATCACAAATCTATTTTTACTCGCTGATAAAATTCTTCAAGTTTTGAGAAAACATCACTACTAATACTATAAAATAAAGTTTTATTTTTTAAAAAAAAATTAGAATAAATTTATTAACATTATTATTAATACATTGTACAGGCTTAAACCTGCATTTATATGTGTAATATATGCGGGGTTCGAACTCAGATTTTCACACAACCCACCACTCTCAGTGCCACCTCATATTGCTGACCCACCTGATCATCACACACATGTTGAAAAGATAAATAATCACCAATATAAGTATTTCATGCTAAACCAGCACTGGATTTCTTTTTTCCTCCACTAACATTTTTCATAAGAAGGGCTTGCAGGTTTTTTTTTTACTTATTTTTGTCTCACTTTCTTCTTTTTGTTCTCTTTTACTGTTAGTTTTATTACTACTATCTATATTGAGCAATATAGCCTGATATTAGTGGGATTATAGTCATATGATAAAATTGATTACAATAAATTTAAATAAACGTAAAACTTCTATTTTGCTACCTTCAAACACATGAAAAGGCTAAATGACTCCCAAATGATAAGATAATCCAGCTTCATAAATGAAAATAATAATCATTAATGCATTTAGGAAGTAAGAACATCTCTCTTAACTACAGCTAAAGAATTAAATGAGTTAATGCAGTTATCTTGAGAATATAGTGTCAAGTGCAAGAGTTGAAGAAAATGGTACTTGTAAATTAAATTATAGATAAGAATAAGAGAATATTATTCATATGGTTACTAGAGTTAATGACATTTGATTGTCACCAATGTTAAAATATTAAATTTACAATTAATTAAAAGTTGCATAGGATTTTTAACTGCTAAATCATGGATGACTTAGCATCATATGATTCTTTTCCTTGGTTATTTCACTATTTGTCTATTAATTATAAAATAAAATAAATAAATAATCAAATGGATTTATTTCTCAGGACTGATGCCAGTGCACTGGAACTACCAGAATTGAAATCAATTTGATGGCATTAATCTGTTACTCTACCTCTGCACTGAACTATATAGGGTAGGATTATAACTATAATAAACAAATGAACAAAATTTCATTTTAATACTACCATATGTCAAGTTTTATTATTATTCTAAATAGTTGTATTAAGGCAATAACAATGTACCTAAATTACAAAATTTTCTTTGTATTGTGTGTGCTACATTATAAAAAAAAATTGTATTACATTTACTAATGAGTTAGTATAAGAAATTACTTTTTACTATCTATTGTGGAATTTGAAAGAGTTTCCATGTTTCGTCAAACTTGAATTTTGTTGACACAGTTTTGTCCCTTTTCTTAATTTTTTTAATCGTTTGAATAAAGAATTGATCTTCATTTGGGTGGGGAGCTGTAAATAGTTTCTTGCACCTTACCAGCCAGATGGAATATGTAAGAAATATCGAGTCTTATGTTTGGGATGTGTCTTGTTTGGATACAGTCCTTTAGCGATATGATTTGGTAAAAGTCTATCTTAGAGTTTTTATATATTATTCCTTTGGTGTTTCCTAATCCTATACATGTATGTATTATGTGATCATAAGTTTCCTCGTGCCTCTCATAGTTGGGGCATTCTGGATCAACCCTGTTTATCTGTCTTTTGTAGTGGAGGAACCAATTAGTAGGTATTGCTTCCAAATTTATCTTCACCAGAACATCTAGGTATTTTGGCTCAAGAGCCCAGTATTTGAACAGCAAGATAATTCTATAGTTTGAAATTCCCAGTTTCAGCTTTGCAGTGTTAGGTTGGGGGTTAATCATGTGATGGGCTTCCCAAATTTTGATTTTGTTTTTGAAAAGGTCTTCAGATATGTTAATAAGTTTTATTATTATTATTATTTGTAAACAGATTTACAAAAACTATTATCAAAAACATTACATAATATTAATTGCATTATATAATTTTTTTTTTTTTGTCAGAACAGACCCTACTTACATATCTATGTTCTTTATTAAATACGTTTGTTTTGGGTAAAAGATGATTCTGGTCTTTAAAGCCACAAATAATAAGTTAAAAACCATTGTTGCAACGACTAAATAGCAAAACCATATAATTTTACCATCTAGTTTCCTTAGCAATTAACAATAGTGTACAACAAATTTACATTATATCACACTTTTTTTTTAATTATTTATTTTTATAAGTTCAAATTTTTATATAAATTATATTGTAGATTTTTTACAAAAAGATATTCTTTGCTTATATACTATAATGTAGAATCGATGACCATTGGTTTCCCAAGCATCTATAGTTCTAATTGATTGCTGTGTCACAAGATGTTCATTCTACTTACACTTGTTGAGATAATTAGCATCTTTGCTGTTTATTGCTTAACGGAAGATACTTTCTAAAATGCTGATTACCTCTCTTCAATGCACTTTTAAGAATGCAAAATTTATAAAATAGTCCACATGCTGATATATTCTTAATTTCAGTGATATATCAAATATAGTATCCAATATTCAAAGCTACTTCTTAAAAATCAACTACAGAAATGCCATTTATTTCCTATGTAGCTTTTTCTTCCCATCTATTCTTGTTCAGGTAACTGGCTGCAGATTTAGTATATGAACTATTAAAGTCACTTTCTATAATCAGATAGTGCATTTTTCAAATGAAAGACTAATCTACAATAATTAAAATTGCACCATACAATAAATGTATTTATGTATAACAATATAATTACAAACAATAATATTTTATAATGATATACAGTAAAGATATTTGTTTGTTCAAATATATTACAAAAGAATTACAATTTTATATTTTTTTAAAATATTGAAAAATATTTTATGCTGATTTAAATGGACAAATGAATTAATTGCAAGCTGAGAATGAAGTAAGAAAACAAAAAAATAATGATTTCTTGTTAGTTTATTATTCTTTTGTAATTATATTTGAATAAATAAATACATTCATTGGATATTTTAATTTTTTATTGAATTATCTTTCATTTGCAAAATATGCCATCTGATGATAGAAAGAGACTATGCCAGCTTCAAATATTGTTACTGTAGTATATAATATTTTATAAAAAAATAACTAATATCAAATAATATTTTGATATAACCAAAGTTTTAGTTATCTGCAGTTATATTAAAATATGAATTTTCTGAACAACTTTAAGATTATATAGTTGGTGTAATTATATGGAAAACTTGAATTTTAGGTTATTATGTTGAATAGCAATATATATAAGAGCTAGCAGATGTAACTCAATTTTTATCCTAATATTAGTTTTTCCTGCCAATATGAGAACTAAAAACCAAAGACTGGCCAGAAAAATCCAAAGAAAATATGATAGTATTATCACAAGAAAGTATGATAGTATTATCATATACTTTTCTTGAATAGAACCTAATTCTAAAAATAGATGATTAAAGTTTTTGATAATATCATTGTGTTTAAAAAAGTGGCAAGCAATAGAAAACCTCACTTGGTTGAAACCTGCTCTCTAGTTACTGTCACTTGTGTTTAGGAAAAGAACTTAATTTACAATATATAAAAATTATCTTCCATATTTTCTTTACAAATCTTATTTATTATATGAATCAATTTTATCTGAAATCATAATATAACATAAATATTATATCCCAAAATTACACCAATGTTTTGATCATATCTTATAATCATTTTCAAGATCTGCTTACAGGTATTCCTATAAAAACATATCGATTTATAAATTCTAATATTATCTATAATAATTCCACTAACATTTACAAATCCACAGATATTTCCAACCTAGAATTTTTACACATTTGTTATAAGCATAAATTATAAATACATTATATGTGGACTTCACCGATGTTATAGTTTGAATTCAGGATACTCTCAAACCCACATGCAAGATAGACTTTTAAGAGATAAGAACAGCTGTTTTATTTTTATACCTAAATGCAATTATATAGTCTAATCTAAAGCATTTCGGAATGAGAGCATGAAGATTCAATCTTCCTAATTTTATATCCATTACATTATTAATTTATAGCAAAACCCAGCCAAATTTTCAAATTTATGACTGGTAAATATTAGATGATGTTAGAATCAATTTATTAACATAATTTACAAGTATGGTTTTCGTTAGTAATTATTAATCAAAAGATAATCAGTTTTTGACATGCACTGGATTTAAATTAATAATATGATGAACATAAAGTTACAAAGATTATATCTTGATGTTCTCATTCCCAAATGCTTTAAATTAATCTATATAATTCCATTTAGATACAAAGATAAGCCGGCCATTCTTATCTAATTCTGTATACTCGTTATAATATCACTGAGCTAGTAACATGATTAAACAGTGCATGCCAAAGGCTGATTACCTTCTGATTAAGAATTACTAATGAAAACTGCATTTGTAAATTATGTTGTTATTAGATATGTGGATTTGTAAATTTTTACAGAATTATTATTTATAATTTTGAAAATCTGTATCTATGTATAAGTTTTTATTATGTTTGTACAAATGATTGGAAACAGACTTTGAAAATGGTGTAGGATATAGTCAAATTAGTAGTAAGAATAATAGGATGATAAACGTACATATGGATATATGACAAAATGGTTCATAGAATAAACAAAGATAAGTATAGAAAATAATGATAAGTTTGTAAATTATACATTGGAATTAATGAGCCTTTTTTTTTTTTTTTTTACAAAAAAAAAGTTATTTATTTATTTAATTTAATTTACATAAATTTGTAAACAGATTGACAATATAAAATTGCATTGATTTGTTTAACAATGTTAAAATTACTTCAGCTTAATATTTTTTACTATAAACATTAATGGGCATCTTATTAATACAAGTTCATTAAAGTTTATGATGTGGCTCTAAAATTAAGATGTTCGGAATATGTTAAGAGGTTTGCAAGTAATGGCAAACCATCATTGATGATGATCAAGTGTTTCTTGCTTAACTACAGTATTTTAAAATAAATTAAATTAATAACAAACAAATCACAGTCTTCTATTTTAAGCATAGCCCATTAATTTCACTATATAAAACAAACATATGCAACTTCTTTATAAAGATTATCGTCAAAAGTTGGAATATTATTGTAATTTGTAATAGTTCATATAATAAATCAAGATTTATAAAGAAGTTAAATATGACTTGTTTTATATATGCAGTACTTTCTTGCCCAGTTTCTGCACAAACCTGAAGATAGAGAAACTCAATAGAAGTGTCATTCTAAATGATACATATAATTCTTTATTATATTATTAATCAACCATTCTCTTTTACTTACTTCAAAAATATAATTTATATTATTTGAAATAAGTGATTTCTCATTGCTTACTACTAGAAACTACAAACATTACTTTAAAGCAGGGGTGGGCAATTATTTTGGCTTGAGGGCCACAGAGATTGGTGGAGGGCCGCATCGAGGGCCACTTTGTAAAAGCGAAGGTTAGTGGAGGGCCACACCTTTTTTTCATGATGCAATAAACACACTGCTTTATTCCCTGTATTACCAAAGAAATATTTGTTTGTCCATTCTTCATTAAACACATGACATTCATCACTGATTTTTCGGAGGGTTCATGGTTTCACTAAAGTTGGAAATGCAAAGACAAAATTGAAATTAACTAGATCAACTGGAAAAGCCCTGCACATAGTATCTACACTGTATGTGTATTGATGTGGCCATCCTAGTGGAAAATAATAGATGAATCTTTGGTCATGCACAGGAAGGAAATCTCAGTTCAAGATGGATTTTCCTGATTGTCTTGGAGGGCCGCATGTAGCCCTCGGGCCACTATTTTCCCACCCCTGCTTTAAAGAAATGAAAAGCAATAGCAAATTACTATGAGCATTGATCAATCATTTTAATCTTTTATTAAGAATGTCAAGTTTAATACTTTAGCTTAAAAACTTACTGTTTAAAATTTTAATAGGCTCCAGATAAAATCATTAGGGCTTGAACTTTCGGATAAAAAAATCTTGTGATGTGATTGTTATGCTAGCCTGTCGTGACCAAGATAGAGAATTTAATTTAGGGTAGATATAGAAATTTCCTTCAGAATGCTGAGAATTTCCAAACAAGTCTCACAATTTTTTTTCATATATCATAGCAAGTCTCACAATTTAAGTAATAATTTTGCAAAATAGAAAGAAAAAACCTGATGCAATCTTTATGGTAGCAATACTTATTGATGCAATGATATCCAAAAAATCAACTAATTCTACAAGCATTAACTGCATTAAATTGCTTTCTCATAATTAATATTAAAAAAAAATCTATGAATTCTAATATTTTCTTTAATAAACTGACAATATGTTCATATATATATATATATATTCTATTAATTTAACAAATATGTAACTAAATATTAGCTATTAAATATGTAATGCTGAAAATATATAATATTCCTCAAGTAATAAACTTCATATAGGCATGCTATAATTATGAATTCTTTACAAATCAGACTTTTTAGATATCATTTTTAAATAAACATATAAGACTTAATTTTAAAAGTAAGCACAAATAAAAATTACTTGAGACATTTTATTATCTAGTTCAAATACATACAAAATGTGCAAAACTTAAGATGTCAAGAAACACAATTTATCACTAATATTCACAGAACATTTGTTTCTTCACAAATGTAAAAGGGGGGAAAAATGGATGTGAATAAACAATTGATGATTTGTATTTATTTTTATATTTACAGAGAATATATTTTTTTAATCAAAGAAACTATTTAAAGAATTAATGTTAATGACTAAATTATGCTTCAGTCAGAAAAGAGGAAAAAAATTATCATAAAAACTTGATGCAGAGAAGTTATCTCAAATTAAATGTTATTAGCAGTATCATTAACGAGCTATGTAATTATTACAAATTAATTATTTAAAATATGCTTATTTGCTTTTTTTTTTTTTTAAAGTAAACAAATTACACATACCCACACAATATTTTTTTTATATTTCTTCTTTTCTGAAAGAATTTTTGATAAATATATGTACATACATCTATTCCTACAAAAAATTATTCTGTTCACAACTAAATTTTTGAATAAATTTAATCATGTGCACACACGTATATATAAAAACCTGTATTTGACAAATGTGGATGATGCAGTTGAATAACGTGAATGTATTTCCTCCCGTTAGATCAAGAATGGTATGAATTTATTTTAAATAATTTGAAATTCCAAATGATATCAATATACATAAGCTATCTTTTAATATACTATGTAATTAAAACCTCCACAAACTGTACTGATTTGATAATGATAAGTTCTGAATAAGTGATGAAGACAGAGAGATGAAAGAACTGATGCAGGAAAGTTCATCTTAGAATCATTTGTCTTTTTTTTGGATATTTAAATCAAATATTTCAAAAATGTATGATGGAATGGAAAAGATATTGCACATGGAAAAAAAGAAATGAAATTGATTTATTCCATGTGTTTATATAAAGCCAGATATATTAATCTTTAAGTGAGGGTTCAAGCTATATTTAGTCTAGAAATTATCTATAATTAATAAATTAGTAATAGTCATTTGTGTATTTCCGTGAAGTGATTGGTATCAAAGCTATGAGTGCATTGAAAATCAAATTGTAATAAATATGAGTCATATAGTCTAGTATCTAAAAAGGTATTACAAATAATATCACATGCTGTCAAATAGATGAAAATTCCTGATCATATTAAAGATATTTTGTCTATAATTAAAATATATAATATATGGTTGTAGTTTTAGACTGTTTTTCCCATCTGATTTTAAATGGTATTTTTCTGCTGACATGTCTGTGATCAATTGTTGAGGATATTGTTCTACATTGCCACAGCTCAATAGAAATAGTAATTAAGACAAAAAATAAACAAATAATTAAAACAGAAGAAAATAAATTAATATATATATACATTTATCAAGGATAGTTAAAGAGAAAAGTCAAAAATCATATAGATATGGGATACTCAAAAAAGCAAGAGATTACATCTAACTATATAGCACTTTAGGAATGCCAATCTGTAATCACTTGCTATGAATCTATAAAGATATTTCTCTATAGTCATAAAAAAATGACAATTTCCAAGATTTTTTTAATGTAATTATCTCTTATTCTATTAAATAACTGCTATCACATTTTACTAATATATTTACATAATATTCAAAAACAAAAACAATTATTACCAAAGCTTCTTTATATATAATCAACTCATCTCTGACATGTAAATATTTTTTTCTCTTTATACAGCTTTTAGTCACATCCATTTCCAATAAAACAATAACATATATATAGTTTTATATATATATAGTTTCTACAGAATTTAATAATTTTGTAATTGTATGTGCGAACGCCATAAAAGTTATGCTAACAGAATATGAACAAATCTAATATTTCATTATAGAAAGTAAACTCACTTCGTTTAGAAATACAGCTCTATTCCTAAACAACATGAGTTTCCAGTTCATAGCAAAAGCAGTGCAGACTGCATAGTCTTTCTCAGATGGTATGATGGATTATTTTTATTAGATTATTGCTTAAGGACTGGTTGTATTCTTTTTAAATAAGATTCTAGTTAGAATATTTAATTCAACGTCTTCATGAGTAATGAATGAGTCTTAATTTATCAAAAAAAGATAAAGTATTATGACATCTTTATATAAAATATAAATTCACTTTTAATTCATCTTTTTGAAAGATGATCTAGCAATATGGATGATCTACGAATTAAATTGATCTAAGAATATAGATTATTGGTATGGTTATGCTCAGAAATATATTAGCAAAATGGGACACTATATTGATGTGAGACAGGTGTCAGAAAGTCATTGATAATATACAAAACTGAATTTTGTCTCCCGTTGTAGATTTTGTGATTGTATATATATACCATAATCCATAGTCAATAATATATTTAAAAATACATATATACAAGTAACAAAGATTACAAATTATAAAATTATCATAGAAAAGCCTTTTTCGGCAAATTATGTTTTTTGCCCATTTCAATATATCTCCAGAATACCATGATTTAAAGTACATACGGCAATATCTATATCAATACATGAGAGAAAACAGATAAACAAATGGATATCTGACACGATCTATTATGTGATATTTTTTTCAATCCTACTACAAAATTACCATTATATAAATAGAATGGATATATATCCACATATATCAATTTAATTAACTATCCATTCTTTATCCATTAACCACTTATTATTCAACTTAATGGATGTTTTGTATATATTCATACAGTTGTTTTTATTATACATGATATAGCTTGTTTCATATATTTTACGTCGATTAACATTTTTAATATAATCTAAAACACTTATATTATCAATACAATTTATTTTATGTCGTATTGCAAATAATGAACATATAACACGGATCTATCGTAATATCTAAAATATTTTATAATTTCATCTAAAATAGTCACATTAACATTATAGCCAATGAACTGTGTTGCCCTTCTTAGGTAAACTGTAATATTCCATTATTAAACATTTATCAGATAATTGAAAAATAAAGATTGAAATTAAAAAAAATTGAACATCACTTATTCATGAAGACATAATCCAGACTCATTCATTAAAACAGCAGTTTTCAAACTATTAAACAACTTTGACTGCAAACTTGATTCAAATAAACAAATTGTTAAAACGTAAAATACACAGTCTATTACTAAAGAGATCTGTCTATATATATATATGAGTAGAAAGCTATTATAATCCCATGAATGTATAATGGCTTTGACGGCAGACCACGTGTACTCATTTAAAATATGGCTTAAAATAATTTGAATAAATACAACTGGATTAAATGTTTTACAGAAACCCTATATGTACATTATAAAATTTTGTTATCACTTATTTACAATTTATAAATAATTGAAGAGTTAATCACTTGAAAAAGTCATGTAAAATTCACGTATCAAAGCTGTAGATTGACTTTGAAGGACTTTCAAATTTGGAGTTCGTCACTTTAGTAATGTATCCAAAATCATGATAAATGATAATAAATAGACACAAAATTATTAAAAATAAAATATTAGCAAAAGAATTTTTTTAAAAAAAGAATAGTTTTGAATCAAATCAATTGTTTTCATTAACAACATGGTAAAAATTAACATTTTGTAAAGTACAATAATGGATCTACAATGTCGATTATGATCTACTATTCAATATAAAATGATTTCTAATAAATGATCAGGAATATATTAATATATTTTTATTATCAAGAACTGATATTTGTTAAAAATTTATTTGATCAAATAAGTAAAATACCATTCATTGATTTTTAAATACAAACCAGGATATCAAAACCATAATAAATCCTAACATTTAGCATTGAATTCTTTATTTCATATAACTAAAAATATATAACAATAAGAAAAAAATCTATTGATATAAAATATAGTGCAATAAGTAAAACAACCTGAAAATAAAATTACAGCTTGACAAAAATGATGCATTTAATGATAGAACTAATTTTCAAATCAAACTAACATATAGAAGGGAGCACCCAAAAATAACCAGAATTTTGTAATAAAAAATTGTTTATTGTTATCAATTTAATTTCCTTCAAAGTACTGTCCATTTAATAAAATACAGCAGACTAAACATGTTTTTCTCTAATTCATTTCACATTCAAGATTGCTTGCAGAGTAATTGTCATGGTGAAGCTTGCATTCTTTATTTTGCCGTAAAATGGAATGATTACATTTTACCACATCACACAAATGTTTCAGAACTTGTAGCTAAAATGTCTGAACATTAAAAACTAATTTTGAAAAGAAAAATGTTGTTTGCATCAATAAAAAACAAGCTTTTTTGGGACATGGTGAATTTGACAATTTCGTTAAATCATTCATAAATTTAAATCATTCATAAACTTGTTTCCCCAGAAGTTTTCTTTTACTCTGTTTCAAACATTACAACTGTTTTCCTGGCTACTTCCCTTTAAAAAAAACAACAGAATTTCACATTATTTCAATTTTTCAGCCATTTCAAAAAATCACCAAATACATGAAACACACTTTATATAAAAATGTTCTATATGAGCTAATTTCACACAGTAACGTAATTTGGTAGATTGATGTAAAAGGGTTCCTAGGAGCAAGAGATATGTATGACAATAGGCGTATTTATCAGAGAACAATTCCTGTTATTTTTGGGTACCCTCCCCCATGTACATTAGACACAAATATGCTACTGTATTTATTTATCTATATTGAAAAAAGCTTGATAAAGTGACTTCCTAAAAAATAAGTTTTAGTATGCTGGTTCCTAAATAACAATGCCAAAAATGTATTACCAATTTAATTTACAATGTAAAAATCAAAAAATAATGCCATTGTCAAAATTTCAGTTCCCAGCTTAGAAATAATCTCCATTTAGCGTCTAAAAAAGGAGATGTCATAAAAATGCTAAATGAAAATCAAGATATTGCTTGAAAAGAAATTGTCACTTCTTTTAATATAAATTTTAAAAAAATAAAATGAAAATTCTATGCTTTATTTTTATTTACAAAGTTGGACCTGTAAGGCAATCAATAAAATTAGACATACTGGTGAAAATGTATGTATACGATACATGCAATTCAACACTATTGGTTACCAAAATTTCTGAATTAGTGGTTTTACAGGCTGAAAATTCTATAATACCCTTCTTACACCCTATCCCACCATTTAAAAAAGCCTTTATCTTTTTAAAGCAACTATATGATGCTGAAACTTAAATAAATAATAATGTGTATAATAATTTTAATTAAAAAATTAAATACTTCCTATCACTATATTAGTATTTATAAATAAAAGAGAAAAATCAAATAACATTACAAATCCATGGTTTCATCTATTAACAAATAAGACTTCAAGTGAAATTCAATAAGATAATACAACATATATACACAAAACAAAAAACATCCTTAGATGTTAAAGGAAGTTAGTTTTTGAAGTGAATGATGGGAATGTTATTTTGTTTTGTATATATATATGTTGTATTATCTTGCTGAATTTCACTTGAAAAGTTTATTTGTTAATAAAGGAAACAATGGTTGTGGAAAAATTTTAGTAAAATTTTGTTGTTTTGTTTGTTGTAATGTGATATGATTTTTCTATTTTATTAATAATTTTAATATATACTGTATATGCATACATTGTAGATTTTATTTTTATAAAATCAATAAATAATTATATGTGGAAAAATTATTGATTAATAATTTTATCCCAATTTTTTTTTATTCAACTAAAAAGATATTTTAAACACTATGCAAACTTCAGGTCAGCTGATTTAAAATAAATCTCTCACCTAACAACAAAAAATGTCTTGAGAGCAATTATTACTCTGCTTCATACAAATATTTGAAATACAGGCATTCGTCATATATCTGGAGCCTAATTGTAAATATAGGAGATTTGAACTCAGACTTCCAAGTACTTGAAAGTCTGAATTCAAATACCCTATAACTGCTTTATACAGTAGCAAATAAAAATCTTTACTTCAAAATAAAAATAAAAACAATATTCATTTTAATAAGAATTATTAATTTATATCATTGCTTAAATGTGTTTTTATTTTTATTTTAGAATGTATATATATTAATTTATTTATTTATTTTTCCATATGTCATGGCATCGGCCAGGACACGAACCCACAACCGTCTGCAACCAACTACTTGCTTGCAAGGTGGCTGCGATGACCTCTCAGCTAACAACGCTTGACATTAATTTATTTATTATACTGTGTATTTCTTAAGTGTGCATGCTCAAGATTAAATAGTAAATATTGCTTAATAAAATTCTTACTAAAATAATAATCAGAGATTGTCTGAAAAATGAATCTTTCATGATTTGGTTAGATCAGTGGTCAACAATGTTTTTTAAACCTTTCGTCTAACTTTCTATATCAAACAAATTATATCTCATTTGAGGGTCAAATGTAATCAATGATGTAAAGTGATTATCATTGATATAAATTTAAATGTAGCATAAAAAATGATAATAATAAAAACATTAATAAGCATATGAAGGTAAGTATATTATTCTTATAATGCTAACTCAGAGAATTGAAAGTGAAAATAGTTTGGTGGGAGAATAAACAGGGATTATTTGATATAATTAAAAGAATTGAAAGACTTGAATAGAGCTGGTCTGAAAATGTTGCTAAAAGAGATTATTATAATAGATGAATATTTAAAAATCTTATACTTGATTCCATGAAATTGTAGAAGACCTAGAAAGTGATACATATGAGATAGATGAAATAAGGTTGAACTGAAGAAAATAAGTTATGTATTAGACAAACTGAATTAAACTTAGAGATCTTCATCCTAAGTGAAGTGGCAATAGTTAAAAATGATGATGATGATAATAATACAAACTTATTTGCAAAAAATAATGGCCACAATATAAAGAAAAAAATCTTTTTTTATTAAATTGATTTTAAAAAACATAAATCAATAGAAATTATAAAAGTTATATTTACATAAATTAAAAATTGAATTATAAATTATAATAATTAGAGCAATGATTTCCTGCTT
Source organism: Epiperipatus broadwayi (assembly GCA_028023455.1). Lineage (NCBI taxonomy): Eukaryota > Metazoa > Onychophora > Udeonychophora > Euonychophora > Peripatidae > Epiperipatus > Epiperipatus broadwayi. The sequence continues at coordinate 352,649 of JAQFVV010000058.1, read as the reverse complement.
TTAACTGCATGATGTCTCTAAAAATCTGTTTTGTAATTTGATATTTTTACATGAACACAAGATTGTGTACTTTGTCATGTGGCAATTGATTTCTTAATGGATTTAAAATATAATTTGTTTGGAAAAAAATTTGTTTACAAATGTAAGATGAACTAAAAATAGTTAAAATAGTGTTGTTGTTTTTTTTTTTCATTTTTAAAACTGTTCAGGAAGAGATGCCCAACATTAAAATATAATTTTATTTGCATATTTGGAATTTTTTTTTCAATTTTTTTCTGTATTTCTTTGATTTTATTACCCCAAATGAAAACAATCAATCAATTCCATATCCAGATTTCAAGAATAAAAATGGTGCATTATTTGTGTGGAATTCTGATTTCCCCAAATTTCTCTCAATCAATAAGAAAATATCAGCATAGTAAAATCAATATATTATATAATGAAAAAATATGAAGTCACCAAAATCTGATTTCCATTTTAAAAAACACTTTTCTGATAAACAATTACTGTGTCATCTAAATTTATTTTTATCATTAAATGACATGAGAGTCTAACCTCTGATTTAGATGATTAAAACTGGCAAGCTTTAGATATAATGTTCTATCATCAAATTTTCAATATTTATGGATGGCTGAAGAGTTGGAAGCTGGAGAAGATTGAAACCTGTCCACTAAAGTTTGAAGATTTGCTATCTTAATATAAACTGTGAGTACTGATTATATATGTGTTTGAGAGATAATGAGCTGCACCAACTGATGAGTGCTAGTTCAGCATAAAATATGTATATTGGAGATCCTTTATCTATTTCACATGTATGTGGTGTTATGTATCGGTTATATAAGATAGAGTGGATAGCTGTAAGGATCGGGAAAGGCTGAGTTTAAATCCATTCTAATTACATTAGGTTCAGTACAGACAATATACATGTACTTAAATATTACATTACATATATTGTGATGGGGCACTCTTGGAGTGGCTGCGCACAGGTGGCTGAAGCTAAAGCTACAACTCGTGTATATAAGAAAATATTGGTGTGTATTAATTTAGACTGTATTTAACACTATTATAATCACAATAAATTCGAATTATATGAACATACCGTGGAATGAATGATGATGGTCTGTGTTACCCACACACAAAAATTAAATATTAAAAGCTATAATTTGTAATTTTACTGCATATCATGATATTTTTTTTATGTTTTATTAGGTGTTGGAACGTATTTATAAAAAAAGGGAATAATCAAAAGTATTTGTACATGATCCCACACATCTATTTTTTTTTTTAAGTTTATCAGATATGTTCTCTGCTAATAAGTTAAAGCAGTCAGATGGCTATTATTTTACCAAGTGTTAAATTTTAATAATGTATTAATGATCATCCTGCTTTGTATTTTATTTTTAAGAACAAAGAAGTCTGAGCCAATTAGATGCCAAGATCGGCAGAGAACATCTGATTTTATTTTTGGATTGATGTTATTTATTTTGATCTCTTGTAGGGGGAAAGTAAAAAAAAATTTGTGTCGAATGTGAAAATTGATGAAACGAAACTCCCTAATCCATTAGGGTAGTCTGAGTAAAACCAAAGATAAAAGTTAAAGACTGAAATAAATGATAATAACATTAAAGTGTGAAAAGCTGTATGCCTTGTTCTAATCCATTAGCTGCAAAAGTAGATTTGGCTAACGCAAAAATTATAGGGAGGTACTCAAATTCAGTCTAATAAGTGTGCTGTATAAACTGTTTAGCAGGTGCTGAGTTAGTTATTATTGTTGTTGACTAAGATAGTATCAAAAAGAGAAGCGTGAAAATAGAGAATAATTTAATATGGAAACCGTGGTTGCAGAAATATTGCATTGCCGTGCTGAGTTCTTTTTGTCTGATTGATGATTGTCAGCTATAAGCTGCTGAGGCCATTTATTAAGGCCGCATCTAAGAAGATGTCGATTCCCCAATATTAAAAAAATTAATAAGAAAGCAAACAAAACTGAGCTTGGCTTCAAATAAAAGTCCCGACAAGCTATACAAATAAGTTGCAGTTTTATTGATGCTGCCATAAAGAAAAAAATATTGAGTAGAAACTTCAATAAGATGGAAATGTCTACATTAGTCAGTGAAATGAATATGAAGTAGAAGCCCTCTTCAGTGCACTCACCCATCTCTTTCCAAGCCGTCACGATGTAGTCACTTAATTCCAGTTGATGATGATGATATCAATGCCTACATCTTACTAAAGTGAAGGTACTCATGTATTAGAACTGCAACTTATATGGATATTAGTGAGCTAAGCTGTAAATAAATCACCATCAAAAATGGAATTCTGGAAACTTCCACCTACATTCCCTTGTGAAGACCTATTTTTATTATTACATTCTCGAACATTATAACACCACTGCTAGTGTGAAGTGTGGATGTACTCGATTGCATTGATCTCCATAGTGGGTAAACTCCAAATATACTGTTTTTATAAAAAATATATAATATTAATCAGAAAATTGAAAAGTAAATCAACACTGAAGTAAAAAATACTTTTGAGAACTTGTCCAAATGAAATCTGGACAATAAATTAAAGTGGAATGAGACTGCAGGACTTATTTGAAGGAATCACAAGGTTAGACATTTATCACGAATGTGAAAAGGCATAATATGTCTCCTGTATTGCAAGTTTAAAAGAAGATACTAGAAATTCCAGGCTAACCTGTCTTTTATTATTTCTCTATTAAGATTTTTACAAAATTTTTCTAAATAATGAATTCAAGCTAATCAAAATAATTTTGATTTAAAAGTAGTATAGATTGTCAACCAAACATTAGGAGAAGTTATAAGTGGATAAATGAATTGAATTGTCATTTTGCATGGAATTTGTTGATTAGGAAAAAGCATTTGAGCCTATTGTTGGATATTTTAAAGCTGTGAAATATTTTGATGTTGACCAATGATATTATCAAATCTTAAAAAATATTTATGAAAATGTAACATAAGTATTTAGATTACATGAAAAGTATGTACAACAGGATGGTTAAAATAAAGAAACTAAGAGATTTAAAATACATGGACATTACTTAAAGCATCTAAATTTTCCAGATAATGTAATTATTTTTTAGGGAAAATGCTTCATGGTTTCAAAGAAAATAAACAATAAAAAGATTAAAATTATATTTCATTTTTCAAAAAAATAAAAACTGAAGATTAATATAACAATAAATTAAAAAAAGCTTTCTATAAATATCTTATATTAATACTAAATAAAATTACTCATAAAATTAATCTTGGATGAATATTAAAAGCAGATATATGTACATGCAATATTTTGACAATTAATAGAAAATCAATGCAAACTTTGAACTATATAGCAAAGTATTGAGATATAAACTGTGGAATTATCAAGGAGGAATTGAAAGTGAATATGTAGCTGAAAAATAACATCATTAAAAGTATTAAGAAGTTGAAAGAGCTGAATTAAAGATATTAATAAATAATAAAAAGTAAAAACAGATAAACAACTTAAATCTTAAACTGAATCCTACAAAATGTGCAAAAAAATCTGCAAAGAAACCAAATTTAAGATGAATGAAGAAGATAAGTTCGCTGCTGAAATAATATGGAGAAGTTACGTGTCAGAAAAACAGGATTTAAACTTGTTGAGTATTGACAATATTTAAAAATAATAATGATTACTACTAGTTGGCAATCTTCCTTAAGCTAAAAAAGTTCTAATAATGGAGAAAATTGTTTAGCCTCAGGGAGATTGTCAACTAGCAGTAATTGACCGTTCATGGCAACAACAATAGACAGAAAATTATCTCAATTAAGCAAATAAATTTATATACATTTTTTTTTTCCAAAAAAAAAAAAAACCATAAACATAATTAAATAAAAGTGTAGTTAATCAATTTTATTTTTCTCTTAATTAAAAGAAAATACTTATTTCTTCTGAATGAGAATTAAAACAAATGTTGGTCAAATGTTTAAGTGGTTAATACAACTTATCTTTAAATCAGCTTGCAATTTTTTTTCCCCTAAATAAAAATATATAAATAAAGAGGAAGTTAGATGAAAGAGAAACAAGCTTATCTCTAAATCAAATTACACAATAAAGAATACTATAGCTTTAGCAAAGGATTTCAATTATCAAGGGAGAGTCAAACTATTCAAATAAAGAATGCAATTGGTTCTTCAAATTCATTATAAATTAACTCTCACATAAAATATTAAATAACTTCAATTATAAATTTTGAATATATTGTTTTAAAAAAATAATTTAAATTTCAGAACTAGTAATATTTAATGATTTAAAATTATATCAAGCAATAATCAAAAATACTAATCTAAATGTGAATACTATACTAATATGCATAACAGAGTTGCATTTTCTTTCCAAAATAGTTTGAATCTCCATCAATTGTGATAGCCAAATGATGGAAATGAAAATCAAAGATAACATCCTATTCAAATTTAATTTAATAAAATTAAAATAACTTTTTTGTGTGTGAAACTAAAATTTCACACACACACACACACAAGCGTCCTACTGTTAAAAAAGTTAATTAACTTGGTGGATTTTATTATGTGATCCAAAATTTTTGGAGATTACATAATAAAAAATTTCTTTTTTTTTTTTTAAAGTGAACTATTCACAATTATAATGGGAAAACATGTTGTTTTATAATTTTATTTTTACTAGAACATTTAACATTAAATATGTAAATTATATTTTAAATAATATATATATCAATTTATTTTTAATGTAGATTATTATTCTATGTGATCAAAATTTCTTTTTAATTAAATAATGAATACAGTTTTTGTTTTGTTTTTTAAGATTTTGGTGAGAATATTCACATTTTACAATAGGCATGTTGCTTTGAAATTTTATTGTTACAAAGTCAAATACAAATTAGCTAAGTAAATTGTATTTTAATAATGAATGTGATTTTTCAATCTATTTTTCATGCAATTTATATAAGATATCAAAGTTTTTTTGGTACTGACATAGTTTGTGCTCATGACCATTTTGAAATCTAAAGACCAGCCAAAGCCCCCACTGCTGACACATCCAATCAATAAATGACATTGAATAATCCACATGTGGTCATGATATGACCATTCGTTACAAAATCGTCATTATTTAATAGTATTCGTATTTAGAAGTTATAATCTTTTAGTATTTGCAAATTATATTTGGTTTGATCAAACTTCTGCATCTTTTGGATGATGCCTTGTATCAGCAAAGCCATCCTAAGCTTTGCGCCATCATTATTTGTATTTTAGAAGTTATAATCATTTAGTATTTAGAGTGTGCTCACTGCCATTTTGAATTCTAAGGACTGTCCAAAAACTACCTCTGACACATTCAAGCAACTCCATGTGGATTATTTGATGTCATTAATCGCTTGGAAGTGTCAGCGGTATTTTTGGGTGGTACTTAGAATTCAAAATGGCAGTGGGTGCACTCTAAATACTAAATGTTTATAATCTGTAAAATATGAATGTGATAAGATAAAACTATATTAAAATAATATATATTGGCTACAAAAATAAGTTTGTTATTAACTAAAAAAGATCATTAAAATACTATTTTAAGACCATGGAGGAATCAAGCAAGGCAAATTGCTAATGTCCATTCCACAAGTTCAACATAGTGAATGTTATTTTCAATTGATTAGTAACATGATAAATAAAAAGATGGCCTGTTCACCAATACATTATCCAACAAGGAAAATCTAGATTTTTAAAAAACTCGATTTTCATTTTCAGATGCTTGTAGTTCTTAACTGGGATATTAATTGAGTTTTTTTGAATGGTAAAACGAGTAGTGTGTGTGTGTGTGTGTGTGTGAATGCCGATTTTTTATGTATACAATAACAACAGATTTTAAAATATATAGTATGAATTTCTAGACGACTGAAATGTCACAATCCCACAATTATTAACATAGGCTATCATTCAATAATCTTTTATTTAGTTATCTATAATTGTAAATCATTTTCAAGTGAAAGAAGGCAATATGAAGGAAGAATTATCTAATGTTAAAAGAGAAACTGGAGGATTTTGAGAAGTTCACAAAAAAAGACAATTGATTTTAAAAGTTGGTATATACTTCGTTATAAAGGCATAAATATTGTAAGCTCAGATAGAAAGAAATGAATTGTAAATAACAGACAGACGAACACTGTTGAGATCAACGATATATCAGACAGAGTAGCAAGATTAATAATTTAAAGAAAATTAACAAATGCAGCAAATTCAGCTTTATGCCTGTAAAAAATTTTTATATAGATATATAGAATACTTTTGAGCAGATTAACATTTTAAAATTGGTATGGACGACTTTAATGTTAGAATTGGGAAAACAATTGAAAGATGAAGGTATTCCAGTAAACTTATTTATAAAGATATAGAAATGAGAGAGAATATAAATTTATACAATTTTCAAAATCAAAGCAGAATTAGATATAAAACTATCTAAACAGAAATATAGCAAATTTGTATCACATTTTGGCTAACAGAAAATATGTACTTCAAGACTGTAATATATTTATAATAGATTCACTCAAGAAGTGATTGATAGTGACATAAAATATATATGTGTGTGTGTGTGTGTAAATGCAAAAATAAAAATAAAAACTATTTAGAAAGACAATATTAACAATTAACATTCCAAATTATCAGAATTACTCCAATGAATTTAAGCTAGAACTTGCAAGCCATTTTAAAAAAACTGAAAATTCTTTGAAGATAGCTATGATTTGAATAAGATAAATTAAAAAATAAGTAATATTCTAATAAAAATTGCCGCAAGTCATTAATAAATTTTCAAGAGAGATATGGTGAAGTATAAACAAAAGAAGGTACTTAAAAAAGTTAAACATCTGAAATTTTCTGAAATACTATGAAAAGAGGGTACTTATGTAATATTAGTCTGGTGGTGAGACTTCACATTGTTTCTAATCTTGCGATCTCAGAAAATAGTCTACATGGGAGCTTCTGACAAACTTAATCAATCAATTAAAGTTATTTGGAAAACTGATGATCTATAACTTTATTTACTGGAAATGATATAAAAGTCTATAAAAACGCATTTACATTTTTTATGAGAAATTATCTTCAACCATGTAAATTTATAAAGATTATTTATTTGGAAAAATGGACACATATAACTTTATTTAGTAAAAATGAAGTACGCGCTTGTTTTTTGTGAGAAATATTCTTCCAACAAGTAAATTTTTAACAACTTATATTTATTCCAAGTGATAACCAAACAAAATATATATATTTAAAGATGCAATAAATGTTGTTTCTTAGTATCACTGTGATGATGACTAAAGAAAGTTTCTTATCTCAAATGCCATTCGGCTATGAATTACCACTCTCTTCTAATAATTCTCAATGAAACAGCACTATTGTTTGTCTAAAATGTAAACATAAAATGATAAATTTTAATCATTTAATTTTAGAAAAAAAAACATGATGCATATTTACTTTGCATGGGCAATAAATCAAGTGTACATGTTACTTTCACCAGATCATCGATTACTTATGCCAGCAATTCATGATATAAGAATATAGTTTAAATCGTAAAATTAGCAGCAAAACCAACATTTTGACTAATAACTTTCTCTCATCGGAATATTATCTAATAATCATTTACAAAATTCATTTCCTTTTTATATACACATTTTTTTTGTGGCTGTGACTTTCATCACCATCTGATTAATATGCAAATACCAAAAAGAATTAATGTTAACATAAAATATATATTGATTACTATGCCGAGAGATTCTTGACTTCGTTTAAGAAGCTACAGTACATCACATCACATCATCAAGTGGAAAAATATGGGTGATTATAAGGAAGGAATAGAAAATATTAGACATCTGTTAATTGAATGTAAATGCTTGAAAACAGAAAGGGCACATATAATGAAGTTATGGAAGAATAAATATGAAAAAAGTGATTATACAGAAAGTGGATTATTGGTTTTTATGTTGGGTTTGGAAAAAGATAAGGGGGATTTAGATATAAAGGCCATAAAGTTGACAAAGATTATGTTATGGAAATGGGATGGAGCAAAATATGGGAAAACTTAGACTGGGGAATGGAAAATAAAAGGCTAACAAGTTTCTCTGGGCATAATTGTTGAGAGATTCTTGACTCCGTTTAAGGAGAAGCTACAGTACATCACATCACAGTGTTTTGGTAATCATATGATGTTTATTGATTTAATAAGAAAATATAATTGTGAAATGGCATGAAAAGCTATGGCAGAGAATAAAAATTTTAAAAGTATAAAATATACTGGTATTGGAAGTTTCAGCAATAAAAAAAAAAAAAATCAATACTATTCTAAAATTCTATAAAGAACTGCAAGAAAATAAAATGATCATATCTTTTAAAATTTTAGTTGTTTTAAATGCAAAATAAGACATATAAATAAAACTATAAATAATGAAAAGGTGTGGAAAATTATTCTTAGAGATTTTTTTTTTTTTTTTTTTAAAGTAGATATGTAGAAATTGTTGATAAATTCATGTTACAAATGACTAAATAAGAGATATATATATGCTCAGATGATTAAAATAATAAAATAGTGACATGAAAAAAAGACATAAATGATAGAAATATACATCTACCAGTTTTCTGTCAGTTATAACCAGGATTTTTAATAAGATCATTGACTCATCTACATGGAAATGTGAACTCAAACTAACCTCAAAAAAGTAATTATAGCATAGATCTCCATGCAAGTATTAAAAGAAGTTATAAAAAGAATCAATTGAATTTGTAGATTACAAAAAAAAAAATCAATTAATTCTGTAAAAATTTAAGCAGTGATAAATAATAATCAAATGATTAGTCACTCAGGAGATCATGTGATATTTGAGTATTGAAAGTAATGAGAATGAGCTTCAATCCAAGCAGTGATAAATAATAATCAAATGATTAGTCACTCAGGAGATCATGTGATGTTTGATTATTGGAAGTAATAAGAATGAGCTTCAATCCAGGGACCTTTAGCTCTTGAATTCATCATCCTACCACTGCATTAAATCATGCAGGGAAAAAAGTAATCAGATGATTTATTATTTGGAAAGTCGTGTAGCCCTTGATTCCATCCCTTTACTGCCGAACTATTTAACATTATCAAATAAAATCAGGATATTATCAAATTCTAAAGAATATTTATCAGAATATAACAAGGACTGGTACTTATGTATTAGAACTGCTATGCCTTTTCACATCCTTACATCTGTATCATTTTGTCAATAACTTTCTAATTTTGCAATGTCATCAAATAACATGTAAACTGGAACTTCTGATAAACTTCAAAATGGACCGCATTAACACATAAAATATTGTTAAATTATGAAAAATATTTATCAAAATATAATAATAACTGGTACTCGTGTATTAGAACTCTGTCTTTTCACATCCATATCAATCTGCCGATAACTTTCTAATCTTGCAATGTCATCAAATAACGTGTACACTGGAACTTCTGACAAACTTCAAAATGGGCCATGTGTACACATTATTTCATGACATTTTTGCAAGATTTAGAAAGTTATAGGCAGACTAATATGTTTGTGAAAAGGTGTAGCAGATCTAATACATAACACTAATCACACCAGACTAAATGACAATATTAATATGAGTGATTTTTTTTTAGTTATTATTTCTATTTTCCCTTTATTTAGAATGACAAAATGTCAGAAATAGATAACACTAATTAGAAATGCTAAATCCCCTATGTATGAAATAAATGGATAACATAAGAAAGTTTGCTGGAATGATATGGAAAGGAGAGGTTATTGAGAAATAGATTAAACTTGGTGAAATTTTCATATTGCATTTGATCAATGATTGATGAAAATGATGATCATGGTGATTTAAAAATGCATTGTTGTAAGCTAAGTTATTAATCAAATCTGATAAACACTTCTGCAAATCTTAATTAGGAAAAAAATTGATTGCTGTACTTTTAAAATTATATTCCATAGTTTATTTTTTGTCTGTTGCGTTTTCTTCAGAATGATTGATATATGGTAATAAAAAAATATATGCAAAAAAAACCTTTTTTTAAAAAAAAAAATCAATGTGTCAAGCGTTGATGGTCGAGTGGTCAGCACAGCTGCCTTACAAGCAGTTGTCCCGGGTTTGAGGGTTCGCTTCCAGGCCGATGCTTTGAGACATGGAAAAAAAAATCAATCTGGAATTAATATGATTGGAGAAATAGATCTTATGTTTAAAAAAAAACACCCCGGATGTAACAATAATTCTCTGTGCAGCTTAACGCAATGGTGGCCGCTGGAGAGCTAGATTTTTGGATCGATAATTAAATTATTATTTCTGGTGCCTGAACGTCATATAATTCTCTCCGAACAATTAACCATTTACTAATTTTAATTTTTACATATTTAAAAAATGCAGGAAGAAATGTAAGCACCAGACTAATTAGTTTTTTTTTAAAAAAAAAAAAAAATCAGTTATTAAACCTCCCCTCTTTCTCCTATCCCCATTATCTCTCTTCATGTTTCCGTGCCACAATCTGTTAGTTCTCTAACAATGTGCAATTATTTTATCACTTTAAAATAACATTCTAATTTACACTTAATATATTTCGTACGGTTTTTAAAAAACATAGTTATATCTAATCCAAAAACAGTTTTTGTAAAAGAATTTGTTGATTCTACTTTCGTTACTAACTAACTTTTAGAAAAAAATCAATGAGTCGGTTTAATTGCAAGATTGACTTGGGAATCCTGTGGCTAAAGCTAAGAAGACCTCAATTAAACTTTAATTATAATTTCCTCGAATAAATTCAAGGTAGTATTAAATGAGAACGATTTTGTTTGAAATCGTTACGGGAGAGTTAAGAATTTTTCTTATTTTAATGAAATCTCTCTAATGAGAAATTCTGCAGCTTTTAAATTTACTTTTAGAGATATGTAAGAATAATAATGAAAATAATTACGAGTTTAAATAATATAAGATCTATTTAAATTTAAAAGAAAGTAGAGATAAATTATAAAATCCTGCAATTAGTAATTGATGTATAGTAAGTTCCTCAGTAATAAGACAAATTTAAGCTAGGAACGCCATCATTATAAATATGATTTCTTATCTATCTAAAAACCGATAATGCCAAACATCCTCTTTTAAAAAATAATAATAATTTCAATTTATATTTCGAACGCGTTTTTACTGCGTTTTAATAATCATCAATCTTTAACTGTTAAAAGAATCTTGCATGATTTAGTACAATGTATAAAATAGCGGATCCGAGTTCAAATTTATAGTTAGTGGCTCACTTCAGATCCTTGAATCCTCAAAAAAAAAAAAATGATTCGACTATATATTTATTTACTATTAATGAAATTTAAACGTGACTATTTTAGTCCAATTGTAAAATAGTTAAACTCAAGAGAAAAAGGTTCCTAGATCAATCCCAAATAAAAGTTATCTCAAATAAGATAAATGGGACCTATTGTATTAGATCTGAAACATCTTCTTACTCCTCCGCCCAAGAAAATTAATTTTCTTTTTAATAAGATATTAATAAGAAATTTAATCTCCTTAGCAACTAAAAACTATGATTTTATTTTTATATTAAACATGCAAAGTTGAAAGCTTCATATCATTATTTAAAAAACATTTTATAAAACAAAAAAAAAATCATATAGTTTGTTGCTAGGAAAGTCATGAGACATTTAATTGATCGATGATAGTTTAATAAAATAATCGTTCAATTAACCAAACAAGTGATTTTTTTTTTTTTTTTTACTTTTTTCAAATGAGAATTGAACCAGAAAAAATTTTAGGACTTAAATTTGCTACTTATAACAGGGTGTTTTGATGATCATAAAAAATTTATCGTGAATTTACAAGATAGTAATTGGTAAAAGTGTACAATAGCCTTGAAAGGAATTGATTAGTTTAAATTTATTTAGAATATCCAATCCATATCTATCCAATATTGGATAGAATATAGGTATTCTTAACTCTAATGTAAGACTTCAATTTAACCTGAATTAAATGAACATTAAACGTGCTGCCATTAAAACAATATATCTAATATAATACAATCTTGGCTACTAATCAATTTGCCACGACACATCAAAGACTTTGATACCATGATATGTTTATACTCAGATTTTAGTACTTTCTATGACTCCACTTGCATGACTATAATAATGAATGATATTGACTAAGTGATTTGCAACTATCAAAATTTAAAACTGATTCAGGGCATGGATTCATTTTGTTTTTAAAACTAAGCTTGTTTTCTTTTATCAAATCTTTTTTCTTAACAAAATCCAGTAATTTCTTTCTCCGCCTCTTTTCTTATGCAACAGCAATATACACTTGACATCTAACCTCAAGAATTAGATAAATGTCATTAAGAATTAATCTGTTTTAGAGCATTCATGTTTTCCTGGCAATTTCTCTAAGTATATAAACTTATTAAATAGATGAATTTAATATTTTTCATACTCTATTTAATATTTTTACGTTAACTATTAATTAAATGGCATCTATATATATAAGAGTTATAAATGACAAATTAAAAAAGTAAACTAAGTAAATGAATATCTTAATTGCTAGTATAGTCCATAAACTTGTCAGATAGTACCATCAGGAAAAACTAAGAGGTTTTAAAAGAAATTAAAAGCACCATTATTAATACTAAGATTTTTAGAAAGTTTAACAGTCTTATTGTGGAAATGGAAAAAATGCTTAACTTTTTGCATGATTTTCATGTAACCATTCCACTGTCACTATAATCATGCTAAATTGGTTTCAACAACAAGAATCCATTTAGATCTTTCAATGATAAAAACTTGAAATGAAAGTTTAAACTTTTAATGATTTTAATGGTTAAAAACCATAACAGATTAAGATTTCAGTTGTAACTATTGTATCTAGATGGTCTCAGCAATTATTTAATCAAAGAAAGAGATAAAACTCTTTACTCCAGAAAAAAAACACACTTCTGTGTTGGTGCAATCTAAACATTTAATAATATCTATACTGACAAAAAATATTAATTTCTTTTGTTTATATTTTTTGTGTAAAATTATTAAATATTTATTTTAATAAATATGATATTTATATTTAGCTTTTTTTTTAAAAAAAAATTTGATTTTTAGAGGAATACAGACTGTTAAAAATATATGTGTCAAGTAGGAATCACCTATTGTCAATAAATTCATTGTTTTTAGAGATTTTTTAAAATTAAAAAATTGATTTTTACTAATTTAATATTCTATAATATTAATAAGCCAATAAGCTAATACACATGCGCTTTGCAGATGTCACTATATAAATGAATACTCCCACTTTTTCAAACACAAAATTATTGGCTTATTAATATTATAGATTATAAAAAAAACATCGCACTATATAAAAAATAAATGTCTACTTTAATATTATTTTTGTTTTAAAAACATTTGATTTTAATGAAATTTCTCAAAAATAAAATGATTTAAGTAAGTTTTTTTCCATTGAACAAATCTTTTTAGATTTAAATCTTATAAGAAATTATTATTATTATTATTATTATTATTATTATTATTATTATTATTATTATTATTATTATTATTATTATTATTTGTAAAACTTGATATTTAGTTGTTATTATTATTTGCAAAGCTTGATATTTTGTTGTTGCAAAATACAAATGAAGAAAAAATATAAAAAAATAAATAAATAATAAACTTATTTCTAAAATAAAGTAAATCATTAATAATCTTGAAAATAGTCACATTTTTGATAATATACTAAGATAAATAAATGGTAAACACATGGGTTTATTAAATATTTTCTTTTAATCACTTTTAATGCTATTTTTCCCCTTTAATTTCAATTTGATGGTAAAAACATGAATTAATGTAAAAATTAAGCCAATAGTTTAAAAAAAAAATTCTAAAAATGCCAATAGCTCACACAGCAAACATCAAAAGAAAAGCTACATTTTATTTGTTTTCTGATTGGTCCACTCTTTTATCTTAAGGATATAAACAAACATGGACATAATCTCATGGTTCTGATCAAACTGCAAAGAAACAACTGTTTTCTAGACTTTATTTAAATAATTATAATTAATTTTATAAAATATTTCCATAATAGTCAATGAAAAATAAATACTTTCATGTTCACCTTTGTATTGTTTTGAAATGTCTTATTTTTAAAAATTTATGTTAAAGAAGTTTTTCGATATTGTAAAAAAAATTACAAATATACATTTAAAGGCTGTCCGATTTTTGGTCATAATTTAATAATTATAAATACAGTTATTAATTTTAGAACAGTATTTGGAACATTTGTGATAATTTTATAATTACTCATTCAGCTTTCAAGATCAAACTTCAAACAATAAAGATTTTGTTAATTTATTTTCTTCTTGGTTTTAGTGTAGTTGTCCGATAGTAAAAAAAAGTCATTGTTATCATTATATAATTTAATGTAACTCACATTGTTATCTTTTGATATTTGGAAGGTTCAAATATAATTTCTTCAAATATTTTTCATTTGTAAATTTAGATTGCTAATAAACTAAGTCAAATTTATTGATTTCTTTCTATTATAGAATAAAGATTTAAAAAATAAAATTTAAATATTTACATCAACTTGTCACTAGGTTTTGGTGGAAAATATTTGCAATGCAGTCATTATCCACATCAAGATTTTTAAATTTGTTTAATTCAATGAAATCTAAAAGAATGAAAAGCTATTGACAAAGAATTTCAAAGCTATTCAGAGCTAGTTCTTTAGACTTGGTCCGTAGCCTCACCAAAAAGTACTCTTCAGCAGTCATTATTGATCCTGTGATTCCCACAGACAGACCCCCACCTTCATGTACTGCCTGGATAGACTCCATTGTCAGTAAAGTTCTGTCACAACGGTAATTCTATCCTGGCTCTTGATAAAAAAAATAAACATCTGGAAAGCACAAGCGCTTCTAAATCCAGAGGCCCCGGCCATCAAAATCCATCTAGGCCTAAATAACTATAAGATCATGTCAATTTTTAAATGTTTTATTATGGAACCTAAACTTCTGGATCACCTCGTAAAAGTTAATCTAGGTGCGATCCCTACAAGCTGGTTCCTTCATTTCAAGAGATATTTTTCAAAGGTAGACACAATGTGCTATATCTGTTACAGAGGCAATGAAAAAACATTTGACCATATTATTTTCCTCTGCCTTGGCTATCAGGACATTAGGCAGTCCATCAATGATGAGTGCAGTATCCCTCTTCTAAAAATTCTTGACCTCAAGAGCTGTCTGCACTCCGGTGACTTCCCGGTCATCTGTCTGGCCATCTTTATTTCATATGCTATATGGATGGCCAGGTACACAACTAAATTTACACTTCCGAGACCTAAACCATCAGTAATCTTTAATTCCCAGCTGAGGGCCTTGCAGGAAAAGGACTTGCTCCTGTCAACCAAATTCCTTTTTGACAGCACATGGAGCCTTTATGGAAGTCTTGCCTCAGGACAATGAGATCACTACCAGTCAAGGCCTCTATCCCTGCTGAAAAGAACACAAGAGACTTAGTCATGATTGAGTCATCATATTTCAAGCACTAGTCTTGCATAGCAAAATCATGTATTTTAGTAACAATAAAATTCTTCTAAAAAAAAAATAAAAAAAATAAATAAATCTTTATAATATAATCCAAGGCAAATCTACTAATGCTGATAGTGGAATTATAGAATCATCTCTACTCCATTTGGCCAACATCAATAAAGAAAATTAGTATATTAGGTAGTACATTTTTAATGGTGAAACAAATCTACCTGTTTCAATTAAAACTTCTTCATTAAAGTCACTATCTCAAAATGAAAAAGATTTCATAAATATTATATTTGTCTATCATTATAAAGAAATATATATTTTAAGAATAAGCACTATATTTATTGAGTCTTTTTCTCTCTTTCATATGTCTACCATTATAATATGTAACTCTCCATAATGAAATTAAAAACTGCAATATATTATTTTTTAAATTTCTTTTTAATTTATATATCTATATAATTGTGCTAATAAAATACAGTTATAATATTAAAATAATTTTTGGTCCACTCGGTATAAAATAAAAACATTGGAGTATGTTATTATATACACAAGTTAGAAAAAAAAAAAATTCAATTCATGTAGTGGCAAAAAGTGCATTCCCCATTCAAAATATTAATAAAGATTCCAATGCATTCTTTTTCAACCATAAATTTATCCCTTATATATCCATGAGTAAATGTAGAGAAAAAATGTGCAAAAAAATAAAATGAAATTTAAAGATTAATGTTTATAACTAAGGATTTTCTTCTCTCTCTCTCTACTGTAGATGACAGAAAATAAATAAATTATAAAAGATCAGCTAAATAAAGAAAGTTATTTGAAAAAATTAATGTGATAATTATTAGTTTTAAAAAAAGAGAGACATAAATTTTGTAAAAGATTAACTCTTTATCTAACAAATTTAAAGTAAGTTGACAACAATTTTATTGAATGAATGTTTATAAAAATAACTGTAATAAATAACAATGTAATAGAATTGGATAAATCACATATACAAATTTCTATTTCCATTCTGTACATGACAGAATTGTTTATTTCGCTTTAGCAAGCAATTAGCCAAAAGCAACTGACAATAAATGATACCCAATCAAATGATATAACAATAGTAAATGTTTGGTCATAACAATATTAAGTGAGATATATCAATTTAATTTCTTAAGCACAATTACAGCTGATCTTGAAACCATGGGTATGGAAAATAAAAATTCTTTTTTTTTGTTCAAGTCTCAAAAAAACTCAATTTCTTATGCCATAATTTGTTGATTGTTTGAAAAGATTCTTGAGAACACATAAAATGGAATCTTGATTTGGTCTGTCTTAGAAGGTAAAAATATTTCTAGAATTAGTAGAAAATTTGCTTTCTATATGCAGTTAAATAGTTTGTTACTTGGCAGTTATATAACAATGAAACACCAGAGCTACAATCCACAGTTCTTTAGCTTTCAAGTTCATCACGCGACCATGGCAAAATACTTTTTATATATTTTTGTGAAGCAATTTATCTAGTGGGAAAATGTGTGAAAAAATGAGACGCCACTGTAAGGGAATGAATTTCCTCACATATTTCATTCTGTAAATTCGGTTATTTTTTCTTCAAACAAAGCCTGCAGCATTCAAAGAAAATGAAAATGCTTAGAAAACTATCTTGATATCACAATTCTAAGAAATGCTCACACCATTCAGTGTTCCAAGGAGCTTAATCTAGAAATTATTTTAGATCTAAACTTTTGACAGATTAGAGAAATGTTAAGATATTAACCAATGTTATTTCTAAGCAATATAAAGTTTGTGTTATCTTTTATTGCAAAGTTATATTTAGTTTACAAAATATGTTCCTATATAAATTCAATTTATCCACTCTACTTTAAACACTTTTTAGCAAAAATCTTTTATTGTACATATGTACATATACAATCTTATGTTTCAACTACCCTGCAGTTTTATATCATAGCTCTGAAGAAGACTGCAGGATAGTCGAAACATAAGATTGTGTATGCATATATATATACAATAAAAGATTTCTGCTAAAAAGTGTTTAGAGTGGATAAATTGCATTTATGTAAGATACTACAGCAAAATAAAGGAAGTGATGAATTTGGTTAATATTTCTGAAAAATATGTCCGTTATTTAGATAAAAAGTTGAGCAAACTGTTTGTGTGAGATTAGGAATAAGATCCCAGATATTAAAAAATATTTCCAAACTTTTCATATCCTTTTTGGAAGATTTTTTTTCTTATTAAGGATCTTTTATGAAATCAAAGAATATTATCAATAATTGGGTGCTCAAATATCATACAATCTCTGAACATATGATCGTACAATTAATATAATATTAGTTGACAATTATTACATTTATTGTCTCTTCATGCCTTCTAAGACATTTTATTTCTTTTAGGGCATCTCTGACTTCTTTCTTTTTATATATATAAGTCAATATTTCTGAAATTATCTTTATGACTCATCATGTTTCTTTTATTGCTTTTTACCTGTCTTTTTTTTCCTTTGATTTGATGGGAATGCCCAAATTCGTATACAAATGAGTGGATAACATATGCTTATAGTGAAGAGTAGCATGTTATTATTTTAAAATGAAATACACTTCACAAAAGCAATCCTTAAAGAAAATTTCAAAGAAAATTTCAAAAATAATTTTTATAAATGAATTGATTCAATAGACAGCAGAATCTAACACAAAATGTAAGCTTGTGGATAATTCAATCATTTACGTATTTTATGCATATTAGTAGGTTAAGTGAGCAGATTTTTTAAAAAATGTTACTTTGTCTTTCTCTTAATGTTGCAAAAAGACAGTATGCATTATATATATATGTATTACATAGCATCTAATAAAAAAATTCCATTTCCACTTGAATGGTGGTCTAGATGATAGTAAGTCTTAGTTGTTTTTCTAATGAATTTTTATACAATTCATGAGTCATACATTAAAAATGAAATGACAAAATACTTTTTATTTTTGAAAGTCAGTGGCAAGAAATATAAGGATTTTTATATATCATTTTAATTGCAATTTTATAGAGAATAAGATAAACCTTCTACTAAATTAATTATTATTATATATAGATAAATACGAGCTTTATTAAATTAAGTCATGTGACATCTGACTTTATTTTTTATTATTTTAAATTAACTATTATAATATATATCAACATTTACAATTTATGAATAAATTTAAAATTAATTACTTCAAAAATGCATTCTTTATATAATAAAGACATTTCCTCAGCTTTATTGTTTTATATGGGATATATATATATGTAATCTATAATGTCATAAAAACTAAAGTTAATATGAAAATTAGATCTTTAACAAAATGCATAAAAAAATAAATATCGCACCTCAGGGTTAACAAGTAGTTAATGATCACGTGTTAGAATTCAAAACTTCATTAATTTAAATTAATTTATAAAGATCAGTATGTAGATATGATTCTTTTTCAAGAGGTTCTTCTCAATGAAAAATGATGTATTAATTAAGTAGATACTAGTTTAAAAAATTTCTGATAGATTGCAATGACATTTGGTGCCCAATTATTAATATCCAATTAAAACAAGCTGTAAAATAAATGATACCACTTTATACAGTATATAAATTATATATCAAAAATATACTGCATCTTTCCTTGTTATTTATAGACTAATATCTAGAATATATTGAACACCTCCATTGCAATAGATGGCTCTGAAATACAGTAAATAATAGGTTATTATTCCTAATGCTAATACATAAATTATATTAATTTCAAGAGCTTACTTTTATATACTAATATCAAGTAAACTGAGTTTTACTGGTTATAAACTATCATATACCTTATATTTTACATTTTTTAAAAATTACATCAAATATGCCACAAGTGAAAACTTCAAATAAATTACATCAAAAAATTAAAAACCTCTGATTTCAAATAAAATGCATTTCAAAAGTGATTTTATTTTACATATACAGGTACAATATAATTAATATGGCATTCTTGGTTTGGAATTCTTCCTGATTTGCAATTTTGACAGAGTAATTCAATATCTCCTTACACCAATCACACCATAATTCATGTGTTCTTAAAGCAGCCATAGGACAGTGAAAAATTAAATAGATATTAATTATAATTATTAATTTTATTATATATTGTATTTAAATACATCATATATATATATATTAAATTTATTAATTTATTTCTCCCATAAAATTGTTTCTTCGTACAAATTTTTTTAAAGCTTAAAATTTTGCAAACTATTATTCCAATTTGCTTTTTTAAAAAAGGTATTTGGCACCTAATTCTTTATCTTTAAAAAAAAAAAAAATTTCCCTTCTATTTTTATTTTTCTCGGAAATTTTTAAAGACAAAACCAAAACAGGAATGTGTCCTAACTTTCATTTTATTTAAAATTTGTATACTTTTTTTAATATGGACATATTCAAAATTAAATAAAAAATATTATTTAAGTAAATCCTAACTCACATTATTCTGATGGCCATGAAAATTTATAAGAATCCCTCATAATTTTGATTTAGTCAAAGAAACAGTTGAATGAGTCTGGCTGATAATATTCTACCTGTATATATATATAATTCAATTAAATTATTCTACAATTAGATACAGATTATACATCATTATTTTGAAAGCCTGAATTCAAAGTTAAACTTTTGGATTTAGAAAATTTTCAGATATGAATGAAGTCACTCAAATACAAATCTGTAATTATAACAGCAAAATATAAACTATTTGAAAATTAAATATAAAGTATTAGCGTAATTTAATTAATTTAATAAAAAGTAAGATAGATAACTTTAAATTCATGGCCCATATTTACTTGAATATAAAGAAATTGTGCCTTAATAAATAGCAGAAATTATATTAACTCTGTATGACGTTAAAAAATTAAGTAAGTAAAAAAATAACTCTATTATTTAATTACATTTATTTGAAATTTAGAAGTGACAAAAGAATTTTTAATAAAAGTTGAAACATCCCTATATATTTTTTCAAAAAATGTGGCCTAGTCAAGCATTGGTGGTCAAGAGGTCAGCGACAGCTGCTTTACAAACAGCTGTCCCGGGTTAGAGGGTTTGCTTCCTGGCTGATTCTATGACACATGAGAAAAAAAAATGTGGCCTATCATTAAAGTAGCCTCTAAATGAAAATATTTATTCTGATGGCATTTTGAGGATAACTGTTTAACATCCAATTGCAATTTTTTTATCTTTTATATTTCAGAATGAGTTGAAAATACATAACAAATAAACTGATATAACTTTTTAACAATTCAACTTATGTGGTAATTAAAACTATCATTATATTTTATTTGGTCCTGATTTTTTATTGAAAATAAATTTTTAATGTAGAATTGCAAATTTTGATTTCCCTGTTATATAATGTTGAGAATCAATACATATTCATATAGCTTATGGATAAAAGCTTTTTCATAAAAAAGTATGTTATGGATATTATACTCTATGACCCGTTATCAGTCTTTTGTTTCGATTTTTCTATAGTGTACTTGTATTAGAAGCTGCCGTCACATTTTTTTCTATTGTCTACGAACCTTTATGGAATTGAAAATGTTCTGGTTTTATATCTCGTACTCAAGTGAGAATCAGTTTTCAGGAATTCACATCGCACATGGATATTTTAACTTGATTTTTAATTATTCAACTTTTTATTGCCATATATGCAATAAGAATTATAGTTTTTGTAAATTTTTTATGAACTGCTTACAAAATAGTGTTTTTAATTCATGAAGATCAGAATAACAACCATAATATATTTTTAAAAAATCACTTGATGCATTTATCTTTTTTAACATATATAAAATATATACTGAAATGAAAATCAATATATATATATTTCTCATATTATAAACTAGAGGCAATAATAATAAAATATTGCAGCTGGTTTTTTTTTAATGTAATATTTTTTATTTTATTTTTCATTACTTTCTGAAAAATATTGCTAAAATAAGTTGGTTTGATTATCAATGGCAAATACACAGTATATACAAAAAATAGATAGATAAATTGGATTTTTTTTTTTTTGTTCATGTGATAGTTAAAGTTTTATTATATATAGAAAGATAATTAGTTAAACTTTTAAAAATAAAAGCAATTGAAGGAATTTACAATCATAAACTTTAAATTGAAAAAAATAATAATAATTGAAAAATTTGAATGTAAAACCAATTTAATTATCATTATACAATAATGTTTCCATATAGTTTCAATCCATTAAATATGCCTTTTAATAAACTTAAAAATAACTATCAGATTTTAAAATTTCAAATAACTATCAAAAACTCCAATCCTAACATTTGCTTCTTGTACAATCATATAATTTATTCTTCATTTTTAACCTCAAACAAAACCTCTGCTGTCTACAAATTATAGAATTAAAATCATAATGCTTTTACAAAAACTCAAACAATTAAAAAGGAGAAAGAAAAATTGTCAATTAAACAAAAATCACTTGCAGTTGGTCTGAAATAAAAATGTGCCACCAGAAGCAAACATGAATGCTATTATTATCCATGTAAATGTAAAGAAAACATTTATTTTTGAAATATTAGTTTCTAAACCAATAATAAATATTGAAGGTGTTCTCAACATAATAACAGTCAATAGATTATGTTGATCTTTATACCTACAAGTAATACTTACTTCCTGATAAAACCAACTAATCAGATTAATGCCGCCTTATTATCTAAATTTACATTTTAACAAATTGGCCAGCCCTATGCAGTTTAGTGTATTAGTAGAATGATGGAATTGAGAACTAAAGGAAATTGATTGGCGAAAGTTAAAAATTCAATTTAATTTGAATGTTATTCGGTACTTGCATATTAAACCTGCTGCCCATGTTTGCGACAGAAGAATGCTGTCCCTTTCTCCTGTGATGGGGGAGGGTGTTTGCGATGGCAGAAAGCCGTAGTTGTGACTTTTTAAAACGACATATTAAAAAAGTCACAACTTTTAAAAACATTAAAAAGTCACATGTACGGCTGCCATCATGAACACCCCCAGAAAGATACAGCACTCTGCCATTGCAAACACGGGCAGCAGGTCTAACATGTAAGTACCTGTTATTCTAGTGCTCTGCATGGTTGGTGAAATAGTAGAGTGGCAGTCTCTGAATAGATAATGCCCAGTTGTCTCTTTCAGTGCTCAAACTTCTTACAAATCTTCTGAACAATAAAATCGTTCTATTATTTTATTTTATGTAATGTTGTATTCAACCTGATGTTCGATTGTCACGTGATCTCTAAAAATTAATTTTTTAAAAAAGCAATAATTAACTACTTTCTTTGATAATCATTTAATACAACTCTGGGAATTTTTTACATACTTGAGGAGGGCCATCAAACACTACTAAAAATACTAAGCAATAAACTTTTTTTTTTGTTAGGTAAAAAAAAAAATGTATTATGCGATAACTTTAGAACAATTTTAAGACGACAAATTATTTTATTTTGTTTTGTGTTTACAAATGAAAATAAAGAAAAAAAAGGTAATGGGTGTCATGGTTGCTTTTTTCTTTTTTTGGCCATGAAAAAAAGTCAAAAATAATTTTTTTCTGTGTGTATTATTGAAATAATACATTGGACAGATGATAAAAAAATTTTAAACAAAACACAAAAAAGGCCTACAAACTACTCTTTGTCAAGCGTTGGTGGTCGAGTGGTGCTTCCCGGCCATTGCTATGACACATGAAAAAAAAAACTACTCCATTATACTGGTGGTAAAATAACTTTTAAACCATTTTAATGAACAAATAATAATAGCTTCTTTTATGGTTGAAAATAGCTAGCAGAATGATGAGAAGCATTTGTTAGTTTGAAAAACACTTCTTTTGGGGAGGTTTATCACTGCTTTCATGTCAAACATTTGTTAAAATTTTGTTAGTTTGTAGAATTTTTCTTTTTAGAATTTATCATCACTTTCAGGTTGTGTCCTAGATTTTTTTTTGCAGTTATACAGGTGACAAATATTTAAAACTGATACATGGAGTTTTTTTTAAGATTTTAGTAGGAAAAAAACCTGACAAGAAATTAAGTTTTCTTTTTTCTGACTGTTGGTTGAGCCAAATCTACAAACAATACCTTAATTCAAAAGTATGCATTAAATTTATAACTGAATATTTTCAATAGTGTTCCAAAGCTATTTAGTAATGGACTCCTACAGATATATAAAAAAAAATCCCAGATCATACTAAATGATTAGCTTTTTTTTTGTTTGTCTTTATTTTATACATCATAATTATGCATCTTAATTATGTAAGAGATCTCATTATTTTGTGATGTGGTTCTGAATTTTAAATCCTAAAAAGCAATGGCAAATTACCACCAATCGTGATCACATATTGTTAGTTGATCAGTGACCATAGTTAACTAATCTATTTTCCAATAAAGAATAATAATATATCAAGAGAACTAAGAATTGTGCTTCTATTAAGTTTATGTCAGCTATATCACAGTAGAAGAACTATTAAAATCTATTTTGTTCATTCTTATTCTTTAATAATAATTGGCTTTTGAAAACATCAAATCACTTTAGTTTTTTCCCAACTTTGGGCAGCTAATAAAGGCTCTGAGATTTATTGATATTTAACTGAAAAGTAAAGTAACCGTTTATTACAAATTTCAACTTTCAATGCATCTCATAATCTATGAATAAGATGCAATGTGACATATATAAACAAGACATTTATTTTATATACCACGATGTTTTTATAAACTGTAATACCAATAAGCCAATAAGATTTGCCCATACATATACGTTTGGGTCAAAAAGATAGATGAATTCATTCTATCTTTTCCCAAAGACTTTATCTTGTGTCTGAAAAAGTGGGAGTATTCATTTATATAGTGACATCTACAAAGCGCATGTGCATTAGCTTATTGGTATTACAATGTTACATATAATGCATTCATTAAAAAATGATACTATTTGAAGTATAAAAAACATTTCCGTGATTCTGAGTTTTGCTTATTCACTTCTGATGCTTAAATATCACAAGACTTTCATAGTGATTCAGTGAGTCTATTATTTATTGCTTTTATAAGGAAGTAAGTCATTAAAACTAGGAGCATTAAGTTACATAAGTTCAAATTCGACATCTACTCTAAACATTAGATATCTAATATTTATCGAAGAACTTCCTACATGTTTATGTATATTAATTTATTTACAATACTGGATTACCTTATTTTTATTTAATGAAGGCTTGAGTATTCAAGATTAAATAAAAATAGTATTCTACTAAATGCTATCACAAATCATGATAAGCTTCTTTGTAATTTTGTTTGAATTTATAATTTGCTAAATTTTATGGAATCTGATTAATTAATAATATAGTAGTATCTCACAATAAGGAAAATAAGAGGTCTGATCTGGGAATTAGGCTTCTTTCTTTTTCACTCACAAATGCGTGTAACAACAAATACATATTATTGCTATTACATGGGATGAACCAATTTAATTTTAATATTATTTTATTAATATTTTTCTTTAATTATTCATATTTTATTACTATTATTAAAGCATTTAAAAAAAGCAATATCACAAATAATTCATATGATTTCTTAATTAATCCATTTTTAAAAAAAACAAAAACTTGTTATATTTTTCCTTAATTAACATATTATTTTCTTACTCCTTACATAGTCATTGTCTAAGCTTTCCATTCTTGATAATTACTATATGAATGTAAAACAAGTTTTTTTATTATTATTATTTTCTTAAAGTGGATTTGATTAGTGTTATGGATTATTTATAAAAACTGAATTAAATTTGGGAAAAGAATTGCAATTTGGTTTTTGGGGTTTTAATATAAATTTATAACAATAAGAGTAATATAATTTCAGGAACTTTCAACTTATATAGTCTGTTTCCCAAAGTTCTTGCATAAACAGATTTATACAAAATAAAAAGACATCTTTATTGCTGTGTGCCTTCTTAGAAAGTGCTGGGAATGCTGAGTATGGAAAGTTTAAAATAAAAGCTTTATTATATTATGCTAAGCAGCTTTCGATATCTTAATCCTAATATCATACTCGTAGCCATGATTAGTGGATGAAAGAATTGTGGGTAAAAGATATAATGTCAATTTTTGGTAAATATATACAAATGAATCATATGACCCAATTTTTAGAAAGGGGAAAACAGGATTCCTTTTTATTTATTGAATTAACACTGTCGGTGATATGCCAAGCCTCTTTTACCCTTAGAATCGTTCCTTTCTATACATACCTAGAAGGGCTAAAAACAATCCAGACCACAAATCCATATTTCCAGAGCACAAAAACAAACAGCCACACATTCGAGCCTATATTATCCAGCATTGCATGTACAGAAAAGAATGATTTTAAATACAAGATAAAGGAGCTTGGCATATCACCAAGAATGTTAACTCGATAAATAAAAAGGAATCCTGTTTCTTCCTCTCTAAAAAGTGGTCATATGACTCACTGTATATATTTATATAAAATTTACATTATATCTTTTACTCACAACTCTCTTATCTACTAGTCATGGCTATGATTATGATATCAGGATAAAGATATTGAAAATTGGTCAACATAATATAATAAAACTTTTGTTTTAAGCTTTTCTTACTTAGTGTTCCTAGCACTTATATCAATTACAATTGTATAGGAAATGTTAGCCAATGTATATAGAAGTACAGTATTTTTATAAAATATTCTCTTTAAAAAAATGTTTTTACAAAACCAATATATTTTTTAAACAAAATTTCTATGGTATTTAAAATAGTAGATGTCCTGCAATTAATAATTTTATAATTGACCCTATTTTGGATGAAGAAGCATAACTTGGTTGAAATTTAAAATATACAGTTCAATTGCGATATATACTACATCAATATACATTGTATATTATATGTTATCCAAAAAAATGTAAATAAACAAAAAAACACATTAAAATTTGTAAATTTAATAAATTTTACAATATAGTAGTAGCCATTTTATATCTCAGAGCACCATACTGATAATGTTTATTAATAACATTTCCGTGGCTCATGTTGAAAGGTTCATTTTATTATTCTTTTGGAATTTGATTTACAGTATTTGCTTAATAAAATATTTTTCTAAACATAATGCTAAAAGTTTTATGAAATTTAAAAATATTTGTAAAGTCTATATGGACTTAAACATCAAAACAACTAGAGATTGCAACATCCTGATAATGAGACTGCTATTATGTTTCTATTAAAAAAATTTTTTTTTTTTATGGATATAAGTTTTGAATAAATAAACATATGCACAGTGAATATACAAATGTGATACTCAATTTATTATTACCAACTACATTATTATTTTATATATATATAATAATTTGTCTACATATGCATTCTATACATATAAAAAAGCATGTGCTATATATCTATGCATGTTGAAAAATACTATACACTTGCAATAAACAATTTGTATTCTATTGTAATCAAAGCTTGGTGTATACAAGGCGGAAGAGAACAAAATATAACATAGTGTGGCACCACTATTTTATTTTATTTTATCATATATGTGACATCTCAGCTTGAATAGTTGTAGCAAAATTAAACTGTTTTCTATCATAACTTCTATTAAAAATATGTTTAAAACTACTATTAAAAAAAAAAACAAGTTTTAACAATTTTAAAACATTAGTATTATATTAAAAAATATAAAGCAATTATTTGTGTCTAAGCCCTCCTGAATGTTGTATCAAATATGTTTTGCAATGGTTGTTTGTTGTTTTAATTCTTATAAAAATAAAAAAAAACATGAGTAATTATAAAAAAAAAAAAATTTATTTTATATTTAGTAATAAAACTATCATTGAAATAGATAAAATTATACTGAAAATGAAAAAAATAACTTTGAAAATAAATAAAAAATTCAGTCTTGACAAACCAAACAAAAAATTATTAAACATGACAAAATTGTACAAAGCAATTGACTAATAATACCAAGTAATATCATCCAAGACAAAATTATTATAAACAAAATAATATATCACTCCAGACTAGAATCTAAATAACCTTGTAAAAGATTGTAAAAGTAATGTTTTTTTTTTGTTTGTTTGAATGTTTGTTTTAAAAAAAGTATTGGTGGTTGAGAGGTCAGTGACAGCTACTTTACAAGCAGTTGTCCTGGGTAGCGGGTTCGCTTCCCAGCTGATGCTATGACACATGAGAAGACAAAAAAAAGTAATAAGTTAACCTTTACCTTTTTTTATATAACAAATAAAATTATTATTCAATTTTTGTTCAAAATTGATTTTAAAAAAATCCAATGACTTAGTGATAATATGTGAAAAGTTATCCCCTTTTTCTTTTAAATAGTAAGATGAAAAAATAAAACTAGTTTGTTGTTAGAAGTAAATAAGCCCAAGTTTATAAAATGTATTTACCCCCTTTTTCCATACTATTAAATAGAATTATTCAATTTTTAATGGTGAGATAAATTTAGGTTTTGCATAACTTCTGAGTATGTGTGTGCGTATTGCAATTGTAAGTAGGAAACTACATGAAAATTAAAAACAAAAATATGACATTATAGTAAAGTTACTAAAATAAAATTAAAGTAAGATATTACAATTTTTCTTTTTATCACAAGCACTAGATAATAACTTTATAAAGATTTGGAAAATAGATATATACTAATACTGTAAACAGCAATTTTCCAAAAAATATCTTGGATTCAGATGATAAATATATATTACTCAAAAAACAAAATAGTATATAAATATGTGCATATAATTTACAAACAGCATTATTATAATGAAATATATAATAAAAAAATTATTAATGTGTAATTTTTTTTTTATTTATGAATTAATAAATAAAATTTACAAATGAACATACTTTTTAAAACAATAATAATGCATACATAATCTATCAAATATATTTTTGTATTAAAACAAAACCTGTAGTAGATAATTTTGAACAATTTGTTTATTTTCTATACTTTTATTTAACTTACTTTTCGTTCACTTCTCAAATTCCAACCTAGTAGAAATTATTTGAGTTTGCAAATAATTTTAATGATAAAAAATTAGTGAAATTTTTAAATTTTACCGAATTTATTTTAAATATATGCAATTTCAATCAACTTTTTTTTAAAAAAAAAAAAAATTATACATATAGAATTAAAAAATACAAAGTAAAAAAAAAAATTAAATCCTTAATGTACTTTTTTTTTTTTCAGTTTTCATAGTATTCTTGATATTATGTGGCAAATATAAAATAAAAAAATAAAGGAGTAGGTTGAAATATTTAGAAATAGTATTAGTTATATCTTCTATCAATTTTTGTGAGCTTTTTATCAAACAAAAATTATAATTCAATATTTTAAACTTGATATTCTTTGTTTCTTTGCTACTATGGGTATGAAGAACTATATATAATTACTATTTCTATAAGGTAAAACTAAAAATATTTCCAAAAATAAAACATTATGCTTTTATTTTTGATCAGATAAAACCAAGAATATTGTAAAAGCTGAAAAAATATATATTTTTCACTTTTTAATACAATTATATGAATGACGACTTTTTTTTTTTTTTGGGGGGGGGGGGGGATCTATTTAAACTATAGAATTTAGTAATTATAATTTTAAAAATTAAAACACTTCTAAACAATATGACTACATGAGTATTTCTTTAACTGAATTGTATCATTCATTTGCTAAACTAAATATTATCTTAATATATTGATACTTTCTAATTAATTTTTATATGCTGCACATTTTCTTCGTGATGGAAACAATTACATGATTTATAAATTGTAATAGTTTCCAGTAATGCGAGTTAATTAATATAATGGTTTTATAGGATATATTATCAGTAATAAAAAAAGTGGTTATTTCTCAGTACATGTGACATTAAAGAATAGAAATGCCTCATTGTTTTGATCTAGGAGTCATTAGCTCAATTCCACTATTCTACCACTACATTACTGATACTAATTGTGGCATATCTGTATTATGAGATGTAAATTGTTAAGCTGAAATTTTTTTTAAAAAAAAGATCTGTTAAATATTTTGTTTGCAGTGAAACTTTATATAAAAAAACTTGGAAAATAATAAATGGCTTCAAAAAGTGATTTAAAATGGTCAAGTTTAATTAAAAACATCCTGTTAAAAATTAACAGGGAGATTTAAATGAATTTAAGCTATAAAACTTCAGAGGGATGCTAATTAATTCTTAAGAAGTAAATAATCTTGTTGACAGTAAAGTATTCTAATCCTTGAATCATATAAATAGGCAATATTTTGAGCTGCAAATATATACTATAAATCTAAAGAAGCATTAGCACCAGTCCCCATGTCAGTTTAATCTTTAACATGGTGGAGTAGAAAGGTGTTATATTTGCTACAGATGGCAATCTCTAGTCCCATTGTTTTACATGCTTATCAAGCTATCATAAATGTAAAGCTGGGAAACCTTTGGCAATGGACTGCCGCAAGAAGATTGTAGTTTAAACTATGTGATCTATCCAGAACGCCACTACATATGCTGTTTGATGTGCCTTAATCACAAGCTGCCACCAAAAAGATCGGCAATATTCTTTCAAATCACCCGCAGAATTCTTAAATCACTTCTCAATCTTTAAACTTTAATATTAAAAACTAGCTTATTTAATATAATGAATGTTCCAATCTTATTTCTTAAAATTCTATTAAATTAAATCATTTATAAATTAAACTTATGTAAAACTTGCCAGAATTCAGTTTTATAATGTAAAATAATTTATTCCTCTAGTCTATAAATAACTGCAATAAGTTATGACTTAAATTTCTTAATACTGCAGTTGTGCCTGTTTATTGTTTTAGCTATTTGATCTAAAATTATTATATATGTTATAATATGCCAATCTTTCAAAAAACCGAATACTAATTATTAATGAACTTTCAACAGAGATAATTAAAATCTCCATTTTAAATATTTTTAAAAATGCTACTTAGCATTTTGAATCGCTGTTTCAAAATCCTTTGTTGACAGATAATAATCGATCGTTACACACTCGTTCTCGATACTTTATTTAATATTGTAGTATATTTCGTGAGGATTTGCTTAGTCAGTTATTATAACTTATGACTTTTTGATATCTGTTAGTTAGAAGTAATGTGTTAGCTAGAGATGATATTAAAGTGTATTTGTTAATGTTTATTAATGCCCATCAAATATATATTCCCTCCTTAATTGCGGTTATATATATATATATGCAGATTCAATATTTTAACTTGGGTTCTAATTTATTGTTGGCATAATTATAATGTTAGTTTAAGAACTGGCTTGTGTTAGTTTAGCAGACAGAAGCTATCTCTTTTAGATGCAATTAATTAATTATATGTATACATATTGGTATTTTGTGCATGCATTGCGAGTGTGTCTTTATGAAGTACACATTTGTACGTTTACATTTTGCTGCACCCTTTAAAATGGGCTCACGGTGACCAGCCACTCCATTCCTTAGTTCGGATATGGTTATCTTTTATTAGAACTGGAACATGACAGCCCAGACCATGATTATAAAGCCGATCTGAGTTCCTAAATTTATCTGTATATATATATTAATTGTAGCAAACCATACGGTCTTAGGGCACCAAGCATATGATGCTGAAGCCTTGAATAATTAATCACTCATGCCGCGAACTTATTCCTTAGTATTCTATTTATTGTCACAGTATATATATGTGAATCTAAAAGTAGCAAGTTCTTTTCCTCCTCACACCATTAATATATATAACTGCCATCTTAGCGATGTATGTAGTCATCATCTCAGCTACGCTATTACCTTGTAACCTTAGCAAACCAATGCACAATAGGATGGGTATATTAAATGATTATAGGCATGATTTATTAACCCCACATACACCTATTTTATATGTTTAGATGAAGCCGCTGTGTTGATAATAGTCTCATCCATTATATAATGCCTGCATGAGTTGATCACACATACTTAATACTATACAATCCTTGTCACTTTCTTTTACTTGCTCTTATATTGAGATATTATTTTATATATCGTTATGTTTTTTATGTAATCATGATATTAGCAATTAAGCCAATGCATATGCGCTTTAAAGATAAATTATAAATGAATACTCTCAATTTTTCCAAACACAAGATATAGTATTTTAGAAAGAATGGAATGAATCCACCCATTCTTTCGACCCAAATGTTTATGTATGGGCAAATCTTAAGTGTGTGGAAATGAGAGCGTGAAGATGTTAAACGATCATTTTAAATTACATTTGTTATGTTTGAACGAATGACACTTGCGAAATCTTTACAATTTACGACACGTCATTCTTTAGTTGAAATTAAACATATATCTCATGTCTGGAAAAATTGACAGTATTCATTTATAATTTATCTTTAAAGCGCATGTGCATTGGCTTAATCGCTAATATCACTATTGCTCTTATATTGTTTTAATAAACCTGTTTAAAATATAAAACACGTTCCACATCTTTCTTGCTCATAGTCCTATTTCATTCCATTCCATATTATCTTATTCCAATTCCTTAATGATTTTATATGTTGAATATGCATGGTTTAATTAAGTAACTAGCGTGTTAAGTAGTTTATTTTAAACCTTCAGTTAAATCGCTAATTTCCCTTGAGTCTCATGTCTCTTCCTGTTTGGAGTCGGCTTGCACATTGAATTAAGACACAAGTGTAACCTCAGAAATGTCACTCATAAGGTGCTAAATCATGAAGTACTGGTGAATGAGTTGAAGCTTGGTCGGATTCAGGATCTCACCATACCATTTCAGTCAGTTTTGGTGTACTTTACCTGGATTCTAGATTATGTTTTGTGAATGTACAAATCTGACCATTGCATAATAAACAATAAATACATTATTTGATTATTAAAAAAAAAAAATCGGACTAGGAATATACTATGATGGAGAGGAAATTTTGGAGGATATGTTGTAGAGATCTGTGGTAAATAAGAAAAGGAAAGATAAGAAAATGAAGTCTACCAAAAATCAAAGAAAAGGAAATAGTTATAAAGATTGTGGAACTTATGTTCAAGTTTAGTCTTTTTGATAAATGATTAATGATAAATAATAATTGTTAATTTTTTTTAGGTTGATAAAATATATAATGCAAATATAAATATTACCAATGCAATTCATATAATATACATCGCAAATTTTCTTTATTATTAATTGTAATCATTTGCATGTAAAAGCAAGTTATTATACAAACAAATAAATCAGCATATAAAACTAAATGCTACAAAATTAACATGATATTTAATCACTAAGACATATAATGCTTACAGCACATTTCAAAAAAATTAACTATGTATTATTTCAAATATCAGAATATCAGTGGATTCACTTATATCAGTGATTCCCAATCTCCAGAAGTACAAACTAGAACATTTAAAGATAGTAGCAACTCTCCATACAGTAGTGCCACCCAACGCAAGCTATATGCCAGATTTGGGTATTTGAATCCCTATCTTGTGTCTATTCATCCATTGTCCTCAGATCAGTTTTATAGCTTATAGTTATGATCAACGAAGAGCAAAACAATGTTGGTAACTATGATTACAAAAAAACCAAAAACACAAACCTTCTGATATCTATTGATAATTATAACTTGCATTGGGGGCATTGTTGTATAGAGAGTTGCTACTTATTATTTTAATAGCTTGTTCAATGATAAGAAATAGTAGTCATATAATGTTTTAGTAGTATTAATACCAGTCCTAGCCAAAGGACATTGATAAATAGAGTTATAAAAAAAAGTTATAAAGACACCAAAATATATAGATGCAGAACTGAGTTGAGATTTGTATAACCCTACAGCCAAATTATTTTGAAATTATAAACACTACTATATTTTCAGTTTGTACTCATTGTTTATAGTTGATTACTCATTGTAGGCATGCATTAGATCCAAAGACCTATGTGTGTTGCTCTCATATGCAAAGTTCATCACTGATGATAGCTATAAGCTAAAAACTAGTCTGGGAATAGATAAGTAGTCATTAGATAGGGATTTCAATGCACAAACCTTCTGACAACTATTGACTAATACAACTTGCACTGGGTAGCACTATTGCATGGAGAGTGAGTTCCTATTATTTTAATAGCTTATGCAAGAATAAGAAAGAGTGGTCACATAATGTAACATTTAGAAGTATATAAAAAATTGAATAATAGTAAAAAAAAAAAAAAGGTGCATATGTCATTAGTGAATGTTAAATTTCAAGTCAAAATACTAATTCAAATTATTGGCTTCGCTTCTCAAAATGCTTTGATGTTTAGATAATATAATACCTTATTACTATCAAGCAGCAAGCAATTAGTTTTTGGAATTTGAAATATTAAACTTTATTCTCTCTGTAGTATACTTTTTAATTTAAATTTAAAAATAAAATATATATTCTACAAATTATTCAAACACATAATCCCAATGTATTTCCTTTTAATCACATACCATCTACAAACAAATTTTTAAAATTACATTACTAATTTTCATCATTATTTCCATTTTTTTTCATGCCTTAACTGATAGGCTATGAAAGTAAGTAGAGTGTTATAAAACTGTAAAATTTATCAAATATTATGACGAGTGCTAGAGCAGGTTTTCTTCATAATATAATCTCAAAAATTTCTCTCACTTGGTTACTTTGGCAAAAATAATAAATCCTTATTAAATAATCTATCAAATACATACCATCACTGAATACATGCCCAATTTCACACCCCTCTCAGGCTGAGCTTTTACATTCATTCACTCTGTGAACTTTTGAGCACTGTCACATTAGGACCTGTGTTTGTATAATCAGACCCTTACCCCTATATGAATAGTGCTCAAAGAATAAACGCTTCTGGGCTTCTCTTAGTCTCATTTTTTTGGCATCATTTTAAGTTTATAAATTAATTATATCATTGCTTTTTAAATGCATTATAACATGAGAATTTGAAATAACAGCAAATATATTATTTACAAACATTTTGCTAATATGAAGGATCTAATTTATGGAAATGGCATCAAAAGGTATGGTAGGTGAAAAAATGTTGAGAACTACTACTTTACTTTGATATTTGCATCAACATTAATCATATTCTTCAAACAATTAAAACTTTAAACATCAACCTCATATGGCTGTTCTCCACAATCAATAACACCTCCCCCCTAATAATAGCATTCTAAGCAATCAAAAATGACTTCTCCAGCATGTTAATTATTCTTTGTTTTGAAATCAAGAATGCAGCATAATTTTATTTTTATATTTTGTATATTTAAAAAGCCTTGTGATTTAGACGTTAGCACATCTATCTACCATGCTCAAAACCTGGGTTTAAATCCAAGCCGGATGAACTTTTAAAAAATTATCAGATTACAAATAAACTCTGCTAGAAAGGTGACAGCCAATCAGTTATGGCTTAATACATGGGTTTCATGCTTATTTGCTAGAAGATCAGAGCCAGACCCAGATTAATCTTCATTGGATAGGCAAGTGATTATGTGCTGATTATATAAGCAAAATATAATTAATATGGTGTTTTATCATAATTGAAAAAAAAAAAAAAATTCATTAATCAGAAAAATATTAAATATAAAATCCTTATTATATTTTGATAAAAAAATTATGTCAGAATAATTGATTTAGTTAAGAGAAAAACATAAAAGATCTGAAATAGGACTACTTCTAATCTGTGTTTAGAAGAAATATTAATTGAATGCAGCAATGAAATAGATAGCGCCCTTTTGGAAGAAAAGATTCAATTTATCAGACAGGATTGCAAGTCTTCTGAATTCAGTTTAAACTTTTAAGTATTATTAAGGAAGACATGCATAATCGGTCAATATAAATGTATCACAAAATAAAATCTGAATGACACATACATAAATCATACAATCATTTGAGGAGCTTGATAAATGATGGTGGGGAGCAATATGTAGAATATACAAAACTACTAATCTTTTATCACAAAAACAAATTATGTAGGTCAAAATCTTTGAAGACGAAAACAAATACAAGTTTAAATGTTTTATTTTAAATATATATAAAAATGTTATAAACAAAAAAACATACAAGAGGTATAATCAAGTAAAAACATTTAACATCATGGTGTTTATTTGCCAATGCTTGTCACCCCCTCTTAATATAATTTATTCTATTTCATTTTTCATTAGTCTTTTTCATTTCTTTGATTCAAGCATTGGCTCAGTGATAGAGCTGTTTGTTATGAGCAATAAATTCATACAGTAATTAAAAATAATTTATTCGGAGTATTTGAGTTTACATAATTACCACCAGTCGCTGAGAGTCTTCCAAGTACAATAAAGCAAACTCAGGGTCACAATTAGCTGCCTATATGTAAAACAAGAATCAGAAGCAGCTTCCACTTCAAGATTAATGATCACAAAAGAATGAACCTAAACAAATACGTCTCAAATGATAATTCTATTCTGATGCTGAATGCAATGAAGAATATTCTGCATCTCACAATCTCAGTATTATGTTCACTATGAATAGAAATATGAAAGGTGAGGAAACCAAGCTTCTAGCAATAAATAAATATATATAATAGAATGGTTCATCATTTGATAAGTCATATAACCTTTGTAACATTGGAAGTGACAGAACTGAGATGCAATCCATGGAATTTTAATTCCACTAAATCAAGCAAAGAAATGGTAGTCCGGGCCAATCGATTACTCTGACCTCTCCCCCATTACTCAGCTGAAAACCAATCCTGGAATTTTTAGCTGTAAATACGCAGCTCTACCTCTGTGCATTGCCTTAAAGCAAAATTAATTTTACCAACTTATCTTTAATTAAGCAGCCTCTTTGCATGTGTTTCCAGTATCATATATTATAATCAAGTCAGAGATGAAATGAGATAGATGAGTGAAAGCCATTCAAATACCAATAGCATTGTCAGATATTTGTTTCCATTAAAATGTATGGTGTAAGTCTAAGGCAGAAATACTAAAATTAATTATATTATTAAAGTACAAACAATTGCAAATTACCACTGATTAAAATTGCTCAGTCAAAATACTCTATAAATAGTTACGACTTGAATTCTGGCAAGCAACATGCAAATAAATTTCTTAAAAGATTTTTCTCTCAAGAATCAATTATAAAACAACTGCAAACATTTTATAACAATGTGTCATTATAATAATGATTAATTGTCAATAAATACCAGCATCAGGTTGGCACTTCTAAAATTTAGAAAAAAAGATATTCTGGGATTTAACACATCACTAATCTATTCTTCTGCAGATGCTGAATGAAATGCTACATTTTTAGAAGTTCAGGTTTTTATTATTATTAATATTTGTTAACAATCAAGTGATCTGTTGATCACCAGTTCACAAGAAATTTAAACACTGGAAACGATAGAGTTGATCTGCAATCCATGGATCATGAGCTACAGAATTTGAAACCTATCATTGCATTAAACCACACAGGATAGAAGAGGTTTTGGGAGATTAAATTTCAAGACAAACCCAGGGTCCACAAACAATAATTCTATGCTAGATTTGTAAATGAAAATTATTTTTTTACAAGACCTTTTTGTAATTAGCATAACACATATAGTATAGGTATCTCAAAATTATAGTTACTTCCACTTTTTAATTGCTCCTGTGAAAATGTTCAACTTTATTTATTTTGTCATTTTCCTTAATAACACAATTGAAAATAACAAAAAAGATATAATTAGGTTAATGATACAATAGATCATTAAAATTTATACAGCTCTAAATTAAAATGAAGTAGCAACCAATGGTGTTAATACCCATGTGTTATCGCTTATTTGTAACACCATGCTTTGTAGCTATCTCTACCTCTACAGACAGAATTGAACATTCAAATGTGAAAAGCACTTAAGTTTGACAATCAATAAAATACCAACACTGTTCATATGCACTATCAATTCACTTCCGGATGAAGGTCTCCCCAAGTTCAATCCATCTTCCTGATCTCTAGCTTCTCTTCTCCACATCACCCCTGCACACTTTCTTACTTCATCCATCCATCTCACATGTGGCCTTTTTCTGGTCTTTTACAATCTATTGGAATGCAGTTTAAGATTTCAATTGTTTTCTGAAGATTTGTGATGATAGTGTTTTAGTTGTATTTTTACATTGGACTATTTCAATCAACTAATATGAGTATTGGATGTCTTTAGAAAAATTTAACTTTATTTAAATATTCCAAATACATTCCAAATATATTAATGTATTTGGAATATTTAAATAAAATTAATTTTTTCTAAAAACATCCAATACTCATATTAGATGATGGAAATAGTTGTATTTGGAATATTTAAATAAAGTTACATTTTTCTAAAGACATCCAATACTCATATTGGATGATGGAAATAGTCCAATATAAAAATACAACTAAGATTTCAATTGTCCATCTATTACCATCTCTTCTGCAATATATCTAGCCCAATTCCACTTCAATCTTTTAATTTTTTTCAATGCTAACATTTTAAAAATAATTTTCCAGGCAATAATATTCCAAACACATTATTCACACTTCATTGTCTCTTGTTCCTAACAAGTCCAAAGTAAGCCCTAGTTAGTTTCAAAAAGTATATCTATACATAAACAATCATTTCATCTTGTTGACTGACACAGCTTTTTAATTAGAAACACTATATCTTCACCCACAATCAATTGACATAGTTAATGAATACTAAATTACAACGTCGATAGATTACCATGACTAGTTTCTGTCTAATTGGCTGCGTTTCAGATAGAAGAAATTGATTTGAAATGACTAATTGAAGTAGTGGTCACAAATAAATGAATGGAACCATGAAATATTTGACTTGATGCAACTTTATGTAACTGATAACTAATATTATTAAAATAAATAATTCTTCTAATATTCATAAGAGAATAGTTTAAAATAAGCAAATGACTTCCCTAAACTGGTTTAAAAACATTCTAATGTAATCAATAAGTAAATGATACAACTGATTAGCTTAGAGAATACAAATTAAAAGATCAAAATATATTATCCTGGAACAGGCTCATATAGTTTAGCTCAGTGATAGACTCTAAAAGCCAATTTTTCAGTTTTTATGCTAGAATATCAAATAATCTACCAAAAAAACCTAACTATTCAATTATATATTTTTATCTCCCAACTAACATTAAAATTTGAGATGGAAAATCCAGATAAAGATAGGTAAATGACTCTATTAATAAAATGGCTAGAGATTCATTCTGAGAATTGGATAATATTAAAGACGGGCTAGAAATTGATTGTGAGCACATTAATCTTAATTTTGGAACTGTAAAAAGTCATTGAGTCGGTTGCTAATTTTCTAGTTGAAAAAAGCTAGAAAAAAAAGCCTGAAAATGCAACTTAATTAACTGATACAAAATTTAAAGTCAATACATTAAAAACAATTTTAAAATAAAAAATACTTTATGAATATATCTTTCCTATTTCCTATAAATATGATTTATTTGTTAAAATCCAACTACAAATTAGTAGAAATGTACTGGTTATTAAAAAGGAAGTAGTACTAAAAAAAAAAAAACTGCTGAATCATCAAAGTCCAGGAAAATGATGACAAATGAGATTCAAATAACAGTTGTGAAAATTATATTAACTGCACAAAGCTTTGAAAAAATTAAAATTTCCGAAAACAATCTTTTTAATAACCACATTTAAACAATTAGAAATGATAGAAGGAAAAAAAATAATATAAACGATAGTGGGTGTTTCCAAATAAAGTTATTGAAATATTTTAATGACTAAATATAAACTTCTTTCTAAGTAATATATCGCATGATCATCTATAGTGCAAAGATTTTTAATTTTTTATAACCCAAAAATAGAATGGTAACCAACCCTGAGATTCAAATTCAGATGGAAATTAGAAATTTCAATTGCTTAAACAAGCTTAAAACTTTTTTAGGTAGTGAAATTGTAACTAAACTAGCTAGCCATCATCCAACTACTGGTCAGTAAATGGGTGTCATTATTTTAAGTTAAAAGGTTGAAGAATTCAACTTAAAACTGTCAATTGTTAATTTATTGAGCAATGGATTTTCCTTAATAGTTTCTCTATAGAGAGATAATGAAAAAGCTTTACCCTCCATAGCTATTTTTAAGACTGTTTTTACTTTTGATATTAAGCATCACATGACATCTCGACTACAGATTATATCTACATTAAACAATGAATTAACCTTAGTAATCAATAACCATTAATTTATTAGATGCCTCATAAAAATGCAAATTAACCTGAAACTACTTGCAAAACCTTTGATGATTACCATTAACTTTATGTAATTAACTTCAGTAATATATAAACTTCAAACAGCATGAAAAAAAAAGTATTTATTGGACATTCTTTTCATTCGACAATAAATAAATAAATTAGTTAACTAACAGTATTATTCATTTTCAATTCTTTTGGAGAATAAACAGAAAAATCAATTTTACTTTTGACAAAGTTGTATATATATATATGTTTCTCTTATTTTTCATTATTTCTTTGCATAAAATATGCAGCAGCATTAGCATTACAAGAAAACTCCATTAAAATTATATGTTTACATTAGATAAAAAATACCAAATAGAAAATTCAGTTATAAATATTTAGCATTAAAATTTTAAATAAAGCCAATTCAATAAGAAATAAAGAAAAAAAATATTATTTAATTTAAAGACTAAAATTAAAGACATTTTAAACCGAATAAGCAAGCTCAGTGGCTAGGTACTGTTTGCATATATACATTCAGCTTAGGTTAATTACAGTCTGAAATGACTAAAATTGGACCACAGTATTTCAAAATTACTTTACAACCTGCATTCACTCAACTTTTCTTCAATTAAAATTTTTTATCTACCAATGTATTACATAAAAGATCCCAAGCAATTTAGTTTAACCAACTAAAAGTAGTGGTTCCTAAAATGATTATCTGGCTGCCATTTCAAAAAAATTTAATTTGGTTAATGGAACTGTTGTGCTCCCATTAAAAGACTAAATAATTTAATGAATAATATTTCTATAGTGTAATTTTCACTACATTACTCTCACACAAATTAAAAACTGGTTTCTAACCTTTTTTAATATCTTGTGGCAGGGGTGATCATAAGCATATGACAAAAGACGTGAAAAAGATCTATGATCCCCAAAATGCATATTTTATGCTAAAGCAGCATCACATATTATTTATTAAGTGAATAATCTCTAGTCTAATGAATAACTAATAACAATTATTATTATTTATTTTTCTCATGTGTCAAAGCATCGGCCGGGAAGCGAACCCAGGACAACTGCTTGTAAGGCAGCTGTGCTGACCACTCGCTCACCATCGCTTGACAACTAATAACAATTATTAACTGAACAATTTTGTTAAATTGCAATAGTAGCCATCTTTGGCTAAAGATTTTAGAGCTAATTTAATTTATAGTGAACAAATTGAACTTTTAATAAGTTCAACACTTTTTGTTGAATAAATAAGGCATAACTCTCAAACAACTAGCCATACAATTTATTTTGGCTCTGGGAAATATATATAACAATCAACAGATAAAGAGAGTTAGAACTGTTAAGTTTGCCTATTAAAATATTCAAATATATGATTTCTCAAACATTTACCTATGATTAATTTTGTTCACTAACTCTAAATTGTTTTGCTTAAAGTGAAAGTAATTGGTTTAAGGAGTAAAGGTTCTTAGGTCAATTCCAAATAAAGTTTTAAGAAAAATATCTGATAGCCAACTTAAATAAAACTATCATGCTGAACCCATCATTTTGATATTTAAATGACAAGTAACATGCAACTGAACACACAAGGAAATCAATTATTCATTAATTGAAAATTAAAGTTTACATATATATATTATGTCCTCAAAAACTCAATAAGCCTATGTGTAGATGAGGATGAGGATTAATGCTAGAGGATAGATGTTAGACATCAGACATTATTAAAGATATTCTAATAAACATTTACAATGAATATTTTTTTTAATAACCAATACATTCTTATCATTTTAAAAAGTAACTGGTTTCAACTAGGATTGAATAGCTGTGAGTACAGTGATTAAGAAAAGTAGTTTGCTACACTTTACGAATATTACAAATTAATTTGATAAATTGTAAAAATAACTTAATAATTTATAAAATATAATTAATAATCATGTTTTTTTGACAATCTACAATAATAATATAAATACAAAATAAATAAACCCATAAAGTACAAATAAATTATGGAAAAATCAAATTCCGAAAAACAAATCTCTGCTATTGAAAGTAACAGATGTTACGGACAAATAACCAAAAATTATCTTCATACAAAATAAAACATCTTTCTCATGACTATATATAGTTCAATTGAAGCATTTAAGATCTAAAAACTCACCGAAGTAATAAAACTTATAAGTAAATATACAAAAAAAAATTTTAAGCTATACATTACTTGTCTGAATCACTTTCTCACCCAGTCTGTTCAATGACATGCAATTACACTGCAAGTTTTTGCACTCGTGATAGTATATTACAATTTGAAAATAATTTTGTTTAAAATAGCAATTAAACATAAAGTTAATATTAATAACAATTCTATCAAACTAAAATTAAAAAAAAAAGGCATGAAGAAGTTTATAATATGATAAAAGAAATTTATTTACTTTTGAAAAAATGTTCCAGCTTTTGGACATTCAGTGAGAGTAAATAAATCTTCAATTCATAAACAGCAGAAGGAAGAACGAAGTTTGTGTTATGATTATTTGCCTTCCTGAAATTACTGAAGATCCAAAAAGCATTGAAAAAAAAAAGTATCCAAGTACATAATAACATAATGTGTCAGAAAACACTTAATCTATATAAAAGCTTCAGTGAAAGATAGGTAGAAAAGATTGACATCAAGTAAAACACAAACTTAAAAACAAAGCACTCTAAGGATCAGCTGAATTACTATTGATGTTAAAGCAAAATTTTCTAATTCATAATGCATACTTTGTTATTGCAATTGCAAAACATCACGAAAATAGCTGCTGCTATATAGCTAAGTGTATGGAAAAATTGAAATTTTCTTATTTAAGTTTTGCTTCTCTTGCATTTCATTATCAGCAATTTTCATTCCAAGAAGTTGTTGTTTTTTTTTCAGAAGGGGAGGGGCAGTAATTGAGTGAACCTATTCATGTATATACTGATGTAGATTTGAATATAGTATATACATATGCAAACATCCTCTTTCTCTCAATTTATTATTATCACTATCTTTTTGATTACTGTATTAGACTATTTTTTTTACAATTTTTTGTTGATGTGTCATAAAATACATATTTAAAATATCTGTACCATATATAACTACATATACATCTTTAAAACAATCTATTTAAAACAATCTATATAATGTTCATTACTGTCTGCATTTTTTGAATATCCACGCAAAGGTTTGGAATCAAATAGTTCAAATACCACAGATAAATTCTATTAGTTTTTAATATAAATAAGTATTCTATGTTCGAAACTACAAGGATGGGGATAAATGACAATTGAATGGTTAAGTTCTCAAAAAATCATGTGACATTTAAGCATCAGAAATGGTGGACTGAACTTCAAGAATTTTAGTTTTCAGTCTACAATTCTGCTACTGTACTAGACCACAAAGAACAATATGGAGGGGGGCAAAGGACACATTAAAATTTACAATGTAACTTTAAAAAAGAAATACTACAATAAATTGCTAAGAAGTAGCATTCAATGGAAACTGCACTCATTATCAATGTCCCTAGTATTCTATTGCCTAATCACTATCTGCCTTCAAGATGACAACACTTACTCTTACACACTTTTAATCTCCAGTCTTGAACAATGAAACCAAACACTGTTAAAAAACATTTAAGTGATCCTCACAGTATTAGATTGATCAGCCATCACAAAATGTAAATTTGTATTAACTGCCCTAGACATATATACATAAGGGCTAGCAAATCTAGTAACAAATGACCATTTGTATTTGCTGCCTTGAACGTATATTAAACGTAGCAAATCTTGTAAACATTTAGTAGATTTGCTAACCCTTACCCCAGGACAGCTAATACAAATTATCACTTTGTGATGGCTGAGCAATATACAACAGAGGGAGTGCTAAAATGTTTTTCAACAGCCGCTGATTTCATTGATCAAAACAACACTGCCTATGTTATGCTTTTAATTAATTTGCCATATGGCATTAAATGGTGATATGAATGATCACTATTGTTTTGCATTATTAAAGCTAATTAATAGAATTTACATATAATGAATAGTTAAATAAAAAAAAATAGTTATTATTAAAAGTGAGTAAATCATAAAAAGTATAATGCGATTTATAAATTCATTTAAACGGAAATAGCCAACAATTTAAATTAAGCAAACACACATATATGTATAGCACTAATATCTGAACATTTTAAGTCAAATTCAATTAAAAATTAAAAATTAATTATTGCAAATTTTTATTTTAATATGACAGGCAATGATAATAACTTTTAACAATTTCTACATTGTTTTGACAGAATCTTTTTTTTTTTTTTTAGTTGCAATTGCCTTCTAAAAAGACCAGACTTCACCTGTCAAACCCTAAGGCATTCTGATTTAAAATCTACTCCTACCACTGATTCTGCCAGGATAAAAATAATAAATGAAACTATTCAGCAATAAATTTCAGAATTGCTGAAATATAGTATTTACGTGTTAAATCAATTTAGAAAAGAGAATCAAGCTGATATCAACAAAGTAACATTTGTTCTTATATATACGTATATATCTGTAACTCAAAATCACTTTATAAGTATTTTTTGTAAGGTACTTATTCACAACAATCACCTTTCTAATAAAGTTCAAATATATCTAATAAATAATAATAATCTCCATCTTTTAGCCTTTCAATTAATGAGCCACAATCTTATTTAGAATTAAATGCTTGATCTTATATTACACTTTTATGAATAATTTATTTTAAGAGATTCCTATTTCTCTTTCAAATGCTGAAAGCTACCATACTAATTTTATATGCTATTATTTCTGTAGATGAATACATTTTTGCCTCTGTTTTTATAACATAGGCTGAAATTTATTGTTTTCTAAGTGTTATCCTATGTACGTTTTGACCTCTTTGTATACATAGTGTGTCTCGGCTAAAGGCCGATTGATTCCCTTCCAAGCTGTCTGCAATGCCATCTTTGAACACAACAACAGAACTTAGCTATTTATTACAAAAAAATGTAAGCACTTATCAT
Source organism: Epiperipatus broadwayi (assembly GCA_028023455.1). Lineage (NCBI taxonomy): Eukaryota > Metazoa > Onychophora > Udeonychophora > Euonychophora > Peripatidae > Epiperipatus > Epiperipatus broadwayi. The sequence continues at coordinate 307,809 of JAQFVV010000058.1, read as the reverse complement.
AACTGGTTCCCAATATATAACGTGTTTTGTATCATCATAGATTATCTTCAATGCTCTATCATCAAAAAATCTTGCAAAACTCTTGAAAATATTCTTGCAACTTATGGCTTCATAGCTGAACCAGTTATAAAACATTTCAAAATTTCAGTAAAACAAAGTTTAATGTTAGCAAGTTGTTTCCTTGCAGATTAAGATACCAAATATGTCACATTACATCATAGCTCACGGTCTAGACATGCTAGAATCTTCAAAATTTTATGGTAAACAGGCAGCTTGGGGGAAAAAAGAACCAATTACCAGTTACTTTTTCGTTGAAAGACACTGTGTAGATCACTTAAATCAATACATTTCTAAACAAAGGTTGTTGATAACTTGAGTATATAAGGATTGAATGGTAATCTTCCTACATATATTTTAATAACAGAAGCAAATGAATAATTTGCAGAAATAATAGATCATAAATTTTTAATAAGCTCTAAGCTAGATGATTCACCTATGTTTTTAAAACATTCATTGATGAGTGAATGCCAGTAAATTACCAATAGGACATGTCTGAAATGTCTGGTTTCTTCCCACAACATTACATATATAGATTGCTAATATATTAATTACAAATAGTTTTGTTGTAAAATATTTAGAAGTATTTTAAATATTATATTGGGCAAATAATCATGGAAAGTACAATTTACTTGCAATAATGCTTGAAAAAATAGTTAAATGAAGTAATTAGTACAGGGATGATTCAAAAATTATCCGCACTCTGGTTGGTGAATTTATTTTAATAATTTTCAGGAAAAGTACATTTTTGACATACTCTACCTGCTTTTGTATTCCATCATTAAAAAATATTTTAAGCTGAGCTGTGACCATAAATACACTGTTGACTTCACCTCTTCATCACTCAAGAAGAATCTTCAGCTTTGTAAGGCTTCTTTCAGGAGACCAAACAGATGATAGTCTGATGGAGAAAGATTAGAACTATAGGGATGATACTCCAATACCTCAAAATGTTATTGAAGCATCAACAGTGTTGGCTGTGGTGTGCAGATGTGCATTTGTCTTGCAACAATACTGCATGCTTGGATAGCACTCCTCTGCACTTCATAACTTAATTTTAGGCTTCAGCTCTTCAGTGAGCAACTCACTGTAATGAGTACTGTTGATTGCTGTATCTTTTCTTGATAATGTTATAATACTGGCCCCTGAATTACTAATAATTTTTGATTCACCCTGATGTGATCAAAAATTTGGACTCGTAACTTAGTAACTAGATAGCACCTTAGTTATAAAATAATACACAATACTCAGACTTTGACAATAACTATCTTACCATACTATCTATACTTAAACCCCCAAATTACCATCCATTATCATCATTATTTGTCAAAATATAAATATCACAATCCAATACTGACCACTTTCTCCAAATCACTTTATCTCTTAATTCAACGTTATAAAAGTCATACTTACTTTCTTCAGTAGGATCATCAATTTATTTATCATTTTTTTGATAAAAATAATAAAAAAAATATATGAAAAATCATCATCTATTACCTATAACTTATTTCAAAGTGTGCTTTATTTTAATAAAATTAGATTCAAATGTGTTAAACAGTTGGTGGGCTTTGTTTAAAATGGAACTATAATTTCCACCTTACTTTAATGTATATGTAAATATTTAATTTATATAGTGCAATGTTTTTTTTATAAATTATAATAATAACTGTAGCTTACTTCACTGCCCATGCATTTTGCAGATGGAAAGCTAATTATAAGGAATACTCTCCTTTTCAAACACAAGATAAAGTCTTTTTAAAAGATAGAATGGATCCACTCTATCTTTTTCAGATATGCCTATATATATATAGTTTGGGTGGAAAAGATAGGGTGGATCCATTCTTTCTTTTAAAAAGACTTTATTTTGTGTTGGGAAAGGAGAGTATTCATTATAATTAGCATTCGATCTGTAAAGCGGATGTGCAGTAGAGTAATGAGTTATTATTATAATTAAATGTATATGTTTAAAGCATTTATTGTTTACAATACAATGCATTTAATGCTCTGGGTGATTATTACAGTGATAGTGTGTCAGAATCTGGAGTGTAGGGTCCTCGGTTCAATGCCAGATTTTGGCATTCAAATTTCTTAAGAATTCTCAAACAATAAAGACTTTTGGTGTTTATTTTAATACATTTAATACTTGAAAAAATGTCTTTTTTAATTTCTTGAAATCAATAATGTATTCTTATATATATATAGTTATAGTTATTATTGTTTTATGCATGGTGATTGTTCTTGGTTTTAACTGTAGCTGATGAGACAAAGTTTATGGTTAAAACTTAGATCCTGAGACGGTTGTTGTTGTTGTTTACAATTCAGTGGGTAATTGGTTATACTAATTTACTGGTACTGTTATATATTTAGCAATCAAAGCAATGAAAAAATCCATAAGAAAATAAATGTATGTACTATTACTGAATTACTAAACAGCTTTTACCAAGCAGAGCAATATAAAAAATAAAACATAAGTAAAAGCAGTGGCGTTTTTTTTCCATTTATCATCGGGAATACCAAATGAGGAGCATCTCACTCTTCAATTACATCCTTCAATTACATAGTACTAAAAGATCATGGTCTTCCATAAAATTATTTGGAAAAGGAGAGGGTAACTAAATAAAAAATAAGAAAATGATTGTTGTCACAGCTTCAAGTGTTAGCATCATCCAGTGGAACAGTGTTAACTGTTAGATTGCACACAAAAAAGTGAAACTTATGACTACTTTATTTTTAAAAAATGTAAATTTTCCATTATTAATTTTTTGGATTCCCCCATCCCACCCACTCGCAAATAACTTCAAGGAAGATCTTGATCTTTTAGTTCCATTTGAGAAGTGAGATGCCCCTTACCTGTTTTCCCAATGGTAAATTGTAAAGAAAATAATTATTATTCCTTTAAAAAAAACAAAAGACTGTTCATTTTGAAATAATTAAAAAAAAAAAAATGTTCATTTTGAAATAATTAATAAATTTATTATAGAGAATTCATTACATTAAATTACATTAGCAACACTTATTACCATCATGTACATTGTTATGGATTATTTATGTCTTTGTGGGGATAAATAAATAAATACATTTTTGATGGTAATGAATTTCACTATTGTTTTGATAGTTGAAATGCCATCCAGTTCTATATTGTAAAAGTGACAGATTACACACTATAACAGCACCAATTTATAATAATTTCAGTCATACTATATTGTAAATAGGGCATTGTTCCATACTATATTGTAAATAGGGCATTGTTCCATTTGGGTTTAAAATTAAATAAACATTATTAAAAAGGGGGAAAACTTGTCACCTAGCATTAACAATACACTTCAAAATAGGACCCTATCAACTGTAACAATAGCCATGTTGAAGAGCATTTTTCAATCAGATCAGATAACACGGCAATACCTGAGCAAATAATCATTCTTAATGTAGACAAATATATTTACTGGCCACCAAATACCCAAGCCATAATAGTCTTGGATCCATTTCTGTTGTACAATTTCAAATTTTTTTATATAAAAATGAAAAAATATTTTAGACACGTGAAGCGCTATCATGTGTCTACTTTTTTTAAGCTTCTTTTTTTTCACATAGATGAGCTAAATGTTTCATATTCTATTTCTTGCAAATATTGACATTACATCGCTTTTATTAAATTCTATTTTCATTTATAATCAAGTAAAAATAAAATAAATATTAACTTTCATCATTATTTCCTCTTTCTTTCCTCCCTTTAAAAATAAATACAACTTAAATTTTATTTTTAATATTTTACCATTATAATTACAATGCTTGGAAATACAATAACGTTTTTTTTTTTTTTTAGATTTGCCTGCAGCAACTTCAGACAACTGAAAATAAGATTTGAAGAGGAGGAGTAAAAAAATAGTTCTTATTTTCTGCATTATAATTATTTGTAATTGTTCTAAAGCAGCTTTAATAAAAAAATATATAAAAAAAACATGTATAAAACAAATCAAACACACAACGTATGAATTTAAATTTATATATTACTTAATAAAAGTCTTGCAGAAAAATAAATGGTGGGTTTATTTTTTAACATTTACAACCACTATCGATCCACTGCAAAATTAATTAAGGTTTAATTTTAATGCAGTTTCTAATTGGCATCTTTTCTCCACATCACATCAGCAAATTTCTTATTTCATTTAACCATCTCATGTGGTTTAACCTTTATAAAAATAAAAGACCCTTTATTTACTATGTTTTGTTGAAGATCTGAAGCTAATTATAAATTGCAGGTAATAAATGGTGAGTTTATTCATCAATGTTTCCAGATGTTATGGATCCACTGGAGAATGAAGGTCCACCCAAATCTAATGCAGTTTTCCCCTTCTATAGCCATTCTTCTCATCATCATATCAAAAAATTTTCTAATTTCTTCCATTCATTTTGCATTGAGTCCAATCTTTATAATAAATAAAAGATGTTTTACTTATTGAAGATTTACAGAAAGTTCTCACAGACTATCTTTTGTCTGAATACGTGTGTATCTGTTATCATCATATGTCAATAATTCAACTTTTCATTAAACAAATATATCTGGTTAATCTCATAAGGCAGTGGTAGCAGCATTTAAGCTATTAAATCAATGATTTGGATTCATTTTCTGGCCAGGATAAAGTAAAAAAAAAATTCTGGTACCATGTATAGAATTTATCTTTTGGGTAATTGGCTTATAGCTAATTCAGATAACCATACAGCATTGGTAGTCAAACGAATATCTAACTATTCTTAGATAGAAAGCAAAACAAGAATAGAAAATTACTCAAACCTTCACAAATGGGCATGGTATTGCCTTATTCATTATTACTTTATAGATAAGTGGGCTATTGGAGAAAGCCTTGCTTTGCAGTAAATCATTATATCTAGAATAAAGCACTTCAAAATGCTTCATCTATTAAATGTATTTTTAAGTCTAGAAATTTAATTATTAAATGATTCTTCACTTTCTCATCACAGTATTTATCTTTCCTGAAGATATTACCACATTCACTTGTCTTGAACTTTCTTCACTAATCCCCTAATCATAAAATTAAAGCTGTAATTCTCAATATTAAAAGAAAATGCTTAATATCCTTCAAACTTAAAATTTCTATCTCCCAAAGGACCTATAGATATTTCTTGCACTTATCAATTTATTTTCTATTTCATTCAATATTCAGTCTTCAACAAATAACATTAACATACTTACATTATCAGCCTGTAAGCGCTAGAGTAAAAATGCAATAAAGTACTATAACTAAGCAATATTCCTTAATAATACCAATGACCGTTTGCCATTATTTGCCATTCTTAATATCTCAACTTTAGAGCTGGATCATAAACTTCAATGATTCTTTCATCATTCAAATGATAGCATTCTCTCTCATACATACATATGTATCCAAAAACAAATATTTTAAGAGACATGAATGTAATATCTCTTTACACAAAAGAATAACTTGTATTTTATTTCTCAATTAAAATCATTATTCCCAACAATTTTGATGTAACAATAAGAGTTTACTGGAATGAGTAAAAAATATAATATATACATGTAATTATTTGTACAAATGGAAAACTGAAGTTTAAAACTGGATCCCAAGAGATGTTAACATGATTGGAAATTATAAGAAACCAAAACAAGATCATACGGATGAATAACATAATAAATAAAGAACTGAATAGCTATATGATTTGAGAGTTCATAAGAATGCTTGAGCACCAGAAGTACCAGGAAAGAAATCAATCGGAGGATCTCACATTCCAAAGTCTGACACACTACCCTTACGTTAAACCATAATGAAGTTTCCCTTAGTAACATAGAGGAGATAGGTTATGAAAAGAGAAACTTATTAAACTTGGAGGAACATATATTCTTTAGTGTGTTGATAATTTTAGAAAATGATGGAGATAATGATAACTTGCACATGAATTTACATTAATCTTAAATCGTAATAAATCTATAAAATATTAGTTCTTAATAAATGCTATTATACATGTTTAAAATCTAAACAATATAGATAAATTTAAACAATGATTGGCATCAGCTTGGACTAAAAAAAATTTACACCCCCCCCCTTTTCCTTTACTTCTTATTTTCCACCACACCAGTGAATCACAAATTGGCCTACAAAACTGATTCTTTATGATCCAATATTTTATTTCAAATTAAAATTGCTTCACTTTTCTGAAATTCTTTCCCTTTACATAAATAAATATGGACTGTGTTTTTTGATTGCAAATGGACAAATAACTAATAATAATAAGCTGCTGTAAGTATTCTTGAAGAAGGTTTCTTCTACTATCTCATTTTTAATAAATGATCTTTTTTAAGAGAATGAAAAGACAAATAGCTTGTCATTCCTATAAAATGACTGTTTACTAACTCATTCTTATAATAAAAAAGAATTATATAGATAATATTTCTAGTAATAATCTTCCTATATGCATACCATAAGAATTGTTTACAAGTAAGACTTTTGGCAAGTCGTTTTAATAAACTTGTAAATAGCACCCTCTTGTATCAATCTACTAATCAAATAAAAAATGAATCTATTTTTAATTAGACCTCAAACTCTTATATAGATAGCAGACTCATCATTAATATTTCATGGAAAAATGTCAATTATTAGAAAATTTAGCAAAGCCTAGAGTTAACCAACTCATAATTTCTGCTACCAATGGACATATAAATTCTATTAATTTTAATAATCTTTTAAACAAAAAATGGCTATTAAATATAAAGCTCAAAATATTTACTTCTGAAGTGATATTCTTATGAAAGTTTAGCAACTAATAAAGTAATGTGAAACCAGTGATATATTTCCACACTGGTGTTGATAAAGATATTGTTCACCATCTTCTTAATACATTTTAATCTAGGATTTCATGTTAATGATCGCTAGTATTAAAACTTCAATGTAGAATAAAGAAGTCCTTACATTTTAATTAATGATGAATTGGTCTTCATTATTTTGCAACAAAGCTTCAAACACCAGAACTTATTAATGAGTTTGTTAATATATATATATTGCTTTTCATTTTTGAGAAAAGATGAGTTAGCCATGAATATAGTTACTTCAAATTAAAAACTATTGGTTATTCACTCTATAAGAAATAAATATTTTCTATCCATATATATAAAATTCCTATTTTGTCTATTGTCTGAATATATGTTTGTCTGTGTCAAATTCACAATCAATTAAAAAAAATATTGTTTGTCCGCAAGGTTATATCTAATTCCACCATTAATATAATTTTTTTAGGAAGCATTTTATACACAGGAAATAATTTCTTCCTTATATTTAAGAGACTTAATTTGACTACAAACATTTTATTCAAAGTAAATAATTCCACAAAGAAAAAAAAATTTTAAGCAACTAATTCAAAAAAACTATTAAAAAACGATGGCCTTCCCATAGGCAGGTACATTGGCAGCAGAAACACTGTCAAATTCACATATCAAATATATCAGATATATTTAAAAATTTGAATTTTAATTTAGCTTTATTAATAAAGCTAAATTTATTAATACCTTATCAGGTAGTATGTTTCTGAATAAAGTGTTTATTTAAAAAACGGGGCCTTTCAGGTTGGGAACATCTCACATTTATTGTTTAATTTACAATAAATCTTTAAAAAAAAAATATTAAAACAATCAATTCAAAAAACTATTACAAAAACAAAAGACTGGGTACATTTCTCACATTTATTTATACAATATTAAAATCTTTTGTTTAATTTATATTAAAGTTTAAATAATATTTATTTTACAAAGCGCAGGCGGTATTGAAATTAAACTGAGAGAGTGCAAACCTCTCAAGCGCTTAGCCAATCAGATCACAAATACTGAGACAGAGAATTTAACAAGAAAAATTTGATAAACTATCACAAAAATAATGGCATTTCCATAGGTCGGATACAGTCTTGTATAATAATAGTTCACAGTATAATATAGTTTAGTACAATGGTAGAATAGCAAACTCCAAACAAAAAGTTAAAAAACAATTCACTCTGAGTAATCAAATTCTATAATTTGATCTATAAAAGCCAAATTTCTTGTCCTTACATATTTGATATGCTCCACTTTAAATAAAGACACATTACTAACCATTTATATGACTGGATATTTTAGTATCATTTTAAACCCAGATATAAGCTTTAAAACAATAAAAGATATCAAACTATAATATAATTCAAATTTGCATATGTTTGTTCATCTGTGTAACAAAGTGGCTTCATTCTTCTTTATAACCAAAGCTGAGTGCAGTCGGTGAAGTTCACTAGAACCATAGCAGAAACCACTTTGCATATGTATGCAAATTTGAATTACAAATACAAAAGCAAGGGAAAAATCAATATTACAAAATATAGTATAGTTTTCAAGTAATTTTTTTAAAAAACTTTCCATTACACTGATTTTATAATAAATACATAAATAAAATCATAAATCGTTTAAATTTATAAAAATCAAAGCATTTGGATATAGTTTTAGCTATTTTTTCTATAATACATTTATTTAAAAAAAGGTTTCCAAGAAGTACAATAGACATATTATTAGTAAATTATGACAACATATAACTATTAAATTAATTGAATTTCAACAATCAATTTACTATTTGGTATATAAGTATTAATTAAAAATATTTTTCATATGTATTAAACCAACTAACTATGTCCATTGTTTTTTTCCATGTGTGATATCTTAAATACATACAAACATACATATGCTAGAAACTCGCAAATGAGTATAGTCATTCCAACTCCAAGTAAAGAAAAAAAATGAAAGCAAAAAAATACTACTCCAAAAATTATCTTGGCATGATTATACCAACCAATCTGTAAACCACAAATATGTCCACATACAGAATATATTGATCCAATATTTTATAGTTTCTTTGATATTATGCAATGTTGTTTCTTAATTTCTTCAGCAAAAAAACTTCTCTTTCCAAAATACTTTGACACCATGTATAAATTGTAGCTCTCCAAAGTATTCTACTCCCTGTCATATCTTCCCAATGGAAATAATATTGTATTTTTTTAGAATGACTAAGATAATCCTTGCAAAGTAGATAGGGTCTGCTACTTCCACAAAAATAATATTCATCATAATATGCTCTTTTAGGAAGTTGTAAATTATTCATTTGTTTTCAATATCCAATTCCACTAAGATATGATTTTACAATAGTGGACTCTATAGTATCATATACAGCAAATTGAAGAATATATTGATTGGTTTTATGATCTTACCATTTTATTTTTAACATTTTATGGAACAACCATGAATAAAACTTTTCTAATGACTTTATATCATGATGGTAGTCCAAGTCTCATCTCCATATAATAAATTTGGTAATACAACATCTCTATATACAACTATTTTAAATGCACTGGTTATTTATCTGTGATGAAATATAGTAATTTTTTAACTTATCGAAAACAATCTTAGATACATGTATTTGTAAAACTGAAGATTCCATCCTATCTGCTTGAAACATAAATAAAGCTTCAAAAAATCTGCCTTCAAGCAGGTGTATCAAAACTAAAATATATTTAATTATTTAAATAGAACCACTACTGTGTTACATCTGCAATTTGGATGACAGAATGGGTTGTCCTACAGCTGTGATTTGGATGACAGAATGTCATGACTTTCCGAGCAAATTAATAATTTTATTATTCAGTATGCATATAATATATTATATTCTTAATATTGTGAACAAATTAGTCTAGTGATGAAAGTTGATTCAAAAGTTAGAAGCATCTGAAACTAATTTCGACTTGAAAAAAGATAAAGAAAATCAATGGTTAAAGGTATTGTCAAATAAATGAAATTTATTATCAGTCTTGAAATTTAATGTTTGAGCACCATTTGATTTCTGAAACAATTAACCATGCAATAACATCTATATATACTTCAATTTGTGTGTGCTCTTAATGTTGGTGTAAAAATTCAATTCTCTATTTCCTTATATTCTGATACAATGAAGTACCATTAGCAAAATGTGGTCAAAACAACATTCTTTCTTCCTCTTTTCTTTTTTCATTCAAATTGAAAAAACTGAAAACAATATATTTTAACACACACACACAATTGTACTTGCTGAAATCACCAAAAAACAATTATATTTTTTCTGTCTCTAGGTTTCAGGAAATGCGTATAAAAATTTTATTTTTCAACAGAAAACAATATACATATATAATTTAAAAGTTTATTTAAATGTAAGGTACATATCTACAAAGGTTCAAATACAGATTGTGCATAAATTACACAAGCAATAAATAAAAAATGAAAGAAACAAAAAATAGGGGGGGGGGGGGTTACAACAGTTACCACAAAAAGTATAATAGCATAAAAATAAACAAGCAAAAGTAAGTCAAAGTCACAGGTAAGCAATGGACTATGCAAAATTCATAGGCAACATAATGGAAAATAATGTTTAGAAGACAAAACTTAGTGTGCTTACATTAAATTTATTTTAAAAAACTAATTATTAATAATGCATTCTGTTGCCACTCTATTTCTGACTATTTGTGTAAAAATAAGATTTTAGAGATCAATGCCATAGATTGCAGCTCATGTCTGACACTTCCAATGCTTAAACTTCATATGAACTCTTGAACAATAAATCATTTAATTATTATCACTCTATCTAGAATCATCTATATAAGCATGATTTAATCATTAAACATCACATTACCATACACAAGCTGTTAAAACAGTGATATTCTCCATACAGTAGTGCCACCTAATGCAAGACATAATATTGTCAAGGTTTGTGCATAAAATCCCTATCTAGTGTCTGCTCATCCAATATCTCCAAACTAATTTCTACGTGAGTATGCACTAGATGGGTATTTTATGCAGAAACCTTGCATCCATTGATTATTATGGTTTGCATGGGGAGGCACTACTATATGGAGTTTGTCACTGCAAATGGTGAGCATGTGATGTTTAGTGATTCAATACAAATCCTGTCCATGGGATGATGGTCACTAAGGTTATTAAAGAACTAAAAGTGCCAAAATGTATAGATACTGAACTGGGTTCAGATATATATGATTATACAAATGAGTGAGCTTGGATTGAAAACAACTGTTTTCATTTTGAACTCAGTTTTGTAGTTAGCTAAAAAGATAAAAGAAGGCAGCTGGAAGGTTGCATTGGATCCTAAGATCTAGATGCAATGTTGTCAGATCCAAAGTTCTGTCACTGGTATAAGCCAGCTAGAAACTAATCTGGGGATAGGCAATAGATAGAGATTTTATACACAAACCTTCTTGCATCCATCGATTATTATGGCTTGCATTGGGTAGCACTATTATATGGAGAGTTTGACGCTGCTTCAAGCATGATTTATAAAAATAATCAAGCGGATTGTTGAGATACACATTTTCTGACACTAAAATGAAAATTTTTCCATTTTAATAAAGCATTTCATAAAATATTTCTTTATAACGGAAAGACCGTATTAGTATTAGATTTTTGACACTATGTAGCAAGCACAGAAATGGAAACGTTTTTCAATATATATTTTCTTCTTAACACTTTAAGATAGTGTAAAGAAATATCCAGCAGAACTATAGCACTGGTGAACAGTTTCAAATTAATAGCATCAAAATCAGTTATAATGAAAACTGATAAAACTAATTGTGATAAGAAGTCAATACTTACTAACAGAAAATGAAGAATTGTAACTAAAAAAAAAAACCTCCAAAAAAAATTTCTGAATATTTCACTAATAAATATTTATGGCCAAGTTGCCACTCCTGATTTCTCATGGTGAATAAAATATGCAGAAAATGTGGTGTCACTACATAAAGATAGACAATGAATAATTGAAAGGATGAAGAAATGAATACTCCAATCAATTACCAAAAAAGCCTAACAATCAAGCTGCCTTTTTCCATCTGTGAACCATCATGAAGGAACTGTAATGACTTGAGTAGCCGTAGTACTCTCTTAATTTAAATATTACTATATGAAGATGTAACACAGCAACAGACTATTGGAATATAAACAAATTTTTCTAGATAATGTTAACAAAATTATTGCACGTGCAGCCTATGCAGTTAAAATAAACTTGAAGATTTTGTACATCTATATCAATTTCTCAATCACCTGTTTTAAATGTTACAGAAACCGTGAATCATTCTTAAATGAGTAAGAGGAATAGTTAATGCTCATCTAGAACATAGTCCAAATATCATACTATTACAGCTAGCATAGAACATAAGCAGTTCTAGATGCAAATAATGAGTCCTACACCATGTCAATTAATCACAATCTTTCCTACTACCAGTTCTAGCAATCAAAGCAAAAAGACATATACTAACTTTCAAACAAACAAAAGATAATACTAAGATTTATGATAAACAATAAGCTATTAGACACCTTTCATGGATTTCATAAATTCCAAATATGTATGTTGAAGTCCAGGTTTTATTATTCCAAGGACTTTCTACCAAAGGACACAGTAACCAAGCATTAAAAAAAAAAAAACAGCTGGCATTCATTAACATTGTTTTTCACCCTGCCATTACTAAAAAAGTTATAGTAGCTTAAGATTAATTATCCATCAACAAATTCTGTGTGGTAAAGTAGGAGCCTGACAATGTCTCTACTCCCTTCTTCCGGGTTTGAGAAAAAAGGAAACAACTCATCAGAATACTCAATGTCCATTCTATGAAAGTTTTTTATGATTTTTCTTCATTACTCATTTTCAGCTAAGAACAGCCTGATATCTGTTAACAAATGGAATATTTAAATGGACTAATTTAAATTGAAATGATTGCATAATCACATTATAAAGCAGCAATAATAATTAAGAGAGATATAATTATGGTGAGCTTCACTGAAACTGCACTCAGCTTTAGGTATAAAATAGAGAGAAATCACTTCCTTATGCAGATGAACAAACGTATGCAAATTTAAATAATCAACAAATATTGCATGGCTAACTGATCTTAAAAAAAAATTGATCTGGTATTTTCAATTACTTAAAAAAAAATTTCTTGTTCAACTCAGATTTTGATTCACAGATTATAAGTATTATATCCAATCATACACCATCACAATTAATATGGTATTCAGGATCATTTACAGGTGTATTTTTAAAAAACTTAAATTCATTCATGTTTTTTTGATTAATAATCCCCCCCCCCTTTACAATTGTGCCTCTTATTTACCCATAAAAATAACTATAAGACTTCATTTTTCCATGGTTTATTCTGACAATACCTTTCCAGTTGGAGATGGTACTTAAAGAAGCTCTAAAAGTAAAGGATTGTTGTTAAAATATAATAATGATCTAAATAAAATATACTACCCTACTATAAATATCACAATGATATACTATTATTACCAACAATGACCATATTCATGATTAAAATATCTTTTTACCTGAATTCTTAAAAAAGCAGAGAACATTACATGCATAAAATGAAACTTTTTTTATCAATCCATAAAGATAGAAAAGCATAATTATAAAATAGTATTCCCTCAGATATTGGACGTTGAATAGCATACCAGATCATCTGTTACACTTGTACCCAATTATTAAACATCATAGTCAACTATATACTTTTAGGATCTGCATATATGTATATAAGAATTGGAGATTATTTAATCATATCTTTAATTACTTTGCAAACAAAAAAGAGTAATGTTCAGCACAATGGGTGATATACCTATGATAAGAGTTGTACGTTTAAAATGAAACTGACAGATAACTACCTTTTTTTAACTGATAGTCATTCCAAAGATAGCAAGTCAAAGACTGGCTTTTCTTTGAAACAAATGTACAGGGATGAGAGGAAGTCAGAGTAATAGGGATGAAATTGTCTATTTTCAAGATCTATATAGAGAAGAAAGTAATAATATTTGCTCAAGTTCTCAAATCTGCAAACTCAAATATTGTTTTTAATTAAAGACACATTATGACTAAAGATTTAATCCATTTATTTCTAGATATTTTGTATCACTGGAGCAATCAAAATACATATATTTATTAATATAAATTAAATCAATGATGAAGATAATAAATTAATTACAGTTTATTCTGCAATTAAGCTATCATATTATAAAATTGAATGGCACTTTTTTTTATCCTCCTCTGCTTAACTTCATTAACAATTATCAATAATATTAAATTTATGTAATATAAGAATGATTATTAATTAGCACTTTAATATTTGAAAAGGAGAGAGGAAAATGTGCAGACTGTGGAGAGAGGGGGTAAAAAACTATCACTCATGACATTAGACGTTACAAGTTTGTAAATGTTCAGATTCATTCATTTACAGCAGTAATGAAGTTGAGTCTAAAAAACAACCACATCTGTTTTTCCTTTCCCCAAGTTCTATTTTTAATATATCACTCTGATAACTTGAAAGTTTATTTTTAAATGTGAAACATTATACCATCTAATGTACATACATATGTATTAACATACACATGTATATAACCTTTCCTGGTCTAAAAAATTAATAGAATTTTATTTAGGAAAGAAGTTTATCCCGACTTAATAATCATAACCTTAACCCAATTCTACCCATAAACACCAAAATTAAGATGCCTTGTGTACTTAAGTGCAGTGATAGTGTAGTAGACAATCTCAGATCTATCCATCAAGGCTAAGCTCTGTCATATTCCCAAATAATAAACAATTAATTTATTAATAATAAAGTCTGTTCCAACAACTATTTGAACCCTTTTACAAAATGACTATGGCTCTTAAGAGCAGTCATGGTATGACAAGAGTAACTCTTTCATTGCATCATCTGCCCTGATTATCACATCATTCTTATATACTTCCTGTATATTTAAGTTCTCAAATATGAACATTAATAATAGATTATATACTGTCAAATCTAGTGCTGAAACTGTAAGGTGTTTTCCATACATGCTTTCATACATTTCTGTTTCTATTTAACATTGGGTGGTTTGATACAATTTCTAGAATACAAAATTCGATCAATTAAATTGTGTTATTAATGCTAATTTGTTATCAATTTTTTACATTTCCAGTGTAATGAAAACAATACATCCCAGCGAAAAGATGATAGGTGACTGGTTCTCTCTCTAAATCGCCTAAAGCACCATGTCTGAAAAATGCATGCACAATGTAGCAACATAATTCTATTCATCACAAAAATTTTAAGTTGCTAGTATATCTAGATTATGAGTTTAAGACATAAAATGTGAGTGTGGACACTGACATTATTTTAAAGTGGACAAAACTGGTACTGAAATATTGTAATAAAGCCATGAATCACAAGAAGGTTTTCAAAAGTTTTGCAAGATTTCATAATGGCACAGATAGTACTTAAGATGAAAAGATGATCTATGAAGGTACAACAAAACATGTCATATTTCATGTCATAACTCATGATCGCACTTTTAATATTTTGTGGTGAGTAGCTTAAACTGTCATTACATAACATAAATATTGAGAGTGCTGCAGGCAATTTTAAGTGAAAACAATCATCTTTTCGTTAGAAAATATTATATATAGTAATTTGTAAACCTAAAGAAAATTGCTAAATAATCTAAATATAAGATATGAATAATAAAATAGCACTAATAAAAATCGGCACTAAATTGTGTTATAATTTTACTTCATTTTTCAACATTTTATAAATAAATATGTAAGTTTCGATTACAATATCAGTAGGCACAACTTATAGAAAGATAAGCTTTATAATTTTTTATAAAATTCACCAATCAAGCAACCAGAATCAGATATATCCCAGGATTTTCAAGAATTGGAAATTTTATACTCGTCTCATTTCTTTAATATTTTACAATTTTATAGTATCATTATGGACTCTTTTGCAACATAACCTTTAGTTTTTCACAATTTTTTGTAATTATGTGCAATACATAAATGATAAAACATGATGCACAATATTATTGATGTTTTGACTATATTTTTATTATAAATTGACATGTTATAAAATAGTAAATTACCTATTTCACAAATCTAATATGGTTTCATGTGAATAGTATATAATTTTATAGAGCTAAAAATACAAAACTAAATTACTTATTTCACAAATCTAATATGGTTTCATGTGAATAGTATATTGTTTTATAGAGCTAAAAATACAAAACTAGCACTATATGCTAAATATTCTCTATCTATAGGTAATTGTTTCCAATTTAAGTGAAACTATATTTATATTTGTCAAGCGTTGGTGGCCAAGTGGTTAGCACAGCTGCCTTAAAAGCAGTTGTCCCAGGGTTCGCTTCTTGGCCGATGCTTTGACACATTAAAAAAAAACTATATTTATGTTTTCTGCTAATACTACGACTAAATAATAACTTTTGTAATCTTTTAAATTAGAAAATTTATCATTCATAGTAATAAGATCATTTCTTAATATTTAAAGTACTCCTTATCTATCAAGCAAGCTAAACTTCTCTCCCTATAGCAAGGCTGAATTAATTAGGCCAATACTTTTCAACCCATAATTGTGTGTTTGTAGATAAGTTTTTTTTATCCTTTCTCTTCACTGCAGACCAGTAATTTTGTGAAATTATATATAAATGAATTGAAAATTGAAAGTTCAGAATTCAAATATATTTTTTTGACTCATACAAAATAAAAAAAAATAAGATTTGGTGTTTTATCAAACTTTGGCTTTTAATTATAATAAATATTACAAAAATCCCCACAAAATCAACTAATGTATGCAAGATTTTAAACATAGTTAATAAAGAACTGTAATGAAAACACTAATAATATTAACAACAATAGTCCATTCTATTTAAGAGCAATATAAGTAAGGTACAAATAATCAACAGATATCAATGATTATCATACATTTGAAAACTAAACTAAAAGTCATACAATGCTCTGTTTGATATATATTTTCCAGTGAGAGTAATTATTTAAAATAAATTATTTATGTGTTTTAACTTATATTTTGCATTCTCATTGCATCCCATAGTACAGGATCAATATTAGTATATATTTAAAATTTAAAAATGTTTCAAATTAAAAAATAACGATGATGATGATGAACGGTTCAGTACAATCTAAATGTATTAATATAATAAATAAAAACATCAAATTATGGTTTAAAAAAACTGTGCTTAACTCAAGAATAAAAATATACAAACTACTAGAATTTATTTTATTTTAAAAAAATATGCCTCATATGTTTTGCAAAAATGAATATGTAATTTAGAACAACTTTTATTTCAAAAATATTTTTTATTAAAAGACATAACTTAAGATTATTTCAGTAATAGATAGGAGGAAAAAAGTTTTTAAATAATTTTCCACAAAGCACACACTTCTTCAACTGCTTCCATAAACAAATTCTATATCAGATTGGCCAATTGCTGCATAGTGAGTTTGGGAACATTTTCACTCATTTTACTCTCTAGTAAATAGTAGCTAAATACCCATTGGATAGTAAGTTAAAGTTGAACCATGGGCCTGTTATCAGCAAAAAAAAAAAAATCTTAAAATGACTGAAAACTGAAATAGTTTCCAAGTCTTACCTTTTAATTCAAATCTATAGCAGGATGGCATATGGATGTGATGAAGCTATAATTATAGCACATCTTATAAATAACAATTAAACAATATTAATTTCTGGAGATTCTAGTATTAGTTATTAAGTAGACTGAATGAATTGATGCTAAACATTGGATTACCTAAAAAAAACTTGCTTCAAATGCAACAACATTTAGATTCTAATTTAAAATCTTAATAACCCCTAACTATCTACTCTGATTTCCCAGGCTGCAAAGAATTGCAGTAATTCTAAACTCTGCTCTTGTTACCAACTACATGATTCATATCATTCCTTTAGAATACAGTATTGTAAATTATTAGCTTTTTTTAAAAAAAAAAAAAAATCCATTTACTAAATAAATAAATTCAAATCATAAAAGAAGCATACAATTTTACTATGATATAATCTAAATTCTTCCTTGCAATTAATCAGAGTTTATAAACAACTAACATTTGCTGAATGGCTATAAAAAAATAAATTTAGTTATTTTTAAAAGAGTTATATTTCATTCAGATTTTCATGTAAAAATTGAAATGTAAACAGTTTTTCTTTAATTAAAAAAAATGACTATATATCTACACGAATCTATTCATATATAAAGCATCTAATCTTACAAAATTTATAATATAAATAGACATGTATATACTGGTACAGATTAATTCTAAAAATAAATGATATAAAACATTAGGCAGATATAAGTAGTCAGTTTTTCCCACTATAACTGAATGGTCAGTCAATTCAGGCCATATGATGTTCAAGCATTCAAGTGGCAGGTTCATTCAAATGTTATGCTTGTGTTTTTTTTTTACTTTATTCAGGAACACTTAGTTCTTAAGTACACCATTATAGGCAGTTTTTTCATTAAAAAAAAGATTACACAAACTGCCCAAATGGTGAACTTAACAAGCAGAAATTTGAGCTAAACATATCCAAATAGCCCTATGTGATTTGATTTAATGATAAAGTGATGAAATTTGAGAGGTAAAACTTCCTGAAAGCTCAATCCATCATCAGTTGTGATGCTCAGACAACACATGATATCCCAAAAAACTGGACATTTGATTATTTTTAGCCAAATAAATTTTAGAAAATATAAAATTAGACTATAGGATGTAAAAATCAAAATGTCAATGTAAAAAAAATTGATTAAATTAAAGTAAGCTTATGTTTAAATTTTGATTTCTGAATTGCTTCAAAATATATGAATTTGTATTTTAGTTGACAGGGAGATGAGTGCTATTCAAATACTATATGTTCATTTCAATTGGTGAAACTAAGTGGGATTTTTTTCCCCATCATTTCTCGAAAGTGTTCATAAATTTCCAGGATGTTCACATCTTTTTATTATTATTATTGTTATTACTAACAATTGTGATACTATAATCTTATTATCAACGTCAGCTAATGAATATAAAGTGAATAAAGTTAGCCTACATCCTAGTTTACCTCTTACACGAGTAAAAACTACTTTTTGTTTAATTATTAGTGAATAGCAAATTTTTTTTGTCTAATAAAGATCAATATGTCATATATTTTGTACAATATGAAAGTACTCAAAAAAAATACAAATTATTCTGAACTATATATTTCTTAGAAACCATTACATTATTTTCTTATGAACAATGCATTTTGCTAAATTCAATTTTTAATTGAATTTGGTTTTAATCATAACAGAATAAAATTTTTAATAAAATAGTTTATAAAATTACTAAAACGCGATGAAATGATTGTTTCTGTAGAAAAACTTAGTATGACTTTCGGAGTGTAAAATCTATCATAATCATTAATAACTACTCAGAAATAAATTGACATCTTAATTATAAAAAGAAAAAAAAGATATAAAAGAATACATTAAAGATGAATCTTGCAGTGCTTCCCAATGCGGGCTATGTCTCTTCATAGTAATAATAGTCTTGGATTCAATTGGGATGCATAAAATAAAAATAAAAGAATTGAGGATGCACAACAAAACAAAAGATCAAAAAAAAATTGAAAAATCATTCATATATGTTTTATCTATTATGTAACAGAGTTGAAGTCATAGAGATTACTTCACACAAAATGAAAGTTGTAACTAACCACTGGTCATGTTTATTGGCAGATCTTAACATGCAAGTGTTGGCAGGTGACCATGTTATGCATTGTCCAGCGTACAATGACAGAAATATGTGCATGTAATGATTTGTTAGCCATATACTACAAATAAGCAACATATATGAAATCTAATTTAAGTTGTTACTGAATTATATGACTAGCAGTTAACAATTATCTAAGTGCAATAAGTATTTAATAACTTCAATTTATATTCAATATCTTCGATCTTTACAGATTATGGAATATATGCAAACGAAATTGTATTGTTGTTTCAATAAAACAGCAGTTTTCATATATTTTTATGCATTTTCTTATATATTTATCACATACTTCTGTGTCTTCTAGTACTTAGTAATAATAAAATCATAGCAGGCTTATTTGCTACAATATTATTTGAAGTGTACAGTCAATATCATACTTATATTTTTTATTATAATATTAATAAAATCAGGGAAATAAAATAAAAAAACTGTTTCCCATTAATATTTATTTATATCTATTAAGAAATAAAAGGTTTTTATATGGTTTATTTAATATAGGGGTTTTGTATAATGGGGAAATATTTATATTTGTGGGGGGGGGGAAGATGGGTTAAAAATTGGTTTTTTTGGGTGGGGGGGGGAGGGGGGGAGGCTAATCGATTGTGTTAACTGGTATACAAGATGTCATAATAAAGAAAATTATTTAAATAAGGAGAAACTAAATTAAAACTGTTAATTAATTTTTAATTGCTCATTTGTATTTTTATTAAATCATTTTTTGATATATTCAATTTAATATCAAATAAGTATATATAATGCCAAGTGAAGAACAAACTCTATTAGTTTTATTAGTATTCTAATTTGTTTTTCACCATCTTATGCAAAAACCACAGTATAACTGGTTTGTGAGTGCTATTCAAATTACATCACTATTGAAAAAAAAAAATTAATTTAGCAAGAGAAATTGCATTTTTTTTCAATTATTTAAATTGTTATATCTCTTGATAATTTTATATTCCTACTGAGATAAAATAAAAAGCCATGAATTTTTTCTTACAGACATTTATCATGGTGAATCTAGGAAAAAATATAAACTATAGCATTAAATATTTGAACTATGACTTATTCAATTGCCTACAGATATGCCTAATTTGGCAAAAAGTGTTATCAAATGAAGCTATAAAGCCTTCAAGACTGCAAGAACATTTGACAAAAGTTCATGCTGATAAGAAAAATAATTTATTTTATTTTAAGCACTTAAAAGAAAAATTTATGAGATGTGAGCCAATGACTGATATTAGCAAGAAAATTTCTTCAAGCATTAATAGATTGTAAAGTAAAATTTATAAATCGGTTCACATGTTGAAAACTTATTATGTATTTAAAAATATCCCAATTCTCTAATATACCTGGATGAGTCAATTTTTCCAGGAAATAAACTTTACTTATAGCATATGTGCAATTCATAAAAGAAAAAAAATGCCAAGAATCATTATCTGATAAAAATTTACAAATTAATACTACAGGAGAATCAATATTTCACACATTTGGAATACTTTTTTAAAGAAAAAAAATTCCTAGAGTAATTTGCTATTAATGACGCTCCCAAGACTAGGCAATATAGGAGTTTTCTTGTATATTTAAAAAAAACATTTATAATTCACTATCAATATCTACTTGCCAAAAATCTGAGTGAATGCCTGCATCACTCATAATATTATATCATTAAAGTGATCAATAACATTAGAAGCAATTTATTGAAAGATAAATTGTTTACATAACTCTGTATTGGAAACAATGAAGAATTAAAATTGCTGCTTTATTTAAAATTTGTTTGCTATCAAAAGATGTCTATTTGGATCGGTTTTATAAAGTCTTTGACTCAGTGCTAGTTTCTGGAAAACAAAAATGATGCTTTAAGAGTCAACTTGATTCTGAAAACAACAGTTTATTTGACTGATTTTAGTAAATTTAATAAATGAAATCTACAACTATAACATGATAAACTGAATTTAATTAAAACAAAAATTTATTTCGGCATTACTGGAAAAATGTCTATACAAATAAAATTTAGGATGAGAGAAATTAAATCAGTTTCCAAATTTATCAACGGCAGAAAAGCATGATGAAAATTTGAAGTGCCTATTGTCAGCATTTGAAGGCTCTCCATTTTGATTTCAATCAACTATTTGAAGACATACTTAATTAAGTTTTGAACCTTTTTCAAGTACAAATACAGAAGAATTTCAACAAATGAGGATTGAAATTGAAATACAAAGATGGCTGCCAAAGTTCTGTATCCTGGATTATAGACAATAGTATATAAGTTTTTAATTGCATTTCCTTCATTATCTTTAGTGGAATGTGGGTTCAGTATGATCAGAAACCTATTAACTAAATAAAGAAACTGCCTGAAAATAGATAATCAGGGGATTTCAGAATATTACTGACAAAAATAGAGCCAAATACTAGTAAATTGATAGTATTCTTCTCTCAGGAATTATTTTTAATATTATTTGAGATTATGTTTTAATATTACCTTTCAATATCTTAATTTTCTGTCTATAGTGAAAATTTTACTATAGTTGATTTTAAAAAATAATTTTATAATTTCAAACTTCAAGGTATCTTTATTTACAACTTCAATTGTGTTAGGACAGATAGAAATAAAGATTTGCTCATTTAAAGAAAGTAAAATGGAGGAGGGTGATTTTTTTTTTTCTAAAAGAGGTGATAGGACAAATGAGTCTAGGATTCTCTGATATAGGCCAATCCAGGAACCACAAATATGATCATACATTCAACATACTGGCCTTTTAATAAAATTTAATAACTTGCAAAGCTATCTTTAAACCTCATCTGCAGCAAACACTTTCTTTTAAAAGACTTTATTACCTGTCCTAATTGTAATTCTCAATGGATTCTATTCTTAATCATATCCTCTAGATAAAAACAATGGATATTTTGCTTCTGTAGAATGTCTCTAAATTGTTTATTACCTGTATTTAAAAATATGACTACCATATGCATTTATATAATTTTCAACTAATAATTATAAATAAATAAAAAATATTCCAGAAATGAATATAATACTAAATTTACAAAGAGTATTTAAGGAATTCTAATTTCTTATAACAGTAGAAATAGCTAAAATATTTCTACTTCTTTAAACTGGCATTTTTAGTTCAAGAAAAAAAAAAACAATAAATATTAAAGCAGTTAACTTTCCATAGATATGGATTATTTAAAACATTTATTATTTAATATTTTTTTAAAAAAAACTATTTCCCTTTACATAACAGGTTTAGCAGCTGATATTCATATAAATATTCACACAATTCTTTCAACCTTTCAACCTTATTTGAGTAAACTCTTTAATCTGAGTGATTACTTGTGTTGAAAATCTTTTATCAATATTTAACTTTGAATTAATTAGTTCAGTATAAATATCTTTATTTTCAATATTATATTAGTATAAATTAAATTTTTAATATTTATAGATTTTAATGCAAGTATGATACATTTACCCTAGTATATATATATATGCAGTGGTGTTATTTTTTCTAATTCCAATCCAGATTGAATTTTTCTGTCAATTAAAATAATCAATTTAACTATCCAATACTGGTCAGTAAAAAGATATCTAGCTATTTTTGGAAAATAAAACAAGAATGGAAAGCTATTCAAAACCTCACTATTCAACAATACTTAAGCAGTGGTGAAGAATATCATTTCCATTGTTAGAAAGATCTTTGTTGTATAGGAGCCTATTTAAAGATTGCTTTATTTTTTACATGCATTTATACAGATAACTTATGCAAACTCATGCATAAAGTCTTCTGTACATTGTCAAAAATATATTAATAGAAGTGTGTTATTTTTTTTTTTTAATTGAACCATGACCTCAACATCTATAAATATATAGAACACCCGTTTAGTAATAAATGATAAAAGTTACATTGTATTACCTTTTTTTCCCTAAATAATGAGTTAATGGCCTAGGTCATATTGAGACTTTATTTTCCAACTGAACAAATTAGTGAACAATCCAGAATGGTTAGCTAGATTATCTAAGACCTGCTTCCTGAAAAAATTCTCAATTATTTTAAAAAAAACTTAGTTCATTCCAAATACATTGTTGTATTTTTATCACACTATTAATAATTAATAGAAATTAATTCAATATCACATTATTTTAAAGGCAACTATGCAAAATTAAGAAAGCAGTGAGCATGGTCATGGGTAACAAGCAGATCCCCAAAATAATTTCCAACAATTGGTTTTCACCTTAAGAAATGGATTACACATATTGTACCCAGCTACTCACTAATGAAAGCCAATTGTCAAAAACTAGTCTGGGGTCCTGGTTATCACTACTATTTAGTATCCATCTATCACTCATGCATACATGAATATCTCTAGATTGAGTAATACAGTGAATTATTGTCCATAATATTAGATGTCAAATATAAGCAAGAAGCCAGGTTAAGATTATTTTGATATATACTAGTCGATGTCTTTTAGACTTTCCAAATGTTTAAGTACATAGAATAAAGATTGATGCAAAACAAATTATAGTTAAATGAATTATAGTCATTATATCCAACAATTTAACAGTTTAGAGGAGATAGAGTCACTAATATAGCAAACTTTATGAAACACCAAAATTTGAGCTAAATAAAATCAAATAAAATGAAAAATAAATTACCAGATATGTTTAGTAAAAGTAATGGAAACATCATTGCACAAATAATAATGACACATTATATTGAGTTAATTATAGATCTTGAAAAGAAATAAAATAAATCAATTCTACATAGGTTTAAAATTTGGACAAATAGAAAAAACATTTATCAATAGATGCTTTCATGGTATTTGTTTAGGGGAGGAGAGATGATAATAAAAATAATATCAACTCAAGATTTAACAAAATCATGCAAAAACAATTATTACAAAACTTTAAATCTTATGAAAAGAAATTAAACAGATGCCAGAAAACCAAGTTAAACAAGAAATTTTGTTGCAATCCTTCGTTCTATATCAGCAGTTAAAGAATAACCATAATCTTTATTTAATTCTATTATTCATTTAAAAATTGAAGCATGTTTTTAAATTCTAAATTTCATTATAAATAAATGAAATATGTAACACACAAACATAAAAAGCTGTACAACAAGCTAACATTCTGTTGGCAAACTGTTTGCAAAAAGAAAATTGCTATAGTCAAGCGTTGCTAGCCGAGAGGTCATCGCACCTGCCTTACAAGCAAGTAGTTGGTTGCAGACGGGTGTGGGTTCGCGTCCCGGCCGATGCTATGACATATGAAAAAAAAAAAAAACAATTGCTATACACTACAAGAAAAATAAATTCTTGAAGGAATAAGCAGAGAAAATTCTTTATGTGTACCCCATAAGGTCTTTTCATGGCAATTGCTATTACCATGGCACTGCTTACCAACATGCAAAGCTACTGCAATCAAGGTTTTGTTTTTTTCACTTCTGAATTAAGATTAAAAAATAATTCATGATCATCCTTTCCTCAAGGTTGACAGTTCGAGGACATTGATTGGATTTACATGAGGACCAGACATATTTGCATGCATATTCTTTTTTTTTTTCACATCTACACTTAATGGTAAATAAGCTCTCAATTCCCAAAGATTATGATTATGGTTTATGGTCTGAATGCAATCTCTTAAATTTCACTATGATTTTTTCTTAGAAGTAGAATTATTTGGTTTGATTATTTTTTGCCCAGACATATCATGATCTACAACATAAATTATTTACTAATTTTAACATCCTGAATACTATATTTTAGTTTTAAAATGACAATTCAGGCCAAACAATAGGCAAAAGCTTCTCATTTGTATTAAAGCTGTTAAGTCTTGTGTTTGGGTTGTGATGAATTATGAAGTCATGCCACATAAACTGATAATAAACCTAAACAATTGTCAATCTTCTTACAACTGTTTTGTTCACTGATATTTCCATGTGCATATTCCTGAAGTACTTATGATCGATAAATTATTTTTATCTTTTATTTATTGTCATGTGCTAATACTTTTCATTTATAAATTGAAATCTTCATTGCATTATGAAAGTTTGTGTTATTCCTGCATTCACAATTAGTAATTTTACAGTATGAATCATCTATATAAACAGACATGTTTGAAAGCTAAAATTAATATAACAGAAGTTTGAATGTAGGTAAAATGAGAATATAAAGATTTAGAAGTTTAGTTTTCTATCTTTAAATGTATATACTATCTGTCTAGAATTATTTTTCAATTTATTAAATAAATTTTAAAAAATAATAATGAAATTGTTTTTTAATATAATCATCATATATATTCTTAAAATCTCCTTTGCTGAAAATATGACCTGGACTAGTAGAGACTGTAGTAATCTATCACAAATTAGACAAAGTGTAGGAGAAAATTTATTGCTATAGTACTGGACTCCCAGTTAACAAAAATAATTCTTGGAAATCAAACGAATAGCAGATCTTTAGACTACTCTACCATCTGATTTTATTTTTCTGGATGCCCAAAGATATATTCATCTCACTGCTGGTCATCCTCATTATCTTTCATACCATCAACTTTTCTTAATATTATCTGCTTTTCTAATGAATTACATTGAATCATTAACATAAAATGAGAAAATCTTAGCCTGGTAATCTGTGCTTCTGGAAGTTCAGATCTAATCTAATTATGAATTCATTTGTTTGTTTTTCTTGTTGTCCAGGTTTTTTTACTTAGCCATTTCTATTTTGTTTTACAATTTATTTGTAAATGCTTGCATTACGAAACAAAATGTTCATTGACCATTTGGGTATGTTATAATACACTGTGATCAAAAGTCTATGCCAACCTAGCAACTTTCATCTGACAAAATAGAATCGCATTGATATAACAAAAGATGGATGATGTTTGCAAAACTCATGTAAATGATTCTTTGAGAATCAAATGCAAATTATTTTAGTAACATATTCGGACTTATTTGTTCCATGAATAGGTTAATATTCTCAGTGTTACGTATTTGATAAGTTGTAAAATTTACAAGCTCATTAAAAATCATTAAATGATATATGTATATAAATAAAATTATAAACCAAATTAATATCAAATACAAGATTTAAAAAGACAAAAAAAAATAATGTACTATACATATTAATAATCTTTCAATACCTATTAAATTTAGTTTCTCTTTGTAAAAAAAAAAAAATTGCCTTAAAACAACTTTATAAACATATGAAAAAGAATAATCTGGAATGATTCATAACATTACTGCTCCATTGTTAAACAATAATCAAAATAATTAATTTTGCAAAGAACAATGGAGTTTCTATGATTTCCATTTTCATGAACCCATGTGGAATCATTTGAAACTTGAACAAACATACCTTATTTTTATTCTGAAAAAAGGTTAGATAAATTAAGTGAAAAATTACTCCCCAAACATTAATATAATTTGCTTTCTAAGAATAGGTATAGTAATTCCCACTTCTGTAACCATTACTTTGTTTTCAACCCTTTCCATGGTTACTTGAACTAATTATATAATGCACTTATAATTGAATTTTTACACATTAAAACAAAAAAAAAGATTAATGCAGTTAAAAATGATAGTTAAGAAATAAAGAGAATAATTAATCTGAATTCAAATTAATATATTATCTAATTTTTTTTATCTTTTAATTTTTTTTATTTTCCAAATCATGAACAATGAATCTGCAATTATGGACAAAACTACTGTATATAAAAATTAAATACCTTTAATTTTCATAACTTTGCCCAATTATAAATATTACATTGTCAATAACAATCTTATGTTTCAAGAACTCATAACCTGAGAACAGCTTAATCTTATTATTTGTATAACTTAATTTGGGAAGGTGTTGGAGTTTCTTCTTAAAACCATATTTGTGCTAGATGTCCCTTTGTAAACTGAATGTGGGGCAGCAGTGCCCAAGTTTTTCTCTGATAGTCACTAAAATGATCACACAATTTAGTTAGTTCTACCAAGTTTCATCTTTCATCTTTAGCAAATAATCATCATATCTGAGCCCACCTTTTGAAACATTATACAATTCAGTAAAATTGTGCATCAATGCTCCACTTTGCACCAATAATTTGATCATTTTTTTTAAATTCAGATCCACGAGAAGAACTTCTACGGAAAATATGCTGCTTCAAAAATTACTGGAATCTGACGCGATGTTACAATGCAGAAGTGAGAAGAATCACAG
The DNA here is from genome assembly GCA_028023455.1 of Epiperipatus broadwayi. Classification (NCBI taxonomy): domain Eukaryota; kingdom Metazoa; phylum Onychophora; class Udeonychophora; order Euonychophora; family Peripatidae; genus Epiperipatus; species Epiperipatus broadwayi. The sequence goes on along the minus strand of JAQFVV010000058.1, from coordinate 279,889 downwards.
CCTATGAATGGGCCAATAGATGACTGAAGCACTTGTATTATTAGACAAGCATCGTTTGTACTTTTTTTAATCCCCAGAAAAGTGAATGCATTTTAATCATCAAAAGATATCTATGTATCTGCAAAGCATAATAATGTAACTATCATAATTTAAACAATCATATACTGATGTTATTTTATATCCATCTTTTACAGGCTACATTATAATAATAGTTTATTTGAACATTTTGGGGATCAAAATCATTCCTTAGTGCAAAAATTATTTGCACATCACACTGTCATTTTCCAAACTGCACATAATACCCCATAGTCTCCCCAAGCACTTGGTTATTGTCCATTCTTCAACAAAAATGTCAGAGAACCCTAGATTTGAATTAATGTTCTTCTAAAAATTATGTGAATGTTCTATAAATCAATTGCTCTTGGAGTCAATTTCATGGAGAATATGAGTTGTTCTTGATACAAATAGTGGCACTACAACATTTTAATAATAAAATTATTACAGAGAATATTTCAGCTTCTTTGTCCAACACCTAAATATACATATGCACCCAATCATCTTTCATTCCCAAATTCATTTGGAAAATGCTATTTGTTATACTTTTTCTAAAAATATATATATGGCTGCAATATATTGTGACAAATAAGTAAAAAAAAAAAAAAGGTAAAAAGTCATTTAGTCTACTACAGAGCAAAAGTAGCATCAACATCCTTCTCCCCAATCTATTGAAAAAAAAAAAGACATTACACTTACCAATTGCCAATTAGTAAAAATTTAAGTATTTTTTGCATAGTGTTTTTACTTCTAAGAATAACTAGATATACATTTATTGATCAATATTGGATGATTATTTGAATTGCAAAAATAATAATCCTAAGGCTGATTAAAATTTAGAAAAAAAATTGTGTTTTGCTCACCAAGATACAAATCCAGGTCATAGGCCTGACAGATAGATGCATTACTGTGTTTGTCATGAATCCCCCAAATGTAGTCAGAATACACTTAGCAAGTTAGCACGTTTTTTTTTTCTTTTTTTTTTTTTTTTTACCTAAAAAGAGTTTCACTTTAAATGTAATCTTTTTGAGATAAGTTGCCATTTCTCATATTTTAAACATAACTGTCTGAATTCCATTCATATATATTTAGTATTGAATTTAACCAAATTTCTTGTACACAGATTTCTTTTTACATAAAAATTGATAGCAGAGTAATATCTTCTCCCCAACTAAGATCAAAAGCATCAACACTTAATTTTTTAAGAAATAAATTAATAATAAGTCACATAAATTAAAACAAACCTTCTAATAACTATGTTTATTTAAAAAAAAAAAATTAACATGTTGATATATTTAAAACATGGATCTTTTATTTTCAAAATAATGATGAGAAAATCATCAGTAGCTTTAATAAAAAAAGATGAAACATTAAAGATATCAACATAGTTTATAAAATGCAATTAATATTATTTCTTTTTTTTTTTTACAAAAAAGAGGGAGGAGACAAACTTAAAAAACAAAATTATACTGTACTGTTGAAGTTAAGAGAAAAATCAAAAATTAATTTTGAAAAATTAATACTACCATATTGGTGCTTTTATAATTCACATATGCTGTGCTAATATTATATTTGTATATCGGTTAGAAGTTTTTTCATATGTGCAATTATATACAAATTTAGTTACAGAATTGATATTGAAGGTATTGAATCACAATGGAAGACAAGGATCTAGGTGAGAAAGACTCATTAAATAGCACTTCAGAAAGGAAAAAAAAAAATTAGGAAAAAATAAGACAGAATAGATACATTAGTACCATCATATAGGTTTAAAGAATTACAATAAATACTGTACTTCAATTATTTATATATTGGATTATTTCCTTTATCAAAAATTGGTTGATCTGAGAAAGGTAAAAAGACTCTTTTCTTAAGTATTGACTCAGTATTGGGAGCATAGATTAAAGATCATAACTAGCTATGCATTTGTACATGATTAATGTTAATCCATAACATTTAAATTACTAATTCAATTATAGCAAATGTTTTATAAGTATGTGTGATATACAATAAATCACATCTGAGAGAGAACACAAACTCCAAAGTCAGTATCGTTATAATTGTGAAAATAATTTCTAGATTGTAACTGTCATATATTTTATTATATAAATAGAATAAAGGTAAATATGCAGTTTTTGAATTTGTTTTTCCGCATTCCGACACATTAAAAGTGAATGCATTTTTAAGATACACATGACCTCTACTGCAATTTTTTAAATGTAATCTCTGCAGATTAAATGTCTTTAAAAAAATTCAAACTTTATTCAAATGTAAATGTAGAAAAACATATATTGGTGAAACTAGCCAGTTAACTGAAAAACAATTCAAAGTGCAAAATAATGATTAAAAAGAAAAATGCAGTTGCTTCTAAGTTAACAGACCATGCATGCATCAATGAATATATATACAATTGGGAAAAGGCAGAAATATTGGACAAAGAGGGAAAAAAGAATAAAAAAATTTATAGAATCTGATCACATAATAGTGGCAAATAATTCCAAAAACCAACCTAGTGATATAAGTATGTTTGGAAAACACTTCCTAACATTCTGCCCTTAAAAACAGAAGGATTCTTATAGATAAGCATAACAAATTTCCACTGACTGTTGCTTTTGATAGAATAGCACAGTTGGTTAGATCACCTTAAATTCAGTATTCACAAACCTAAAGGTCCCACGTTCGATTTCCATACTAGTAATGTTACCAACTAGGTCAATAACAATTGAAGAAAGGAGAAAAATATTACCACTCAAAACAGTGTGTTATGTATTAATCTGTGTGCTATTACTAACATTACAATTTACTTGAAAAATTTAAATAAAATTTGAATTTTTCTATAAACATTTAACAATTAATTTTAGATTATGGTAACAACACAATATATAATATAATATATATAATAATATGGTGATTTAAAAGTGACCGTTCTATCGTCACGCCTTCTGTGCAAGTACTTCAGATTTGCTCATATATAAATATTTGAGTCGTAGGAATAAGAGGATCCTTTTTATTCCTGCATAAATTCTATATCTTGTATTGATCAGAAGGCATTCATTTATTATTTAACACTCGCAAAGCGTTTGCACAATTGGTTTGAATGGCCGATATTAATGTAAATTACAATTATATGCAGACGCTATAAAAATAAATGCTTACTTATATATATAATAATGTAATATGTCAGCATACATATTGTATAAAGTGCCAATTAACATATATGAAATTATTATATTAATGCAATTTTAGAAGTGTATCCATCTATTATGCCTATGCCGAAGATTTAAAACTGGATCGAGTAAAATTCTTTTCAATAAGCTTGAGTTTATCTTTCAGGTAGCTGGCTCACATCCATCCAGATTCGCTGTCCAACACTGATTTAAAAATGGGTATCTAGTCATTGTTAACTAGAAAAGGTAATAAGAATGGAAAATTGTCTAAACCTAACATAGTAAGCCTCGATAATACTGCCTCCTCCTTCACAGTTCCTCCATGAAAGAATGTTAGAAAAGTTTTTGCTTTGCAGTGGATTAGCCGAGAGGTCAGCGCAGTAGCTTTGCAAGCAAGCACTTGGTTGCAGCCGGTTGTTGCGGGTTCGCCTCCTGGCAGGTGCTATGACATATGAAAAAAAAAAAACTATTCAAGAACACTTAGTAGTTTGGCAGTGCAATATACAATGAATTTTGTTTTTCAAAATGCTTCATTGCAGAATGAGTTCATAAGAAGTTCAAGAACCAGAAGTAACAGAAGTTGGTGCAGTCTAAAGACTTTAAATTCCAATTTAACACTCTAACATTGCATCAAACCATGCATAGCAAAAAATGAATAAAAGGTTTTTTAAAAAAAAGAAAAAAAGCATTTGAAACAACTGCAGCCACTAAATGTTAAGAAATGATAATTTATGTAGCACTAAATAAAGTACTATTCATGCAAACCATATTGCTTGAATATTTACAAAAAATAACATTAATATGCAATCAAATATTTATGTTGCAGTAAGAACATTTCCCTAAATATGTTTTCATTAGGTACTATGTTTAGATAAAAATAAAAAAAATTGCCGGTCAAAAAAGATCTATGTTTTGATAGTGTTGAATTAGATATAATATGGTGATCAAAATACTCTTGATAACATCTTTGGGGGGGGGGGGAAGTTATCATATATATATATAAAAAAAAAACAAGTATAAAATGAGACATCTTAATTTACTTTGTTACTATATTGTAAGTCAATAATATTCATTATCTCAAAAACAACATAAAACAAAGGATTATCATCATATGTAATAATTGAAGTTAGTTTGCCACTTAGTCTAGTTCTAAAGCTTCAGCTTTTAATTAAACTAATGCAGAAGAACTTCTAACATAAAGAGAGATCAATATTCTCCCTCTGGTTTAAATCAAACTGCATATAGTTAGGTAATGAAGGACAGCTTTCTCCCTGCGAGTAGCACGCATCTATATACATGAAACTACTATCTCCACTTAGAAAACAGATTTATAATAAATTACTCTGTCTCAGTGTTTATGATCTGATTGGCTGTTGATAGTCATAAGCACTTAAGAAGTTTGCAGTCTCTCAGTTTAATTTCAATACCGTCTGCACTTTATAAAATAAATATTATTTACATATGTTGCTGCAAGTTATAACATTGAAAAACTACTATGGAGTAAATCGAAAGATTTCACGCTGTATGTTTATAATTTGAACCCAGTGAGTTGAGTGTGAAGATATTTAAGATTCACGTTTTCAGATCTAAGTACTTTAGACTGGCTTGGATATATAGAAAGACAAGTAAAGAAGAGGTGGAACCACCCTTTTCTTGTTAAATTCTCTGTCTCAGTGTTTACGATCTGATTGGCTGTTGATAGTCATAAGCGCTTGAGAAGTTTGCAGTCTCTCAGTTTAATTTCAATACCATCTGCGCTTTATAAAATACATATTTAATAAGAATGGTAAAATGCTGCCTTTAAAAAAATAAAAACCATACAGTAAATAAATATATAACAGTAAACAAACTTTTCTCGCTTTTACAATGAATAATACAAGCACTCCAAAAACAAAATCTGAAAATTATTCTAAAAATATCTGAGAAAATATAGAAAAAAATTATAGAAATGTTTTTTAAAAAAACTGAGGTAGAAAAGACATGTTGGAAAAGAACTAAAAACAGATTAAAAAAATAAATAAATAGAAGAATTTTTGGGGCTTCCTACTATTTCCATTATGCAGTGGCATCAGTTTCTTTTTGAGTCTCTTATGATTTCAGCAGGCAGCATTTACTTTGCTTTGTTAATCGATAAAACTATTCTACTTCACATTCAATGTTCCTATATTTTAGCTTTAGTCAATAGATAGCAGCTATAATTAGAAAAAAAAATTGATGCGAACCCTTGAAAAGTTTTTTGGTAGATCTCTTTCAATTATATATAAAAGTAATAGAATATAAAGACTAAAATGTATAATATATACAAAGGTAATAATTATATAGAGAGCTATATAAAGATATAAATAATTATGATAGAATATATATATATAATGTAAAATTATATGTTCGTGTATATTTGTATTCATGTATTTGTATTGTTTGTTATAGCTCTGAAGAAGATTGCTAGGGCAATCAAAATTGTCAATAGTCGATTGTAAAAAAAGCATTACAAACAGTAATAAAGAATATAGATGGTAGTAATCAATTCCCTGTGCTTTTTTTTTTTTTTTGCTACGATTTTATATAAAAAATGATTTATTTATGTTTTCTTTTTCATGATATTCAATCCTGCATTTACTATTTGTTCATAATTTAGCAACAAAAATAATGTACTTTCTTTTTCTGAATGTTGAAAAGTAATGATTTGAATGGGCTAGCATGCAATATGTTTTACATTTATTTCATATCAAAGAAAGATAAATAATTTTTAGCAGTTTTTTTTTTGAAAATATATATATAATAAAAATATGCTAAGAAATATTTTTTTTAGACTAAATACATTAGCAAATTATATTAATTATACATACTATAAAATTCCAATCTTGAGATAATAGATAAACTATGATTGGAAAAGAATTGCTATATTTTTATAAATAAAATGACTAAAAAGAGGGTTTTTTAAATAAATTGTTTAAATATTGTAAAATTATAATAAGGTAATGATATTATTTTTGAATTTTTGCTATATATGTACAACTCGAATATATTCAAATCTGTTAAATTTAACCAAAATATGTGAATCAACAACTTCAATTATCAGATTATGTATGAACTTTTTGAGATAATCAAACCTTATTTCCAGTAACAAAAACAAAACAAGAGAATGAGTCACAAAGAACAAGCGATCTTTATTATCTACACCCAGTTTATTTGCCGATTTTGTTATTTTTAAAAAATTAACATTAAATTACGTATATACGAGTATGTTAACTATATATGTATGGATAATGTTGATCATTTAACAAAAAACGGCTTAACAGTTACTTATATTTAATAAATTACTACAATTAAAAATGTGTAAATTGAATCTTACATATATACTAATTTAACTCATATAAAAACAATTGACCTCAGCTATCTGGAAAAGTTAAAATTCCTTTGACATATTCTCATTCCTAAAAACAGTCAACATTAAGATCCTTTCATTTATTGGAAAACGGGCTAAAACGAGGCTACGGTTAGAAAGTAAATAAAATTATTTCAAACTAATATTCGGAAATAAAAATCAATAAATTATAAAAAATTTAATAAGAAAATTACTAATATTTTATATAATTTTCATTTTATTTTTGAAATATGAAACCTGCAGCACAAATAAAAAGGATCTGTATTCATAATAAAATTTTCTCGTAATCTTCCCATTCCCAAAGGCAAAAAAATAAATATCTAGGGCCAATTCTACTGGCCTACTTAGGAAAATATTACGTCACGAATAATTATAATATTATAAAGACAACCGAAATAAATAATACATTATTGATTTTTTTCAAAAAATAAAAACATACAATTTAAATATCTATCAAGGGTGATTTAATAAAAACAGATAAACAACTTGGAAATGTACTAATAAAATAGCCTCTATTTAAAAACACGCACAATCATTTCATATGACGAATTCAACATTTTATATATAAAACTAAATGCAAATTTAACTAGTATTTTTTAAAAAAAAAAAATGCTCTTACAGTGGATTTTGTCAATTAACATGACCGGGTATGAAAGCTTATTTTATTGTTGACAATTACTAAAAAGGAATATAATTAAAACCAGATTTCCTGTTTGGTTATTGGATTATACTACTCAATTTTTTTTCTTAAATAAACAGATTATATATATAGTCATATTACGATAATTATATTATGCTTTAGCAAAAGCTCTAAGAATTTGTATCACCCCAAAATGACAGAGTAACTTGTATAATTTAGCGTGAGCTTACGATTGTAAATACGAAGGGCAAAAAGAATAATGGTAAACGTAAAACTGAAAATATATATATCAAAAAAGTAATCGAATCCACTAGTTTCGATTCGGATAAATATAAAAGAACAATTAATTCTAATTTCAAATGAGATAACCTCGAGATTTTACTATAGTCCAATAATAACGTTAGATTTCGACTGCATATTTACTCATATAGTTAGCTAAACAAAACAATCACTTAAAATAAACAGTAATGATTAAAACAATTTTACTTCTTACCAGAACTTGAGTGAACCTCCTCTCCAGTTCTGGCGGTTCGGGCATTGGCAGTTTTATTGGCATAATTGGTGGTATGCGAAAGTGTAAATCTGTTCTATTACTTGAATTATGCGCTTCGACCGTACTCTCTCCGTTTCCCATGGTAAGGCAGAACGTCCATGAAGGAGGCTCAGATAGTAAATAGTGCTAAAGTTTATCCATGATCCAAGCATAAATTATTCCTTGATTTAGGAAGACGTGGGGATTTATCCGATCGTTTATTAACTTATGATCACATGTCGGTAACTCTTAAATAATTTGTCGATCATTACTTCGTAATCCAGGAACGGTGTAAATTGAAAATTACTAACAATGTAATAGGAAGAAGCTAGCATTGGTAGAGTTCTGATGTCATATCACTTCCGCTAACAGTTTTTACGGGGGGTGTCTCATTATTAAGTTTTTGTCTAGTTTATTTATAGTTAAGATCTCTTTCACATTGATTAATTCATACTTCTTTTTTATTTTTTTTTAAAAATAAACTAACGCTTCAAAATTGATACAATTAAGCACTGTAAAAAAATTAGTTGCGTAAAATCAGAATAACTCAGACGCCATCTGGCAACTGGAAATAAAACATATTTGAAATGGGTGGGGCGGGTTAAAAAAAAAATCATTTTTTTATATCTTTGGGTGATCAAAGACAATTTATAATAAAATGTTTTTAAAATATTATGTTTGCGTAGAAGAAGATAATATGTTTACTACTAGTTTTTTCAAGTATAATTCTAAAACTTTTTTAAGGTTTTTTTTTTTTTAATTTTGAAGACATTTTTACCTTAGCCAATTAAAGAGACGTCAGATGTCAAACCATACAAGGAATTTCCATTATACTGTATATTAAGCTCGCAGCAGATTAATGTTTTAGGGAAAGTAATAGTTATTACAATAAGCTACATTAAAATTACAATATTTAAACCTATGAATTTTTTAAAAATAATGAGTTCTAAAATTCAAAACTTTGTTGTTGTTTTTTAAGTTCACAATATTGTAATAAAATTTTGCTTAATTATGCACTATAAATTTTGATTTGTGTTCTGTACTATTTTAGACTAATAATATGTAAAACTGTCATTATTATGACAGATTTCTTTAAAAATAATTCTAAAAATTGAACTTCGGTATTATTAATCTTAGCAACGTTATCAAAACTCTTTACAGTTCTTAAAGTAGAACTTTTTTTTAGTAATAGTTTTCCTCCAATGATTCCTACATTTTTTTCCCCTTAGGATCTTATTCTCTTAAAAATAGTGTGTATCTTCTATGCAACTTATTTAGTTGAGTTGTATTTAATGCATGTATTTACTGTATTAGGAGTTAAACCTGATAATTTTTTTAAATATTTATTATTTTAAAATAACTATAATAATAGGAATACCCATTTCTTCAAAGAAAAGTAAGGACAAAAATGTCCATCACCAAAAAAAAATGTAAAGAAATATAAAATGTTTACTTCTATTAAATTGCAAAATTGATCTGAGCATTTTGATGCAGTTGTGGAGTGGCATGGATTTAGGGTTTAAGTTATTTGGATTGATTTCAGCCCAGGTATTTCCTGTTGTTCGAACTTCTTATAACTTCCCATGCACTAAAACCATTTGATTCTTTTTTTTTTAGGGAAATGAACTTTCTTTTAAAAAGTTATGTCATTTTTTTTACTAATTTATAGAATTGAGAACAATTCATATGAATTCATTTTTATTATAAGAAAATATTTATTGTTTCAGTTAAAAATCTATTTAAATCAGTACATTGTTCATCAATGAAAAACTTATCTGGAACTGTTGATTTTATTAAGCAAAATATGAATTCCACAGACTTTTTAAAGTTATTAAAAAAAATTTATCATCTCTTATATACTTTCATGCAATCTTTTTTAATATAATTTCTTCTTTATTTTACTTACAGTTTCAACTGTCCTGCAATCTCCATTAGAGGTACAACATTTAAATATATAACCATTATTTTATATACATATTAATATATATTTTATATTACCATTCATGATCATATTTAACTTTTAACTCTATAGCTTTGCTTCTCTTATTTCTTGCTTATATTTTTTTATTAGTTTTTTATTTTCATTTTATTCTTATTTTTTAATTTATTATCTTATCTATCATTCCACCTTTAATTTTTTAATATATCACTAGAACCTTTCTATTTTATTTCTTATTATTTTCTATTATTTTATAAATTTATTTCTTTATTAATAATTCTTATTTTATTCTTACTCTTATCTCTGTTTTTATTTTCCTATTCTCATTTTTTTTTTCATTTTGCTTACCTCTATATGACATTCCAAAGAATCATTTTGTATATTTCAATCTATAAGTTAAAAATACTTGAAGTAACTTCCTGATATTCTTCAGTTTTAGCTTCAGAAATTTAAATTCACTTAGAAACTTTATATTAAAATGGCCCTTTTTTAAATGAAATTTTTCTTTTATGATCACAGAATATTTTAAATATTAATAAAATTAGATCAGTCATTGATATCATCATCATCAACCATTATCAATCCATTGCAGGATGAAGGTCTCTCCAAGTTCAATCCATCTTCTTCGGTCTTTAGCTTCTCTTCTCCACATCACCCCTGCACGCTTTCTTATTTCATCCATCCATCTCACATGTTGTCTCTTTGTGGGTCTTTTACAATCTCTTGGAATCCAGTTTAAGATTTTAATTGTCCATCTATTATCATCTCTTCTAGCAATATGTCCAGCCCAACTCCACTTCAATCTTTTAATTTTTTCAATGAGGTCAGTAACACCTGTTTGTTCTCTTACCCATACATTGCATTTTTGATCTTTACTTGTTACTGCCAACATGCATCTCTCCATACTTCTTTGAGTCATCTGAAGTCTCTGTATTGCTCTTTTATTAAGTGTCCAAGTCTCAGATCCATAAGTAAGGACTGGCAAAACACATTTGTTAAAAACCTTCCTTTTCAAACACATAGGCATATTTCCTTTTAGTATCAAGTTATTTCTACCAAAAGCACTCCAACCAAGTTTAATTCTATGTTTAATTTCATCCATTATGTTTTATCTGTATTAATAATCTGACCAAGGTATTTGTAACTGTTAACTTTTTCTAATTCATCATAATCAATCTTTATTTTCATATTTTGAGCAAATCGATTAAACATTACTTTAGTCTTTTTAACATTTATCTTTAGTTCTACTTTCATCTGATAACTCCTGCAACATTTCTTGCAGCACTGAAGCATTATTTGCAAAAACAACTACATCATCTGCAAAATCTAAATGACTTAAATAATCTCCTTTTACTTTCATTCCTTTAGTTTTTCATTTTAATCCACAAAATACTTCTTGCAGCACTGCTGTAAAAAGTTTTGAAATTTTGTAGTCATCTTGTCTTACACCCTTCTCGATGTTGACTTTCCCAGTATCATTATGTAATCTAATTGTTGCTGTTGCATTTTTATAAATATTCTTTAAAATATGACAATATCCTGGATCTATATCTCAATGATCCAATGCTTTAATCACTGAAGAAATGTTTATAGAATCGAATGCCTTTTCATAATCTGAAAATCCAAAACATAATGGCAACTCATATTCATTTGTCCTTTCTATAACTTCTCTCAATACCTGGATATGATCTACTGTACTAAAACCACTTTTAAATCCAGCTTGTTCTCTTGGTTGGTGGAAATCCAATGTTCTCTGTAGACGAGTTGTAATTATCTTGGTAAAAAAATTGGATAAAACTGATAAAAGGCTGTTAGGTCTGTAATTTCTAATATCTTCTTTATCACCTTTTTAAATATTATTACTGCATTCTTCCAATCATCTGGTACATCTTTATCATTTGGATATTTGGTATATAACTTTGCTAAAAAAAAATTCTATTTCTTTATCTGCTTTTAATATATCGATTATAATTCCATCATTACCTGGAGCCTTTCCTTTCTTCAGAGATTTAATTGCATGTCTCACTTCTTCATTTAAAATTCTGGCCAATTGGAAGATGTAATAGATATAGAAGGTACTTGTTCTTTATTACTATATAATTCTTGATAAGGGTCTTCTACCCATTTCATGATGTCATCTCTCTTAATAATTTCATCTTTTTTTTCTTATTGTAGATATAAATTTCCTATTAATACCAACATGTTGTTTTATATTCTTGAGACTTTTACTTTCTTATACAGCTTTTTTTGTTAGTTCACAGTTATACTTTCTTATATCATTTTCAACTTTTTACCGCACTCATTTTACAAAATTCGAGATATTCAATCCTTTTTAATGCAACATTTTTGTATGTCTTCATATTCCTTTTTTTCTTCATAAATTCTTTAGTCTCAGTAGAAATTTTATTGGTCAATTGTTTCTTTTTTCTACCAGCTATCTTTGTTGCAGTTTTTAAAAGTGTATCAGTTATTTTCATATTAATTTCATTCAAATCTGAATTATGTTCAAAATCTACAAATACTTGAAACCAATTTGTAAGTTCTAATTTAAATTCATTAGAATGTTTCTGAAGATTAGGAATATCAATTGTAAATATTGTTTTTTTTAATAATTTTTGTCTCTAGTTTTGCATTAACACGTATTTTACATCTTACTAATCGATGATCACTTCCTGTGTTAAATTTATTAAGAACATTACAATCTTGAATTATGTATTTTCTGTTAGTCAAAATATCCAATTCTGATGTACCTTCATTTGGATGCTTTCATGTCCATTTCCTTTTAACATTTTTCTCAAAAAAAAGAATTCATAATATAAAGTTTTTCTTTTTCTGCAAACTCAACAAGTCTATGTCCTCTCATTTCTATTATCATAACCAAAATTACCTACAACACTTTCATCTTTCATTTGTTTACCAATTCTAGCAGTAAAATCTCCCATAACAATTTTAAAATGTTGTTTACTCTGATCTAAAGCCTTTTGTACATCCATATAAAAATCATCTACTACTTCATCACTATGAGAACTTGTTGAGGCATAAACCTGAATTATCTGCATTTGGTATCTGCTATTAAGTTGTATATCTAATCTTTCCACTCTGTCTGATACACTTCCACTTTTTATTTATAATGAATCCTACTCCACTTGTATTTCCAATATTTGTGTTTTTATAATAGAGTACATGTCCACTTTTTAAATCAATTGTCTCTTCACCTTTTCTTCTAACTTCACAAAGTTCCATAATGTCCCATTTAATATAAGACAGTTCTAATTCTTGCAATCTTCCTTCACTTGAAAGTGATCTGCAATTGTAAGTACCTAAATAAAAAGTTGTCATCAAATGGCAGCCTGGGTCCACAATCAGGATTCTTAGCACTCTCCACCTTCGGCCATCAACCACTGCCTTAATTGGTGACTTTACAGCCTCCTGGGAATGCGGGCCATGATTTATTTTTGTCTGTCATAATTGGAAAAATATTTATCATTTACACAAATATTCATTCTGCCTTATCAGGCAACTGAGAAGAAAAACCATGGTGTTTCTTGGTCTTAAAATCAGAGTTAAAAATTCAATAAAGTCACCAGACTGGCTAATGTGTGTTGGTGAGCAGCCCATCCATGTTCATATACTATATGAATGATCTCATAGTAATAACAGCTGCAATGACAAGAACGTATAGAGTGGCCATTAGGAATTTGCCTTGCTCGGTTCCTTTAAGGCCTCCAAGAGGAATCAAAGGGTCTACTTTCAGTTAATAACAAACTCCTTTCTGCAGCCAGTTATTGATATAACCTATTTTATATGAATATTTACACTCCATATTTTAAGCTTACTTTATTGTATATGTCATGCATTTGGTATTGTGCAGTATTGTAAATATTCATATAACCTATTTTATATGAATACTTACAATATTGCACAATACCAAATGCATGACATAATAAAGTAAGCTTAGAATATGGAATGTAAGCAGGAATAAGAGCTATGTACAAGAATCGAATCAAGTGATTTGTGAAAATTCCTATTTCTATAAAATAAAAATTCTTGCAAAAATCATTTTTTCATTATTTTATTTTTCCTATTACAACTTAATAGAAATATATATATATAGACATTTTATTTACTTTACCAAAATATGATATGACCAGAGTAACTAAATACAAAGCGTCTGTATTAAATAAAATTATGTGTTAAGCCTAAAAATAAGCCCATTGTAAGCTAGCCTAAATAAAATAACTTTTCCAAAATAAAATGTTTACCAAGAATTACATTTTACAAATATTTAAAGTTATGAAAGTATTTTGTTCTTGAGAACTATTTGAAAGTTATTTAAGATCAAATTAAACAATGAGTTTGACTAAGGTTTTTTTTTAATTATTATTATTAGCACATTTTTATGAATTTAAACTTATTCTTCAAATAAAAGCTTGCTTTAGTTACTATGTTTTGGTGCTGAGTTGAAGTTTACCAATTCAGTTTTCCAATTAGAAAAAAAAATGAAGTTTTAATATTTGATGAGAGAACTACAGAACTGCATTATGATAAAAATAAAATTTATACCAGCAGTAAGTGATTTGTTACTTAATTGGCTTCTAACTTTTTATTTGCATATCTAAGTTACATAAATTGTATTTTTCATTTAAGCAAATAGTTGTGAGTAAATAGTCCAGTAATAGAATTAAAATGGAATAGTTAATTTAAAACTTAAACTGATAGTGACATCGGTTTTTTTTCTCATGTGTCATAGCATCAGCCGGGAAGCGAACCCGCTAACCCGGGACAACTGCTTGTAAAGCAGCTGTCGCTGACCTCTTGACCACCAATGCTTGACATAGTGACATAGTTGTCTGAAGAATTCTCATATATGCTCTGGTTAGTACTTGAATATTCATAATGCAGAAAATGGCTTTTGTGAGACATTCCACTAAGTATGTATACTGCAGTGGAGGTATTCTTCTAACGTTTGCCAAAACATTAAAGAAAGGAAATGTGGTTTTTTCAATATTAAGCAATGAAGGAAATTACTCTGCCAATTATCATAAAATTCAATTATTTTCAAAATTTTTACTTTTTTTAAATTTAATGGAGTTTATACTGAGCTTTGCTTCCAATAAACACAGAGAAAATGCAAATTATCCCATGACCTATATTTTAATTAAACGCTTTCTCAGATTATTTATGGAAGTAAAGATGAGATTTAACTGAAATATATATCTTTCTTTGTAGAGAGCACGTGACTGAAAGGATTACGTGTTGGAATAATTTCATCTTTAAATTGAATTAAAATTTATAAATAATTTACTACCTTGAATTTCAAAAGTAATTAATTATCTGGTAGTTGACAATATTAAGGTAATTATATTAATATCTACTTATCAGCAGATTTTGAGAAATGAAAATAATTTAAATTATTATTAACTTTTGTTTGCATCTTGTCTCACTTTTTTGACATATATACATTTTTTTTATTTTTCAGTTTTTTCATATACTTCTAAATGACTTTGTTTATACTCCTGAAAGTCCACGCACCAGAATGGAAATCCTATAATCCATATATCCACCATTCCTTATACTTACATAATATGTGAAAACAGTAGCAATTCTCTCCATATAATAGTGCCATCTATTGCAAGCCATAGTAATCAATGGATTTTGATCACTAACATTCTAGCAAATCTCCATCTTTGTTTTATTAATCGCAAGAGACAAAAACGTATAAAACCATATTGATAATCAACAGAATTATTTCTTAATGGATTATTTTTAAACTAGTCAAGCATTGGTGGCCAAGTGGTCAGCACAGCCGCCTTACAAGCAGTTGTCCCGGGTATGCGGTTTCGCTTCCCGGACGATGCTATGACACATGAAAAAAAAACAATACAAAATAAAACTGAGTATGATTAGGTAGTATCTAATACATTTTATGATGATTAAGTTCTATTGCTTGGTCATAGTAATCTATTTTCTTGTTGCTTTACTTGTCTTTAAGCAAAAAAACTTAATCCTACACATTATTAAAAGGAGAAGAGGAAACTATTATATTACATATATTCTATTAGGATCAGATTTAGATTAAAGGTAATGTAGTAATAAAAGGGTCATCTAATAAAATTTGTTACTGCATTAGACTAGTGGCCTCTAGACTTGAATTCAAATTCAAGTAACATATATATATATTTCAGATAGCTAAGAATTTGCCAAGCAAGATCAGATAATTGATTCATTATCACATTATCAAGCTATCTATATTGGTTTGGAAATGGGAATTTTGTTATTCATGGCTGGAAAGTAAAACTTCAAGATAATCAAGATTGGTCATATGAGTGTCAGGGTACAGATTGGAAAAAAATACAATATAACCTTTGTTTCGACTTTTCATTCAATATGATTTCCACTATCAATGTTTTAGAGTCAGTTTGAAAGATAAGCTGCATAATTCTTGAAAATATTTATGTCGTCATATATTTTATGAAAAAATTATATGGTTTTTATTTTCTGAATCTAGTTAATATACAGAAAGATCTCTTTCACTATAAATTTTAATCTTTGCTCCATAGTGAAAGTGAATTGCAATTACTAATACAAAATATTTTTATTTGTATCTATTAAAACAGGCAAACACTCACTATATGTATTGCCACACACAGCAAGCTAGAGTAATCAATGGATGCCAGAAGGCTTGTGCATAAAAAACCCCATCTAGTGTCTACTCATCTAATAACCCCAGACTAGTTTCTGGCTTGTGGCCTTCATTAGTGAGGAACCTTGGATCTGAGACACTATGGTGATCATGTGGTGTTTATTTATATCTATACAAGTATGAATATCTGTTTAGAAGTATCAGTGAAGTTAGAAAGATAAATCTTTTTTAACTCTAAAAACTCTGTCATAGAAATGTGGTAAATCAAAGGTAATTACTAACACCATATATTAGGAGATTGTTGCCTTTGACAAAGATGTTCATCACCAAAAATGTAATAAGATGGCATTTAATATTCTCAGTATTTTCTCTGAATATACGTAAAGTGTTCCAGTGAAAAGGTAACTGGTTTTCTCTCCAAGTTGCCTGCAGGATCACCTCTGAATGTATGCATGTGATTAATAGCAACATAGTTTAGCTACTTTACACAAAAAAAAATTTAAGGTATTTGCTTACCTGCATCACAGGTTTTGACAAAAGTGACAGTATGTACCTTAGTCCTTGATGGAACAATATACTAATACATTTTGTTTTTAAGTGACAGTATGTACCTTAGCTCTTGATGGAACAATATACTAATAAATTTTGTTTTTAAGTTCGAAAAAATTGCTACTGAAACATTTGAAATGATTTGGAATTAAATATGGTAGTAAAACCTTGAGTTGCAAAAAGGTTTTTGAGGAGTTTTCAGTATTTTGGGATGGCAAGGTAAACATTGTAAACTATCAATGAAAAAAAACATACTGTCACATGGCTCTGCAATCAGGTTGAAGAAAAAACCAGTCATCTTTCCATTTGGATGAACTATACAGGTATTAGTATTAGTCTTTTATTTATTTCAGTTCAATTTTTATTGTAGGTATTACAGCCATGAATATCAAGCTCAGTGATATCCTTAAAAGTTGCTTAATTTTTTATATTATATTATTACAAGTAATTTTATCATGTATAATGTTAATTATTAATAATAATCATTTCAACTCAATTTAAATAAACAGCTAATATTAAATAATTATTTTATTCTAATCAGTTTTCATCCAATATTAGAATCTTTTCAAGACACAACATTTTAAAATTATCAAAACATCACATGATCACCATTTCCTATGCTTACACATTCTGTTAATGAGTAATAAACTCTCCATACAGTAGTGACACCAAATACAAATTTTTGCAATCAACAGATGCAGGAAGGTTTGTGCCTAAATTTCCTATCTAGTGCCTAATCATCGAACATCTCCAGACTAATTTCTAGTCTGTGGCTTTCATTATTGAGGAGCCTTGGATTTGAGAGCACTGCACTTAGATCTTAGGATCTAATGGAACCCGCTAGCAGCCACCTTTTACCTATTTGGTTAACTATAAAGCTAAGATCTCAAACTGAAAACACCCTAATGTTTCTATTCTAAGCTCATTCACATACATCTGAACTCAGTTCAGTATCTATACATTTTATAATTAACCAAATAGGTAAAAGGGGGTGGTGGAGGATTGCATTAGATTCTAATATCAAGGTGTATTGCTCTCAAATCCAAGGCTCATCACTAGTGAAAGCCATAAGCTAGAAACTATTCTGGGGATGTTGGATGAGTAAGCACTAGCTAGAGATTTTATGAACAAAACTTCCTGCATCCACTGATTACAAAAGTTCACACTTGGTCACACTACTATATGGAGAGTGTGTTAGTCTTATTAATGAAATGTGCAAGCATAGAAATAGTGATCATGTGATGTTTTGATGGTTTTATACCCATCCTTTCCATAGGATAATGATGACTGTGGTTTTTGAAAAATCAAAGGCACCAAAATGTATAGATTCTAAACTGAGTTCAGATCTATATGACTATACATGAGAATGAGCTTGGGTTGGAAACATTATGGTGTTTTCAGCTTGGCCTCCTAGATTTATGGTTAACTAAATAGGTAAAAGGTGGCTGGTGGAGAATTACATTCGATATTAAGATCTAGGTCCAGTGACCTCAAGTCCAAGGTTCCTCACTGTTGAAAGTCACATGCTAGGAAATGAGTCTGAGGATGTTGGATGAGTAAACATTAGATAGGGATTTAATGACAAACCTTCCTGCGTTTATGATAACAAAAGCTTGTACTTGGTTGCACTAATATGGAGTTGGGTACATAATTTTTTACATAATCACATGATCATTATAATTATAAAAGATCCTAATATTGGATAAAAACTGATTGGAATAAAATAATTATTTAACATTAGTTGTTTATTTGAAGTGAATTCAATTGAGTTGAAATAATTATTAATAAAAATTATAGAAATAACATTATGGAGAAATTAAGTTTGATGTTTATTATATATGAACAGTGTTAGAGATATATAATGTGAATTAATATTATTAATGGTATTGAAGCACAATCTATCAAACTAAATAGAGAACTGCTCACCCCAGTTATAAGGCAAAGGTAACAGCAAGAACAGAAACTACCATTATGCTATTTAATCACACATGTTAATGTTTATAATGTGATGTATTCATACATATTTGTTTGTTAATGCAAATTAAATATTCTAAAATAGGTATAACATAATGTAATATATTAGTCTATTTGCATGTGTAGCACAATTGTTCTCAAAGCTGTAAATTGTTAATAAATAAATATGCTTAGCGCTTTCGAAGGGTCCAGCCTTCATAATCACAGCTTAACTGTTAATGATATCAAATTTGTGTTGATTATGCTAGACATTCCATTTTTTAATAAAGTATAGCATGTGTCATTCCCATTGATGGCATCTTTGTCTCTGGAGATAAAGAAGGCTTCCTTAACTTTTCTTTTGAGATTGTGCCTCTCTCTGCACATGATTGTGGGATTGTCTGGTACACACTCATGCTGTCATGTGTTTTGATGTTTAGTAAAAACCAAAATAAATGGAGTTTTGATTGAGAGCTCTGTTATATGAGTATCTGTGCTGTGCCAACTGAGTAGACAAGGATGTTCTGCTTTCTCCATAATATGAGTCTTTGCAGTTGTTGTTGAGGCATGCAATATTGTATACCATGTGGGGGGTCTATAAAGTGGGATTTAATCTTTGGTTTTATTGATTAAGTTGTTGTAATTTGAGGGAGCAACAAGAAATACATTCTTTAATCTATCATTAACCATAAAAATTAACAAATAAAATGGAATATTTAAATGTAATATCAAAAGTTTATGTTGATGTTTTTTTATCCATTTTTTTATTTTGGTGATTTGTTATTTTTTGGATATACTTATTTAAAAACAATATAGATTGTGTTTTTTGAATAAATTATTGTTACTTTTTATTTGAAATGAGCAATTTTTCATAAACAATTCAGATGAAACGAAATATAGCCTATTATAAATATTTTTAACTACCGTTACTTTATGTTGGGGTAATGTTTGCTGGCATAGCTTCCTTTTATTGACTGAATTCAATTTAAAATTGCTTCCAGTAGCAGTTAGATATGTGATAAAGATTTGTCAGTGTGAAAAATGTTATTACTGCAGAGCAAATTGGAAGCAGCAAATATAATTTCTTCAATGAACCAGCTAAGATGAATGGATGCATAATTTTGTCATTTTTTTATACAAAGTTGAGAAAATTTATGATATAATAAATACAAAACAGTTTTTTTAAATATATATTTATATATATTAAGAGGAAATAATGCTTATCTTACTTCCATGGAGCACATGCTGCTACCGTTTCTATAGTTGTTTTATTGACACTTAAAATCTTTAATAAATCTTGGCTTGTATAATTCATATTGTACAATGACTTCTGCACTACATCAATACTTTTTTCTTTGGTATTAAAATGTAAAATTCTTTCAGCCAACATATAGTGCCATTCTAGATCAATTAGCATAGTTTAATAGCTGTAAGTTCCAATAGCCTCATCCCCCATTGTTGATTTCAAGACCCATTTCATTTTCTCTTCCAATACTTAGAATTCATGTGCACTTTCATCTTCATTTGATCTTTTTACTTTGACTGCAATCTGTTCATTGACATTTTTATCTAATTAAAAACTGAAAAATATTTAACAGTTTAAATCAAATTTACATAAGTTAATACCAAAAAAAAAAAAATCACATGATTATCAAATTATGCAATACTTTTTAAGAGCATTATCTGGTGTAAGATATCTTCTAATTGAAAAATTCATTCAATCTAAAAATCCAAGTGCACTTTGATTTAGATTTAAAACTTTTCACTGGTGAAGGCCAGAAGTCAAAATCTAGCGTAAAAGATATAAATAAAACGACGGCATTGAATAGAGATTTTAATGAGCACTACTATCTAATATTTGTTAATTATTCAAGCTTACACTAGGTGGCCAAACTGGGGATGTAGTTTAATTGATAGATTAAGGGTCAATGAAGTTTTTTCATTAAGCAATCATCTATTCAAAAATATGTTTGAAATTAGCATGTGGTTTTTTTTTCTAATGTGTACAAATTTATGTGATGGATTTTCCACTTATTCACAGTTTTCATATTTATATAACAATTCAAAACAAAACAACACTCTCCATATAGTAGTGCCATCTTGTTGTTTTGTTTTGAATTGTTATATAATAACAATTATTGTGCTAGTATGAGATAGTGATCATGTGATGTTTAGTTTTCATATTTGTTTATGGAGAATCTAACTCTAAAAGTGCATATCATAATGATAATTGACAAGCCTGCAAGTTTGCTAAAATGACATTAATAAATTTGATTTGTGAATTGTTATTATGCATTTAGAGTTAACTTCTCCATAAATAATATTTTTCTGGTTCTTTGCAGGATATTTACACATGTAGAAGAAATAGTGTTAAGTAGTGGAACAAGAAGAATATATTCACAATGTTGCCGGATAGTTTTATAAACTATGCTTTGGTTTTAGATCTTAATTTTTTTAAAAACTCTCTGGAAATATGCTATCTGATCTGGGGACCTTTTGAAGATGACTTGGAGAAAGTTCAAGTTTACTAATATCTATTGTTTTTATTAGATTGATATTAGAAAAAATATTTTTTTCAAATATACTTATGGTTTATATAATCATCACAAAACTCACTTCTAGGGTTTTTTTTATTGTTGTATTATTGTTTTGATGTTGGAATGACCATATTTATTTATGAGTGACTATTTATCATTTAATATAATTTTCTTCTTCCTTTTCCTATGTATTGATTTCTACTTTAACATACCATACCATTTGCAACTTTCTTAAACACTTTATCAATACTCTTTATTTATATCAAAACTAATGGTTTCGACTGTCCTGCAGTCATCAGAGCTACAATATTCAAATATATAATTATATAATTAATACCCATACACATATTCATATACATAATTAAATACACAAAATAAAACAAAAATAAAATATACATTTTAACCTGACCATTATAAATAATCATTTACCATTTTATTACTTTACTCTTAAATAATTCTATCCATATTTATTTTATATCTCTTTATTTTATTTTTTGAAAATTATTATTTATTATAATTATAAACTTTAACATTTATTCTACTATTTAATACCTATTATTGTCATTTTACTTATATTATAAATCAACTTCTTTCTTATTTTTATTAAATATTTTATAATTATCAATTAACGTTTTCCACATAAATTACTTTTTACAATACAAAAATTACCTACCTTTTTACAATCCTATTTCTAAAAACTCAGCTGACAAAATTTTCAAAATTTTTACTCTTGTTTAACACCTCCCTCTATTGTTATTTTCTTCAACATTATTCTTTTAATTTTTTTCAAATTCAAACTATTATTAATAATAATTGTTTATAAAATTATTATTTTTATCCCAAAATCTCTATTAAGATTTTGTTTTATATTCTTAATCAATATTGCTCTTTAATTTTCCTATCCTTTCTATTATTTGTATAATTAATCATTTTTATACTACATTTCTCAAACCTATGACCTGTTTCTAATGAATGCAAATAAATAGGTGATCTCTTATCACATTCTAACTACTTATGTAGGAGAAACAAAGAATTCAATTTATACAAGATTAATTCAACATAAATGTGATAAGAGATCACCTATTTATTTGCATTCATTAGAAACAGGTTATAGATTTGAGAAATATAATATAAAAATGATTAATTATACAAATAATAGAAGGGATAAGAAAATTAAAGAGGCAATATTGATTAAGAATATAAAACAAAATCTTAATAGGGATTTTAGGGTAAAGAGAATTTTATAAGCAATTATTAATAATAATGGTTTGAATTTGAAAAAGGTTAAAAGAATAAAATCGAAGAAAATGATGATAGAGGGAGATGTTAAATGATGATAGAGGGAGGTGTGTAAAAATTTTGAAAATTTTGTCAGTTGGGTTTTTAGAAATAGGATTGTAAAGAGGTAGGTAATATTTGTAGTGTAAAAAAGTAATTTGTAATGTAGGAAAGGTTAATTGATAATTATAAAATATTTAATAAAAATAAGAAAAATTTAGATGTTGATTTATAATATAAGTAAAATGACAATAATATGTATTAAATAGTAGAATAAATGTTAAAGTTTATAATTATAATAAGTAATATTTTTTTAAAAAAAATAAAATAAAGTGATATAAAATAAATATGGATAGAATTATTTAAGAGTAAAGTAATAAAATGGGAGATGATTATTTATAATGGCCAGGTTAAAATGTATATTTTATTTCTGTTTTATTTTGTATATATTTGTATAAGTGTATTAATTATATAATTATATATTTGAAAATTGTATCTCTGATGATGACTGTAGGATAGTTGAAACTGTTAGTTTTGATAAAAATAAAGAGTATCGATAAAGTGTTTTAAAAAGTTGTAAATGGTATGATATTTATCATTTACTAAAACATCCATAACACAGATTTGGAATACATGAGTAAAGACATCTGAAAAAGACCAATCTCTTTATTCTGTTTTTAGAACATGGTGGAAGGAAGATTTTAAGTATATATTGGAAAAGATATATATGTAAAAAAAAAGTAATACGGATAACTTATTCCATTTGTTTATATATGATTTAAAATATATTAGTCTTTAATTGATATATAACATGTCTGGACTACAGTAAATCTCTAGTTCATAAATGTTGAATAATAAGTATTAATCTATTTATTTAAGATGATTGGTGTCAAAGTTGTGAGTTCAGAAAGTTTGATATTTGTAAATCAAATCGTAATAATAGAGAAATATTCTGAAAGGCATGTGTTCTAATCTAATAGTGTTTTTTTTTTCATTCTATTAATCTCCAGTTCAGAAGTCTGATATATAAGATTAGCAATCTAATGTTCAGAGATTTTATAGGTTTGTTAGCATTTTTCAGATTTTAAATAGATAAATATATGACTATAAAGAGAAATTTCCTCACTGAAGATATTTAAAAAGCTGTTAAATAGGTCAAGCTTAGCAATAATTCAATATATAATTTCACAGCTCAAGATACAACTCAAATCAAAATTTTTTTCTAGATGTTTATTTAAGAAACTCTAAATAATTACAGAATTATGATATAAAAATGGATTTTTTATGAAGTTTCAAACAAATTTATTTTTTCACATCTGAGAGTAAAATCAACATTTCTACACACTATTGGATGTGTGCTCACTTGCTTCATAAACAGAATTTAACAGCCCCTGGACAGTATAGTTGTGGCTAGACATAAACCATGAAACAACCTAGTTGCAGAATTGAAGGATGTAATATCAATGGTGAATCCATTTCTTGTTTTAAATTTCTACAACTTTTATAATATTTTGTTAATAGTTAAAATGACTAAAGTAATTCATAAATAAATAAAACAATCAATCAAAAAACTCAGTCTCAACTCTTTATCTCCAGAGATCTATATCTTTTTTTGTGTGTAACTTGTCAAAAGCTTGCTTAGTTATCTCTTCCTTTAGGTATTGGCCCTATTGACACACTGCCTCCATTTTCAAGTTATTGGATTGCTGGTTTATGGAAGTCAGTTATTAAGTC
This sequence comes from Epiperipatus broadwayi, assembly GCA_028023455.1. Taxonomy (NCBI): domain Eukaryota; kingdom Metazoa; phylum Onychophora; class Udeonychophora; order Euonychophora; family Peripatidae; genus Epiperipatus; species Epiperipatus broadwayi. The sequence continues at coordinate 255,478 of JAQFVV010000058.1, read as the reverse complement.
AATACCCTTGTTTCAAGTTGTGCTTGATGGGAAGTTGATGTTCTGGGATGTTTATAAATTGAAATTTCCACATTATACTCCTCTTTTGACTTCATTAAGTGTTTCAAGTAAAGTTCTGTTGCGTAAAATGAAACTTCTTTTCATTGAAGCAAGAGATGTTGACTTTGTACTTAAACTGAATTTACATGCTCTCCCAACAAGTTATTTTTTAGTGGCCAGCAGTGGTTTTATTAGGATTTCATCTCAGTGTCAGTTGTATAGATTATATGATGAGATAATACCCCATTTTTTTTATATTTGTCCTGCCCTTAAGTTGATTAGGGACTTTATTGTTGCTAATATTTCTTGTATTTTAGGGATGCTCTTTCTGTTTGTAATACCCTCAAGAAGGGATCTTTTGCAGCAACGAGATTATCCATCTTTCTTACATTTTTTTTATGGTTGATCCATTGCAGGCTCATCTTTGGTCATTCTCATAATTCGTCTTTAACTGTCTTTATCAAGTTCCTTCACCAGATCAAGCAGCAAGACTCTGTGCTTTCGCCTGTGACTCTACATGATGATACTTGGGTGAAAGTTTTCTTTTCCTCTTAGTCTTATTAAGATATCCTTTTCTCAGAATTGACCTTTTTCAAGTACCTTTTTTGCTATAATAAGTTTCATACTGAATGCTATGTAATTTTTTATAAAGTTTAGCTGTATATTACTATGTTTAATAAATTTATTTTAAAACAAAAAAACATTATTGACACGAGTGAACACTATGAAAATATAAGAACGCAAATTAACACCTATAACAACATGCTTTTATACCTATTATATAAAAAATCAAATTTCGTATAATTATAAAATACATAATTTATAAAATTTATATATACACTCTGAAAGACATTTTCGAGTTAATATATATAAATTGAAAATGCTTTTAAAGTTCATATTTATAAATCATACAAATACTTTTGAAGGATATAATTTATTTCTACAATATCTTTTCTTTCAAAAAATAATTTTTTTTTTATGCTGAACAATGAGCATCGAAATGATAAAAAAGATTTTCCTGAAATAGCATCAGTCCACCAAAACAATTTCTAGACTCTCTTAAGATATGATTTATTTGAGATTGATTCTATAACTTTTGACTTTTCATGAAATCACAAGATTATTTACTGCAGAAATCGCAACCCAGCAATCGTAAATCTTGAGTAAATAAATTGACCACTGCTTTTTGACATCAGCCAAAAAAGATTATATATATTTTTTCTTCAGAATATTTTTGAATCAAAATAAATATTTTATATATTTCATTTTTTTTATTTCTAATATGACATATGTTTATATCTATAATTTCCACTTTTTATGGCATAAAAAAGAGATTAATATTTGTTGTGTTTATTTTGAAAAAGCATTTGTACAACAGATGGTGTCATTACACATTGCTCTATCGTAATCATCTAATTTTTCAACACATAATCATTCTTGATTCGATGCGATGCACTGTGGCTTCTCCTTTTTTGGAGTCAGGAATCTCTCAGCCACTGTGCCCAGGGAAACTTGTCAGATAGCAGCAGACTCTGGAACTCGTATGTCCATGTGTGTATTCCATTTTTGATTTTTCCTATCATCAATTTTTTTAGGAACTCCTGATTGATAAATTATTCTTTGGCTGTAATTGCAAATACTGAGTTTGAACCTTACAAATATGGTATGAAATAAGTACGAAAAAGACTAAAGCTTTGTAATAGATAACAAAAATAAACATGTTAGCAGAATCTGAGATTTCAAGAAGAAATCAAATTTTTAACGAAAGAATGAGATTAGTTTAGAAATCAGTTAATTTGGAACTGAGAAAAAGAATAATTTATTTGAAGTATAACTTTAGATAAAATTGAATTATAAATTCTAAAGAAGACAGGAAAAGAGTCTTATGATATATAGTATACAGATAAGTGGAAATATTAATTGGCTGGTGAAATTAAGTATAGATAGAAAAAAAAAATTTACTGAAAGAATTAAATAATATTTATTTTTACAAAGCGCAAACAGTATTGAAATTAAATTGAAAGACTGCAAACCTCTCGTGCTTATTACTATTCAACAGCCAACCAGGTCGTAAATACAAGACAGAGAATTTAACAAGAAGAGGGCGGTCCACCCTCCTCTTTACTTGTCTTTCTATATATCCAAGCCAGTCTGAAGTATTTAGATCTTAAAGCGTGAAGCTTTAAATATCTTCACATTTAACTCACTGAGTCTATAGTACAAACATACACCGTGAAATCCTACGATTTATTATGCAGTAGTTTTTAGATGTTATAACTTGCAGTAACATATATAAATAATATTTCTTTTTACAAAGTGCAAACAGTATTGGAATTAAATTGAGAGACTGCATACCTCTCACGCTTACTGTTTGCGCTTTGTAAAAATAAATATTATTTACATACATTACTGCAAGTTATAACATCTAAGAACTACTGCATAGTAAATCATAGGATTTCACGGTGTATGTTTGTACTATAGACTCAGTGAGTTAAATGTGAAGATATTTAAAGCTTCACGCTTTAAGATCTAAATACTTCAGACTGGCTTGGATATATAGAAAGACAAGTAAAGAGGAGGGTGGACCACCCTCTTCTTGTTAAATTCTCTGTCTTGTATTTACGATCTGGTTGGCTGTTGAATAGTAATAAGAGCGAGAGGTTTGCAGTCTCTCAATTTAATTTGAAAGAATTAAAGAAATGGCCATATTTCTATTTAGAAATAAATAATTACAATTTTATAAAAATAGTCTCATAGTATAGTGATTAATGTATCCAAGTGCCATATCTATTATTTGGGCTTAAAATCAAGTTTGAAATTGGATATTTGTTCACATAGTTAAAAAATATTTAAGAAATATTGGATTTTTTAGGCAATTGACCCATAGTTAACCTATACAACTATCTAATTATTGGCCAGTAAAAAAGATTTTTAGCTATTCATAATTAAAAAAAAATAAAATAAAGAAAACTACAAGAGTCAAGCATTGATGGCCTAGTGGTTAGCATAGCTGCCTTCCAAGCAGCTGGCCTGGGTTCGCTTCCTAGTCAAAGCATTTGATATATGATAAAAAAAGAAAACTACAAGAGCTCTCATTAATTAACAGTTGAGGATCATGATGACTATTGAATTTTCCCATCATGCTATGGACTATTTAGGGCTGTCTAACCATATTGAGCATTTTTTTTCTCATGTGTCATAGCATCAGCCGGGAAGTGAACCCGCTAACTTGGGGCAACTGCTTGTAAAGCAGCTGTCACTGACCTCTTGACCACCACATTTATTATTTAAGTCATACTTTAGGTGCAATTTGAAATTTATAATTGCTGTTGGTAATGTTGTAAATGACTATTTATTAGTTTGCATTATTATATTTATCTGCTTAAAGAGGTTTATTTAAGTTTCTTTGTATCAATAATGTCAATCTCTATTGTTAAATTGCAATCTTTAGCATCTATATAAGGTGGGATTCCACTTTTATTAGTAAAAAGAAGTTGCCTTGACAACAGTTTGAAATTGTTGATTGTTATTGACATTGGGATTGTCTAAATCTTGACTGGTTTATAATTACTTACAAACCCATTTAGTCTTGAACATTATTACACTTATTATTTAAGTAATATTTTAGATGCAATTTGAAATTTATAATTGCAGTTTGTAATGTTATAATTGACTATTTATTAGTCTGTATTCAAAACAGGTTATATTTACCTATTTAAAAAGGTTCATTTAAATTTCTTTGTATCAATAAATTTAATCTTTGTGAACAAGTTGTGATCTTTAGTGTCTATGTAAGTATATTAGACCATTAATAAAGGTGGGGTTTCCACCTTTATTGTTAAAAGTAGGTTGTCTTGACAACAGTTTGAAATTGTTGATTATTATTGATATTGGGATTGTCTAAGTGTTGACTGGTTTTTAATGATTATTTTTTATCTATATTTTATAACAACTAGTACAATTTTAATTTCAAGTCATTTCATTGCATAGTAGCAAAATGTTTCTCCTGCATATGTCATCTGATTATAAGGTTAAAAGACATTCTAGCATGATATTATTAGATCACAGCATTACCTTCTCAAAGTCACTAAATTTGTATTCATTCAGCTACAAAAAGTTTAAAAGAGTATTAGTATACATTGCTACTTTTTCAATTATGATACATGTTATTTGTTACATTTTAGTAGTAACCAGATTTAAAAAATAAATATCAGCAACAAGAGCCACTCATTAATAAGTATGGACATTCTAATGTATGATATATGTATATAGCAATCCATGGAAAATATTTAATTCAGCATATATATTGTAATGGACAGACTAACATGTTTCACGATCGTATACTTTCCCTATTTACTTATTTACATATACTACATGGGCACCATCTAGCTTTAAGCATCAGGAAATAGACTAACACATATATATTTAAACAATATTTTATTCAATATAATAATGTAATAATTACACAGCCCCATTTGTAATAGCAGGCTAAATTGTGAATAACATAAGTTACTCCCGATGAATGATGGTAGATTAAGTAATCTTACATAACCAAAGTAACAAATGATGTAATAATAATTTATTTATAAGTGTACTTATTAATTAATATACAATTTATTTTCTTTAATAAAATTAATAACCTATATAATAATTTTTTACAAAGTATAATCATTAATTAATATGCAATTTATTTTTTCAACAAAATCCTTTAACCTTTACACATCACAGCATCAATTTATTCTTAGATAATGTCACATTCACCGTAACTTTAACCCAGTTTTCATTAAACTTAAATATAACTTTATATGTGTGAATTCATAAATATAACATTTCTTTGACTCCCATATTTCCCTAGTACTTACACATACATTTGTTTTATATGGGATAGACATCAACACTATTACAATAATCATAAGGAATGGTCCTTTTTAGATCCTATTCCTAAACATAATTGCTTATATAATAATAAGTATAAAGGGATGGCCTATATTGGTCTGAATCCTAACTGAATAAACCTTCTATACAATAACTATAATGAGTGACCCTTTTAGGTCCTAAACTTAACTTAGTACAACTACAATTCATACAGGGATGACACATTCTGAGATTGATTCTTAACTCATCAAACTGATAGGAATATATTTTCCCATATGGATGCAAATATATGTAGTATCCATCTACATAAAATCCAATTTTCATTAATCAAATTTAAGTTTAACTACAACCAAAACTAATGGGAATAATTACACCATTAACTACGGTTATGTGTGACTAGACAATTTATATGTCTACATTATATTTACATGATTAACGGTATTTCTTTTTTCCTCTTATTAATAACTTATATACAATTCATAAAATTAGCATACATATGGGATATATAATAATTATTATTTTTTTCTTTAGAAATAATTTTATCAAGTAAAGAGAAAGTTTTATCCATTCCTACAATACTTCAAGGAATAAAGAGAAAATTTACAATTCATTTCTTTTTTTTACCTGATACTTTCTTTTAAATAATATCTGAATAACAAGTGTTGTTTATAAATTCGGATTATTTAAAACAAAGTACAAATCACTCTTTAAATACAAGTTTCACCCCAAAAATAAGTGTCATTTACTTCTTTTTTGACAGATATAAAAAGGTGGTAATTTCTAGCTATCTTTTAAATAAGCGCTGATTCTTTATTTCATCCAGAGTTATTATTCAAAGCATCATTCAGAGTATTACAGATTAAATCCAGCTAACATTTACTAGTCACTTTTTTTTATTCACAAGGCATGGTGAAATCCTGGAAATAGTATTTCAATCTGATTAAACAAAAAAAAAACAACAACTGACTTTTATATCCAAAAAACAAAACCAATTTGCATAGACTTGGCTTTGTTTATTAAAATGAACAATAGATTGTTCATTTTAATATATATATTATACGGAAACACACGTCCCAATTTTGATTGGCCTTTTATAACAAATGTTCTCACCCCTAAGTTGAGATGGTAATGTATAGTATAATTATAGCTTCACTAACGCATGCGGAAAAAAAGTCGCATATTTATAATTATAAATGATTATCATTGATTTATGAATTTTAAATTTTATAATAATAATAACCATTACACAAGCAGAGGAGTTAATATGGTTAATATTTGTACACATTAATTATACTAATGGTTAGACCAAGACAATCCATGACCATTTTCCAGGATCTTTGCACTTGCTCCACAACTGCAAAAACCAAAACAACTCTCCTGGGAATACTTTTATTTATAATGAGGTTAAATCCTTGGGCTCCATCCAGCTAAAGGTTGGCATGCCCCAAGTGCTTGATTTTCTGAGTAACACAATGAGCAAGAAACTGACATGACTCAAGCTATCATACAATGTACATTTAAACATATATAATTGACACAAAATTATCTTAATTAATATTATATGGTGGTGTAAGAAGAGAGAGAATTAAGTCAAATTAATATCTTAAAACAACATTTATTTACAAAAAATATAGGACAATAATCCAAATAAAATAAACCAAATGCATTAATTATAGAGTAATTTAATATGGATCAGTCCATATCTATATAAGGAATCAGAATTCAATTACTTTTAGTTCATAATTTTAATGCGCAAATACGTGCACAACAACCGAGCTTCATCAGGATTAAATAACAATATATTATAAACTCAAAATAATTATAACATCTAAAGAATAATGCCTGAGCGCTTTCAAGAGAACTTAGCTTTCATAATCATGGGCAACAAAGAATAAGCATAGCGTGTTGGTATATGCTAAAATATGCTGATATATGTAAATTAGTTGAAAATAAATGCGTCAGCTCTAAATGATCCATTTCTTAGAGATTTTGTAACACGCATCTTTCCTATTCATAGCCTTATCATCAATAGCAATAAAACATGCTTCTTTAACTTTTCTCTTAATGTCATTTCTCTCCCTGCAAACTATTCTTGCATTTTTAGGTTCACATGCATGACCAGCTGATTTCTGATGTATTGCAAATATTGAGTTGCAATTTGGGTCTGCTTGGGCCTTATTGTAAGAATATCTGTGCTGGGATAGTCTTGTAGAAAGAGTTGCTTTCGTTTCCCCATAGTATGATGCCACGCAGTTATTTTCTGGACATGAAATATTATATACGGCCTGAGAGGTGTTGTTGGGTGTTATAATGTCTTTGGTGTTATTAATAATTCTATTTGTATTAGGGGGTGTATGAAAGCTTAGTTGAAATTCTTTATTAAACACTGAGTAAAATTTTCTATGGGTAGTTGCAATATATGGTAACAAAATTCTATTTTTCTGCTGCTTAATAACATTGCTGTTAGATGTTATAATTATTTTGAGTTTATAATATATTGTTATTTAATCCTGATGAAGCTCGGTTGTTGTGCGCGTATTTGTGCATTAAAATTATATACATGTATAATAAGCACCTGAGTTTAATAATTTCTTTTTACTTTTAGTTTATAAAAGTTGGTAAAGAAAATAAAATCTTTCTAGACTCTAAGTTATCACATATATTTAACTAGGTTTTGTTATATCTTTTTCTGGAGTACACTCCTGTTTTCTTGAAAGTTGATTGAGTTCATAGTTAGCATTTCTGTCTTCTTTTAACAGTTTTTCACTTCTTTCTGGGGCACATTATATTGGGCCTTGTTTAGTAATAATCTCCTACAATGATGAGTATATATCTCAGCAATGGCAATCAAGAATATTTATTACATTTCATGTGGCCAAATGCGAAAGAACTAGTTAATGAACACTGAATGAACCTTCCCTTTGCAAGCTTAGCACAACAAGGTGATGTTAGGGCATCAGCATAAATATCTATACATTATTGATGGATGAATTAGTCATTCTCAATGAAGGAGTCAGCCAAATTTAATATAACTAGATGAAGTTGAATCAAAGTAATTGGATCGCATTCAAAATAGCAGAATAATTCTAATAGTAGAATAAGTAATGACACCCTACTTTTAATAGCAAACTGAAATGACTGCAGACTAAAATGATAACAAACTTTTACACACTCAGAAAATTCAGCAGACTGAATACAATAAAAATTTAATAGCTTTTACATCCTTGGCACACTTATATCATCCACGTAATTAATTTCAAATTCTTTTTCTAATTAGTTAATCCTATTTTTCTTGTAATTACAATATTAGTTGTAAATCAGCATTTATTTTTTATAGCGTCTGTATACAATTGTAATCACATTCATATCGGCTTTTTCAAACCAAATTGTGCAAACGCTTTTTGCGAGTGTTAAATAATAAATGAATACCCTCTGACCCATACAAGATATAGAATTTATGCAGCAATAAAAGGAATCCTCTTATTACTACGACTCAAATATTTATATATGAGCAAATCTGAAGTACTGGCACAGAAGGTGTGACTATAGAACAGTCACTTTGAATTACTATATATAACTTATGAATGAATGACGCCGATGAAATTTACTAGAATTTACTGAACGTCATTCCAACTGAAATTAATCAGATTTGCTCATATATAAATATTTGAGTCATAGTAATAAGAGGATTCCTTTTATTGCTGCATAAATTCTATATCTTGTATGGGTCAGAGGGTATTCATTTGCTGCATAAATTCTATATCTTGTATGGGTCAGAGAGTATTCATTTATTATTTAACACTCGCAAAAAGCGTTTGCACAATTTGGTTTGAAAAAGCCGATATGAATGTGATTAATATTAGTTGTACTATTATCTAATTAGTTGGAAATATTACTGATTTCAATAAAATCTAAGCTATCTTGATTAGACTATTTACAAAATTATTATTATGATCTTTGATTAGTTTGTAATTTTTCTAATTAAACAGTCTTCAGTAATAAATTTGTTCATTCATTTACATGATTCCTTAAAGTTACAATTTAGTCTATTTCATCTTCATTTCCATCGTAACATTTTAGAATTTTTTTCTTTTAGTTAAAAGAACAGATAAGCTATCTTTTGAAATAGTAAGTCTAAAAATTTGTACATTACAATATGCTTTAATTATATTTTCCTTTTGCTGAAATACTTTTACTCTATTAATTTGAGATCAGGATACCTTTTGTTTATTTCCTAACAGACGTATTTATTTTTAAAATATCTGTAGTTTTATTTTTAAATCTAACAGTCCCTTTTAAATGTTTCATGTAGCACATATATTTATGAATGTGTTACAATATTGTAACAAAACAAATCCAATAAAAGGTCAAGTTAATTACTTTACAAAACTGCATTAGAAAAAAAGTGTTTAATAAAAATCATATATTTATTATTGAATGTATAAATTCCCATGTGTATATGTATATTTTGTATGTCATTTGAATACACAGGTTAAAAAAATTAAAAGAAAAATTAGTTTATGCATTTTATCATATTATTAAATATTTTATAAAGTTACTTTGTATTATGTGAAAAACAATAAAATGATAAATTGCAATGGAAAGGAAGAAAGAGAAATTGTTTTGATATGCTCAAGAAATTTGAATTGTGCAGTTATAAAAATCTAAAGCATTTTTGATCTACATTCTAAATGGAAGTTTAAATAAACAACTTGTCAATTCTAACATTAAATTTGATGACAAATCTAAATATGCTATTTAAAATTATGCGTTAATAAGAATAAATAAGTTATCAATCACTTTTTAAAGATCAGTATCGATTTTTTTTCTTTTTTCCTATTGCTAATATAAATAAAAAGACAAAAAATTATCCCCCCCCCCCTTTTACGTTTAATTATAAAATAATGTAATTTAAAAATATTTGTAAAATTGTTTGTTTTTACAACATGTTTTGAAAGAAATAAGATGTTTTTCAAAAAACATGCTGTTATAAAGAAGCAAATATCAAATCTTGTAACTGGCTGGTGATGAATCTGTTATTTATAAACATCCATTAGTTGGTATAAATAGGTCTAAAACAAACAACTCAGGCAGTCTAGTCTACTCTAACTATTTGAAGATTCCAGAAGCAGTGTTGCCGTGATTCCATGCAGAGGAGAAAAACTGTTGGTTAAGACTGTTTTCCATTGTAACTTGAATAGCTATAAGTTGCTGACTGTTTTACAGTATTTTTAATAATCCACTTTTTATATGATAATTTTATCTAATGAAAAACCATCTAGTATGTGAGGCTAGATAACCAAAAACCGCACCAATTAAAACTCCCAGAAATGCAATCAGATCCAAAGCAAATGCTGAAATTTCCTAAAAACCTGTCATCACTTGCTTTAATAAATATTGTAAAAAATCAAGTAGACAGTCCCACAAAAAAAACACAAGATGTATTGATACTATATCCTATCTAACACCACCAAATGCAGCTCTATTTCTTATCTAACATTGCCAGTTCACAATGAAGATAACTACCATCTTTGGAAAAACAAATGAAGACATATGTAAATATATTAAAAAATGATATTTGCAGAAAACCATGGTTTTGGAACTACTTAAATATTTTATGTGGTAAGATCTTATCATTTGATGTTATAAGGCCTTAAATTTAAGATATCTTTTTTTTTATCTTGAATATTTGTAAATCTGATGATAGTTGTAAGTATATAAGCAACAATTTTATATATTCATTGTTGTTATTCCATTTAGTTTGTGTTTGCTTATTGAATTCAACCCAAACATTATGCTTTTACCATTCAATATGCTAGTAATATTCACAACTCTGAAAAATCATGTGGTAACCTACTGGGGAACATGCAGGGATGCCAATAAAAATTTGTAAATGATGATGATCTGCCATTACTAAGTTTTCCAAAAATAAACTTTATATTCAAAAGATTTGGCACCTTAATGTTTCACTTTTTTATTATTGAGATTAGAAAAAAACAAATTTACAATACTTTTGGGAGGACTTGTACTTAATTTAAACCTTCCATGCTAAGTTATAAACCATCATTACATTGGTTAACATTATTATATATATTTGAATTGAATCATTTTATTTGAATTTTGTTAATCATTCAACTCCACCTAATATAAGTATTTGGAATCAAAATTTATTGTTACATATATTTATATCTTTGGTTCACTTGAATTACCATTACAATGTATATAAATTAATTAAAAACCATATAAATTTGTAATATACAATATTATTTTATTTACACCCAGCATAGAAGTTTATAAAAATTTACTCTTTTATTAAACATTTGATGAAAAATCAATTAACGTCTAGCAGGACATATGTTTCTGTCAATTCAATCTGATATCATCAGCTGCTCAAACTTTAATATTAAATTAAACATTGCAAGTTTACTTAAATAGAAATTGAATGGCTATGATTATTGTGATCCCAGCTAATTTTCCAGCTATCTAACGATGTCAACTTTAATTAACAGAAACACATCCTATAAAAGATTAGTTGATTTTTCATCAATATTGGCATATAAAAAGCTATGAATTTCTACATATTTTTATAAATAATGTAGATTAAAAGATAATAAGTAGATACAAGTATTAAATGACCGTCTCTCCATGTATTACATTACTTAAATATTGTTTATATGTGCTTTATTTTTATAAAGTGATCTAGTAATGTTGTTGTCTTTAGCTTAGTTTTCTTTTCTTGCAGCTATCTGCAACTTTAATTTGGTGGTTTTTTGTTGGCTGAAACTGAAACTAAAATATATACTGATTTATTCATTTTTAAGAAATCTAAGAATATTAGTATCATAGATAATCTAATACAAATGATCTGACAAAGACTTGTAGATTCTTTATTACCATATAATACTAAATCATTCAAGCCCTTTACTACTGTTTTACAATGCTTCATTTACCACACTCATTTACAGTTTCTAGTTTCAATTACCCCAGCAATCATCTTTAGAACTTTATATCTCCGACCTCAACTGCTAATCTTTGTTAGATTTTTTGTTCTCAGGCCTCAAAAACTTTTGAGAAGGTCATTTCTTTATTTCATTTCAGAATGAAAAATAGTATGTTTTCATAATTTATTTATGATTAGTTTTACAGAATATTTTACAAATATTTATTTTAAGACTAAAATATTTATGATTAAATTCAGATTTTATTTGAAAATTTGGTAATCATCTGAAATCTGGGCATGGCCACTTGGAGCATTGTTAATGTCTCAAAACACTTATGGCTAAATACAACGTTTAATATTGTATTAACCCATTATGGCAGGCCACTTTACATGACATTGCACAAAAATATTATGGCCCGTGTTGTGCTTCAAAACTATTTGCGCATATTTGTTCTATTCATAGTTGATTACTGTATCGCTTGCAGTCGGTACAACTTTTCAAATCTCCGTAAAAGAGTAATGTCATTTATATTTAAATAATGTTGTTAATTACTAATAATTGTCATATGGTCCCCACCCTTTCCTAAAAAAATGTTAATATGTAAAAAATTGGCAAAGTGTATGTTCGAACACGCTTCGACAAAGCTCACGCGCTAAGTCACGTTTCAGCTTGGAAAATATATGAGACCAATAAAAGGTCTGAGAAGAATGTGCAATTTTTCAACTTTTCAGAATTGCCGAGTACAGAAAGTGTGTGAGATTGTGTCCTTTTTTCAGGCACATAATGTCCACTTTTTATTACAGCAATAAAATAATAAATAATTTAAAAAAGTCCAAAGTTTGTGTCCTTTTTTTTCTTCATTTCATTAGAAATTGACAAGTATTTGGATTCTATTTTTTGCAGCCGGATTAAAATAAATGACTATTTTTGTTGACTTTTTGTTAATAATAACAAAGTACAAAATCCCCCCAAAAAGAAGTTTATTGTAGAAGGCCAAAAAAAAAAAAAAGGTAATTCAAATGAAATATAAATAAAAATAAAAAGTGAGAAAAAGTTGTTGGAAAAAAAAGTAAATTATTGACTTTTTGTTACAATTCTTTTTCCGAGTGTGAGGGTGGGGGTTTTAAAACAATTTTTTATCCCCAAAAAAAAACACAAAAGTTACTTTTTATTTAATAAGAAGAAAAACAATTTGGTCAACCCCCCCCCAAAAAAAAAACAACGATTGAATAAATTCGAAATAAATCCAAATAATTGCATTATATTTTTTCATCAGGGTTAAAACAAGTGGGACAACGAAAATGAATATAAAAATTTGTTTAATAAAAAAGAAATCATGTTGTAAATGAAATAAAAAATGTGTTTAATCAAAAAAAAATAACATGTTCTATAAAAAAAAAGTTGGGGTGGCCGGTAACGTTATATTTGATTGATTTTTGTATAGCATCAACGCCCCAAGCGGTCATGCCCAGATTTCAGATGATTACCAAAAATTCTTGATGTGATATGTAACAAATCAAAATAATTTAAATAATGTTAAATAGTGAGTTATGACTAGTTGAAGAAAGAATGCCTATATTATGATTATAAGTTATTTTTTTCCATATTTTATTAATTATAAATAGAATTTTAAATTTTAAACAAAATTTCATTGCCTTACATTATCTTAACAATAATTCATTTGGATTTTTAAAATGGTGTTCAAATAATAAATATTTTATTAAAATACATTCTTATCCAAAATAACAAAATATCGAAATACTTTTGTTCGGATAATATTTTCAATGTGTATTACTTTTTTTTATATATTCACAATTGTAAAATATTTTTAAGAATAGTTTTCACTTTTAAATTTATATTTGTAATAAATATAAGGAATTTGAACTCAAACTTTCAAGCCACTTCACTATCCACACTATCTCATACTACTGATACACTTGACCACACACATGTAGAAAAGATAAATAATCACCAATATCCGTATTTTGTGCTAAATGAGCACTCATCAGTTGGTCCAGACTACCATCTCCCATATGTATATATAATCAGTGCTCAGTTTATATTAAGATAGTGAACTAAGAACTGATTATATATATATGTATGGGAGATGGTAGTCTGGACCAACTGATGAGTGCTGGTTTAGCACAAAATACGAATATTGGTGATTATCAATCTTTTCTCAATGCATGTGGTCATGTGTATCAGTGGTATGAGATAGTGTGGATAGTGAAGTGGCTTGAAAGTCTGAGTTCAAATCCCTTATATTTACAGTTAGGCTTCAGGTATAAGAGTGCCTGGTATTTCAAACCTTATATTTGTAATAAATAAATTAAAAATTGTGGAAATGCAATATACAACGAAGGTTTAATTGTTAAAATAAAATGTTGTAAATCCAAATCTCATTAGGGGTTGTGAAAAAAAAGCTCATAAGAGTTTGCACTGAAAATAATAAAGACAAATAATAATAGTAAACAAATAAGTATTTGAATCACAAATACTGACTTTTAACTTTTTCTGTAGCAAATTTTTCTTTCTAAGAGACTTCAACATTTCCTCTTCAGCCATATATTCCCTATGAAAGCTGTCAGTGTTATACTTTTTAAAAAATCTTTAAGATAATCTTCACAATGAAGAACCGACATTCAAGCTCACTATAAAATGCTCTTTTAGGAAATCCGCTATTACTCATTCATTTCACCCATTTAATTTAATATATTCCAAAATTCACTATTACCCTCACTCTCATTTCAACCATATTGTTAGAGTCATGAAGGTATTAAAATTTATATTATCTGTTAAATAATAATTTAATAAAAATGATTAATAATCATCTAGTATTTAATGAAAAATATTAATTGGATGATTAGTTGCTCACGCAGATGTGACATTTAAGCACAGGAAGTGACTGATTGAGTTTTGATTCCAAAACCTTTAAATCTTGAGTCCATTTCTCTATGACTGTAATAATCTACTTAGGTAGTTCTCTTAAGAATATGTATTTTTAGTATAAATTTGCAAACCTTCAGAAAGAGAAAAAGGAAGATCAAATAAAGTAAAAATATTTTGTGAACTGCAAATATAACCATCTAAATCATATACTGATATTAAAATATTCTTATTCAACAACTGTTTGTGTTATTTGTAATCTTTTCTGCAGCATCTTCTTTTAGATTTCAACACCTTTTCTAATTGCAGCACTCCACTGTATTCTGTTCTCATCCATATACCCCATTAGAAGAAATCAATATTGTATCTCCCTGGGGTTTCTTTGAGATAATCTTTGCAAAATAAAATTACTCTAAATATTCTATGAAACCATGCTCAGTTTATCTCTTAAATTAACTTTTATTAGGAATTCTGTTAATTTTTATCAATATATCCAATCAATGAAGAAGGGTTCTTATTTCAGTATATCTAATGTCAACACATTTGATAAGCTGAACAATGTACTGACTGGTCATATGAGTCTTGTCGACATATTTTAAAAATAATGGTTGACACATTTGAACCATCATACCCATGATTCAGGGTTTAAATCTGAATTGAGTAAATCTTTGAAAATTTTCAACTTAAATATAGACTTAAAAGGTTCATAGCTGAATTCAGATAATCATTTTATAGCATTAAGTAAATGAATATTTAATTATTACTAAAGAAAGAATAAAAGTTTTAGGTTATTCTAAGACAACAAAAGTTGCGCTTGAATCTGGATTGGATACATGGATACTAACATTCTGACTGTAAAAATAAAAGGTACTGGTATAATTTAATTGAAATTATTCTATTATTATAATAAAATATTCTAAACTATAAGGTGATAATTGTGACATCAGGATATTGGAGTCTGTGCAGTTTTTCATCTTCCAGACCATTCTTCTATCTAAAAGCTATACCCAAATGTAAGCTGAAAATTGATACGCACTTTGAAATTATATATTAGAAAATATTTTTTGTATTTAAGATGTAATAAAAATGAAGATCTTTGAAACTTTTATTTATTTTTAACTGATTGAAATAATATATTGATAAATACTAATTAGTGATATTAATTTATATTTCACCAAATAAAGAATATCACATAACACCAACTTACACACTATTTATGAGGTGCAAACTCTTGCTTATACTAATGTAAATTTGAGTACTCACAGATGCTAGATGGTATTGTCTATTAAATCCTCATTTAGTGCTTGTGTATGTATATCCTCTGACTAATTTCTGGCTTATGACGTTCATCAGTGAAAAGTTTTGGATATGGATTTAATGCATCTTGATTTTTGGGACTAATATATGTTTTTTATCAGTCAGCAGACTTTTTTTTTGGTACCATATCTACGCACATGAAATTCAAAAACATCTTAATGTTTAGAATGGAAACAAATTTACTTGCATACTTATATAAAACTGCCATTGATTTTGCATCTATATTTTTAGTGTTGTCGATATTTTAATAAATCAATAAACATCACATGACCACCACTTTTTATGCTTGTGTATAACTGTTGTTATGCACAAGCCTTCTGGCATCCATTGATTACTCTAGCTTGCTGTGTGTGGCAATATGTATAGTGAGTTTTGCTTATTTTAATAAATGTAAGCATATTTGCCTTTTCCCCAGGGTTGGTATCCAGCTTATATAATGCTTTTCAAAAATAAACTATTTATATTATTCCAGTTCTATTACTTATTGTAAAATTGAACCTCATTTATACATAGTGATTCATTACATCTTCATTCTCATATTAACTATTATCAATCATTGGTGTACTGGAAAATCTCATAAGTCATAGCAGACTGCTTTTTTAAGCTTTTTTACTTACCTCTGCACTCTCCAAAAGCTTCATCCTTCATTTTAGATCATTTTCTCTCTCCTGTAAATTGCCTTATTTCATATTCTGTAGTCCTATTCAAAGCATTCTTCAATATTCTTCTGCTTTGAATATATGCCCAATCTAGTTTGTTTTTTTAATGTCCTCAATAACCTTTTTTCCACTCTCTTTTTTAAATACTTCCTTGTTTTCTGTTCTTCTAACATTTCCATTAATTTCTTTTTCTGAATTATCTTTGTTCTATATAAGCTATATTTCAAACAAACACCAGCCTTTTAAGTTAAAATTTTAAAGACACCGAATAAACCCTTATAATATCAAAATACTACATAGACATTGTGATTGTTTCCCTAATTTTTTAAAGACCATTTCCCTCATTAGATAACAACATTCCAAATACTTAAAAACATGAATTTACTCTAATTTTTGCCCCAATTACTATTATCAAACTAGTATTCATTCCATGTTTTTATTGCTTTTTTTAAAATTGCTATTACTTTGATCTCAAATTCATTATACATTTCATTAATCCTATTTAGTATTTGCTCAGTTTATTTTCATAATAGTAGTCTTTATATAGCCAAAATATAATTGATAATTACCTAGCAATACCAGTGTCAACTTATTTATCTAATTGTTACAAAGATTAACTCCACTTAATCATTTTACACATATTTGTGTATGTATTAGGTATGAAGAATACAGTATAATACTAATTTTATCTTCACCAAAATAACGCACATATATCAGATTTTTAAAATAACTATTATACAGAAGAAAGATAATGTCTCTCTTTTGTATTTTTTTAATATATATTTGTTTAGAAAGATCTTTTAATTTTATAACTGTCAGTTCATATAGAAAATTCCTATTAATTATTCCATTTAGTTTCTCTCTTTTTTTAAAAAAAAGTCTCTTATATATATATATTTTACTATTTTTTTCTTTCTTTATAAATTTCAATAATTATATTTGTATTTTGGTAATAATTGGGTTTTTTTTTACCTTTTCCAAATCCTAACTATCCTCCAATCAACAGCATGCATAATGCATTAATTTAAAACTCTCCCTATCACCTTAGTAGCATACAGCATTAAACTAGCATATTTTTAAAGTAATAATAATAATAATAAATATTAGCATAATAGTTAAAAAGATAAAGTTGACTGCTTTTGTGGATCATAAATTGTGTAATGTATTTCAACTAATTTTTTCAAACTCTCTTCTTCATAGCTTCATTGTGCTTTGCTAAACTCATTCCCCTCTATTGCTACTTTAACCTTCTTTATTATTACATAATTACTTTATACAGTACTTGCATGTTATCCTGTCTATTAGGCTAGGCAGATAATTTTTGTTAAATATACACTTTCAGGGGCATACAATAAATGTTAAAAAAATAATGGCTGACAAGTAGTGGCCATATTTAATAATTACATTTTTAAATTATAACAGTTTCTTTTATATATATATATTAATACAAAAAAATGCAAATATTATAATTAATTATAACTAACAATAATAAATATAATGTAAATATTATAATGTATAAATATCGATGTCTACATTGTAATGGTATTCATATGCCGTTACATTATTTTAAAACTAAAATAAATGGGGAAAATAAGTCTTAAATAAAATTGATTTATTAAAAACTAAAGGCCAAAATTAAAAGAGTTATGTTAACATAGATATATATCGCATAGATGTAAAACTTTAACACTATTTTTTTTAAAAAAGAAAAAAAAAAGTAGTTAAAAGTACCTTTTTTGGAAGAAAAATATAAGATCTAAAGATAGATAAATATTTTTAAAAATTAATTTCTATTCAAAAGTCATACTTGAATCTTAAAATGGAAGTGATTGTTTATATATATAAAAAAGTCAGATAAGAGAAAAAAAAATAGATTGACCAATGTGAGCACAAAGCCACACCACAGATCAAAAATGGAATATTAGAATCGGTGACATCATGAAAGTCCAATCTGGAGGATTGGAAATAAGGAGGTCGGATACTATAAAAAGAAAAATAATTGAATTTAAAGGAGGTGATTGACTATTTATAGAATGATGCTGACTAGTTAAAACATTTTATAGCTAAATATATTGTGGACTCTGTGATATAAGGATCATGCAATAGATTTCGTTTTCTTTATCTGCACTGGCTGAGACAAACTCCTGATAGAATGAATGGCTTTCAGTCAGTTATGTCTCCAAGAAACTTTGACAAATAATATAATCAGTAAGGGTATTCATAAAATGGACAAAGTCTAAGGAATCACCAGTATCAAACAGAAAGTATAGACTTTTATAAATATGAACTTTTAGATCTCTCAAACAAGTTTTTTTTAATGTGCCTACTAAACACAATTTTTAAATGAACTCTTAATCTGACTATCTAAAGAATTTTTTTCAAATATGTAAACCTCTAAGAAAATTTTTTATCAGACTGAATGTAAATTCAAACTATTCATTTTTTTTTGTATAATATTTGTTAATCACTTCTATTTTTGGATTTCAGTTATAATTTATTTTATGTTTCGTTTAATAACTAAATTATTAGAAATGTATTAAATTTAAGTTGGGTGTAGATGGCTGCATAGATTCATTATGTTGATTATGTTTTAATATTTTTTTGTACATGAAAATATATGTATATATTGGTAAATATGACACCTCATGCTGAGTGTCTAAACATATTTACTGGTATATCTTTTAAGCTATTATCAACATGGCACCTTATGATGAGTGCCATTGGGTTTACTTTATTGTTAATTTCTCTCAGCAATTCCATCAATAACTTTATAATTAAAATCGTTTATATTTATTTTAAAAGGGTTAAATTTCAGACTATTTGTCTCATAGTTAGGTCAATGCTAGTAGAGAGATATATGGGTGTTTATATTAATGCAGTGTGAAGTGTGTTAGCATACCGGACAATGCCCAACTGAATGCATGACCCAAAGGCATAGTCATTGCCTTGTAATGTTCACAGATGTATTTCTTGTGCCATTGACTTCCTTTAGCTCTATGGATAGACTATAAGTTGGCAGATAGACTGCTATCTCCCATATATCATATTTCTCTTTAAATATTTTATATACATAATTTCTTCACCAGACAGATGCACATTCCTGTACTGGATGAGGATCATGTCCTTCAAATAATATCATGATGCAAATGACAGCGTGGTTTTATGCTAGCATCTTCATATTGCATTGGTTGCATCTGTATATCTGGAAGCAGGCATTGGGTTGGCTGCGAACTTTTAATCTCAGATTGAATGATTGATTTTGGAAAGTTTTTAACTCAGTAATCTATGTAGCCTATCTATACTCAACATTCTAAAGTAAAAATATTATTAAAATGTTCATCTGTGTGGACTGTCTTAAATAATAATTTAAATTTAAAAAATAATAACAAATTGAAAATTACTAAAGTCTAAATTTATTCCTCAATTTTAAATATTTATATATGTGCATTAATAAATGTTTTGTGTGTGTGTGTGTGTTATTACCTGCAGTGGCTTATTTTATTTTTTTTAATATTAAAAAAATATTTTTAAGAAGTTTTATTACAAATCTCTGCATCTCCTTGAGCTAGTGGCATGGGTTAATAGTCGTAATAAAATATATATAATAAAATTAGATCTTAATGCTTATCTGCCTACTATATAAATTTTCCAGGTTCCAATAGCTTGGTGGCACCCTTGTATGGCAAATACGGTAAGACTCTAAACACACAAACCATTATAATATATACATTAAAACAGTAATCCAATATCCTCATTTACTCTCCTTTATAAAAAAGATATATAAAGACGGTTCATGTATTTTTATATCTAACATGTAAACACGAATATCTGTATATATTAAAACATTAATCAAATATCTTCACTCTTTATAAATAATGTATATAAAGATGTTTCATTATTTATAAAGAAGGATAAGTGATTTAATATATATACACATCGACATTTATACATTATATTTACCTTTTATTTATTATTGTTAATTATAATATTTCCACTTTATTATTATTATTTTTTTGGATTAATATAAAAATTTAAAAAATGGGGACATTATAATATTTTTAAAAAATGAGATAAATCTTCTGAATGAAATTTGTATGCCCCTAAAAGGGTATATTTAAAAATCACCTCCAAGTTTGGTCAACAGGATACACAAGTATTCTTTATTCTGATTTATTTATACATTCCTTTCTATTTATCATAAAACAAATGATCGGATAGCAAATTGCTTAAGATATCATGTAATGTTTGAACATGAGAGATGATAGGTTGAGTTGCATGAGTCAGATATTTTTTAGACCTCAAATCTGCCACTCCTTTCTATCACATATATATTTTCACTTTTCAGTATATGCTCTATTTTTACTAATAATCTATCATCTCATTTTTCAATTATGACTCAATGTGCCTAATTCAACTTTTTATTCTATAAGATATTAAATCAAATCCATTTTATTAGATTGCTTGTTGTTTTTTTTGAAGCTTTTAATGCAGCACACATTTTTTAATCGTATGGATATAGATATCTGAAAAAAAAAAGTAATTTTCAAGATAATGCATTTCAGACTAAACCAGCACTTTTCATTTGGCCCAGATTATAATCTCTTATACAAGCCTTTATCACTTGTTCTGTATTGTCATTATCAAATTATTACAACTTAATCTATAAATGTCAGTCTGCCTGCATTCTCAACTTTGACATCTTCAATTTCAGATAAATAAATTAATGATTATTAACAATCATTTATTAGATAGCATATTTCTACCAGACTCAAACTTTAAACTTATTTAATATATCTATTTTATTGAAAAAAACTGCATGGCATCACTAATTTAATTTCATCTTACATTTTTCTATACTATTGTCTTTTTAGATATAACTGAAACTTAACATGAAATCTATTTTCCTTTACTAATTCTTTATCTCATTACAGATTTTTTCTAATCACATACACTTAGATTTGTGAATTTTATGTCTCAGTTTATTATTGAATCTGATGTCCTAGTTCTTCACTGAAGAGAGCCATAGCTCGAAACCAGTCTGAGGATGGGGACAATCACTGATAAAGATTTGAATGCTTTCTCTCCTAGCATTTATCATAAAAAAATAATAAAATAACATTGTTTAGAAATATTTGCTTTTTATTATATATATTGTCATTGGTAATCATATTTTTTTAATTTTATAAATCATTGATAATTCCAGTGTTTTTTTTTTTGTTTTTTTTTTTCCTAAATATTTGCTTTTTATTATATATACTGTCATTGGTAATCATATTTTTTTTTATTTTATAAATCATTGATAATTCCAGTGTTTGTTTTTTTCCCTTTTTGACCACTATCAAATATATAAAGACTAGAAATTGTGGGAACTGACAGACAATACATCTGATAAATGGTGAAACTAATTTTACAGACATTGTGTATATAAGATGCTGTTCACAATCATGTCTATGTCATATCAAAAAGTATTTCCAAGTCATTTAAAATAAAACAGGCAAAAACTCCCAATATGTATTGCCACACAGCAAGCTAGAGTAATCAATGGATGCCAAAAGGCTTGTGCATAAAATCCCCATCTAGTCCCTACTCATCCAATATTCCAGACTAGTTTCTGGCTTGTGGCCTTCATCAGTGAGGATCCTTGGATCTGAGAGCACTGCACCTAGATCTTAGGATTCAATGCAACCCTCGAGCAGCCACCTTTTATCTCTACTTAACTACAAAACTATGTCTTAAATTGAAAACACCTTAATATTTTCATTCCAACCCCATCAGCTTATATAACCATACAGGTCTGAACTCATTTCTGTACCCATACATTTTGATGTCTTTGGTTCTTTAATAACCATAGCCACCAATATTCCATTAGGCAGGATTGCAAGTTTTTGCCTGTTTTATTAACAGTTATAAGCAAGCATAAGAAATGCTGATCATGTGATGTTTATTGGCTTAAAACCAATCCTGCCTAATGGGATGTTGGTGGCTATGTTTATTAAAGAACCAAAGACACCAAAATGTATGGATACTGAACTGAGTTCAGATCTTATGACTATATAAGCTGATGGGCTTGGATTGAAAATATTAAGGTGTTTTCAATTTAAGACTCATAGTTTTGTAGTAAAGTAGAGATAAAAGGTGGCTGCTTGAGGGTTGCATTGGATCCTAAGATCTAGGTGCAGTTCTCTCAGATCCAAGGCTCCTCACTGACAAAGGCCACAAGCTAGAAACTAGTCTGGGGATATTGGATGAGTAGGCACTAGATGAGGATTTTATGCACAAGCCTTCTGGCATCCATTGATTACTCTAGCTTGTTGTGTGGCAATACATATAGTAAGTTTTGGCCTGTTTTATTAACAGTTATAAGCAACCATAAGAAATAGTGATCATGTGATGTTTATTCATTTAAAATAAATAAGTTGATTTTTATAACATACGTTGTGCTCATACTAATTGTAGTTTAAAAGAGAGATCTGTAAATTAATCATTATTTATCAGGAATTCAAACCTAGGAGAAGAGCCAGTTTTTCGCATAAATTTTATTATTTGTATTGCACATCCATATTTTAATTTATTTTATTTTATTGTTATACTGTTTGTTAATATTGTTATTTGTTAAATTTAATTATAGAAATATGTTTTGAAAAAATCAAAACCACAAGGTTTAATGGCTTATTGATCATTGAGTCGATAAAATAATAAAACATGAATTAAAATAGATCATTTTCTTTAATCTTTTATTTAATTTAATATTATATTAAAAAATATGTTAACACATACATATTGATTTTTTTTAAAAGAACCTTTGGATGCTAAATAAACCAATTATTTATTATATGCAACATGTAACTCTTGACAAACGGTGAGTTTAATTGAATTATAATCAACATTCAAGAGACATTTATATGTTAACATTTTATTTAAAACACACGTCTGTTAAATTTTCATGAAACGTACATATACGTATGAATGATATAAACATAAATATGGATCATAATATTAAAAAATTATTTATTTCAAAGTCAAATGAGATTAAACCATGATTAAATGTCAATCAATTATAGAGTTATTAAAAATTTACATATATATATATTGAAGATTGTGTTATTGAAATGAGGGATATTTAGTTCAGAAAGATAATATTCTTAATCCTCTATTTCTTTATTCATTGCAATGAATTAGTACCCAGAGTAATAAAGATATATCTGACAAGAAATCGTTTTCTAGTTTGATAAATATGGTAGTAGAACAGGATAGGTATCATATAGCAAATGTTATACTTCTTGTAGTTATTGATGATCAATGCTTTTATAAAAATATTTGTTAAATCAAGAAATGATATCAGATGGGACTTTCATTCATATACCTAATTCTTCTATTTTCTTATATTTTATAACTTACAAGCTTAAGAGAATAGGGTCATGTGTGTGTGTGTGTGTGCAATCAAGCTATAATATTTTATTAATTTATGACCATTTTATATGTCAGTAGCAATAATATACCACTCATAACTTTTTATTTAATGATCAAATTGTTTTTATTTCAAAACTACAAAGTACTCTTATTTTGTACTTGGATTTAAGCAGTTTAGAAAGTATTTAACGTAATTTTGATTGTTACGGCCATTTTTCTTTTACTTCTGCTGATTTATAAAGAAGCATTCGAAATCCTTTGATTTTACAATTTATTTACACATCTACAAATATATACGAATTTAGAAACATTATAAATGAATCTAGTACTAATACTACTTCATACACAGTTGCCAGTTCTTACTTATGGATCTGAGACTTGGACACTTAATAGAAGAGCAATACAGAGACTTCAGACCACTCAAAGAAGTATGGAGAGATGCATGTTGGGAGTAACAAGAAGAGATCGAAAACGCAATGTATGAGTAAGAGAACAAACAGGTGTTACTGACCTCATTGAAAAAATTAAAAGACTGAAATGGAGTTGGGCTGGACATATTGTTAAAAGAGATGATAACAGATGGACAATTAAAATTTTAAACTGGATTCCAAGAGATTGTAAAAGACCCAGAAAGAGACCATATGTGAGATGGATGGATGAAATAAGAAAGTGTGCAGGGATGATGTGGAGAAGAGAAGCTAAAGATAGAAAAAGATGGATTGAACTTGGAGAGACCTTCATCCTGCAGTGGATTGATAATGGTTGATGATGATGACATAGTCAAAAAACTGAAAGCATTAAATATGTGTGTGTGTGTAGTTAAAAAATCATATATATTAATCTTCAACAGATTTAAAGTTTATATCTAAGTTAGAGACAATCTCTAGTTTTATAAATGATTGGTGCTAATCATTATTGTGTTTGTCTGGAGTGGATGTTCTCAAAGTCGTGTGTGGAGTTTGACACATAAATCAAAATATAATTTATTATTTATAATGACCTGGGCCAACTGATGAGTGCTGGTTCAGCATGTAATGCATCTTGGTGGCCATTTGTCTTTTATTGTGTCTATATTCATATGATTTCAAAAGAATATATGGTAGCATAAGGATAATTTAAAACATTTCAAATAAATTTAATCTTACTACATTTTTAATGCTGAGTTGACAAGGAAAATGTGTTAAGCTTATATTTATTATAAATGTATTAAATAATCTCTGCAAGACCATGCATTTTTTTGAAATCATATGAATAAGAATACAGTAATGGTTATACATAATGTTTTCAATATGTTCTCCATGTATGAAGCAATATCACATGATCATCATTTCTTATGCTTGTTTATAACTGTTATTAAAACAAGTAAAACTCTCTATACATATTGCCACTCAGTGCAAGCCAGAGCAATCAATGGATACCAGAAGGCTAGTGCATAAAATTTCCATCTAGTACCTACTCATCCAATATTCCCAGTCTAGTTTCTGGCTTGTCACCTTCGTCAGTAAGGAGCTCTCAGATCTAAGGCTCTTCACTGATGAAAGCTACAAGCCATTGATTCCTCTGCCATGTATTGAGTGATAATACATATATGAAGCAATATTACTTTTACCTTTAATTCATTATATTTCAGTGACCAAAAATTATCATAGTTTTCTTTCTTTTTTTATAAATGAATATACAAAGATTTCAATCAAGGATATATTCTCTAATCGCTTTCAGTTCTTCTGTTTAAATCTATCTTGATTAAACATTATTTATATATTCATAGTTTAACTGCCTTAGGTATATACAGTAAGCGACAAAACCTTTTAATAAGATTTTAGTAACAGTTAGAATTTAAAATCCAACTAGTAGATTTATAGTTGGATTTTAAAAAAAGAGAGAAATTTTGTTTGGGGCCTCAAAAGAAGACATTCAATGCCATGTTATCTGAAAAATTTCTTAGTTGAATGTTCAGAAATGAATTCTTGATTTGAAACATCCTTAGGCAATAAAACTGTTGCAAGTTAGTTTTGTGAAATTACTTAACAGTTTTTACATCCTTTTAAGAAAGCTCGTCTTCTGCATCTTGCTATATAAGCTAAAGAGCTTGAATTGAAAATATTTTTGTGTTTTCAATTTTATTCTTATTGCTTTGTAGTTAAGTAGAGATAAAAGGTGGCTGCTGGAGGGTTGCATTAGATCCTAAGATCTAGGTGCAGTGCTCTCAGATCCAAGGCTCCACACTGACAAAAGCCACAAGCTAGAAACTAGTCTGGGGATATTGGATGAGTAGATTTTATGCACAAGCCTTCTGAAATTCATTGATTACTCTGGCTTGCACTAAGTGGAACTACTGTATGGAGAATTCTGACTGTGATGTGTGATGTGATGTATTTTGGCTTCTCCTTAAACGGTCAATAATATCTCAGCAACTATGCCCAAATAAACCTGTTAGCCACTTTATTTTCCATTCCACACTCTAAGTCTTCCCATATTCTGCCCCATCCCATTTCCACAACATGATCTTTGTCAACTCTATGGCCTTTAAATCTAAATCCCCCTTATCTTTTCGCAAACCCAGCATAAAAGCTAATAACTCACTTTTTGTATAGTCACTTTGTTCATACCTATTCTCCCATAACTTCATTATCTGTACCCTTTCTGCTTTCAAGCATTTACATTCAATCAATTGTCTGCATCTTCTGACATCTGGTGGAGGATATGTAAAAAAAAAATGGAAAACTACTTCAAGAGAATGAACATAACGATTCCAGTAATATCTAATTATATGTATCTGGAAGTTTAAGGTAAACACTTTTCTTTAAACATGGTTGTATTCAGCAGAAAAATATGGCAGACTTAAGAAAGCTGTTTTTAGCATCTTAACCTTATTAGTGCTAGGAAACTTTCCAAGAAAATTAATCTTTGTCAGATAAATAAGATAAGTTAGGCTAAAGTGCAAAGTTATTATTACTGTTGTTTTCAATAATAAAAAAGTATTTTAAAATTTTAAGAACAAATATTGCATAATGGCTGTACAATTGAAATTACTTGTTGAGAGATAGATAGATAGGCTAATGGGTATTCAAGTACTAAATGGGTAGAGAACTTTTTCGATTAAAAAAAAAACAAAGATTTATATATTGCATTTTAGAACTTATTGGATAACTCATAAATGAAAATAAAAACTGTCATTTTACACAAATATGGTTTTTTTGGAAGTCATTTTGTTCTTTATTTACAATAAAGATTTTTCAATAAATGTGTAAAAATTATTAACTACTCTTTTTTGGTTAAATTCTAATAATTCTTTTTTTTTTTCTTCAAGTAACTAAATAAGTATTTAGATATTCTAAAATAAAAGCAAAACCTAGAATTTGAAAGACCAACTTAGTAATATATATATATATTGTGTATTTATATTAGAAAATATTTCTCATTCCTTGAAATTTAATTAATATGCAATTTAAAATGAATAGCTAATAAATGATTTACTGTTTTGCATTTTCTCCTCACATACACTCATTTTAAAAAGGTAGGGGTTATGACACATAATGAAAAAAGATTATTCTGAAGTACATGGACATACTTTGTTTGAATATATTTTTTTGTATAAATATTTGTATGTCGTATATATTAAATTTATTATTGACAAACTGATTTATTGTATCAAATTAATAGTGTTTGTCTAATCTGCATTAATACCCAGTCCAGATCAGACAATCCAACTGGTGCCATTAATAGGGTGTAGCTCTAAGAGCAACTGTTACAATCAACTCATAAACTTTGTTATATTTATTAGATTAAAATAATGTGAATGCTTAATGGGGATTTGATATCGAGAATGCCACCCATGATCATCATATACAAAACATGTTGCAAACTATCTTATTAATAAAATCCAAGATAACAATATAAAGGTAGCTTACATTATTAGGCTTCACTGATTTGAAGTTTATAGAAATAATAAACCATCTGCTTCAAACAGCAGAACCAAAAAACTTCCCTTACAATAAAGTAGTAGAAAAGTTTATCTTCATACTTTTTCCAGCCTCTCTTGAAACACCTTGTGAGACCTCATTTTTGGAATTGTTGCCAGAATAAGGGTAAAAAATTTAAAGAGTATGATGTAGCTCTTAACAATTTAATAAGGAATTGTACCTACAGACTATTTGTGTAAGAGGATCCCTTGAAACAGTTGTAGAGAGGGGCATTAGATGCTAAATTCAAAGAACAATTCTTAACAGACTATAAGAAAATATACAAGGAACTATTAAAAGAGGCATTGCCTATGAGATGGTTTTGAACAAGACCAGAAAATATATCAATGCTGGTTTTATTGATAGCTACTATTTAACAATTCAAAGACAACGGCTCAGATCAGACAAATTAAGCAGTGCATTTTTGACATTTCTTTATGAGGGCTATTAAAGAGGCCTTTGATTTGCAATGGACTATTTAAATTCTGGTTATTTTATATTTTACCTATATTTATAATATTATTTAAACAGTTAAATAATAACTTCCACTTTCAACTACATGCTTTTTCCCTACTTCTGAGCTATGAAATTACACTGTGTGAGTGTGATTACTATTAAGACAGTTACATGCAGTCACATATAAATATATTGATACTACCTTACGATCGATATAAAACTAAAATTTGCCTGGAATTCAAATTATGTCTTCCCCACAGACAGCAAACTACAATTATTGATTAATTTATATCGAGTGTTTTCTTTTTATAAAAAGTAAATATTTTATATTTTACTTTTAAATATATATATAATATTTAAATACAGGTATACTTTATATCCCTGGAGTTCAGATATAATTATAGAGGATTTGAACCCAGACTTTCAAGCTCGCTTCACTTATCCATACTTTCTCATACAACTGATATACATGATCACACACGTGAAAAAGATAAATGATAAATGTATGTATTTCATGCTGAACCAGCATCAGTTGGTCTAGATCATCATCTCCCACACACATATATATAACCAGTTCTTGGTTTATTTTAAGATAGCAAATCTTCAAACTTTAATAGACAGGCTTCAATCTACTATATATGAGAAGTCAGAAGGACTTAAGGCCAACATAGGTATGACAATAATATTGACATCATCAAGGGACTGGATGTTCCATCATTACATTTTCAGTCATGTGGAAGGCTGGTGAAGTAGATTGAAGATTGTCCATTAAAGTTTGAAGATTTGCTATCTTAATATAAACTGATCAGTGATTATATATATTGTGCCCTTTTCTATAGGTCAGTAATAATTCATAACAGTCAATTACTAAAAAATTTTAAATTTAGAATGTGTTCTTTTAATACATTAATTATATTAAGTCAATTATATCTTTAAAGTACAATTTGAGGCTAAAGTAAATACGAAGTATATAAAATTATAGCGAATTGTTTGAAAATAGTTATATAAAGCTTAAAATATTGTTTCATATGGTTGTAAAAGCTGGCCATATTAAATAACACAGCTATAAATAATTAAAAGTATATTTAAAAATCCGATTTTAATAGTGTAAAACGTATGATTTAATAAATGCTATATTTAGATTTGTAATCATATTTAAATAGTAAAAATTAATATAATATATTTTAAAATAAATGTTATGATGGTGAAAATTATATCTAGTTCTATATTTTCTAAATTATTCTTCCAAATTTTTTATAATTATTTTATATAATATAATAAGTGTATCAATTTTATAAATCTGGGCAGAGAAATAGATTGAAAATCGTCTGTCAAAGTTATTAATCACGTGATTTTTTAATGTATACTATCACACACTGCTTGTTTGAATTAATAACAAAGTTTAAAATATTTTAAAAGTTATATTATAGAATTGGATAGAATTATTGCCTATCATAAAAGTAAATAGTATTAAACACTAAGTTAACTATCATATGTAATGTTTAAGTAATGTAATAAAGACGAATACAGATACAATAAAAATTAAATATTTTATTTAAATAAAAATAGATAAATTGAATAGATAAATGGAATAAGTTATTAAATGTTGTTTTAAAAGTTATTTTAAATGTTTAAATAGTTTTAATAAAATAATAATTTATTTAAAGGTAATATTTTAAAATAATGTTTTAAGTTCATTACGTCATCATTTTTATTTTCAAATATAATTCTACTATAAATTGGAAATATGTAAATTTTTTCTCAAGCTAAAGTAAGAATTGGCCAATAAGAATAGGTATCCTTACAGACGATAAATATCGTTGTAACTAAGTTATAGCGGGAGATTAATAATGCATTGAAACCGAAGAAAGGTAAATTATAACTATCAAAAGATAGTATTTTTAAAAAATCTTTTATTTTAGTCAATTTTTTTTAGTACTTTCTTATAACTTTATCTGCAAAAAACTAATTGATAATTTTAAAAATATTTTTTTTTGCAAAAGAGAGTATAAACTAAAAATATTTTAATAATTTCGTTTAACATGATTTTCTAATTTTTAAAGTACTTACCAGTCGTATTTTATCTAAAAGTTTAACCTAAACTACGCAATAAAAAATGGATATACTACAAAATAAAATGGATAGAAATTGTAATACTGTAAAAATATTTGAAATATTTATTGATACAGCTTTATTAATATTTCACCGGAGAATTTTTTTTGGTACATAAAAAACCACAGCTCGGACATTATACAGTCTAAAAATGTATGGAAACGTATTATTTATAAACTGATCCTAGATTTATTTTTCAATAGTAATAAGTCAATTATATTTCATGGATTATTTTATATAATATGATATTCAAAGGAGTAAAATGTTATATCCTTTCTGAAGGTAACATTTTTTTTAATTTTAAAATGATATATAAAAATACCAAATGAAAGTTTAAATGTATCAAGAAGGAAACAGAGATAAAAAGTGAACACATAGATGAATAAAAGATAGATCTATGGAAATACAAATAGTATTTAAAAATTCATCGAATATTTTTAAAGTTAAATTAGATGGATTGATGCATCGGATATGCAGAGAATATTGGTAGAGAAGATTAAGAAGCTTCACGGGATTAATTAATATTATCGTCTTAAAAATTAAAACCAAGGATTATTTTCTAAATTTTATTATATGGATTAATAATTATTTTTGTTTTAAACTTTAGCACGTTGAACATTTTTAAAAAACTCTAGAGAAAATAATAAGCATTTTGGACTTATCAGGAACTATCGTCAAGAAAATATGTAACTATAGTTTTGATTCTTTTATTTTGTTAACCTAATTTAAATCTAAAATTTTATATAAGATTAGGAAAAACATAAAAACATTAATTTGTTAATATTAAAATTTTATAATATAACAATCTAATAATTTAGCTAAAAAATATTTTAATATAAAGTGTATGGGTGTGAATTTTTTTTATATCTGCAATGCTCAAGTGGATAAAGAAAAAGCCTACTGAACACGATGACTAGATAAAGGTTATTGGTAATAATAATAACTATTGATAATTTATAATGTATATATTTTTTTTGTTTTCTTTAGATCATCCATAAATTGGAAGAATGAAGTGTAAAAGTTTTTTTTTTTTTTTTTAATTATATGTAACGCATTTTTATACAACATTTTTAAAAAAAACATTATGAGATAGGATTGATTTGAAAATATGCATACGACAATTTATTTTTTATTTTTTTTTATTTAGTGATATAATCCAACATAACAAATAATTATGTGATTCTTTAAAATTTTCATGTCATTGGACATTCAAATATTGTCTAAGTAGATTGTATATGATTAAACATACAGAGCAATGAAGTAAGCAACTTTTCTTATGGGATAGTAAGATTGTTTAACTATTAATGAATTTTATTTATTGTTTTGTAAATGCAGATAGTTATTTATCGATGTAAGATGTAGAAAAATCTTGAGAAATAATGTTGAGATAGTGGCTTGGAAGTACTATAGTTAGCAGGAAACCAAGATGATGTATTTGTTTTAAAAAAATAGGATGTTATAAGGAATGGAAATAATATTTAGTCTTTATGTGAATATCAGCATAGTTAACATAGCCCTATGACTGATACACATTTTATTTGGACAGTGTTTATATTACTTTAAATATTTGATGTTCTAATAAAGCTGAAGAAATAGCTTTAACATCGTCCCTGTACTAGAGGATATTAGGCAGATAAATGTCCTACCTCTTCACACTGTACCATGATTTTGAGATATGTTAAGAGTAATACTCTAGCTTTCTTCCTTAATCCTATGCATCTGTTTTCGCTATCTTTATTTCATGTAACTGCATCATTTAGTAAGATATGTTTAAGAGAAATGATAAATAATTTAGAACTAAGGTTGTGCTATCGTTTTTGGATAAGATTAGTTTATTTGCTTATAAGGAGCAGAATATTATAACTTAAATTTGAAGATCCAAAATATCCTAAGGAAAGAGAGGAATCATAAAATATATTTTGAATTTTATTTCGGAAATGAAATATAATTTTTTTTAAAAATAAAGTATCTAAATAAAGATATTTTCTTTAAAGTGATAATAATTTTAAATGCTTTAGTATTATTATTATTTTTTTTTAAGAAAAAATAAGTATTGCATATTTTAAAATACAATAGTACAAAGTAAATTATGTAAACAATATGCATAGTATATTTTTGTTTATTGATTAACAGAAATATATTAATGATTACACTTATATCATACTAAAGTAAGGCTTAAAGAAGAATATATTATGATTAGTAAACATTGTGTGATAAATACTAAAATCTAGTACTTAATTTTGGATAATATTTTGTATAACATCTTTGACTTTGCAAGATGAAATTTTTTAATATTTTGAGAAGTCCATACTCATTATAAAATTTTGTTTTCTATGGAAGATTTTCTAAGTATGAATTTTTTTTTTTTTTAAAAAAAGATAGTTTAATAATATTAAGGATAAAATGCTGTTGCTAATAAAGTAGATAAATTTATTTGTAATAAGTTAACCATCATGAGAAACCAAATAATATTTTTTTAAATTTTGTCCTAAATCTAAATAAAGACATGATTGAATATAAATTATTTTTTTTATAACTCGTAAATCAAACTGTAAAGTAAAAAAAAAGGTTAAGGATATCCACTGTAAATAATGTAAATAAATTGTTTAGTTATTTATTGTTAGTAATAAACTTTGTTAAATTTTGTTATTTAAAAATTTTGTGTCAGAGTTATTTATTTCTCCACATCGCTGCATGAAAACACAATATATGCATAATAATCGAAACAAACATATAATTTTGCACAAAAAGATAAATAGAGAATTATTTAAGAATTTAAATATTTTATTGGTATTCATTATAATTAAATAATCATAATCTTACATTATTTTATTGGTCATAAATCAGTTATCACAATATTATATTAAATTATATGCTATCAGTTGCCACACATATTTTGTTTGTCAGATTATTAAAATGCTACCACGTATTTATTATATCATTACATGAAGAATATTATTATTGTTATTTATTATTATTAGTTTAAGTGTAGTAGATTATGACATAAAATCCCTTCTCATATTTTACTACTGTATTTTAAAATTAACTTAGAATAAATTTTATGAACCTGAGATTATTTTATCGAGCTAGATTATTATTAAATAGAAGATTAAGACTTAATTATTAGTTTAATCTTAGTGAGTAGAAGTTAATAAAGTCGTAAGAATACTATGAGTTTGTTATTTAAAATAGTAATAAGGGGGGATAGTGTTCTTATGCCATTGAGGTAGTATCCTGTAGGATATTGGCTCAATGTAATCTATCTTGTCACCTGTATTTTCACTTCAAGTCTCATGAAAATATTGAATAGTTATTTAACATATTTTTATAAATTGAACCTTATTCGAATTTTAAATATGAGCTAGTGGAATATTTTAATTTTAATGCTGAATATTTTAGTTATTAATTATTAATTGAGATAGAACCCGTTTTATTTTATACCATATATTATCCGGAAGTGAAGATGCATAATTACAGGTTAGAATATATATATATATTATATGTGGGAGATGATGATCTGGACCAACTGATGAGTGCTAGTTCAGCATGAAATACGTATATTGGAGATCATTTATTCTTTTCAAATGTGTGTGATCATAGTATGAGAGATAGCAGAAGGGAGCTTGAAAATTATATATATATATTAAAAAATCAATGTCACATGTTAACAAGAATGGACATTCTAATTTCAAGGAAGTCAAAAACTTCTGGAAATAAGATTTGGCAATGACTATACAAACCAATTCATGAAATGGAAATGGGTGTACAGTATATTTAACAACATTAAAATGATAATGAAATATCATAGGTTTTTAAATAAAAATGATAGTAGTTAAGTAGAATAGCAATTAATAGAATTTATTAATTTAAATTTGTTTTTGTTTTTTTAAATAAGTTTCAAAATAATATAATTAGTTGTAACTTGGAAGTTATCATGGGATCTTTTTAAAAAATGTTTTCATTTTCCGAAAAAATTGTAAAAGTAGTCAAGCGTTGTTAGCTGAGAGGTCAGCGCAGCTGCATTGCAAGCAAGCAGTTGGTTACAGACGGTTGTTGCAGGTTCGCCTCCCGGCCGATACTATGACATAAAAAAAATAATTGTAAAAGTATAAACTTTCAATTAAAATTCTGTTGTGATGTTTTTAACTTTCATTATCAAATTTATTTTTAGAAATCTTTTTATTTTTGATCAGATATGCAATAATAATTACGACTATCTATAATCAGATACTTCTGCTAAAAGTAGTTTGCTATTAATGCGCCAGAAAAGGATATTTTGTTCCTATTTGAAGCCAGAAGCAAGTCAAATTCCTCATATCCCTCCATCAATTCTTATCTCTCCAGATGTTATTACTACATAATTCTGAGTACAATAAAGGAATATAAGTGGGTTACTTATCGATAGGCATCAGAAAGTGAAACAATTTTACTGGTTTTTATCATCCAAAAAACATCCTTGGTTTATTTGTCAATTGCACGATAGTTTTTATCTGAGACAACATTTGGATTTTTTTACAAGCGAAATAAGGACGCAAATTGCTCGATCCCATTTATATTTGCAATCATGCAGACAAAAATAAATTGTAGCCTGGTTATATCGGACACTTTAACACCATTAACCAAGGCAGTGATTGAATACAGAGAGAGATTATAGGCCTAAGGTCTCATTTGTTGATGACCTTTTATTTAATTATCTACAACTATGGATCACTTGGTAGAAAAATAAGTTTGCAAGAATTGGGAAAAAAAACTTTAAAATTTTGAGTTATTATGAAGTTAAAAGAAAAGGTGAAAAGACTATTGATTTGAAAAATATAAATTACTAACTGTAAAGGCATACGTATTGGAAAGCACAAGTGAAGTGGAATCCATTATAAAGATAAAAAAGAAAAACAACACAATGGAGATTCCTGTAAGTTAGAAATTCAAGATTAATTTTTCAATAGAAGGAGAATATAGAGGACTTTTTATTTAAAAGTATTGAATGTTTTTGATCAGATCAGACAATATTTTGAAATTGCCATGAGAGCTTTTAATGTTAGTGTAAAAGTTCTATTAGTAAATATGAAGATAGAAATGAGAGAAGAAATAGACACGTTGAATTTAGAATAAAAAGAAAATTTGCATATTGTGGATTTTTTTAGGAAAATGATAAGTGGACATAGATATAGAAGCATTGAGATAAAAATAGATGCTTCCATCTACAGAATTGAATTATATTTTGACTAACAGAAAATACATTCTTCAAGGCTATACTGAAAATACTTTTGAGACAGGAAGTGATCTCTGTTTCAGAAATACTTTAGTAAATTTAAACTAAAATTAGAAAATTATTCAATCAATATTTAAATGACTATGGCTCCACTAACCATCACATGATCACCATTCTTTATGCTTACACAAGCTGTTTACCCAGAGGCTAAACTCTCCATATAAATTGATTACTGTGGCTTCCACTGAGTGGTGTTCCAGTATGGGAGAGTTTAGCTTCTGGGTGTAACTTTATTCCTCATAAGTTTATAATAAGTTTGGGCACTAGAAATGCTAGGAGTGGCAGCTATTCAAGGACTTTGTGCTCCAAAATCTGACACTATACAGGGGGCCTGGTGGTGGGGGGGTTGGTGGGTGGTGGAAAAAAAAAATAATGGGTAAAAAAATTAAATATTAAAATATAAAAAATTTTTTATAAAAATTTTTTTATTTTTTTATATATAATTTTTTATTTAATTTATAAATATTTTGATAAAAAAAAAAGATGCATTAAACCATGAAGAATGACAGCACTAATTCAATAAAAAGATAACACACTTTTCTAAGATCATTTGCATAAGTAGCCAGTACAAAAAAGCAACAATTCACTGATAATTTTAAATTAAGATAGGACAGGATATGAAAAAATAGGAATATGAAAATATTTTAAAATGAACTATTTAAAAGAACTAAATACTATAATAAAACAACTCACTTTCCACCCCATTGATAAGTGCTACATTATAAATAAATAAAAGTAATTAATATCAACAATAATGATCACTCTCCATTTGCACATAGTACAATTATCAGAGCTTATAATTTTTTGCTAAACATAATTAATATATGCTCTGAAGAAGGCTGTTAAACAATCAAAACTGCCTGTTTACATTTGAAAATAAAAATAAATACTGATGTTATAAATTGTAATTTCTAGAATCTAGTAAAATACTAAGAAAAAAGTTTAAGAAAAACTGCAGATGAGAGTAAAAGTCCCTTAAGCATAACCTAAGATTTTGGAATTTGAACAAAAGTTGTTTCAACAATAACAAAAAAAGATGACATTATGATGTGTGTGGAATAAGTCTACAAAGAATTATAATAAAGGATTAAAAAATCAAAGTAGACCCAACAGTTACAACTTCTTTGAAATTATCAGTATTTAAACAAAGAAGTTAGATATAGATATATGAATAAATATAAGAAGAATGGAAAAGCTATAAAAAATGTTAATTATTATTGATATTTTAAAAGAAAAAAGTAAAGGAATAAAAAAATATTAACAAAATTATATGCTAACTAACTCAATGAAAAAGTTGTACCGGATGATTGAAAGATGTAGTAGCAATGTTGATATTTAAGAAAAGTAAAAAACAAAGAAGATACTTGAAATTACAGACCTATCAGTATTCTGATACTTTTAAACAAGATTTTTCCTCGGATAATAATTCATCTGCAAAGAATGTTAGACTTGAACCAATCAAAAAAAATTCAACAAATTAGAATTAAAGGCGATTTTAGCAAAACGAATCACAATTATCTATTGAGAGAAATTATTTTAAAAAGCCAATGAATATGAGTTGCCATTATGCTTTGGATTTGTAAATTATGAAAATGGCTTTCATTCTATAAGCATTTAAATAGTAATTAAAGCTTTGGATTATCAAGATACAGACCCAGGATGCTGATATTCTGAAGAACATTTAACAAAATGTAACTACAGTAATTAAATTACATAGTGGTGCACGGAAGATTAACATTAAGAAGGTTGTATGAAAGGGTGATTTCATATTATCAAAACTTTTTATATTAACTTATAACAAGTGTTTTGTAGATTAAAATGGGTATATGGGTATATAGGAGTATAAAATATTTAATTAATTTACATTTTGCAGATCATGTGGTTGGTTGGGGTTAACAATATTCCAGATCTTATGAGGAATAAAAAAACAAAAAACAATATTCCTGAACTTTAAGAAATATTATAAAAGATATCAGATGAAGTTACTAAAGTAAGATTAAAGATAAATGCCAAAAGAACTAAAGTAATGTATATTAGGTTTTTACAAAAGGAGAAATAAATTTTTTTTATAATAAGTTAACTACTACTTTGATCAGATTATTAATATGGATTAAACTTGTATGTGTTGTTTTTGTTAAAAATATTAAACGGAAATATGCTCATATGTTTGAAGAAATTTTTTTTTAAATAAATATGTTTTTCAGTATTTGCTTATGAATACGAGACTTTGAAACTTAATAGAAAAACAATTCAGAGTTTTCAAGACAAACAGTGAGTAATAAGTAGTGATTGAATGTGACATCAATGAAAAAATAAGAAGCTAAAATGGATTTGGGTAAACATGTCTCAACAGAATAAAACAATAATTAAATTCTTAAATTAAATCCTAAGAAATTTTAAAAATTTAGAATGAAACCACATATGAGATGGATGAAAGAGATAAGAAAGTTAGCTGGAGTGATATGAAAAGAAGTAGCTAAGAATTGAAGAAACTGAATTAAACTTGGAAAGAAATTCATCCTCTAAATAACCATCTTGCAATGGATCAGTGGAAAATTATAATGATGATGATAATTAGATATTGTGGAAAATCAAATTATGCACATATGGTAATATACATTAAAAATAAATGAAGTGAATATATTAATCTGCAAATTCTTTTTTATTATTATTTTTTTTTTTTAAAGTGTCATAGCATCGGCCGGGACGCGAACCCGCAACCCGGGCAACTGCCTGCAAGTGCAAGGCAGTCGCGCTGACCTCATTAATCTGCAAATTTGAGAAAGAAAAAGTCAAAATTTGCAATTAATCATAAGAGTGTAAAACTAAAAAGAGAAACCAGTTTGCTTGAAAAATAAGTATATTTATATGAATATATTAAAAAGCTTATTTGCATATTATATACATAAAATTATTATAAGTGCGTGTATTTCTCTACTTTTTTAAACTTCTTTTTAGGTTTGGGCTTTCAGGAAATTTGACACATGGTCCTGAAACTCTACCATTGTACAAAACTTTCTAGTGTGGGCTTTCAATTAATTTGTTTTCTAATTCAATACAGAACATAGTTAATCACAAAGGAAAGATTAACAGTTCTATAAATTAATTACAACTTAGCACCGCTTTTGACCGGGAGGGTCATATTCGTAGCATTAGATAAAGTCAGATTTGTGAGGGAAAGGAAAACTAGAATAAGCATATAAAATAATTAATATGTAAATTGATGGATTTACACATTCCACTTGTGTGATAAAGCAATACATAAATCTTTTTTATTTATCATATTGGTGTTATTGCCGATAATCCATGCCACTTTAAATTTTCATTTTTGATCATTTGCATTCAGTGCAAACTACTTTGATGTTAAGCGGATTGAAGTCATGACCAGAATCAACCTCATGCTCCAGTAATACTGACTTTATGTTGAGATCTGTTTTAGTGTGACTAGATATATATACTTACATTGTGCTAACTTAATGGCATTATTTGTGCAGAATTCATCATAATAAATTGCACTGCAAGTAGGTTTGTTGCAAATAATTTTGTAAATAATCTAGAGGGCCTAGTCTGGAGGTAACTTAATTTTAATATTGTTTAAAACTGATTTAGGTTAGGACGGGTTCTGATGCTAACATTGAATTCATCGGAGCAAATTGTCTTTAATCTTTGCAATACATTGGATATAAATGGAATGCTAATCAATGCACTAGTTATGTTATGATCCGAAGACCTGATGTTTATTATGGAATAAAATTTTTGAGGGATCTTATTGTGCAATTTTTATCATAACCTACATTGACTAAATCTTTGATGAAATTTTCAGTTGTTTTTTCTGTCTGCTTCAAACTTGCAAAGTTTTTGGTTTCTGTGAAGAAATCAATTGAGGCCAGCTAATTTATGTGAAGTGGGGAGTATGCAAATGAGGGGGAATTGCACAGTGCGTATCAATGAGTTACCAGTCTTGTGTCTTCAATCACAATGATAGAGTGACTGACTCAAGAGGTAAAGATTTCTAGATTAAAACTCAACCAGCTGTTCTGGTTTTGAATGTCACATGACTTCCCAAGCAACTAATCAGTTTATTTTTTTTTATTGCTGTGAAATTTAATGTTGAACTTAGATGATAAATATTTCTTTATCAAAACACAACTCATCTCTTGTAAAGTTCAACTGTCATTCTTCTTTTCATGTCACAAACCATTTAAATCATAAAACAAGAGTAATTCTCTATTTCAGTACTATTCATGGTAAGGTTGAAGAATCAGGAATTATCAGACGATAGTTGATCTAAATCCACACCCCCAGACAATTTTGTGGTTTTTATCTTTATAAATGAGGCTTGCTAAATAATTACATT
Organism: Epiperipatus broadwayi; assembly: GCA_028023455.1. Classification (NCBI taxonomy): domain Eukaryota; kingdom Metazoa; phylum Onychophora; class Udeonychophora; order Euonychophora; family Peripatidae; genus Epiperipatus; species Epiperipatus broadwayi. Next base: position 215,192 of record JAQFVV010000058.1, on the reverse strand, counting down.
CAGGTTCAAATCTCAAGACTCGTTGATAATGACAAAAAAAGTCAGAAAGTAATCTTGGGATGGGGATTTAAATGTGTTATCATCTGGTAATTAATAATTACTCAATTTTATCATAGATGGCATTGGAGTAGAGAATTGTATTTGTTTTAATTATATATTGTGTGAGGTAAAAAAATAAGTCATTTGTTGTTATTATCTTTTAAATATTTATTTATTATTTTTGTTTGTTATTTTACCTGATTTTCAGTTTAATTATTTTTTTTTTCAGTAAATGCTAGTGAAATTTCTTCCTGCAATTCACAGACAATTGATTACCAGTTTTGTCATCTATTTTTTTTCCTATTTGTTATCATTCCTTTTTTTCTTACACTAGTACTAATTATCATATCATTTACACCTTTCTTAAACACTTTAATCAAATACTTTTATTTATATCAAACTAACAGTTTCGACTGTCCTGCAGTCATCATCAGTGTTTAAGAAAGGTGTAAATGATATGATATGTTAAAGTAGAAATCAATATATAGGATAGAAAAAGAAAAAATAAGTAGAAAATTATATTATTAGGACTAATTGCTACTCATGAATCCAGTATAGTTACTACTGAATTATATGCTTAGAAGTTGTTATATTTATATTTTTTTAGAAAAAAATCCCTTTGAAAAGCTGTTTACATTTATTTCTGCAATGGTACTTTTTGTGAATTATTTATACCATAGGTATAATGTTATATGATGATCTGAGATTATATCCATTTTTATGATATACTGCCACATCTCTATCTCTCTTTAGCATTTATTCATACAGTGAATAAGTTAATAGACACTAAATGTCAGTGCAAATGATTCCTAATAGTTATCCATTTTAAAAGAGATACCCTACGTAATGCAGATTATATAAACTTGGAAGTCATGTAATATTTAGTTTTTATATTATTTTTTGTCAAGATGTCAAAGGTAACTGCAGTTATCGTATAACTAAAGTCACAAAATCATGCACAGTTAAAAAAAAATTTCCCATGTGTCAAAGCATTGGCTGGGAAGCAAACCCGTGAAAACAGGACAACTGCTTATAAGGCAGCTGTGCTGACCACTCACCCACCGATGCTTGATGTTAATAAATTTATTTTACTTTTATATAGCTATAAAAGCAACTGGGTAGTATTCAATTTTGAATAATATAAAAAAATAGCTCGCTACAAGCTAAATCAATCAACATGGACAACTATTATAGATCCCAGATATTAATTTTTGTATTATTATTCACAATGTCAATTGATGTAGCTATTTTTTGGGCAATGGTTAATTGGATACACTGAAGAGATAGATATTGAACAAATCTATAAAAATAGATATCATCACTGTATTATAATAATAATAATAATAATAGTAGTAGTAGTAATGATTATGATAATAATACTAAAATTAATTATTAATTAATTTATTACACAATATATAAAGAATAAAATAAAATAACTCCAAACAAAAATAGACTTATGTGAGGAGTTATTCACACTAGCTTTCAAATTATAAAATTAATTACAAAAAAAAAAGAGAATATATATACATAATTCATGTGAATAAATTTACTAAGGTTAATACAAATAATAGTAATAATACTATAAAATAAAAAATAGTTGCATGTAATACAATAACCAAAGTTGCAAACACTTTTTTTTAACTATAGGAAATAGCTATCAAATTCTAAGAATAAATATGCATTAATCATGTGCAAAACATATAGCAAGTAAATTTAATAATAAAAATGGTTACATGCAATACAATAATCAGAGCTGCAAATATTTTTTTTAATGTATGAAATGAAATATGAGCAACATGTAATGAATAAACTCTGACACCATTGTAACTGACATTGTTGCAATTGCTTTCCAAATTAAATAATAATAATGAGGATGGGGATGATAACAGCAGCAGCAACAAATTATTATTATTATTATTATTATTATTATTATTATTATTATTATTATTATGATGATGATGATGATGCTGATGATGATGTAAATTTCAGTACTTTTACTTTAACAGAAATTCATGTGAGTATACTCTATGCGATATGGTGTAGTTGATAGAGCGACTGTCTTGGGATTAGAAGGTCCCACGATTGACTCCGGTGCTTGCAAGTCTGCCACCCCGGAGCAATAAAACCGTATACTTGTCAAGCGTTGTTAGACGAGAGGTCATCGCAACCGCCTTGCAAGCAAGTAGTTGGTTGCAGATGGTTATGGGTTCGCGTCCCGGCAGATGCTATGACATATGAAAAAAAAAAAACCCGTATACTTTTTTTTCATATATATGAAATAAGCAGCAATACAATATTAATAATTATAAAATTATATGTTATAAATAAAACATATTATATATATTAAGTACTTATCACAAATTATTTTTAATTACAGTTCAATTATTTTTTAATATTACTAATAAAACAATTACAAAAAATATCTGTATTAATAAATTTTCTATTATATATTTTTTGAGTTCTACTAATGGAATGGAAAATTTATTTAAAAATGAACTATTACTTTTTTAATATTAAATGTATAAATTTCTCTTAACAAGTGAATAGTGCTTTTTATTCTATCTTAGATAAACATACATTAATATCAATTTTTCATCAACTAATTTTCTTAACATAGTCATGATTTTAAGTATTCTTCTGATAGTTAATATTGTAATAATATTTAAAATTTCTATTTTATTCATTAAATAAATATTTTCTCCACATTATGAATTCTAGATTCAATATAAACTAAATCCAGATTTTATACAATAGAATCATATTTTAATAATGGAATAATAAGAGAACTGAAATAACATATATTTAATATAAATATTTGAAAACGAGGTACTCTTCACAAACCTAGAGCTTAATTGTAAAAATAGGGGATTTGAACTCAGACTTTCAAGCACCCACCAACTACCCACACTATCTTATACAACTGATACACATAACCACACACATGTAGAAAAGATAAATAACCATCAATATATGTATTTCATGCTAAAACAGCACTCATCAGTTGGTCTGAGTTTAAATCCCTTATATTTATAATTAAGCTCCAGGTTTGTAAAGAGTGCCTGGTTTTCAAATATTTACATATAAGCTTGTATCCTGCCCATCCCTCTTCTATGTATTCAAATGGATAAGGTCCTATACATGAGGGGTCAGAGTGACTTCAGGTCAACATGGGCATGGCAGTAATGTTGGCATCAGCATGGGATTTGGGCTTTCCATCATTAGATTTTTAATGATATGGATGGCTGACAAGTTGGAGGTTGGAGTAGAATGTAGCCTGTCCATTAAAGTGTGAAGATTTGCTATCTTAATATAAACTGAGCACTGATTATATATATATATTAATTCTAATGTTTTCACGGATAAAAGATGTCATATTATTATTACTATTTGCGGGATATTCCGTGTAGTGAAAAAGCTAAATGCTGACGTTTCAGTACAATATCAAGTACCTTCCTCAGAGCGTCCTCTCGCTCTGAGGAAGGTACTTGATATTGTACTGAAACGTCAGCATTTAGCTTTTTCACTACACGGAATATCCCGCAAATAGTAATAATAATATGACATATATATATATGTGTGTGCGTGTGTGTGTGATGACTGGACCAACTGATAAGTGCTGGTTTAGTATGAAATATGGATATTGGTGATTATTTATCTTTTCTACATGCGTGTGGTCATGTGTATCAGTTGTATGAAAGTGGATAGTAGGTGGATGCTTGAAAGTCTGAGTTCAAATCCCTATATTTATATATTTAATATGAAGACAGATCTCTTCCTTATCTCAAGATACATCTTATTCATTTATTAGCTTCATTTGTTAATATGTTTTGCTGTGTGTATTAAAATTAAATTGCTTATAAAACATAATCACTAAATATATAATAGAATTTTATCAATCTTATAATGACATAAAAATCTATCTGTTTTATTAGTATAAGAAACACTACTTGTTTTGCTTACATTTATTTTCATATTACTAAATTTATACCATTTATTAAAATGTTTAATATGATTCTACAGTTTCATATCATCCTCATAAATATTTTTATAAATAGTTCCCAATCATTAGCAAAAGTATTTTACTTTTAATGTTCTGACTAATATCATGCATAAAGACATTAAGGAAGCTAATATTTCACCTTGTGGTACACCTATTTTTGAAAGAAGTAGACCTAATTTTGTTTTTAAATAGAAAAAAAAAAGCTCTGTTTATCAAATAATTTTTAAATTGTACAATTAAATGAGGATTAAATCCAACATTTTAAGTTTATAAATTAGCCAATTGTGAAATACTCTATCAAATGCTTGTGACATACCAAAATAGATAACATCAAGTTGTGACTGCTTAGATGATAGTAGTGATAATGATGATAATTATAAGAAGAAAAGAAGAAGAAAAAGGAGAAAAAGGAGAAGGAGGAGGAGGAGGAGAAGAAGAAGAAGAAGAAACAGAAGGAGAAGGAGGAGGAGAAGAAGACGAAACAGAAGAAGAAGAAGATAATAATAATAATAATAATAGTAGTAGTAGTAGTAGTAGTAGTAGTAGTAGTGCCTCTTTTACAGATAATTGAAAAGAATTGAGCAAAAATGATTTGATGAACATTTCTCATGGTTTTTATTATATCTGAACAACACTGGCCTATGGGAATAAACAATCATGCTAGCACTTAGCCAACTCATTTTGAATTTGTATTTTATTGTTGTTGATGCCGAATTTATAAATTAAAAAATTACTTTTTCAAATAAATTATTGATAAATCTTGTTTATTTCTGAGTCAATAATTTTCATAAATATACAAATCCAATGTACTATTTAAGGTGTTAATAACCTAAAAAATTACTATACAAATATATTGATGTAGGCAAACATAAAATTAGTATAACTTTTGATATTTATAATCTTATCTTAGAATTTCAAAGTGGAATTAATGTTTCAGCTGATGGGATGTGGCATTTAACTACACAAGGACAAGGTTATTAAATAAGATTCAATCTCTATCCTTGCATAATTGATGATTAGTCTAATAATTATTAAATAGCATATTTTGTCTGACTGATATATTAATTTCCCTCTGAAATTTCATCAGTGTTAGGAAAGATAAGCCTATAAACATCATAAACTCAAAGAATGTGTGGATACATTCTATCCCTGATCTTTTGCTCAACCTACTAAGTGTTATTTATTCATATCTTGAGGAAATAGAAACTGCAAACCTGTCTTAACATATTTTAATATATATATGTATTTGAAACTTCTACTCCATCTTTCATTTTTCGAACAAACAAATAAAGAATCTGAAATAGACAAATGACCCCCAAGGAAGATTTAAATATATTTAAAAAGGATAAAAGAGAAATGAAGTTGAATAATTTTATTACATTTATGTCTACATAAAAATTAGATACATTAATCTTTAACCGATATTTAAAGTTTATGCCTGGGTAGGTATAATTAAAGTTGGATGTGCAAAAAATTTGATACTCGTCAATCAATGTGTGCTGAAATGTTTACCTAATTTACCTTTCAATACCTTTTTAAAAATAATATTACACTTTTTAAAACAATGGACTAATAAAAAATCTTCCAAAATTGTTTCGTGGATGTCAATATATCTAAGTTTTGATCTAACTCTCAACCATTAATTAGTTTGCGAAAATGTACTTTTTTTTTTTTAGAATTGCAGCTATTATTTAGTTTTTATCATGTTCCAAAATTATCAGTCTTGTGGTGCTGCATATTGCAATAAGGGGAGGGCTACGGTGAGATAAAGTACCCTCAAATTTGTTACACTGGCCTACCATTTGATATTTATAATTTTTTAAGATCATACAAGTGGAAGTTTGAATACATTGATTACATTTAAGATAAATAGTTACTAAGATAACAACTCATTATTATATACAAATAGTCATTCCATATTACTAATAACTTACTAAATCTAATGCTTTTTTAAAATGAGCACTGTTTTTTATTATTAAGAGAGAGCACATTTAAGATGTAAAACCAAAGTAATGGAGAGTGTTATTTTGCTTTTAAGAGATCTATTTACAGTGATTTTTTAAATTACACTGTAAGTTTTGTGAAGTAGTGATAGCATTCTGTCCACCATGCTTATAATCTTAGCTCAAATCCCGGCAAATACAATTTGGAAATTAATGTTATAATCAGGCTTACAATTTTTCTTTCTTATTTATTTTATAGCTATCATTCCATGTTAATCCGTAAATGAATATCTAATTTCATCATTTTTCAATAAATAATCCAAGTGAAAAGCACTTCACTTCCTCTAAATGTGCAGCTGTTAGAGAAACCTGTACTCTGTTTGCACTTTTACCTATAGTTAGCACTTGAACAAGCAATACAGAATTTTTACATTCATCCTCAGTGAGAAAAGGTTCTATGATTTAACTCTAGTTCTGAGCAATTATTGCACAGCAGCAGCAGTATGAGTCATCATGGCAACACCACCATAATAGAATTTTTTTGATTTGTTATAGTGCTAAATATATATCCCATTGAGTAGTAAGCCATCAGATTCAGAGATAATGAAGACATTGCCATTGTGGTTTTTGAAGTCATGCCATAAATAGACAAAAAGAGAGGGTGAGCAAAGGTCCAACACTGCTTAATTCACATGCAATTTCAAAACAACAGATATATTTTTATAAAAGTTAATAACAGCTTTAATGTAAAACAAAGCAAAACTCTCCATACAGTAGTGCCACCTTGTGCCAACAAGAGCAATCAATGGATGCCAGAAGGCTTGTGCATAAAATAGTCTGGGGATATTGGATGAGTAGGCACTAGATAGGGGTTTTATGCACAAGCCTTCTGGCATCCATTGATTGCTCTTGTTGGCACAAGATGGCACTACTGTGTGGAGAGTTTTGCTTTGTTTTGAATTGTTTAATAGCAATTAAGTGCTAGTATGAGATAGTGATCATGTGAGCTTTAATGTAGCTATGGAAAACATATTCAGTTTGAGCAGAATATCTTTGGCACTTTGCAAGACCCTTTATTTACTGAGGTTCTACAATGCCTTTGCTAGGAAATAAAACTTATTTAATTGAATAGTTTGACTTACGAGCACCTGAAGTAACAGGTGAGATTTAATTCAGGGATCTTTAGTTCTTGAATCAGTCACTCTACTTCCTGATTAACCGGCAAGGTAAAAGTGATGAAGAGTGATCTATTCATATTCTCTATCATTTTTTACAGTGTATAATAATTGTATCAATAGTTAAACACGTGTTTGAAATCATAAGATTTCTAACCAAGGAAATTTGTAGTTGCTTCTGACTGATTTATATAGAACCTTACCTGAGTAATTAATATCCACTCTTTCCAATCACATTTTCTGCAGTCAGCTTTCATCTTTGTGCATATTAATGATGTTAGAATACATAAAAGGGTTAAAAAGTAGATCTAAAATTGAGATGTTAGAATAAATTTTGTTAGGGAATTGATAAATGATGGCAAACCCCCACTGACGATAATCGGTCTCAATCTTTTGACTACAGTGCTTTATTGCCTAGCTATGCTACTAGTCTTGAGGTAAAGAACTTTTATAGAGGGTAACCATTCTAACTATATACATACTTTAAAGAATGCTATTAATGAATAAGAAATTCATGGAGATAGGGCAAAAATATATTCTTTGCTTTCGGTAGGAAAATTTTTGAGAGCTTGACATTTATATCAGAAAATTTTCTTATCAGTGGGTAAAACACATAAATCAACATTTCCGTAATGATTGCCCGTTTATTCAAAGTATATAGCTTTGAATAATTTTCTTTCATGCTCTCCATTGTTTAGGGTAATGTCAAAATCTGAATTTAGCGTTCTCGGACTTATTCCAATTGTGGCAATTCTAGCATTCGAATTTCTTTTGAAAGCCGGAGAAATAAAGTCTTTCGATAAATTTTTCTATGTTGTCCCATATTTTTACTAATAATTAATATGGACTTAAGAATAACAAATTTTATTGCATCTATTTTATTGAGACTCATGAGATATGTATATATTTAATGTGTTAAAGCATCGGCAGGGAAGCGAACCCGCAAACCCGGGACAACTGCTTGTAAGGCAGCTGTGCTAACCACTCGACCAACAACGCTTGATAAAACTCATGAGATATTTCACAATTTCATAACACTGATTTAGCATCTTTCTATAATCATCTTGGATAGCAAAGCATAATTTCGTCCAGTGTCATTTGCCCATGTTCTTGTTTATATAGTATATGTATTTGTGTATAGCTGATAATCCTTAACATTTTACAGTTTCATTTATAATTCGCTAAGATCATATTTTATATTTATTACAAATGTTTACTCCTGCACGTGAATTAACACCTCAAGTCAGGCATCCTTCGATACACATGATACATACACACCCACATATATATATATTCTAGGTTTTAATTTTTTGGAACTTTTCAATTTAAAATTTGTCTTGTTGCCGTAGTAACAGGTCAATGTCCTGAAGTTGGCGAATTTCACGCAACACCTCTTTCTCTTACTTAGCATATATTAGTGTTAATATGTCAGTTATTCACAATCACAGAAAGTTAAATTTATATTTTCGACAAATGGAAAATAGGAAAACAGTACTATTTTTTTTTTTAATGTAATTAAAATGACTCACTTGTTTCACTCTATCAAAATTAAATTAAGTCATTTAATTTTTTGACATGAAGGTGCCCTAATTGCAACCCTCCCTCCGGGTCAGATAGTTTGTATGATTCACCTGAATTAAATGAGAACAAATATTGTTAGAGCTTCACTCATATTAATATTGTAATCTAATACGCTAATTTGACTTCTAAAATGGGCCAAGCAAATGATTAAAAATACTTCATGTATGCGAAGATGTAAGCAATAGATGTATATAATAGAATAACGATAATGTTTACATTTTTCTCATGAAGCATCACAAACATTTCCAGATATATATAAAGGTAATATATATATATACCATATGTTCGTATTGAACTGTGATTTAATTTGTTATAAAATCATCATCTTCATTTTTCGACAATACGAATTCATTGCAAGATGAAGCTATTTCTGAATTTCAGCCAATTTTTTCGATCAAAATGCACACATAAAAAAAAATTGAATGAGTTTGATTTTCTCTTTTTTATTTGATAATATTATATTTTCAAAAATGGTGTATGGATTTTATGATTGATGCATTGGCCTGCTTTGGTACTGATTTATATGTTATTACTAAATAAAGTTTAAAATTTCTAGATCTTCAAGATTTAATGATAGATGATAGAAATAGTCCAATATATTATCAAAGTAGTCCAACATATTATCACATCTAACAAACCATCATCACAAATCTTCAAGCCTAAATATAAGATATTATTACAATATTTAATTTCAGCTTTAGAAAATATATTTGTGGTTATAACAACTTTATATTTTTATATGTATAATAGGTTAAATAAAAATTTTGCTGTATTTAAATTCAAGTTAAAAAACTCCCTTCGTGGCACATGTTTCTTTATTAATGCTTTTTGGAAACTTATTTAAGGTCTAAAATTGTTGATAGAAAAATTTATTCCTTAAGTATGACGATATTAAAAATACAGGAGATTTGAACTCAGACTTTCGTTTCTTTATTAATGCTTTTTTGGAAACTTATTTGGGGTCTAAAATTGTTGATAGAAAAATTTATTCCTTAAGTATGACGATATTAAAAATACAGGAGATTTGAACTCAGACTTTCGTTTCTTTATTAATGCTTTTTTGGAAACTTATTTGGGGTCTAAAATTGTTGATAGAAAAATTTATTCCTTAAGTATGACGATATTAAAAATACAGGAGATTTGAACTCAGACTTTCGTTTCTTTATTAATGCTTTTTTGGAAACTTATTTAAGGTCTAAAATTGTTGATAGAAAAATTTATTCCTTAATTATGACGATATTAAAATTACAGAAGATTTGAACTCAGACTTTTGTTTCTTTATTAATGCTTTTTGGAAACTTATTTAAGGTTTAAAATTGTTGATAGAAAAATTTATTTCTTAAGTATGACAATATTAAAAATACAGGGGATTTGAACTCAGACTTTCAAGAACCCTTCAACTATCCACACTATCTTATACCACTGATACACCTGACCTCACATATGTAGAAAAGATAAATAATCATCAATGTATGTATTTTGTGCTGAACCAGCACTCGACAATTCGTCCAGATTAGCATCTCCCACACATATATATAATCAGTACTCAGTTTATATTAAGATAGCAAGTCTTCATATTTTAATAAACAGGCTTCAATCTACTCCAACTTCCAACTCTTCAGCCACCCATCCATACTACTGGAAATCTGATGATGGAAAGCCCAAATCCTATGTTGATGCCAAAATTATTGTCATGCCGATGTTGACCTCTATAATATTATAACATTAAGAGAAGGGTTAACATTCTCTTTTAATTATTATTTTTTTCATCTTGCATTGTTGGTCGAGAGGTCAGCGCGACTGCCTTACAAGCAGTTGCTCGGGTTGCGGGTTCGCGTCCCGGCCGATGCTATGACACTTTAAAAATTATTATTTTTTCTACTTAATCCAAAGAACTAGAGTTTGTATTCATAGATAAAGGGATATTAATAGTTTTATTAACGGAATTATTTGTGAATTTATTAATGTTTTTTAAAAGTCTTGTAGCAACGTGGGAAATAAATAATGGCAATTTGATACTACCCCTATTGTAAGTTATCAATCTTTTTTCTTTCTCAACTATTGAAAAATAATTTAGTGTAATTCCTTACAAATGATTTACTTTTACGAGAACTAGAGGAAAAAACTAATACTTTTAAAGATTTTTGATTTCCTGAATATAGTTTCAAAATAGAGTTTTGATTTGAGTGATGTTGCTATTTTTTTTTATCTTTTTATTTGTTTGTTCATATTTTCAGAAATAAGTATTTTATTGATATGATAAATTTTAAGTATTGATGCTTTTCGAGACGTAATAAAATATAAAATTATATACCCGTATCCCACATATAATTAAAAAACGTTCCAACTGACAACCGCATATATTTCAAAATCTTTGAAAAATAAGTGACAATAATTTGGGAGATTTTACTGGTTAAACTAAAATGATAATTTCAGAGTTTTTTAAGGAGGTGAAATTGTGTTATAGAAGAACTAATAAGAAAACCTATGTTTTTGGTTAAGAAAGATAGTGTCATATCTCACCTTGCCTTCAAAAGTAGATTTGCCTAGATTCTTTCCTTATCTGATAGGATTGAGCACTCACTGCCACTACATAAAACACAGTTCAACGGTTAATATTGACCAATAGACAGTAATACTCTCAGAATCTGATGGCTGTCAGTAAGGTTGTGATCTGATAATAAATAGCTGATTTTGATGTAAAGAGAAAATGTCTGTGTAACCTAAATGATTGAATGCACTCTCAATTGAAACAACAGCCTAACAGTGAATATTTCTATTATAGTCATTATGCTCTAACCACAGTGAGGAAGTCCTAATAGGATTGGAAGCTGCAAAGACTAGGGCTGATCAAGTTGTCTATTACAGCTGGAAGAGTCTCGGCTAAAACTCATGAGATATCTGGAAGTGAGTCCAGTTATTCGGGCATGACCAGCCCAGCCTGAACTAAGTTTATATATGTGGTATTGTGTTTATTGATTGTATATTATTATAGTAATTAAATTTTGAGTGTTCATATTTTTATAACTGTCGGTTTGAGTCTGCAATTCAGACCAAACACAACAGAAAATAATCAATTCATGAATACCTAATGGCAGTGCAAGCAATGGCAGCTCATGATTGATACTTGGCTACTCTTTTTATTTTATCATTTAATCATTTAATCAAAAATCCAAGAGACATTTGAGCCAAATGTCAAGTGCCATTAGTAATTGGCCCAATCAATCTTTCTACTTTTATTTTCCTCAACTAGAAATTAACCCCAGAGCTTTTCTACTGTGGCACTTTATATAATTTAATACAACTTAGTCATTTGAGTATGTTTTTATTATAAACTGCTTTATTCGTTATTAAAGTAAGGGCCTAAAATTTTGCAACTCCAAAGTTTTCAATCCAAATATTCAATTTATTCTTTTACATGCTTCTCTAATTAATTCTGAACTGTTTACCTCAAGATGATCAATTCTGAGCCTTACCTGTGCCTTCATCATGGATAAAAGCTAAATAGATAATAGACATTGAACGCATACCTTGACATCTTTTCAATCCTCTTTTTTATGCATGTGCCAAATAGTAGTGACATATACTTCATGGTTGCTTGTTAGACTGTGACTAAGTATACCACCAATACTGCTTGAAGAAGTAGGTATCTTAATCGCTTTGAAAATATTAGCTGATAAATAACATAGGTAATGTATTCTAAATCTTCCATGTCTACCTGGGTAGTTGAAAGCTAAATATAAAATTTACTTGAGAAAATTTATGAGTATATTATGTCATGATATCTTTGAATTATTACTACTTATTCTAATAACCTATGGAAAAAACAGCTATAATTTCAGATTAGTTAGTATTTTAGGGCATAAAATGTAGGCTGAACAAAAAAAAACCCAATACTTTTTAAAAACAAGCAGGGGAAATATTTCAAAGAACTAGTGTTATATCCATATCTCAAATGAAATTTGCAAGGTTTAAGTTTGAAATAATATTTTACCTTTTCCAAGAGGTCAGTATCTGAAAATATATAGGCAGTAGTTTTCCTATCATTTTCTCCAGGGTAGTTCACCATTTAAGTTCATTTTATAGTTGTACGACCACATATTTTTATCATTATGAGGACAACATCTCCAGGTATCACTTTTTGTAAAAACTTTATCACATTTGTGTAGCTAAATAGGTGTCTGAGACTATATAGTATGGAAGACCATTATTAATTTGGCTATTGCATAAAATATTTTTATTTATTTATTATAGCACATTGTTTTAATTCCATATGTCTAGACTCACCCCCCTCTCCGAATTGAGCAGATAATTTTGCACAGCAATTAACTATATCCCCTCCCCCCAAATTTATATCTAACCATTGTTTAAAAACAATAAAATTAACGTCTATTTATAAGTTGAATGAAAATAAAATTTAATTTCATTTTAAAATAGAACTTTATTTTTTCTAAGCATATAAATTTTAATCATTGTTCATAAGAAACAAAATAAAATTAAATTTATAAGATCTTTAAATAGAAAGAACAATAAAAAATGGACTACAAAACTCATTAAACATTCATTCAAAGTAGAATTTTAATTTTAATTTAAAATTTCAAACATCACGACATCTAGTGGGAACTTTTTATATTTTGGAAGGTTAATGATAAACATAGTTATCAGTTAACGGGGAAATCCCCACAAAGATATTTAATGCCAATACCTAGATATAATTTTGATTAAAAAAAAATAATTTTTTTTTAAAAATTTAACCAAATAACTTTAATTGTTCAGTAAAAAACCGAAAACTAAGAAATTACTAGACAGATACATTTAAAATAACATTGAATAAAAGGTAAGAAATAAAGCATTAATAACTAATTAAATAAAATTATTTCAAATTGTTGAAACTAGTAATCGTGCAATTAGTTGCACACAAGGCTATGTGCCATCACCTACCAAAGTGATAGATTTGTTTCATTTTAAATCAAATCAAATATCTAAATAATAGAGATATACTAGATGATAGGAAAACAGTCTCTTTAAATAAATTGATTTTAATCTACAAAATCTCATATTCACTTTCTTCCTTAAGATCATCTACCTTTTTTTTTTTTTTAAATTTCTTTCTATTAACTCCGAAAATTTCTTTCACTATGATATAATAATTCTATTATCTTTAAAAATATATACAACTCAGTTTATCTCTCTTCTTTTCTGACTTCATTTAATTTAGTCTCTTTTCACCAAGTCTTTTCAAAATATCTGTGTCATTTCTAAACTACTAGAGTCATCAGTCTGTGTTATTCTTCTTCTTTTTTTGTCTAGTTCTATATTAGATGTAAAAGAACACTTCCAACAAAATACTTTATACTTTTTTTTAAATATATAATCTTTGCTCTGACTTTATAAAACACCTACCTCTATATTGCTTCTAAATTTGTTTTTTCATCTCATCTTTTCCATTTTCATTCAATACTTATTTCTACTATTTCCACAGCTTTCAATATGTTATCTTTTTTTAAATGTCTAAGTCTCTGCTCTATATTAAGCAATATTTCAATAAGATCTTTTCTTAATTCTAACTTCAAAGAGCCACCAAATGCATATAAGCCTTAGTAAAAGCAAATTTAATCAGTGTAATTCTTCCTTTATTTTCTTTTATAATTTTTATAATGATATATAATTATTTATATGTCTAGCCAAATTGTAATAACCACACAGGAATCACCCTGACACATGTGCTGTATAAATTTATAATGCTGAGGAATATTCTCAACTCTAAACACAAGATAGAGTTTTTGAAAAGATAAGAATGAATCTACATTATCTTTTTTACCTGAATGTATACATATAGGCCAACCTTAAACATTTAGAAATGAGAGTATGAAAGTCTAATCAATTACTTTTATTCCATTTACTACGTATTACTAAATGATGTTTGTGAAATTATTACAATTTACTCCACAACAATATAAGATATAATATTAAATATATAATTATTTATCTAGCATGACATTTTTTTCTGTAATAGACATATGAGAATAACCCCAACATATGTGCTGTATAAATTTATAATGGGGAAGAATACTTTCACCTTAAACACAAGATAGTCTTTGAAGGATAAAAATAAATTCACCTTATCTTTTTTACTTAAATGTATATATATAGGCCAGTCTTAAGCATTTAGATATGAGAGTGTGAAAATCTAATCAATCACTTTTAATTCTATTCACCATTTATTAATAAATGACATTTGCAAAATTGTTACAATTTACTGCACGTCAGTATAAGATGTAATATTAAATATATATATCTAATTAATTATAAAAAGACGGTTTAATAAAAAGAAGAAATTAAAAATAAATAAATATTAAACAACATTTAGTTCCATTCAAGGACCAGAAAATTTAAAGTAATATTTATTGTTATGGATATAATAACATTTCCATTTACTGTCTATTGATTTTTCAAGTTTAACTATATTGAAATAGGCAAAACTCACTATATATATTGCCACACACAGCAAGCTAGAGTAATCAATGGATGCCAGAAGGCTTGTGAATAAAATCCCCATCTAGTGCCTACTCATTCAATATCCCCAGACTAGTTTCTGGCTTATGGACTTTATCAGTGAGGAGCCTTAGATCTGAGAGCACTGCATCTAGATCTTACGATTTAATGCAACCTTCCAGCAATCACTTTTTATCTCCATTTAACTACAAAACTATGAGTCTTAAACTGAAAACATCTTAATGTTTTCAACCCAAGCCCATCAGCTTATATAGTTATATGGATCTGAACCCAGTTCAGTACCCATACATGTTGGTGTCTTTGGTTCTTTAATAACCATAGCCACCACTATCCTATTAGGCAGGATTGGTTTTAAGCTAATAAACATCACATGACCACCATCTCTCATGCTTGTGTATAACTGTTGTTAAAACAGGCAAAATTCACTATATATATATTGAGTTTTGCCTGTTTTAACATCAGTTATACACAAGCATAAGAGGAGGTGGTCATGTGATGTTTATAAGTTTAACTATAAGAAAAAATGAAGCAAATTACTACTGAAAGTATATGCTAAATGTAAGCCAAAAAAAGTCATGTGATACTTTATTGGTATATATTTATCTTTAATTTATTATGTATTCCAAAAAAAAAAAAAGTGGTTAAAATATTTTTTTGTGTCACAATATATGGTTATGAATCATGGATATTGATTTATTTTTATATTAAAACATAATTTTTGTTCTTTAATATAAATTTTGATGGATACTCTGTACACTAAGCCAAGTAAAGTGCTATGATTGTTATAACTCACATGGCTATCCTTGCTTGAAGAGGTAATCCACTGTATATCATTTATCTCCAGAACAATCTTGAAAATAAATATTCAAATCATTGAAATGTACTTCCATTTTTTTCTCTGCTGCTGACATTTCTTGCATTGAAAGTTTGATTTTTTTTTTAAATTTATGATCTGGCATTCCAGTTTGCCCCAAGAATATTTTGATAGGCACAAATTAGAAATTATAAAGGCCTGTATAAATAAGATATACAGAGGCTAAACTCTCCATGACTGGGGTTATTAAAGAACCAAAGACACCAAAAAAATATGGATAGCTGAACTGAGTTCAGATCTATACAACTATACAAGCTGATGAGCTTGAATTGAAAAACATTACTGTGTTTTCATTTTGCATTCAAAGCTTTATAGTTAGCTAATAAGGTAAAATATAGATGCTGGAGGGTTGCATTAGATCCTAAGATCTAGGTGCAATTCTCTTAGATCCAAGTCTCCTCACTGGTGAAAGCCACAAGCTAGAAATTAGTCTGGGAATATTGGATGAGTAGATACTAGACAGATTTTATGCATAAACCTTCTTGCATCCATTGATTACTCTGGCTTGGACTAGGTGACACTACTATATGGAGAGTTTAGTCTCTGTGTAAACAGCTTGTGTAAGCATAAGAAATGCTGATCATGTGATATAAATAAGATATCTGGATTTTCTTTAAGCTGTCTTAGCATTGCAGAATTATGATGGTACTGTTATATTATTTTTGAATGTTATGGTAAACTCTGATAGTATTCAAGAAAATAAGAAATTCCATTTAAGGGAGTAATGCAGTTTTATTTAGAACTGCTTCACAAACATCAATGGGATCCTATGCTTCTCTGTGAAATAATAAATCCCTTTATATAAAATATTCACCAAGTATATTCATATAAAGAAAATGAAGAATAGTAATTAAACATATGTGTATAATGTGACCTGCCCTTGTGTGATTAATACAACTGTAGAATGGTGAACTGTAGAGCTCAATGTCCATAGATTTTGGTTCAAATCTATCACTTAGTGCTCAAACTTTATGTGAATTCTTGAACAACAAATTATGTCTTGTATGAATAAATGTATTGGTAGATACAAGAGCCAAAGATCTTCAGTTCATGGCTCAAAATGTTATTTCTGGTGCTTGAAAGTCTTATGACCATTTCAGTGATAAACCATTTTATGTACTTATGTGAGACAGGGTATTGGTTACATTTCCAAATCATTATCTAATCCTAAATCATTGGCAAAAATAGCCTTTTATTTGTATTTAATGCTGATGTAAGTTATCTACTGGCAAACCATTTTCAGAAATATAAATGGTTATCGTACAACTTAACCTTTCTACATTTTGGTTAATTCTTTCTTGTTATTATTTCTAGGTTTGAATTTAATATATAGTATAAACAATGAGATAATGAGCACACATACTAACTACTTTTTATTAATTAATCATGGAAGAAAAACATATATATACACACACAAAAAAAAATGAAATAAATTGAGGACAGGATGGGTTAACAAATTATTAATATATTTATTAATGCAAATAAAGTAATGGCTACTACTACACTAGAGTTAAACGTCTCAATATATATATATTGTAAAAAGGAGGTTGCCTTGACAACAGTTTGAAATTGTTGATTGTATTAATATTGGGATTGTCTAAATGTTGATTGTTTTTTAATGATATATATATGTATATTTGTTCTTTAGTTCAATACTTATTCTATCCTTATTTTACTTCATTATGATCTACCATTACCCACTGAATTACTAGTCATGGAGTTAAGACTCAGAAAAAGATGATTCTTTGGATTCATCACATTACAACTTAAATGTTAATGCACAAAAAATATATTAGAGCTAAAAAAATCATTTCATGCACAAAATCTCAAACTATTTTCACGAAAACAACATATTTTCTCCAAACACCACTACAAAAATAAGATTATGTATATTCGTGAGGACTAACCCCCTTATATAGCTTATCATATATAATTATTAAATATGAAATTTTTTATGATTTCTATCCATAAATAATTCCAAAAGTGTCAATTGCTCTATATAATAATTAAGCTCCAGAAATTATTTAACATTGTATATTTGTCTGTAACTCATATATATATTTGGAAATGTAGTTTTGCATGTCATAAATTGATATTTATGTATTTAATCTATTGTGATCATGATGCTGTAACTGTGAAATCTTTATTTAAAAATTATTTTTCTGGTTTAAAATCACTGTATACCTTTTGTACTATAATAGGTTTAAATTTATATTGGCATTGTGATTCAATATACGATTATCGCAATATCTATGTACGTAGATATAGTGAACATGACAGATAGAGGGCAGTTCAATTATTATTTAAATACACTTGATAAATATCATGATACTATATTTATATTAAAATATTATCTATCATTAGATATATAAACATTTGTTATAAGTATAGAGTTTTAGAACTGAGTAAAATATCTCTATTGTATACATTTAATAGTACTTACTTAAAAATCAATTTACATTAAAAATACATGGGCTGATTTAAGTTTTCTCCAGGCTATTATTGCTCTGGATAACTCTAATAAAAATATCTAAAATACTGTAGGAAGTGTTTCATTTTCTTATTGTAAAATATGGCATATGACCACTAGAGGGCAGTTCAATTATTATTTAAAATAGTAAATTTCATATGATATTATATTTAATCAATATATATATATGTCAAATTTACTATGGAAATAGAAAATAATAACCAATTATTTTTTTTAAATGTTTTAATTGAAAGAAGGGAAGATGATTCTTTATCCAGTGGTATATATAAAACCAACATACACTGGAAGGTATCTACATTCTTCTTCTCATCACCATCCTGCACAACTATTTTCAGTGCAAAGACATTGTTAGAGACTTTCTGATGATAGCCATTTTCTCCAAGACATTTCTGCTACTAAAAAAAAAGCTTCTTGACAATGGTTTTAATTACAGCATTATTACTAGGGCTTATACACATAAAAAGAAAAAAGATTTTGATACATCAGAAATTAAGACAATTTTGCCATATACAATAATATTCATGCAGTTTACACTACTTTTAAAGAAATTAATGAAATATTTCCACTTCCTAAAGATAAAATTTCTTTGGAGTGTCATGGTGTATATGAAATTCCATGTAGGATCTGTTCACATACACATATTGGACAGACTAATCTTAGAATAAATATTAGAAAGGAAGAACACATTTTGACAGTCAGAGAAAAATCCAATTCATCAACTATTTATTCTCACATAAAATTAACTAATCATGCAAAACAAATATTCAAGTAAAAATTGAACAATATGACCAGAGATTGTTTAGAGAGGCTATAGAGATTTTTAAAAGGCCCAAGAGCATAAATGAAAGGTGTGAATTAAAGAAGATTAACAACATTTGGAAGAAGCTATTGGAAGATAAAATAAAATTTAAAACTTCTCAACCAATAGAATTTAAATATGAGAAAGAAAAAGATAAAAATGATTTTAAATCTCACATGCATTCTTATGATTTGAGAACGTGGATGCTCTGAGGAAGGTACTTGATATTGTACTGAAACTTCAGCTATTTTACTAGACAGAATATCCCGAAAATAATAATATGAAATCATTTATCTGTGAAAATATTAGAATTAACATATGTATACATTGTATCTGTCAGAATTGCACAACCTACATGCAAATCACCTGAGGGCAATCCACATGCGCATTCC
The DNA here is from genome assembly GCA_028023455.1 of Epiperipatus broadwayi. Classification (NCBI taxonomy): domain Eukaryota; kingdom Metazoa; phylum Onychophora; class Udeonychophora; order Euonychophora; family Peripatidae; genus Epiperipatus; species Epiperipatus broadwayi. The sequence continues at coordinate 195,382 of JAQFVV010000058.1, read as the reverse complement.
ACATTCTGATGACACAGAAACCAATTTTTCCTTTACAGCCTGCTAAGATTATGGAGAAACAAGAGACTCGAACTATTTTACCTAAGTTATTGATTGCATAGAATGATGACAAACTGCCAAAAATCATGAGACAAACACAATTTATTATGTATATACAACATATGACATACATTGGCATAATTTTAGTTAATGGATTTGGTAAATAAACCTTTCTAATTTTATTAATAGTATTTTAATTTAAATTATGGACAGGTATAACATATGGTATGCTTGAATGTTAGGAACAATTGATATTTGATAGTTACTATTTTAGAATACTATTGACTTTAATTGTTTGAAGGGATTCCAATCTACTGCATAGGCATCTAAACACTCACACCTCTCATTATTTCTTTTCTAAATTAACCGGCCTGTCAAATGAGGATAATACAATATTATAAACTAAGAAAGATTTAACTAATGATTGTTGTGATCAATTCCAGGCTATTATATTAGCAAGAACTTAAATAATAAAATAATTATAAAATATTAGGGACTAACATCTGTATTACAATAGTTTCTGAACAAGAACCAATATATGATAAAATATATGCATATTCATGAATGGCAGTCACAAATGTATCACTACATACATGTATAAAATAAAAGATAATACAATATTATAAACTAAGAAAGATTTAACTAATGATTGTTGTGATCAATTCCAGGCTATTATATTAGCAAGAACTTAAATAATAAAATAATTATAAAATATTAGGGACTAACATCTGTATTACAATAGTTTCTGAACAAGAACCAATATATGATAAATTATATGCATATTCATGAATGGCAGTCACAAATGTATCACTACATACATGTATAAAATAAAAGATACTATACGATACACTTTGATCATCTACTGCATTATACCGTTTAGACAAAATAATGATTGCAAGGAACCACCAATTGCAAATGATGTTACAGCAATCTCACTAATACATTACATAAAAATGAGTATCAGATGTAACTAACATAACATTCAATGATGGATACCAGACTTTCACTTTTATCAATATTATTATCTTAAAACACAAGAATAGTTAGCTCAAACTGATTTCTATTCAATATAACTTTAATCTAGCATGTCTATTTAGCACAAGTGATCTCCATTCATAATTTACAAATTTATTCCTTTAATATACTACAGGATGTCCCTTAAGTCTGAACACATAGGAAATCTCATTAACTATAATATCAAAAGATAGCAAATGAATTTAATGCACATCATCCAAGGAAGATTCCACTTGACTTTTCCATGGTGGCAGAGATGTATTCAATGAAAATCACAGATGTAACACACTTGATTGAATGCATAAGGCATGAATATGCTAAAATTGGCAGCAATATGGATTTATTACATCAAGTTTACATGAATTTTGCAAAGGGCATCAAACTTTTGCATCATAGATGATAGTAATCATTTCAATTGAATAAAATGTTAATAAATTTTATTTCTTGAAAATATGTACTTTTGGTTATGTGTCCAGATTTAAGAGACACCCTGTATTTATCTTTTAAATAAAGTGGAAATAAGGGTATTTAATTAATATATAACTTTTAATAGCATAGCAAGAGATTGTGATTACAAGATAATTGCTTTTTATAAACTAATTTAATACAATTAGTGCTAACTAAATTATGGTGCGATATTTAAATAGAGCAAACTACAATCTCCTGCCTAATCTGCTCATAAACAGATTAAATAAATAACTGTTCATTAATATATTTCATTAGATAGTAGACAATAATTGAGTAAGTGTTAGTTTAAAGTGTATACTTATTCTTTCAATTTCAAAATTTCAGGATCAGTTTTTTAAGTTTTGGCTTATTTTTCAGTGTTTCCATTAAACCGTAGCTATGATGATGGTAGGTTGAAATCATTATTTCATGTTCATTTAGGATGTGTAGATATATCAATTAAATCCTGTTTTGGTGCTGGTTCTTTCTGTAGCATTGGAAATCAGATTTTTACTTATCTCAGATAGATAGATAGTGGACTCATGTCCAGTTAATTTCTTCTGTTATTGACAGCTTTTTTCTTGGGACTCATTGATGGGTTTTTGGCCTGCTCTCTACCAGCTTGTCAGAGTGAAGTAGATAACAGCTTCTCTATTCTTGTATGGTAGACATGTTGGAAACATCAGATTAGAATTAATTAAAGCAGAATAATAATACTGGCAGAATGATAATCATTGGCAGGATTAAGATAGAATAATCATGAACATAATTTCCAGCACTATTTATACGATTTTTAGCTATCTTATCAGTAAAATTTGGATCTATCTATTGTAGCTTGGATCCTCTGACTTATTGGTCATAGATAACTTTATTACTTTGCTGTGATCCAAGTTTATTTGTCCAATACCCTACTTACAAGTTCTTATTTTTGAGCCGGAATAATAGCTTTTTAATTAAATTATTTATCTCCTTTAATTTAGTCTAGTATCTGTTTACAAGCATTTAAATTACTTTTCTAGAATTTCATTTCCACCTTTAACATCGTTTTGCTTTTAAACTGCTTTTTAAAATAAATTTAGAATCAATTATCTTTTTCTTTGTACAAACTTTATAAACATATTTTGTTTTTAACAAAAATAACTTTATAATTAATTACAACGTATATCTTTATCAGTGCGTTTTTAATATATATTTAATTTTTATTTATAAAAATGTATTAAAACTTTTACTTTTAAATTTTGTTCGTAATTTTTAACATTAGCAACATAAAATGTATATATAAGTGCATATACATAACTTCAATATATATATATCAAAAGCTAAACATATCTTTTTACATGAATATAATCTCCTTAGGTTTATTCTTTATTATATATATACAGGAAGTTGCCTTGACAATGGTCTGAAGGTGTTGCTTGTTATTGATATTGGGGTTATCCAAGTGTTGATTGATTTTTAGTGATATATATATATTATCATGTGATTCCATTTAGATCGTAAAAGACCCCAAAAAAGACCACATGTGAGATGGATGGATAAAATAAGAAAGTGTGCAGGGGTGATGTGGAGAAGAGAAGCTAAAGATCGGAGAAGATGGATTAAACTTGGAGAGACCTTCATCCTTCAGTGGATTGATAATGGTTGATGATGATGATGATTTCATTTATAAATCACTTAGCTTTGTGTAAAATCAGCAGCAAGATTTGAAAGTTGTTTTTTTTTTAAGTGTCATAGCATCGACCGGGACGCGAACCCGCAACCCGGGCAACTGCCTGCAAGTGCAAGGCAGTCGCGCTGACTTCTCGACCACCAATGCAAGACAAATGACTAGTAGGCTGTTTTCAAAACACGTTATGTTTGCCTGTTAAATGGGGTTTATTTAAAGTTGTAGAAAAAAAATCCCAATCTGTTAAAATCATGTGACAGTTTTCTTTGTCTACATAAGGGTCATAGGTCAGAATAAAAGTAAAATCCATTTTTTACTTATAGAAATTCTTTTGACAACAGATTAAATATTTGTGGTTTAAATAAACTTGGATTGTCTATATATATATCCACTTTATTTTCGCTTATAAAAAAGTTCCCTATTGAGTTCTGCTATATAACGTTTCCCAAAGCTTGCTTATATTTATATAACAAGCATTAAGGAAACACTTCCTTTTCTTAATTACATATACCATTTCCAACTTTCTTATACACTTCAAAAATACTATTTTTTACATCAAAACTTTATTTTTACAGTTTCCACTATCCTAAATATAAAATGTATTAATTGTCTGATTATATATTTGAATATTGTATCTCTGATGATGATTGCAGAACAGTTGAAACTTAAGAATAAAGTTTTGATATAAAAAATAGTATTATTGAAGTGTATAAGAAAGTTGGAAATGATATGATAGATAAATTATATTGTTACAAATTAAAAAAAAAAAAAGATCCATAAATATTTTAATAAAATAATATTCATTTTCATCGAAATAAATGTTTTTGAAAGTCATCATGTAAGATTTTTAAAATAATAGTAAAAGTGTGTGCATTTTATCCTTTTCTCATTCATTGTTGTTTTATTACTAGAATCTGGATGATTAACTTAATTAACCATAGAAATATAATGCGATCCAGCTTAATGACACTAATTGATCACAGATCTACAAGATATAACCTGATGGTATCAACAGAACACACTCGTAGAAAGCAGTTGTTGTTGCTAAATAAAGATCTGACCTTCTAGATCATTGATAATATTAATTCATAGTTCATTCCTTAGATGGCGCTTTACATTATTTATCTATAGAAATTAGCTGAGCTAAATCTGGAATAGAAAGATCAAAATCATGTAGATCTGCACGTGTTCCAGTGTACAGGCAATTGTTCCTCTTTAAACGGTCTATAATGTCATCTCTGAATGAACATGTGGTAGCAATATAGTTTAACTATTCACCAGAAAATATTTTAAGGTATGTTCATGTCTGGATTACAAGTTATGTCATGAAATGTGTTTTGTACCTTAACTCATAATGGAACAATGAATTAATATTAAATTTTGTCATAAATTAGATAAAACTGCTTTTGAAATGTTTGAAATTTATTCAGAACACATACAGCAGTGAGGCCATGAGTTGCAAAAATGTTTTAAGTGGTTTGCAAAATCTTTGAAGACAATCCATGAAGATCTGAGACCAGTTACATTTCATGTCATAACCTGTGATCTAGAATGCAAGTATCTTAAAATTTTTGTGATTAACTAAACTGTCACTATATATATATATTAAATGCATTTATTCAAAAATGGCCCTGCAATAAGCTGGGAGAGAAAATCAGGCATTTTTACACTGGGACACACTGTGTATAAAACTGGGTGCATCCTATATATATATAGTAATTCTGCTAACCTTTACTATAGTTTTATGACATTTTTTTTCTTGAAGATTACAGGTACAAAATAGCTTCAACCTGAGACAAAGCAAAAGTTATAGCTAGACCACATCTGAATAGTTATCAAGGACAATGAAGATCAGCATTTTGATCTCAGTTGAATTCTATGAGATTTATATTTTCTTCGATAAAGAATAGAAACAAAAATATTTGCTCATCTTCAAACCAATTGCTCACCATTCATTTCCCCGCTATTTACATTATTGTCAAAACATAAAATTTAATTTCGAAATGGGGCTTTAATATTAAAGTCTGTCAAGCTTATTAGCTGAGATTTGAACCTGGGTAAAACTTAGAAATACTTGTTCTGTGATGGACTCAGAGCTAAAATTTGCAATATTAATTCTGAGTTAAATAATACTTAAAAAAAAAACTCCAGTTCACTCAATTGAATAGAATTATTGTACTTAATCAGTAAAAAGGTGCTAAACATCATATGACCTGTTGAGTAACTAACAATAAAATTACTTATTAATAATTAAATTATTGGAGACAAGAATTTTACTTAATGCTAGATTTAAAGGATTATTTGCGATTTACAAAGGTTTGTAACATTTATACTTGTTTTTAAATTTATAAGATATTACTTGAGAAAAAAAAAGAGAGTAGAAAAACAAAGTACCTAGAAAACTGAGCCAGATGGAAAACAAAACTTAAAAAGAGGAAGAAGATAGAATAAAATGTTTTCGATTTTGATATCTGCTTGTGGGTTTAAATTATTTGACAGAGAAAATAAAGCCAAGTTATTAGAAAATTGACAAAACAATGCTGTAAATTTAAAGAAAGGAAAAAGATAGTGAGAAAAGTAGAAAAAATAATGGTGAAAAATTTATTATTTTATCGATATTTCTAATGACTAATTTAACCATCAGTTCCTTGATTTATCTACATTTTTATATATTTTAAAATAATTATTTTAGTTGGGGCATATTAGCTAAATCCAATTAATTAGAGAAGTCTAGAGAACGAAAAGAATGATCAGCAGAAAAATGAATAGGTTCAGTCATTACTAATCGATGCAGTTATTATAATAATAAACGTGCTATTAAGACGATTAAAGGACACAATTAAAAAATAGATATTCTGATGAAATATAATTTAATGGTCACCAGTAATTGCCACTGGCATTTTTTAATTATAATCATCTAATAATAATCAATATTCGTAAAAATATTCGTAAAAAGATTAGCTTTAAAATAACAAACTAAAATGACAAACGATATAGTACATTTTAAAAGAAAGCACTTCATTTCCACTTGAAGACACATTCAAAAAACATTATAGTTGCATAGATTTTTCATTCCTCGAAATTCTATTAAAAAGTGTTCAAATGTAGTTCGTAGGTACAGACTCTTGAGTTCTCTTTGAAATACGAATCAATAATCATTATGAAAAAGCCAGAAGAAATTAATCAATAACTGCTCTCTAGAAACCTGAAGAATTTTATTAAAGTGGGATCAATTGTGAATTTTTATTGTAAATTACAAACAACTGTAATTAAAATACAGACTAATGAATGCATTAGTTTAATAAAAGTTTACTTAAATTCATTAATGTACGTAATTGCAAAAAAAATAATATTTTGAAATGATGTAATGTAGGATAAAGTAAGTTTTATTATTTTCAAAACTCACACACTCGTATATATATTTCATTTGCGGGCATACATATTAAAAATAGACTTAACCTTCTGAAAAATATTCTGCTATTATAATCATCAGTCAAAAACATAAGAGTAAATACTAATAAAGAGTGATGATTAGAATAAATGTGGTCATCATTATAAAGTAAATATGTGTTTGTTTTTTCCTTTTTTAAAAAAAATAATGGGGGGGACGGGACAAAGAAATTGATCGATTAACTTTGTAGAATATCTTGTGCAGGCGTTATTTTATGAGATTGCAAAGTTAGAATAATTATGGCAGGACGAATACGTCACAGCAGGTCTAATACCAAAATACCAATTTTAATAGCATTTGTATACTTAAAAAAATTTAAATATGTTTCGTGGTAGTAGTTTACAGATGCTTCACCTGTGTAATTTGTTTGTTTGTCTGCAAACATGAGTGTGATTGGTTGCTACTAACACTATTTTATATTGGGTGATTGGTTGCCATCACCACCATTTGCTAATGCTACTGCAAGATATGAAAATTAGTAATAAGGCATTCACCTACAGCAGAGACTCCAATGTAATGCTTCAGCATTTAACAAATAAAAAGTTCTTTCATTACTAAAATATTTTATCTAAATTGGTTATACATAAAACTTTCATACTGCTGAATTTATTGTACAGGAAAACGAATCATGTATAATACTTTGATGTAACACAGTGGAAAAGCCTTTGTCTAAGAATGCTCTGAAATATTCTGATAGTTGATATATAAAATCTTAAAAAGAATTGGTATATTATTCAGCTTTCAAATATGGTAATATTAAATCTACCATTGTAAAGACATAACTACATCACATGGTAAACACAAATAGAGAAATGGATACTCCAAATGGTATTTTTTCATAAACATAATGCAGATCCAGTTATATCATATAGATTATCTCAAATATCTTCCCAAGATGGGTAATATTGAATGCCTTAAATGGAACAGTTTGATTAAGGATAGAATGGAAAGGACAATTTGATGAGATGTTAAATTTTTTTTAGACAATATCATATGATATCAGATAAATGGACTAAAAATACCTTTCATGTGTTATTGGGGATGCAATTGTGTTTAATGAATATAGTTCTTGCAATTCTGGAATTAATATCATATTAATCTATGAGTCATTGTAAGGATATGACAAAATTATGACTGATTTGGGACATTCTTGCCTAAACTTCATTTTTTTTTATCAAAACAGTGCTCAACATATTGGATTAGCTTAACACATGTTAGTAATTACATAACATTTCAAGTTGTATTATTCTTCATTCTTCTTCAGGTGTTGCTGGACTAACTATTGACATTATTAGCATAGAAGTCAAACTTACACTTTCAGATTCTCAAATAGCAAAATTTTAAGGTAACACTCTAACCACTGAGCTATTCTGAAAAAGCCTGTAAGTTCGATTTCTATGCTAATATTGTCACTGGTCAGGCCAGCAGTACCAGAAAAATAATGGAGAATAATACTAATTGAAATGTTATGTAATTACTAACCTATTTTGTCTATAATTAGCTTAGTTTTGGAAAGCTGATATGTAAAATTTGCATTATGTAATTCTAAGATGGTATGTAACTTTCTTATACTGAATGTTTCTTATATTGGCAAACAGAGGGATTTGAATTCAGGATTTTTCAGTCTGTTGCTCCCCTCCATCTCAAGCAATTGATTCACATGTGAGAAAGATGTGATCTCCAACATGTGTATTTTGTGCTGAACCAGCATTCATCAGCTGGTTTAGATCACCTCCTACCATTATATATATATAATCAGTGCTCAATTTATATTAAGATAGAAACTCTTCAAACCTTTATGGACATGCTTGTCTTCTCCACTCTCCAACTCTTTAGCCATCTATCTAATTGAAAATCTAATAATGGCATGTTCAAACCTTGTTTCCCATTACACCATCAGATATTCAATGATATAGATGGCTAAAGAGTTGGAAAGTGGAGAATACTGAAGTCGGTCATTTGAAGTTTGAAACTTTGCTATCTTAATATAAAGTGAGCACCATTATACATATATGTGAAAGATGATGACCCAGACCAACTGATGAGTACTGATTTAGGATGAAATATGTATGTTGGAAGTCATTTATATATATATGATGTGTATCAATTGTATAGATGGTGTAGATTATTGAAAGGAGTTTGAAAGTCTGGGTTCAAATTCCTTCTAATTACATCTAGCTTAAGTATATATATCTATTGTATTTAAAAAATATTACTATTTAAAAAAATATTACAGATTCAGCCTGTATTTGGACAATCCTTCTTCTGTGCATTTGAATGGTCTTAAGGTCCTACATATGAGAGTCAGAATGATTTATAGTCAACGTGGGTATAACAACAAAATTGGCTAACAAGGTCTTTGAAGATGCCATCATCATATTTCCAATAATATGGATGGCTGAAGAGTTGGGAAAAGGGTAAGATTGAAGCCTGTTCATTAAGGTTTGAAAATTTGCTATCTTAATATAAACTGAGCACTGATTATATATATATATTGTAACCTTTTGAAAATTAGAGTGAAGAGTGTGGGAGGGGGGGAGATGAACGATAATAAAAATGAAATGAGGTGAGGGAGATGATGAAAGATTTGTAACCTTTATAAGAAATGGGAGATAACGAAGAACGATGATGCAAAAAGTGAAAAAAGAACTGAGAGATGAACGATGGTGAAAATGAAGATGAAATGAAATGGGATGAGGAAGAGAGAGAGATAAAATAAAGGGAATGGATGATAATGATGATCATAAAGCAAAATGAAGAAGATGAGGAAGAGATTAAGATGATGGTGATGGAAGAAGATGGAATGAGATGATGAAAGTGAAAGAAAATGATAGTAATCAGATGAGAGAAATGAAGAAAGATGAACAATGAATGAAAAAGTAAAAAGTGGAAAAGAGTGAACTGAGAGATGAACGATGATGAAAATGAAGATGAAATGAAATGAGGTGAGGAAGAAAAAGAGATAAAATGAAGAGAATGGATGATGATGCTCATAAAACGAAATAAAGGAGATGAAGAAGAGATGAAATGAATGAGATGAAAAGATGATGGTGATGGAAGGAGGTGGAATTCAGATGATGAAAGTGAAAGAAGATTATGATAATGAGGTGAGAGAAATGAAAGATGAACGATTAGAGAAATGAGATGAAAGAAAATGATGATACATGAAAGAAGAGATGAAAGATAATGAAAACTGGATGAATGATAATACAAAAATATACAATCGGACAGAGACCAAATCCAACACTACTGTACATAACTATTGGGGTATGTTCAATAATTTAACATAAATAATATAAAGCAAATTTTATATATCATTATTCAATAGTTATAAGAGTCAGTCTCCTATCAAATCATATACTCTGAATAAACCAAATGATACCTTATTGTAGGACTATCTCACTTAACATATTAATAATAACAACAAGAGTAAACAATCTCAGGGGTTTTAACTAAATTCTTGCGAAAGATAAAAGTTAAAGTTGCCTAATAAATGATTGCTTGGATGAATAAACAAGTGAGTGATCTCTTGGCCAACCATAAGATAACTAACTGTCTTATGTTCAATCATAGCATAATAAAAAATATATATATTCATTTAAACATTTAATTAATCTAAATTTAAACTAATTATAGCCTATTACCCAGAGCTGGGAAAAAGACAAGGGTAGTTTTTATGTTTCTCCAGCTACTCACAGACAAACCTACTAATGAAATTAAATGCAGATGGATTTTAATTTTAAAAATATACAGGATAATGTAAGATAATGTGCAGCTTTAAAACATGGTAAATAATCTTCTGAATCATTAATATTCATCATTTCACATTGTATGATCTTCAGTCGGAGAAGATATAATAATAACTTTAAATCAATTTTAAAATAAACATTCTATTAAGTATCTGTAAATATGTGATTATCTATTAATGTGATTCAATCTGAGAATGACAATGATAAGCATGGCTTTATAAAATTTTAAACCAGTATAATATATTCTGTATACCTTGTGAAAATTATAAACTTTTGGAACTCTAAGACAATAGCATATAAAAGAAAAACAAACAGAAACTAAACTTTTTAAAATAATAACAAATTTGGTTTATTAATAATAATACATAATAAATATTTACAAAAATTACTGGAAACATTGCCAAGATAGTGCTATTATCTTTTAAACATTCTGACTAACAATCTTTATTTTGACTTAAAGAAATTACATTTTAACTGAATAAAGGAATTGATTATTCCTCTTTTTTTTTTTTAACTGTTTATTTTAATAAAACAAAATTTACAAGAGTGAACTGAGGCTATTTGATATTTAATTCTATTCAAATAAGCTTCTTAAAAATATTAAGGTTTCTAAACCTTTTAACTTTAAATATAGTAGTATGAGCTTAACAAACATAATTCTAATTTTAATTGACACATTTCATAATACTGTGGTAACATTTAACCACCAAAATAATACACTAATAGGTTCATAGTGAATACCATAAGCTAAGCAAAAGCTAAGATGGGACTAGCTTATACAGCATAAATTTTAAATTATCATTAGTTACACTTACATTATTAAGATTATAGCTAACGATGGGTTTAAATAAATTTAAAACCTAAATTTAAATTGAATTAGATGCATGGGCCACTCATCAGAGGTTATTTATACACATCTTTCAAACGATTCTATTCACATAAAATTATTATACCAAATGTTTTAAAATTGAAATTTAAAAGACTTACAATTCCATCGGTGAAAAACTCTGGATGAACATGTTAACTTAGTATGTGTGAATTGCCACTTATAACCATATGCACAATCTACAGATTTAAAAATAAATATAAATTATTGTTGGTTGGTTTGTGGATGATAAAACTATCATAACAGCACAATTGAGACATTGGCATACCTTTAAGCATTAAAAATAGCTAAATGCAATCTGAAGAAACAAAATTCCTCAAACAAACATATCTTGCCATTACATATCTAAAACAAATGCAACATCACCTACTATGGTGAAACTAGCATTAATACATCATGAGTGATAGGCCAAAATAAATACGCATATTCTTCACAGAGCTGAACTACTTCGTAAGACTGTGGTGGCTTCCAAAAATATCTATCTTTGAGGCAGAAAAGAGAGGATGCCTGGACCTTGTCACAGCACATAAGGAACAGGAAAGATGCACCAGGAAATATATATGGTCCTCTTCATGGGATCTAAACACTTCAAAATATGTGATATATAATATATGATAATCCTCACTGGGACTGAGCACCATCACCTTATGGAAAAGCGATAAAATAAGGATGGAGGACTTTGTCTCCACCATCAAGCACACTAATAAACAATATAGCCTTGCTCTATGAGGCTAACAAATACTAAACTAATAAATCAACATCACTTTAACTGACTAAAGTCATTTTCAAGAATTTTAAATTCCAATGTGTATTAATCAATGTCAGAACCAACAATGCAAGTTACGTCAAGCGAGTATTAAAGGACTACTTAAAAAAATATTAAATGCATATAAAATTCTAGGCAAAAGTACAATGTACACATATTAAAATATAGTGGCTAGTGGACATTTAAAAGGCTGTGAATTAAGTGTGAGAAAGTTAATTCTCAATGCATATATTAAAAAATATTTGCGGTTATTATTAAGGTAGCATTTATAAAACAAATGAATGGGAAAACCCTCTGATAAACATCTTGGACTGTTTTACACAAAACTGAGTGAAATACCACACATTTAAATTAGCTAAGAGTGAGATGTTAAAATCTCTAGGGATAAAAATGATTAAAATATATGTTCACTTATTAACTGCGTATCAAATGTAACAATACTAATATTACCTGAGATTGGTAGAATGTCTACACATTCTACTAAACCCATTAAGTCTAAAATTATATAAATTAAATTACCTGGCATATTTACACCAAATAGTATTTCACATATTTATAAAGAAAATATAGCATAAAATATTTTCCCTTTTTTTTTAACCAATAAAACAAACAAACAAAAAAAAACTTTAGTTCATAATTTCAGCTTTCTTCACACTGGTTATCCATTAAACTATATTATTTATTGAACACTATTTATCTGACAGGCCGGTATTCTGTGCAAAGCTTCTGGTCAAAATATTTAACTTAAATGCGGCAAAGATTTCCAAACAAAACATATTCAATAGTTCTTTAAAGTTAATGCAATTCTTCCTTTAAACATATTATAATTTAAATAAGCAATATACTAAAGCATAAATAATAATAATAATAATAATAATAATAATAAAAAATAATAATAAAAAAAAAAAAAAAAAAAAAAAAAAAAAAAAAAAAAAAAAAAAAAAAAAAAAAAAAAAAAAAAAAAAAAAAAAAAAAAAAAAAAAAAAGCTAGTGATAAATGGCAAGTCAAACAAATTATTCAGCTGATAATATCAATATGGGATCCCGCATTTACTTAGACAATAATATAACTTCATTTTCATTCCTTTCATTTTATTTTAAAAAGAACACATTTTTAAGCAATTTTTCTTTTTTTTAAATTTACTCACATACAATATGTTAAGATGCTTCTAGATAATTTCTCTATACTCTTCTTAAAACAAGAATGCATCAGTTTGCTAGTAGAGAATTTGATACGTTTAATGAGTTAGAATAAATTATCACAAATTTAAGCATAGATATAAGAATACATATTTCATAATAAGTCTCTTACTCGCGAACTATATTCTTCCATTTCATTTTAAAAGAAATGCTCTAGCTAAGTAAATATTTCAGTATATTATAACTATACTATAAACTTTAAAAAAAAATAAAAAGTGCTTTCTTTAATAGTTGCAGTATAAAATATTTTCTAATATTATTTCAGAAATCGGTAAATTTATGTAATGATGAATGTTTTAAGCTAATGTCAGGCACAATTAATCTAATGTGGAAGACTTAAATTAGTTAGAGATGAAATTAACACAAGGATGTTTAAACTTTTAAACTATATAATTAAATCTTTATACATTTTTTTGAAAAATTTTTCTCATTTAAGTTTTACTTTACTTAATGAATAATTGAGTAAATGTAGACTATATAGTTCTGTGCAACAATAGTAATTTAGCCATAAATATAATAGCTGCATATATTTTAAATTTATTTCATAGAATATATTGTTTATGTAGTTAGTGGTGAAGATAGCAAAAGTAAAATATCCTAACATTTTTATGAAAGTTTTTAAAAGTTAATTGAAAGTTCAATGACAAGAAATGGGTTATCTATTCCTTTAGCAGTTGTCCATGGAGATATGAAAATAAATATAATTTACAATACTTTTTGTTAAAAAAATAATAAGCTTTAAAAAATAATTAATACTTATTCTAGAGAAGAGAAGACTTCAAAAAAATTCAGGAACCAACTCCCAAAAAATAATAATAAAACTGTTATTTCATATCAATATTCTTTCTATTTCTCCTCCCAAAATTTTCATGTCAATTTCTTTTAAACAACCAATAAACACAACTTATCCTTTTTTAACTGTAATTTTTTTAAAATCAGCTGGAATACAGATCGATTGATAAATGACATCAGTGTAATCTAATGACTTTAAATTAAAAGTTAATAATTAATTTTTTTTTATAATATTAATAAAAAATATATTACATAAAATAAAAATAGAAATACCGATACAAAATTAGAACTGATCTCATTTATGAATAGACACATCTTTAAATCTGTAATTATAATTATTTTATTCATTCAGTTTTTTTAATTAATATTGTAGCTAATTACTTATTCATTTTCTTTTTATATCTTCATACATGCACACACACTCACACAGACCACCAATATTTAATTATAACTTTTAATGACTACAAATAAAAAATATTTGAAAATATTATATTAAAATAACTTTTAACAAGTTAAGGCTAATTTACATTAAAGATTAAATTATTATTTGAATGTTTTAAAAAAACTAAAGATTAATTTGACATCAATTTTATATTATTTACCCTATTTATAATATTAGCTCAGTTATTAGCTATAAACTAGAAATAAATAAAACAAAAGCTATCTTACAACACAGTTAACATTATCTATTATTTTTTTAAATACTAACTTAAATATTTATTTTGGAAAAATGCTATATTACACCTCCAACACAACTAATTACAAATATGTGACTTACTTTGCACATATAATTATATCAATTTACTAAAAATCACATTACCAATTATTATTACATCCTATTCATTAACTAATTTCTTCTTTTTTTATCATTATTTTTAAAAAAAAAAAACAGATAATTGTAAAAAAAAATAGTTACACTAATATAAGTTTTGGCCATTAATGAAACTTAAGTGGTGTTTCATGTAGGTTGGCCATTAATGGAACTTAAGTGACACTTCACATAGGTACAACATATATATATATATATGGCATTGATGCTCCAGACTAACTAATGAGTAGTTGGAGATTATTTTTCTTTTCACATATGTATTGATTGTATAGAATGAAGTGGATGACTGAAGGTAGCTTGAAAGTCTGGGTTTAAATTTCTTCTAATCACCTTAAATATTATAAAAAACATTTTTTTATTATGAATATAATTGAAGGAGATAAACTTAAACAGTGAAAGTTCTGATTTTCTTATTTAGTTCAGCTCACTATTAAAATGAAATAATAATAACAACAACAATTCATCAAGCTACCAGCTAAAAACAGTATGATAATACAAAGAACCTTCCTCTCCCATGTGCTCTTTAGTATGAGTTTGAATCAGCATTGATTGCATGTGCAATTTCTATTTTTAGTAGTGTAGAATTAAAGTGAAAGATATAAGTTAATGATGAATGTATTAAACTGTGCTTTAGTGTTCTTACAGCCAAAAACTGACACACTTGTAAGGTTTCACCCCTTTAAATTGTACTTCTTTATTGCAGTAAGACTTTATCATAACTCTAACTATATTGAAAGCTTTAATAGCAATAATATCACTTCTGATAGAATCCTCCATTTTGAAAGGCTTTTGTGGGTAGAAGGTAGATTGAAAATCATTCTTTAATTGTGGGTAGCAGCACTGAAATTACTATTCTGAGATAAGGTTATTCATCCTCAGTCTAAAAAATGCTTTTGGCAGGATATTTCATGTCAAAACTCTAGTCTCTTTGTCAATGAATATCATTGGCCTACACTACACATCACTTATATAATTGATTTGTATTCTCAACTTCATATGCCATGATATGCTTATACTTATAACCTTAATTCTGCTAAATGACATCACATAATTCTGCATGCAATTTATGACTGTTTCAGAGAGTCAAATATTTTGTAATGTAGGGCTCAACACAAAGGTTAATTAAAGATTCATTTGAGGAAAGTAAAAGAAACTCATTAGTAGATCTGTTTATGCTCTTTTTCACTTTGTACTTGCATGAAATCCTCCTCAGTAATAATAGATGCAAATTATTTACATGATTCTTAATTCATTACAACAAAGAGAGAGCAATCAGATAAATATGTGTGGTTTATCCTGATGAAATGTTGAATGGTTCTTTCCCAAATTGACTGCAGTGGGATTCTGAATAAATGCATGTTATATAGCAACTCAGTTTAGCTATGACCTACAAAAATTTTATGATACTAGCAAGTCTGGTTCGTGAATTATGATATTTAACATGACATTATGTTTCTTCCCTTTGTGGATCCTCTTCATTGCATTCACTGTGACCATAACATCTTGAAAACATTTCTTTGACTCATGGCTTCATTGACATACACAGTTTGAATTATTTCAAACAGTTAAGTAGTAGTTTTACCCCAATTCAATTTAATTTTAGCACATTGTTCAGCATGGGTTAAGTTATCAAACATGTTGCAACATTTCATATCATAATTTGTGACCTAGAAATGCTATTGCTTTAACATTTTTGTGGTAAATAGCTACATTATGTCATTATATAATTTTTTGCAGTGATTCAGAAATAGTGCTGCAGCCAATTTAGAAAAAGAATCAGTAACTGGTATTCTTTCACTGGGGGAGCACTGTATAGAACAGTGGTCCAATCTTTTTGGTCCCCATATTCCATTGGTATTTAGTAAATTATCTGGTACTCCTTATTCATTATAATAAGAAATAGGCTGTTGGCCAGTGTATCATGCAGTATATCACATGCATGTGCAGGGAGTGCAGATGCCATAGAGGTGAGTCTCTTGGAAGCATCAATCTGGCAATTTCACTAGCTAACTTAAATCTTAACTGGACATTTTGAGTTATCAACCCCTGCAATAAGAGAAAGGATCTATGCAATCTCATATCTGTGTCCAAAAAGAGACCTGAAATGTTGCTGGTGTGGTTGACAGACAGTACCAACCTGAATTAGCCTGAAAATAACATAACTATTTTTGAATATATTAAAAAGCGTAATATGCTTATTCATCAGCTATTGTTCATACATCCTGGATAAATTTCCTGTATCTTCTGTGGGTACAGACACCCAGGTTGGGAACCCTTGATATAGAATATATATATATAAATAAAACATTATTTTCACTATACAACTTGAAATTATAAAAACCAATGTAATACCCTTATTAATTCTTTATGCCACCAATAAATAAATGTTCTCTTCTCCACATCACCCCTGCACACTTTCTTATTTTATCCATCCATCTAACGTGGTCTCTTTCTGGATCTTTTACAATCTTTTGAAATCCAGTTTAAGATTTCAATTGTCCATCTATTATCATCTCTTCTAGCAATATGTTCAGCCCAACTTTACTTCAATCTTTTAATTTTTTCAATGAGATTAGTAACACTTGTTTGTTCTCTTACCTATACATTGTATTTTCAATCTCTTCTTGTTATTCTCAACATGCATCTCTCCATACTTCTTTGAGTGGTCTGAAGTCTCTGTATCGCTCTTCTATTAAGTGTTCAAGTCTCAGATCTATAAGTAAGAACTGGTAAAACATTTATTAAAACCTTTTTCAAACACATAGGCATATTTTCTTTTAGTATCAAGTTATTTCTACTAAAAGCACTCCAACCAAGTTTAATTCTATGATTAATTTCATCCATTATGTTTCCATCTGCATTAATAATCTGACCAAGGTCTTTGTAACTGTTAACTTCTTCTAACTCATCGTAATCAATATTTATTTTCATATTTTGAGAAAATTGATTAAACAATACTTTAGTCTTTTTAACATTTATCTTTAGTCCTACTTTTCTACTTTAACCTGATAACTCTTGCAATATTTCCTGCAGCTCTAAAACATTATTTGCAAAAACAACTACATCGTCTGCAAAATCTAAATGACAAATAATCTCCATTTACGTTCACTCCTTTAGCTTCCCATTTTAATCCACAAAATACTTCTTGCAGCACTGCTGTAAAAGTTTTGGAGATATGGAATCACCCTGTCTTACACCCTTCTTAATGTTGACTTCTTCAGTATCATTATGTAATCTAATTGTTGCTGTTGCATTTTTATAAATATTCATTAAAATATGACAATATCCTGGATCTATATCTCAATGATCCAATGTTTTAATCACTGAAATGTTTATAAAATCAAATGCCTTTTCATTATCTACAAATCCAAAACATAATGGCAACTCATATTCATTTGTCCTTTCTATAATTTCTCTCAATACCTGGATATGATCTACTGTACTAAAACCACTTTTAAATCCAGCTTGTTCTCTTGGTTGGTGAAAATCCAATGTCTCCGTAGACGAGTTATATATATGTTGGTAAAAATTTTGTATAAAACTGATAAAAGGCTGATAGGTCTGTAATTTCTACTATCTTCTTTATCACCTTTTTTGAATATTAATATTAATACTGCATTCTTCCAATCATCTGATACATCTTTATCATTTAGACATTTGGTATATAACTTTGCTAAAAAAATTCTATTTCTTCACCTCTTCTTTTAATAAATCAATTGTAATTCAATCATTACCTGGAGCCTTTCCTTTCTTCATATATTTAATTGCATGTCTCACTTCTTCATTTAAAATTCTGGGCAATTCAGAAGATGTAATATATATATGAGGAACTTGTTCTTTATTACTATATAATTCTTGATAAAAGTCTTCTACCCATTTCATGATGCCATCTCTCTTTTTAGTAATAATTCCATCTTTTTTTCTTAATGCAGATATAAATTTCCTACCAATACCAAAATGTTGTTTTACATTCTTCAGACTTTTATTTTCTTTTACAGCTTTCCTTACTAATTCACAGTTATACTTTCTTATATCATTTTCAACTCATTTCCACACCATTTTACAAAATTCAAGATATTCAATCCTTTTTAATGCATTATTTTTGTATATCTTCATATTCCTTTTTTTCTTCATAAATTCTCTAGCCTCAGTAGAAATTTTATTGGTCAATTGCTGCTTATTTCTACCAGCTATCTTTGTTGCAGTTATTAAAAGTGTATCAATTATTTTCATATTAATTTCATTCAAATCTGAATCATATTTAAAATCTACTAATACTTGAAACCGATTTGTAAGTTCTAATTTAAATTCATTAGAATGTTTCTGAAAATTAGAAATATTATAACAATACTTGAACTAAAGTTAAAGACATATCAAGACAAAAATAAAGACCCTCTACAAGAACAAAGTTCATATATTGTACTACAGGGGAGACATAATTTTCATAATGACGTTTATTTTCCTAAAATTTCTGATTTTATATTACTAATTGAATGAAAATATATAAAAAACATAGCTACCTTTTTTTCAAACAATTGATATCTGCTGAAAATAGACAAATAATTCCAAAGCCTTCTTCACACAAATGTACTCAATCTTTATTTATACAAACAAGTTTTGCATTTTTTCTCGTTTTTTTTATAACCTTTTATATCCATAAATGACTTTAATATCCTCAGAAACTTTTGAATATATGTAATTAAAGATAAAACTTTTGAATAGGTCATGCCATGAGTAACCTGTATATACTTTAAGGTGCCAAGCAAAAGTAAATATTTTACTGTGGCAGGTATCAATCCCCTGATATATATTTTGCGTTAACAATAAAAAGTTTTACTGTAGGCTGCTATCTATTAGGCATATCCATAGTTAAAACCATTAAACATTATATGATCACCATTCTTTATGCTTACACAAGACATTTTTCACAGAGCAAAACTCTCCATATGGTAGCACCACTCAATGCAAGCCAGAGTAATCAATGGATACAGGAAGATGTGTGCATAAAATCCCTATCTAGTGACTATTCATCCAATATCCCCAGGCTAGTTTCTAGCTTGTGGCTTCTGTGTGTGCATATCAATAGTTAAAAGCCACCTAATCATGAGCCAATATGTCAATCATATCTAACCAAAAAATTCAGCTAAGCCAATTTACCTAAAGGTTTATTTTACAAATACCAAAGACAATTCATTTCAGTTTAGAAAAAAACAATAAATACTTTTGAATCATTATATATTTTCTAAAAACCCATTTTTAAAAAATTCATAATGATTTAAAAAATATTTGATTTTTCTAAACTGAAATGAGTTGTCAATGATATTTTCAAAAATGAACTCTTAGGTAACTTGATATTGATGAATCTTTCATATTGGATATGACTGAGTTATTAGTCCATAATTAGGTGACTTTTAATTATAGGTATATAAAGTTCCAAAATAATAAAACTTGTTTCTATGTTGGCCATATTTACAATTAACTAATATTAAGTAGTTAAAAGGGGATAAAAATCAGTCCCTACATTGTGTGAGAGTGGCGTAATGAAAGTTATTGAAACTGTCAACATGGACGAGAAAGCTCAGGTGTTGATTGATACCTCTACAACATTACACACATATTAATTGAGAATTAAAGAGTACATTTGGGTTAGAAATAATATCTAGTTTGATAAATGACCCGCAAAAATCATTAATGTATTTCTATAAAGTAGTTTGTGTCAAAGTTGTCAATGTAGAAAGGTTGACACTTTCAATAAAACTATAAAAAATTGCTATATTATAATAATAATAATAATAATAATAATAATGATGATGATGATGATGATGATGATGGTGGTGGTGGTGGTGGTGGTGATGATGATGATGATGATGATGTAACAATGCATCAATTAATTTCTTCTGCATTTAGAGAGGGATCAACACAAGTGTCAGGGCAACAGCTTTTGTACTCTATGCATACTGGTGTACTAGATGCACCTTCCTAATTGGTAACAATTCCAGGTGACATCCAGCTACTTTTTCAAATAAACTTGCAATTATACAGAAAAGGGATAAGACACTGGCAAGACCTGATATTTATGCAGCCACCTGGTCATTACTTAAGATTACATCAATGTTATAGTGACAAAAATGATAAAACTCTTAGGAACCAGTATAGTGTTTTTTTTTTTTAAACCTGAAATATTGCAACATCAGTGAATTTTGGGAATAGGACACATTTAAAAGAAACATAGGACCAAAACTTGGGAGTTAGATCTAATAAGATCTTTG
Organism: Epiperipatus broadwayi; assembly: GCA_028023455.1. Taxonomy (NCBI): domain Eukaryota; kingdom Metazoa; phylum Onychophora; class Udeonychophora; order Euonychophora; family Peripatidae; genus Epiperipatus; species Epiperipatus broadwayi. The sequence continues at coordinate 174,274 of JAQFVV010000058.1, read as the reverse complement.
TAACACCAGCTTGAACATTGTAAGTTGGAAAAATTAAACATTATAAAGAAACTTAGGACAACAAATTAGCAACAAGGACAATTTGGCAATAATTTTCCCCTTCGGTTATGATTGATTTACTAATGGGGTTCAAATGATAAATTATATTTGACCTATTTGGGACATAAAATAAAATAAAAATTGTGTTATAACATTTGGACTGTTGACCTAGGCAGAATGGACAATCCAGGATATTATATGTAGACAAGAACTATGATTTAAGCTCATGTAAATCCAGAAAGAACTCTATCAAAAATGACAATGTAAATGTTAAAATTTGTAATCAACTTGTAGCAGTCAATTTACTATGTAACCACTAATGTTGTATTCTTTTGAGACAATAAAGGCCTTTTGAAACATAATAATAATAATAATGATGATGATGATGATGATGATGTTGATGATGATGACGATAATAATAATAATAATAATAATAATAAATAAAAAAATAAAAAAAAATAAAAATGATGAAGTGACCCAGCCAACTTATGAGAAGTGGTTCAGCATTAAATGGCCACTTGGGAATCATTTATATTTTTCATATGTTTTTGGTATTATGCTTCAGGAATGTGTATGGGCTAGAAGTTTAAAATATATAAAATATTTGAAGTTAAAGTATATCTAAAAAATGTGTATACATTTCTAAAGATCTTTTGATACATATAGCATCAAAATATCTCTATAAGATATATAATGATTTAAAAAGTATTTCTTATTTTTTTGATAAACTGAAATAAATTATCTTTAATAGTCTCAAAAATGAACTGTATAATACTTTGAGATTAATTCTCGAACTTATAGTTTATTACACCGATGCATACTCTCAAACCAAAGCGTAAGATAATTTTTTTAGAGAGAAAATATGAATTGTCTTGTCTTTCTTTATCTCATTTTCATATATAGAAGTTTGTCTGAAATACTTTGGCTAGAAAGCATAAATTTTTTTAATCAATCATTTTATTTTTTTACAACTACTGTATTTTAAATTGATTTATATTATTTAATTAACATGCATGAGATTTTTCTCAATTTATACATTAACAATACCGATTTAAAGAGCAAAAAACGCAAATACAAAATATTTTCAGTGTTTAATATTCCATAATATTTTAAATTAATTCTCAAATTACTAGTTTATTAGATAAATTAAATACTATCACACTAAAACACATGAAAATTTCTTAGGAAAAAAGAACAACTGTCTTTCGTCTTTACCTCATTTTCTTATATAGAGGTGTGTCTAAAATGCCTTGACCAGAAAGCATGAAATTTTAAATCAATCATCTTAATTTTTTAAAGCTGTTTTAAACTATTGTCTTATGTTTATATATGAGAATATTATATTTACCTAATAAACCAATAGTTTGAGAATTAATGTCAAAATATTATACAATATTAAGCACTGTAAACGTATATAATAAAAAGGTGATTGATGACTGGTTCTCCAAACTGCTTGTAGCGCCATCTGTAAGTCAATATGTATATTCTATAGGGTCATTATTTAGTTATTAAACACAAAAAAAATTTAAGTACTAATATGTCTGGATCATGAGTTAAGACATGTAATGTAACACATTTCTTCTTGTCTTAATCTATGATGAAACAACAAACTGATTTTTCATTTTGTTTTAAATTCGGAAAAACAGCTAGTGAAAAATACAACCATTGTACAACAGTGGAGCCATCAGTTACAAGAATGCTTTTAAATCGATTGTAAAAGTTTATGACTGCAGATAGAAAATTGAAAACAATCTAAAAAGATATGAAACATGTTGTCACATTTCGTGTCATAACTCAAGATCCTGATATGCTAGTGCTTAAAATTTTTGTTATAAATAGATAAAGTATGCCCCATGTAACACATGCATAGATTCAGAGATGGTGTTTTAAGAAGTTGCCACCTTTTAAATGAACCACTCTAGGTATATGAGTATGTGTAAAAATGTAATACAGAATATATTATGCAAATGTTGGAAAATACTCTCTAAAACTGTTTCCCGATGGCCCTCTCCAAAACAGCGATGAGGAGGGCCATCCAGCAGGATCTTTTGAACAAAACCAAGAAGGTAACAAACTACCTCTCAATGATCTCTCTCTCACTCCCAGGCAAGGTGGCATTGTTAAATATGGTGTTTCCATGTATAAACTACTACTTGCCCATCTTCAAACCGACCAAGGGTTTTCAGGATGCTATAAATTCAGCCTGCACCAAGATGATGTGGAAGAGGAAAACTGTATCCATAAGTCTGGCCAAGGTTTAGAGACCATGTGACCTGAATGGACTTGATCTCCATGCTGTCAAGGTGTTTTTTGTTCAAAGAGCTCTTTCAATGCTCAGAAAAATCCACAATAAAAGAGAAGAGGATCAAAGTGAAGACATTGTGGAGCCCACAGATACACCACCACCCATACCCAGTAAATGGGTCAAAAAGCTACAAGATCAACTAAAGTCTCTATTTTTAGTTACTGAGCAAATAGAGAAAGCTAAGCAAACATACTGGGAAGTGTACAAACTCCTTTTACCAAATCAAAACCTGTTATCTACCTGATTAAGACTGTCTGTAAAACAAATGCTCAGGAAGTCAAGATACTGGTGGATAGGACCAAAGCTGGTTGATTTTATAATCAAGTTAAACTTGTCCTCCTTACCCACCAGTCACTTTTTGGTGATGCAAAGAGGATTTTGTCATATAAGCCCCATGTGTAAACTTTGTAATATGCATGAAGAAACACTGGAGCACATCTTTTATGCCAGCTCATACTTGAGTTGCACTAGAAACAAAATTATCACATTTCCTCTGGCTGTGGCAATGTCCTGTCAATTGATCGAGCAATTAAAGAAGGAAACTATGCAACTATCAGGCTAGTGGCATGCCTACTACATGCCTTATGGATCACCAGGTGCCAACATATCTTCAGACAAGGACATAGTGATCCTTGGAAAAATTTTAAAACAATACTAATAAGCATGAAGAACAGAGATCGACTCCTTGTGCCAGAGCTTTTCTTTGTAGACACATGGGCACAGATTATCATATGTGACGATGAGACAACATCTCAGACTACTGCACTAAATATTATGATGACAACACCATACAGATTGTTTGCAAAACTTTGAACTTTTATATGAAACTACTGTAATTACTAAATGTAGCTACCTGACACTGTAAATTTTTTCTTAATAAAAAAAACAACTGATTATATTATAAGTAAATGTTGCATCTATCTATCTATCTATCTATCTATCTATCTATCTATCTATCTATCTATCTATCTATCTATCTATCTATCTATCTATCTATCTATCTATCTATCTATCTATCTATCTATCTATCTATCTATCTATCTATCTATCTATCTATCTATCTATCTATCTATCTATCTATCTATCTATCTGTCTGTCTGTCTACCTACCTACCTACCTACCTACCCACCCACCTACATATCTATCTATCTATCTATCTATCTATCTATCTATCTATCTATCTATCTATCTATCTATCTATCTATCTATCTATCTATCTATCTATCTATCTATCTATCTATCTATCTATCTATCTATCTATCTATCTATCTATCTATCTATCTATCTATCTATCTATCTATCTATCTATCTATCTATCTATCTATCTATCTATCTATCTATCTATCTGTTTTACTGTCTGTCTGCCTGCCTGTTTGTCTGTCTATCTTTCTAACTATCTGTCTGGGTCTGCCTGTCTGTCTGTTTCTATCTATCTGTCTATCTATCTGTCTGTCTGTCTATCTATCTATCTATCTATCTATCTATCTATCTATCTGTCTATCTATCTATCTATCTATCTATCTATCTATCTATCTATCTATCTATCTATCTATCTATCTACCTACCTACCTACCTACCTACCTACCTACCTACCTACCTGCCTGCCTGCCTATTTACCTATCTACATACCTACTTACCTACCTCTTTCTCTGACTGCCTCCTTGTCTGCCGGCCGGCCGACCTACCGAACTACCTACCTACCTATCTATCTATTAGTGAACATTTCTACAATGAACAAATTCTACAGGATACCGTTTTACAACAAAATCAAAATTCGAACTATAAAAAAGCAAATAATATAATAAACGTTTTATGAAAATACTATTGGTCAAGTGGCAATTATTTATATACACATACGTTTTAAAAGTTTTTTCGTTTTCATTAATTAGATATTTTTATTCGTTTGTCAAGTTTGCTTCTCACTTTAGTAAATTTACTGTTTATTTGTGCCTTCAGCAGTGAAATTACTACTTTTAATTACTAAATACATATATTATTTTAACCATGAGCAGGTGAAATAGAATGAGAAAAGTAATTAATTTAGACATGAAAAAAGAATTATTTCTGAATCAGAAAGTGAAAAAAGTATTGGACAACCAAGAGCTAAAATGTGTCATGTTTTTAATATAATTTTCACTTGGGAAAGATAGTTTATATTTTTTCAAGTTATGGGTATATTGTAAAATAAGTTAATTTTATGTTTATATTTTTGATTTTATATATATTTTTTTCTATTACATTAGTGTTGAATGGGAACTTTGCCCTAGGCTGCGGATTCAAAATGGATTAACTCTATACACGCATATTTCAATGTATTCCTGAATAAATTGTTATAATGAATACAATTTTAGAATCAGTTGCACGTGTTCAAGAGTACATCATTGGTTATATAAGTATACACACATTTATATATATCATATAGTAAATATTCTCTCCAATGTTCTTTTTAGTTTTTATTTTCTACACTATATCAAAAGGCTACATTTAAAACTTTATTATTCAACCTTGATTGCTGGAATTTAACTTTTGGGACATTTATTAAATAGTTGGAGTGTGCGTACTTAACATATCCATCTCTTAAAATTCTCTACATTTCTTTTGCCAATAATCATATTACCATCTGATTTACCAAAAGAGCATTATCTTTATTATTGAAAAAGTGAAAATTTGTTACCCATCTTGTGATTCAGTTCCAAATCAAGACAGACTTCAATCTCTCAGCTCACCAATGCCTCAAATATTCTTTTATTTGTGTGATGACTAGCCCTCACCTGCTGTTTGGATTTCAGTTTGAGGTTTACTAATAACTTTTTTGTCTGATTTTTTGTAAGTTCCATTATCATCTGATTGAGACTTCAAATGCAAGCCTATTTTACATCTTTTATACTGAATTGACCACATGATAACCATTCTTCAACATTCTTTTTTTTTTTTAAGTTTGACAAATTTATTTTGTTATAATTTCATCATTTTCTAAAAAATCCTTTTTGTTTTCACTGGCAGTTTTTTTAAATCATTCCATTCATTACTACTTTTAATTATTATTACCATCACTATCTTAAACTTAGGAAATAATTCTATTCAATTTATATTTTCAAAATTTCTATTACATATTGTGAAGGTGCTTCTTATCTTCTTCAAAAATTTTTACAATAATACTGAATCCATAACCTTTCTTTTTTCATCTACTATTCAATAAACGAACTCTTATTTTCAAAAACAATCTGTGGAAGAAATTTTTAAAAAGTGTAATTAACCCACCTGTCTTACATTTAAATAAAACCAGGCATACACCTTTGCATTAACACTTAAAGATAGTACTTTGAAATTGAAGTCAGTAATTTCAATCGGTACAAATCCATATCCTGTCACACATTCTGTTTGAAACATATTGTTTTTCATATAGATAATCGATGGAACATTACTTTCTATTCTGCTTATTTAGATATGATATTTTTCTTTTATACATGCCTTATCAAGTTTAGGCAATAGTAAAATGTCTGGCCCATAACTAAAGGTTTCAGGATCAACTCTCATATATGTAATGGATAAAAAGCTATTCTGGGAATAAGTAAATGAATTTGTTAAATGTATTTGTTAAATGTTCACTCTGTCTTTGGAGCTTTCAGACATCAAATAGTTCTCTGAGCAATTAAAGATATATTTACTTTTTTTTTTACTTGACAAATTAAAATTATTGATTAAAATCAATCATTTACTTTTAACTTTTACTGAATATTCTGACATATATGCTATATGCGTTTTACCTATAGTATAATATTACATATTATAATTAACTGATTACATATATATATTGTACTGGACAAAACATGTTTATGCATCTAACATGAGCTGGAACTCACAAAATGTACTTCAAACCCAGTTAAACCCGAGATTTAGGTCAGGGATCAGTCTGAATTCGAACCCACTCTCTAAGCCCCAGATCAAACACCTAATGGATAACATAAGAATGATGGCACATGAGAATTAATTTTAAATCCGGCCCACTAGCAAAGCGGAGAAGACAATGAGACATCTATTAACTATGACATAACTAAAATATATATATATATATACTACGCATTGCTGTACATTTGGAAGTGGAGAAAAAGGAATCCGAACTACTCAAACAAGTTAGATAATAAAAATTAGTTCATTTGGAAGTGGAGAAAAAGGAATTCAAACTACTCAAACAAGTTAGACAATAAAAATTAGTTTAATATAATGACAAATTATTTACATACATTGATAAATTAATTGCATACATTAGTATGTGCGTGAAGTGTCATTCACGCTATTATTTCTCATATGCTCTTTTATAAATTAAATAATAAACACACATCTTTGGTGGGTCCAATATTAAAATGCCAATTAAATATTAGAAAGAATTACATAATATTGCCATTAACGCTTTGATTTATGGTTTTGAAACATGGTGACTAACATATGAATTCGGGGAACATTGTAGGATTCATTAGAGATATAATATAAACTATTTCCACATCATTACAGTCATGAAAATAAGTAAAATACGTTTGAAAACAGATTTGATTATATGACAACATTCTGAATGAAAATTCTTTTAATTAGCGCTGGTAAGAAGAATGCTTTATTTTCCCCTAGGCAAATACTCTTAAATACAGTAATACATTACAACGGTGGGACTGTATAAGATTGAAATAAATTTAATTAATAAAACTAGTAGTAGTTATATTCGGCATTATATATATATATATTTAAGCAGAGCGCAATTTTAATATTAGAGCATTAAAACTGGGTCATGACGCAAAAGAAATAATAATAGGAAGAAGTTTTGCAGTGCTGACAATAATAGCCAAGAAATAACATGAAGAGTCATGCTTCTGGAGAAAAGATGAAGTCTAAGACCCCTTCTTGGGCAGTGCTTAGAGAAAAGTGGATAAGGCATGCCATGGATGTCGCCAACGTACAGCCCTTTTTATATGGAGAAAGTGGATAGGCATAGCATGTGCCAGACTTATGGGAATCACTGCCAGAGGCCTTTTTATATGAAATAAATAGTTCTGGGAAGGTCAACTATCCTCAGAACAAGGCTGAGAAATAAATCTATGGGTTCAAACTTGTTGCAACCCCCAGATTAGAAGATTAGAAGCATGTAATATATATATATATACGAAGATAGGCCAAATGTCAGTAACACAGTAATGATAAATGTCACTAATAACATTGAATAAGTTTTACTGCTTCAAAATGAATGACCCTTATTTGAATGCCATAATTTAGACAAATAATACACTATGCCGCTATAATATATATATGGAGAGACAAGATTTTACTTAACTAAAATAGTAAAATATACATTGAAATGTACCCCCTTCCCTATCTTCTATTTAAAATGATTCAATGCCATCTTCATGTATTTCATAACAACTGAGAATATTCAAGTATATATTTTAAGAGTATGGAAAAATAAAAGCAAATGAGCAGTTATAGAAACCCAATAATAGATCACCTTTTCAGAATTAAAAAAACCATTTTAAAAGATTTCAAAGTGTTAATTAGCTTGAATGGTGGATTTACCCCAGGTAGAATTACTTTATTTTGTTCGGAGTTGAACAAATAATTTTATAAGAAACCAACATAAAATGTTGATTCTTAAAAACAAACTGGCGAACATATATCATGTAATATATTTTGAGGGGATATTAAAAACCTTATTTAATGGAGATTTAATTGAAAGATAAAACAGATTTTAGAAATTAAGTTCACCAGGTTGCTGGAAATTGGCATATTAATAATAAGCAAGCAGATACATAAATCAAATAATAAATACATATAAATAAATGACTGCACCAAAGTTGAGGAAAGTTAAGAGCATACGAGAGAGAATTAAATTTATATAAATCACAAAAGCAAATTACATATTAAAACAAAAACAAAGTTAAATAACACAGAAGAAATCTTGAAAGATGAGTTAGGCTAAAGTTAGTTTGAGGTGATGGCTTGAAAAGATAGTTACCTTGCAATTGTAAGAGTCCAATTTAGTATGGCATGTGCATGGCAATTGAAATGCAAGTTCTTCAGTGGTAGCAAGCTTCTATCAGCATATTAAAGTTCTTAGATCAGGTTTTTACATCACTCTTGGCCAGCAGAATGGTACAGCTGCAGAAGATGATGACCCAACAGGGCTGAGAAGGGTGATGGATTTACTACTACATCATTTCAATTTCATAATGATGAGTAGTATGTTAACAATACGTCTCTCAATAGTAGCTTATCTGTCGGTGATTTAAAATCCGGCCATTTTATACTCTGCCCAGGTATTTCTGGAATGCTTTTAATTACTTAGTTTTAGCTTTAAAATCTAATCTCTGACCTAACAGAAATTTTACATTTCTTTGTCCAGAGTTTTTGAAAGATGCAACTGTTAGATAACATTCCAAAAATATATTCAAATCTATTTTCAGATTGGAAATAGATTTGAAAAAATGTTTATAACAAAAGTACAATCATTAATCCCCATTTTATTTTAAGTAAAAACTTTAATTAAAAATAGCTTCCCCAAATTAAAACAACAGTGCTTCCAACCCTTTAATTATTTTTGGACAATTAGCTGTTGCATTTTCCATCTTGGATTTTATAAAATATAGAGTTTAATAGGAAAAACAAGCAATTTAAAAAGAAAAAAATTTAAAAATGATGTATAATAAAATATTTGAAAATCAATATTGTTAGTAAGTTTTTTTTTTGCTCCTATATATATATTTGAACAGCACCTATAATATTTTAATAAAAAAAAACTAATAATTAATAAAAAAGAATTAATAATAATTTTAAAAAATGTTATTGAAATGTTAAAATTTTATAACTTAGGCACGCATCTCAAATACATACATAAAATATATATACATGACAAAAGGAGTGGGATGGGATATAGGGTTTGAATACAGGTTAGTAGATGGAACTATGAAGCTCAATCTTAAGCTAAGATTGACTGCTTCAATATATATATATATATTGTAACCGGACCTGTACAACCCCTTTATTACTTTGGTTGTAACACTTTCCTGATGAGCATGTTGCAGGAAGAAACTATCAATTGGCATTCTCCAATGCAGATGTTATCCTCCCCCTCCCCACCACAACAATATTTCCTGCTCATCAGAGGATGTAGCATCATAGAGACTGGAAGCATCTAGACATTTCTATGTTTGGTTTTCCAAATGGTGCCACTAGAATTCCATCTCATATAACCTGACTTACTTAGTTCTAGTTATGCCAGACATAGCTCAGGAGGCATGAGATTCTCATGAACAAGTGCACTGAATGATGAGTGATGCAATAACAAAAAAAAACAATTGAACAACTGGATAACTAAAATTAATTTTAGGTAACAACAATTTTATTTAACAAATTAATTTGCAAGTCCTTCTAATAAAGTTCATTCATATTCATGTGATGACTCATTTTCAGTTCATTTATGAAAAGGTTAGAAGCAGTTGGTTGATCAATAGTTCATTTACAAGTCATTCTAATAAAGTTCATCCTTCATTTCAAATGAAGGCTCATTTTGATTTATCTTAGGTAAAGAATTCAAAGGTCTTTTATCTAGTAGACATCTACCAATACTGCATGAATATTTTTCCACTCTTTATTCCATATCTGTACATCCCTTTTAGGTAGGTAAATAGGTAAGATGAGCTATTCCAGATCTATAAGACTTCTATAATTCAGTCAAGTATCAATGTACATTGGTGCTCATAAGTTTCATTATTTTCTTTGTATACAATCGAGATCCATGTAAGCATTTGTAATTTTTATAGTACTTCATTATTTTATTTAATTTATCAAACAGGTAATGTGAACAATTCTTGGTTTGTGGACTATTCATAATCCAGTCAGTGTAAATGTGCATCTATGTGCATAAGTTTCATTACTTTCTTCACATAATACCAATATGCAAGTAAGCATTTATAATCCATATAGTATTTCATTATTTTATTTATATACCATCAAGGTGCCTGTAAGCCTTTGTAATTTTTATTTAGTGATATAGCATAACCATTATTATTTGGTCTGCCACAGATGTATATCTCTTCATATAAGTTGATCAGTAGCTGCATTTATTTATTAGCCAGTTAGAGTTATATGTTATAGCTCAGTATTTCTGACTCTTCTAGGTATATTTATTTGTAAATCAATTATAAGTATTCGTTTTTTTTTAGTTTATTTTAATTCAAATGTATCTGTAGATGAGAAGTCAATCCTTATTAAAAATGCATTTTGATTATAGGTATTTTAGTATTTATAATTTATCTTCAATAAAACGTATTTCCATAGCTAAATTTGTTCATAATTTTCTTTTTTTTTTTTTAAGAAAGATATTCTGTTTTATCTTTTATAAACACATATAAATATTGATTAAAATGCCTTTTGATTGACATTTAAGACATCTAGCATTTACAATTTATTATTAATAAATGTATTTTTACGTAGTTATTTTTATTCATAATTTTTTTTTTTAATTTCTAAAAAAGATGTTTTGTTTGTCTTTTATAAACCCATATAAGTATTAAATATTTATAAAATTGTTACCTTCCTTATATCCAGTTTGTCCCTTCAAAAAGGGGTCATTTTATTTAAATTGAATGGTGTTATTCCCTTTCTAGATGATCATCCAGGCAAATCTTGGAGAAACATGGCATGAGATGGAGAGGAAAAGCTGTTACCGTTAGCCTTCCATCGTTATGTTTTCCTTAATAATGTTTTCTTTTTCCATCATTAATAGTGGTTCTTTAACTGCTCTTAATATATTTTTAAAATTGAAACCTTTTTTCAAAATTCTTCTTTAACATCTACTTGAAAAATATGTCTTTGAAAAAAAAACAACTATTTGATCTCCTAAAAATCTCTTTGAAAAAACTTTTTAAAAATCTGCTCTAACTTGCAACTCGAATATATATATTCTGATTCTTGGATTGATTAAGAAGCCTTTCCCACTGTACCTGGTTTGCTATCTTCTTAAGGATTGGACAATCTACTTTTAGCAGGATAGATAACAGATTATAAGCATTAGTTCATGTTTTCCAATTTATTAAGACTGCCTCAAGATATTATCACATTTTATTTGAAAACATCGTTCCAAAAATTAAAAATGTAATCTTTTTAATAAATGCCAGCTTTAAATAAATACGAGTGATATTTTAAAATTATATTGTAATTTAAAACTATAAAATCAATAATGATTTATCTTTATTATTTTCTTTTCTCAATTATAGAAAATAATGATTTTCTTGTAACGTCATAAACTAAACATTTTGCTATATTTTTCTAGAAAAAATATAAGATCGACTTTTTTATACATCTGCTGTTTTTTAAGGTGGGAGGGTAAAATAGTTTTTAGAATACATACACATGTGAAACAGCATGCTTGTTTCAATATATATATATATGCAAGGAAATCAAGTCATATATCACATGACTTGAATTTAATAAACTTGTACTACAAATGTTATATAATGACTGTGAATAGCTTTTAACAAGCTTTTCTGAATATCCATATCCCCAGACCAGTTCCCAGTTGCTGCCTGTTATCAGTGAGGTGCTAAGATATTGAGACATTAGATCTAAAAATACCAGCTCAAGCCCAGCATTTATCTAATAGTTAACTATTAAGTAGAAAATCTGAAATTTTCAAATCCAGCTAGCCAACTTAAATAGCCATATAAGTCTGAAATAAGTTCAAATGCACCATATATTAATAGCTTTAACAAAATAACATCACAAAAAACTAAAGAGCTAAACTATAACTGCAAGAAAATCAAGTCATACATCATGTGATTTAATGTTATATAATGAGCATGAATAGTTCCTAACAAGCTTTTCTGAACATCCCTATCCCCAGACCAGTTTCTATCTGCTAGCTATTAATATATGATGTATCTAAACTTAGTTCAGTTCCATATAGCTGTTTAAGTTAGATAGCTGGATTTGAAGACATATAGATGTCTGAAAATTGCAGATTTTGTACTTAATAGTTAACTATTAGATAAAATCTGGGCTTGAGCTGGAGACAGCCAGCAGCTAGAAGCCGATCTGGGAATAGTGATATTCAGAAAAGTTTGTTCAAAATTATTAATGCTCATTATATAACATTTGTAGTACAAGCTTATTAAATTAAGTCATGTGATGTATGATTTGATTTCTTTGCAATTATAGTTTTGCTTTTGATGCTTTAGCAATATTATATTGCTATAGCTATTAATATATGGTATATCTGTACTTAGTTCAATCCCACATGACTATTTAAATTAGATAGCTGGATTTGAAGACATATAGATGTCTAAAAATTCGATTTTTCTACTTAATATTTAACTATTAGATAAATGCTGGATTTGAATTCTGTATTTTTAGATCTAATATCTGAATATTCTAGCGCTTCACTGACATTAGTAACCAACTAGAAAATGGTCTGGGGATAGGGATATTTGGAAAAGCTTATTAAGAACTATTTATGCTCATTATATAACCCACACACACATATATAATTAGATTTAGAAATGTCAAACTTTTTACACTCACAACTTTGATATCATTTATTTTAGATAAATATATTAATGATTATCACTAATCCTTTATTAGGCTAGAGATTGTCCTATCATTTCTAACTCAGATATAAGCAGTTTAATATTAATATACCTGCATTTTTAATTAATCATAAATATATGGAGTAATTAATTCAACTTCAGTCTTTGCATATTTTATATCGTTTTTAGATATACTTAAAACATTCAACCCACATTCCATGTGCTTATGCATAAACAAACAATTTTTTTTAAACTGGGTTTAAAATTTATATCTGGATTAGGAATCATACAATAATATCCACTCTGATAATTGATTAGTAATAATCATTAATGTGTTTGTGTAAAGTGGATGGTGTCAAAGTTATAAGTACAAAACGTTTGATACTTATAAAGCAAATTGTAATAATTTGATATTGGTAAATATTTAGCAAATAATGAAGACAAGTGTACGAGATTGTGACCTGGGTCAACTGAAAATGGTTGGTTCAGCATGAAATGCATTTTGGAAGTTATATATCATTTTTAAATGTACTTATTTATGTTTTAAAAATATATGGATGAATGGATATTTTAAATGTATCTAATATATACTGTGTATACTTATATATATATATGACTGAATTATATCAAAATTAGGGGAATATGTTTTACACCTAAACATACTTTTTAGTTTTGTTCTTTGTGTGTGGTTGTTTGATCTTATTATATTGTAAGCAATAGCGCCAGTGTTTTAACTGGCTCCTGTTGTCTGAAAAATTATTTAAAAAAGTACTATATTACAGGTATGATTAATTAATAAAGGTAAATTACAACAAAGAAAATCCAATCTCTCTTCTTTATTTGGCTATGAACTGTTTTATAAATTGCTGTGTATATTTTTTGGAGGTGAAAAAACATATGGATTACTTTTTAAAATTTTTTATTATCCTTGATTAATTAAATCTTCATAGCTCTTTAATTACAAAAGATTCCCCATGAATTTTATACTTAAAATAAAAAAATAGAGTTAAAGTTAAAATACTGGCTTTATGACTGCCCCCCTACTTCCTGTTTTATTGATTTCACTATTACTGATGACTGCCCCCTACTTCCTGTTTTATTGATTTTACTATTACTGATGCCACACTTATATGTATCATTTTGATTAATGTTCTATCAGGCAAGTTATGCTAGTGAGACAGGCTATTTTTAGATCACCTTGATTACATTTCTTCGTTTTAATAGTATGCAGAAGAATCCCTATATTCGGCTCCATGAACATAGAATCTTTGCTGAATTGGAGTTCTTTTTTCAAATTCAGTTTCTAAATAATTTTTTTTATAGATTATACTATCGTATGATGAATATACAACTGGACTCTCATTCTATTAAACCTATTCTATCATTAATTTCTAAGGATTGAGAGTTCATGCAAAAAAAAAGATGAAAAGATTGAAGTCAGAAGTGCTATATGTGTGTACAATTAAAAGCATGAAAAACACAAATACACTATCTGGTTGATGATATGAAGAGCTCATAATGATAAGCTTACACTAAATTAAATGATTGAAAGCAGTAAGGTAAAACAGTCCTGAAGAAAGAAAGAAAAAAACTTCAACTACTATCTAGCCTTTAATAAACTAACATTTTATTGTAAATAATTTTGATTGGGCACTACTTTTTGGTTACTGACATTTAACTCTCTAATCTGAAGATAATTTTATTATCTTCCACATGTGGGGTACCAGTATTGTGATGGCAATGACTTTAACTAATGTCGCTTTATTTATATCTTCTATTTTTGATATCCGTTCTAACACAGCTCTGCATTATTTATTCATTCTGGCAACAATTTGGCAGTTTTCTTTGGGGTTGTTACATTTTTTAATGTCATAAGGCTTAAGTACCATATATACAAATCATGTAATTTCACTTTAAAGTCACATATGAATGTGTAGAGAAATTATAGAAAACATCAATGAGTGTGAATTGTCATTATGTTTTGTATTTGAAGATGCAAAAAGGCATTTGATTCTATAAGCATTTATACAATGATTAATACTTTCGACCACCAAGATGTAGTCATGGAATATTATATTCTGATAAATATTTATCAAAATGCAACAGCAGTGATTAGATTAAATGGTAATACTAAGATTAACAATGAGAAGAAAACACAAAACAAATAATTCCATAACTCCAAAATCTTTTACAGTAGTTTTCAAAAAATATTTTGTATATTAAAATGGAAAGCTAAAGAAATGAAAATATATAGTGATTATTTAAATCATAAAGGTTTTTAGATGATGCAGTTATTTTAGCAAATAATGCTTCAGAGCTTCAGGAAATACTGCAAGTGTTATCAGATGAAAATAAGAAATTTGGATTAAAGGTAAATGCTAATTAGACTTTCAATAAAAAAAAATATTGATAATCAAGAATTAGAAAAACTGAATGACTGACTACAAATATCCTGAATCAGATTATTAACACTGATGGAAACATAATGGATGAAGTATAATTGTAGAATTAAACATGGATGATGTGCTTTTGTTAGAAGTAACTTAGTATTAAAATGAAATATGTCCATGTGCTTGAAAACAAAGATTTTTAATAAATTTACTTTACCAGTTTTTGCATGTTAATACCAACATAAAAGCAATACAGAAAGTTTAGATCACACAACAGAAAATAGAAGTTTAGATCACACAACAGAAAATAGAGAAACATATGGTAGAAGTAACAAGAAGGAATCAAAAGCTACGTAAATGGATGAGAAAACAATCAGGTAACATCATCTTTATCAAAAAGAAATTAGACTAGAATGAAGCTGGACTGAATGGATTTTTAGAAAAGTCATCACACAGTTGAAGAGATTATAAAAGATCGGCAAAAAAGACAATATGACAGATGAATGAGTGAGATAAGAATATTTGTTGGAATAATGTAAAGAAGAGAATCAATAAATTAGAGAAATTGAATTAATCTGGAAGAACCTTCATTCTGCAATAGATTTTCAATAGTTGAAAATGATTAAATAAAAATATATTATTTCTCTATCAATTCATTTAATTTGTTTATAACATTTTAATCTCTAATATGAAATGCATGAAAAAATATCTATTTATTCTATTTGTTCATAAATGTAGAATACATATTCCAATGTATTGGTGTTGCATTTATTAAAATAATAATGATATTATTCAACTACATTAATTGTAAATAGGACTAATAATCCGCTAAATTTCTTTCATAACTGAAATTAGACTTATTATATACCTGTATTGATACAGGTATATAATAAACCTGTATTTCAGTTATTACATAGTAGAGATGTCTGCCCATCCCTTGTATATGTATTAAATGGATTATATCCTGTACATGAGAGGGCAGATTGACTTTAGGTCAACATGGGTGTGACAAGAATCTTGGCTTCAGGGTGGTCTTTGAGTGTTCCATCATCAGATTTTCAATTGGATGGATGATTGAAGAGTTGGAGGGTGGAGTGGATTGAAGCTCCATTAAAGTATGAAGATTGGCCATCTTAATATATATCTGAGCACTTATTGCATATATGTGTGGAGATGATAATCTGGACCAACTGATGATTGCTAGTTTAGCATGAAATACGTGTATTGGTGATTATTTATCTTTTCGGCATATATGTGTTCAAGTGTATCAGTGATGTGAGATAGAGTGGTGAGCGATGGGTGGTATGAAAGTCTGTGCTCATATACCCTATATATTAAATTTATTTTAATAGATGTGAGAGATGGATTTTTGTCATAATATAAAGGAACTGGAAAAGTTCTCAATAAGATTCTGAAAATATAATAGCAAGATCACAAGAGAAATAAGGATTTTCTTCAGTTTGCTGAATGTGATGTCATTGAATCTATTTTATGTAAAAGCGCATTTTTATTGAATTAATTATAAGAAGCAAAGTACCGCAAAATAGTTTTTTAAGAAGCATTCTACAATTAAGTCACCTCAGTTTTTTTTAAGACACCGATCATCCTATAAAGAATATTTCAACAACATTGTTTTCATTGGGAAGACATTATATAAGGATAGAATACAATTAAGCAAAAAGTTGAATCTTTTAAGGACAGTAATAGTATCACAAAGCATCAAATTACTGCCATATGATATATGTGAATGTGTTAATGTTTCTGGATTGGTTTGTATGTTCATCTATCACAAAACTTATCTTATAACTTATTATTCTTTATTTCTTTTTTAATGGAGTACAAAGGCTATATTTGTAATGATGATGATGATGACAATAACATACATTTATTTATCACATTCCTTAATTTATGTATTTATTATTGTTTTACTTACTGTATATACAATATGTGAAATGCTTTTTAACTGTAAACAAACATTTTTAAATATAAATTATAATCAAATATATCATGTTATATGACAGACCTAACTAATAGATAAAATCTTCATCAGATAGATCATTTTAAATGCCAGACTTAATATTATCTATTATTTATTTTTAATAACCTGACCTTATTGTAAATATTGGTATGCTAGAATGGTGTCATGAACATGTTAAGCAAAGGCAAGCTACAACTGGAGATAAAAAAAGATTTGTTACTCAAGAGATTGTGTAGCATTTAAGTTGCCTGTTGGGTCTAATTTCCATTCAATTGATCAAATAGAGCCCTTTTTTCAATTTACTCTGAGTGAACTATCATTAATGATAAAAAATAATAACCAGTTATTTGAGATAAACCACATTTGGCTTTATTGTTTGGAGTTCATAGGAAACTTTGAGTACCAGAATCCTGTGAGCACCACAATCGATCCTAGGATATCCAAATCCCAAATAAAGCCTTCTAACAATTGCATCAAACTGTGTGGGGTATGTGACATTTAAATATGCAGGTTGCAAGTTTTTTTTTTTCATATGTCATAGCATCTGCCAGGATGCGAACCCACAACCGTCTGCAACCAACTACTTGCTTGCAAGGTGGCAGTGATGACCTCTCGGCAAGTTGAGCATGGAATTCCATTCATTTGATCAAATTAATTATTATTCTGCTTTAATTTACTCAACTGAGAACTGATTCACAAGTCCCTTATCTATAGAATTTAACATTGACAGTAATTGACTATTCTCTTTTAGTCGCAATCCCCAACTGGGTAATAATTTCCAGGTGCTTTTGATTAGAGACATTATCACACACACATATATAATGTTATACGAACACTTAAACAATACCAATATCAAAAACAATCAACAATCTCATTCTGTTGTCAAGGCAACCTTCTTTTAACAATAAAGGTGAAAATGTACTTTTATTTATGATCTAATATGTTTATATAGACACTAAAGATGCAGCTTGATCATAGGGAATAAAATTATTGATACAAAGAAGTTTAGATAAATCTCATTAACCAGGTAAATATAACCTGTTCTGAAAGCTGATTAACAAATAATCAATTATAACTTTCAAACTAAAATTATAACTTTCAAACTGCACTCACACCAGGTTATATTCATCTGTTTAATGAGGTGTATTTAAACTTGTTTATATCAATAATTTCATTCTTTATGGCCAAGTTGTAATCTTTAGTGTTTGTATATGAGGGTAAATCCAAAAATAACTGGAATTTTATAATAAAAAATTATTATTTATCTTTAAGTATTATAAATTTAATCTCCTTCAAAATACTGTTCATTTAATACAATATGCCAGTCTAAATGCGTTTTTCACTTTTTGAAGCAGTCTGGAAACATGTACAAAGTGAATACTTTTAACGCCTCTGATGTTTTTATTTCACTATATGGGAAAATGAACAGCACAAGTTGAAATATCTAGATTTAAAAATACAAAGGGAAACAATATGATAATTAAACCATTGTAAATTTGGGGCTACACACACCCATATTCTAAATCACCTAAGTCATACAAATTGGCAGGCTTTCAGCTTTCTTATTTAGGAATCACTACTTATGTAAATTTGAGGCTGACAGAAAAAACAACATCACTTCTTATATTAGAGACTCTGGGATACAGCTACAGAACTATAGCCAATAGGATTGAGGTTTTCTATAAAATGCTAATTCAGGAGCATACCAATGAAGACAAAATGCATCTAAGTTTATTTTATATTCCCAAACTGGCCAAACATTTAGTCAAATTCTTATTTGATGAATTCAAAATAGGTTTCAGAACTCCACCAAACACAAATAGAATGATCAACAACACAAAGGACAAAATAGAGCCAGACCAAGCCCCCCAAGTGGTATAAGATTACCTGCCCTCAAACTAGCTGTAAGGCAATGTGGGCCACAATTAACAATAGAGTAGCGCAACACTTATATATGAACAATAGAGTAGTAAACAAAAATGAAGGCAATTCAATATTTGCAGAACACCAAAAACCATTTAATCATAAATTTGAACCTTCTAGTTCCCTAATTGTTTGCAAAGAAAAAAATGACACCAAAAGAAAAAATAAAAGAAGTGAATTTTATTGCAAATGATCCAAACACCACCAATTGAAAGGGATACCTGCTTTACAATATCAAAAAAATGGATAGGATGATTTGCATAAATTTGCATTCATTATGTTTACACATAATAATGGCTATGAATATGGAGTAAACATACTCTGAAAGCACTAAGCTAAACATTGTTATTTGTGAAAATTTTATTAACTTCACATATATACGTTTAAAGCGTATTATAAGTATTACTTCTAAGTCAGTAAAAACAAAAAAATGAGTGCTTTTTTTCATTTGAGAGAATAAAAAGAAGTCCCATAGTTAGCAATCAAGTGAATATGACTGATAGATAAGTTGTGCCATGTTAAATTCAATTAAAAATTGTTTCACACTCAAGACTGCTTGCAGAGGAATAGTCATGGTGAAGCTTGAACTCCTCACTTTCCTACAAAAAGGGATGTGTTTGTTTTACCACATCATGCAAACATTTCAGAACTTGTATGTAATATGTCTAAACATTAAGAACTAATTTCGAGAAAAAAATGATACTTGCATCATTAAAAAAAATAGCATTATCTTGATGTTGGACTTTATTCACCACACTTTTTTGGGACATGGAGAATTTGACAATTTTATTAAATCTTTTATAAACTTAATCAGTTTCAAGCATTACAACTGTTTTCCCTAAAAGAAAACAAAATTTCACATTATTCCAACTTTTCTGCCATTACAATAAAATCATCAAATTTTGCATGAAATGCACTTTATAAAAGAATGCGCTATGTGGCACCATAATTTCGCATGATAACGTAATTTGGAAGATTAATGCAAAAAGGGTTGCCACAAAATGTATGTAACAGCAGAAACATGTAGAACAAGACATACACTTACCAGAGAACAACAATTCTGGTTATTGTTGAACCTCTCCTTGTAAATATATTAGTCCATAAATAAAGGCAGGATTTGTACATTTACTGTAAAAAGAAGATTGCCTTGACAACAGATTGAGATTACTATTGATATTGGTATTGATTAAGTGTTGACTGCTTTCAATGAATTTACTATATATATATAATATCACTAACATGAAATGTTACAATAATTTCAACAGTGCTATCTTGTGAAACAAGTATTAAGTCTAAATAAGCAGCACAGATAAAAGATTGATTTATCCTGTAATGCTTTATTCAGACGTTTAACGTTTGTTTCACTAGGAACACGTTAAAATTAATGTTACGTTAGGTGTTAGTGATATTTTATATTGAATTTCAGATAGCGATATGCAAAATTGTTATATTTTATATGCATTATATGCATAACAAACTATCAACGTGATTGTAGAAATCCAATATTTTAATCCTCCCAGTTTATCTCTTGAGAAAAAATTATTCACGAAATACATATATAGTGAGAGAAGGCTTTTATATTAACGAGTTATTGGGTTATAAATTTGATATCTGTGTAGTTAAATATATTTTCATATATGATTTACATCGTATATTGATGAAACGATTCCAGCATTGATTCCTCTTTTTGTAAGATATTAAATCATGTTGAATACTTTTATTAGAACCATTCTATATTTCCATAAGTTTATATATATAAGACTGAAATCAATTCTTCTTTTAAAATTTTACAAAACAAAAACTTTTATTAGAACTGACAGGCATTGGTGAATTAAGATTTTTTTTCATTCTTTCACACCTTCTTTTCTTTTTTTTTTCCATTTAGAGATAATAATAACTAGATTTTTTTTGCAAATCAATAGAATAACAATCCAACTTCACAGTGAGAGAGAGTTAATAATTTCCACAGTTAATAATAAATGAAAATAAGATTAATGGTGAAAACAAAATAGATATAACATTTATCTCTCTGTAGGAGTGAGATGTATATAGACATGGTTAGCGGCAAAATAAACATTTTATTTGTCAAATAAGCATTAGCAGACTAATATTAGATAATGGTGATTTCGTTTTTGAGGTAACTAACTACGTAAGCATTATTAATAACGTAAATATTAAATGATCCAATAAATTATATAGCGAATGTTACGAACGTCTAACATAATTCCCATTGTTATGCCAATATAATTTAATTTCCTGCTATTATATAAAGGCTAGTACAATTTAATTAAATTATAAAGTTGTTTTTATAATAAAAAAAAACTAGGGTCGTAATATTAATACAATATGTGATGTGATGTGATGTATTGTGGCTTCTCCTTAAACGAAGTCAAGATTATCTCAGCAAGTATGCCCAGATAAACCTGTTAGCCACTTTATTTTCAATTCCCCATTCTAAATTTTCCCATAATCTGCTCTAACCCATTTCCACATCATAATCTTTGTCAACTCTATAATCTTTATATCTAAATCTCCCTTATCTTTTCCCAAACCCAGCATAAAAACCAATAATTCACTTTCTGTATAATCACTTTTTTCATATTTATTCTTCCATAACTTGATTATATATACCCTTTCTGTTTTCAAGCATTTACATTCAATTAACAAATGCCTAATATTTTCTATTCCTTCCTTACATAATTTACAAAATAAATCACCCATATTTTCACATTTACATGTATATTCTCTTGTAGCTAAAGATCCTGTTTGACCCATAAACAATAAACTACTTTTCTTACTATTATCATATATTAACTCACACCTAATATTCTGTTTATTTCCATATATATTTAAACTCTTTTTACTCTCCATACTATTTCTCCATCTCTAACTCCATTCCTTACTACTATAACACTCAACAATCCTCTTAACACAATCATCCCATCTTTTGTACAAATGTACTGATATAAATTCTTTATCCAAATCTTTTGCATACCGCATTACCTTTGTCACCCATCTTGTTACCTGCCCTTTTACCTGCCCTTTACTCATAACCCAATTAAATACTATTTTGGCTATTCTTTTATTATCCATAAACTGCAATCTACCAAACATTTTCATTTTACTTTTTGCATCTCTCATATGAAACCTTGACCATCCCACTTCTCCTTGAATTGCCCCCCTTGCTGTCCATACTTCTGCATCCAATGCATGTCTTCCTACTTCCCTTTGAACTTTTTCTAAGTAATTTAATATCTCTTTACTAACATATAATGCATCATTACCATATGTTAACCCTGCTACTGCAACTCCTTTCCATATAATTCTAGCTACATCATATTTATAATATGAAAACACTGTTAATTTCTTTATCGATCCCTTTCTTTTCTTTGCTTCCTTTACCAACTTTTTCTCCCATTCATCCAAATAATTTTTCTGATTACTTAAAATAATTCCCAAATAACTATATCTATTCACCACACTTAACTTAATATCACACAATAAAAATTCTACATCTTCTCTTTCCCCAGTATTAACCATCATTATATTTGATTTTTCTTCACTAAATTTAATCCCCATCTCTTTACCCACCCTTGCACATGTCCTCAGCATAACTTCCATATCTTCTCTTTTTTTCTGCACACAAAAATATATCATCTGCAAAAAAAGACCTGACAAAATATATACTCCCTTACTACCTATTAACGATATCTCTATCCCTCTTCCTAATTTTTCTATTGCTCTTTCCATTTCACTCAAATACAACACAAACAAAATAGGTGACATAGGGTATCCTTGCCTTAGTCCCACCCCATTTTTAACTTTAACTGATTCTATATTCTCTAATTGATATATATATAATAATTATTTTCATATAATTTCTTAATAATATCTATTAAAGCTTCATCCATGCCCAAATTTGCTAAAGTTATCCATAATCTATTTCTATTTACTCTATCATATGTCTTCTCTATATCTATAAAACTCATATATAACTGTTTACCTGAATTCCTATTCATATCCATAAGTTGTGTAACTACAAATAAACTCTCCTATATGCCTATCTAATCTAAAACCTCCTTGCATTTCCCCCACTACATTATTCCCTTCCATCTATTTTACAACTCTACTAGCTACCATATATGAGAAAACTTTATATAAAACTGATGTTACCACAGTCTATAATTATTCAACTTTCTATGATCCTTACCCTTTCCTTTAAATAATAATCTTACTCTTGTATTATTCCAATTACTTGCGAAAATTCTATTCTGTGCCATTTTATTAAAACATGATAATAACTTTACTTTTGCCCTATATCCTAAATTCATTACCATCTCTGCTGCCCATCCATCTAAACCTCTTGCCTTTCCACTTTTTCAATTTCTTCTCTACCTCATTCAGTTCATTTTCTGAAAACTTAATATTCTCATTACTATATGCTTTCATGTTTTCTATCACTCTATCATTCACATCTAACATCTTTTCTATATTCATTACATAACTATTTAAAATTCTCTCTAAGTCTTCTCTAGAGATACACTCTGTTCCCTCATCATCTAGTATTACTATCGCTCTCTCTCCCCTACATTTCTCCTTTTAATGCAACTCCAACAAACTCTCCAGACAGCAGTGTCATCCAGTGAAAGTCTTAATAATCAATGGGTGCAAGAAGGTTTGTGTGCATAAACTAGCTATCTAGTATCTATTCATCCAATACCTCCAGACTAATTTCTAGCTTGGACTAAAAACATTGTGGTTTCATCTTGGGTTCATAGCTTTTCAATTAACCAAATAGGTAAAAGGTGGCTACTGGAGGGTTGCAGTAGATCTAAAGTTGTAGTTGCATTACTCTTAGATCCAAAGCTCCTCATTGATGAAAGTCACAAACTAGAAACTAGTCTGGGGATATTGGATGAGTATGTACTAGACAGGAAATTTTATGCACAAATCTTTTTGCATTCATTGATTACTAAGGCTTG
Source organism: Epiperipatus broadwayi (assembly GCA_028023455.1). Taxonomy (NCBI): domain Eukaryota; kingdom Metazoa; phylum Onychophora; class Udeonychophora; order Euonychophora; family Peripatidae; genus Epiperipatus; species Epiperipatus broadwayi. The sequence continues at coordinate 150,092 of JAQFVV010000058.1, read as the reverse complement.
CACTGGGTGGTCTTGAAGCGTGACCTAGATTGCATCTAGTACTTTCAGAGGGCAGAGATTTCAGAAAAAAACTTCTAATGTTTGTTTCTACATTCTAAAATACTAATGTATAACGTTACTTGGAAAACAATCCATCTTTCTGTTTCAATGTAGTGGTCTCTAGTGTATGTTAATAGAATTGATAGCTTGAAAAAAATAACTGTAAACCTATGGGAAAAATTTTAAAGTTCATCCAGTTTGGATTGGAGTCCACATATTTGGCATGACATGCAGATTGGCTACCATTGCATCATAATGCCATATATATATATATATGTTGTAAGGTGATGCCCAATCCTTGTAAAAAAAATAATGATAAGTAATTGATGTTTTGGAGTAACATGTATAAAGTTTAGATAGGCAGCCAACTTTTAAAACATAATTTTAAAACATTTGATGACCCACATATATATATACAAACATAACCTTACGTTCATGAAGGAATGAACTGATTTATTTTTTATTAAATGTAGAATAAAATATCTACATACACACATTTATATATGAATATTTAAGATTTTAAATCATGACATGACAAAATTAATAAAGAAAATATCTTTTATTTAAAAGAGAAAAAAAAGAGTAAACCTTTGTTGATTTTGGAATGTGAAAAAAAACTAGGCAACAGTAGTTTTTTAGTTGTTGGCTGGGTTTTTGTTCAAATGGAATACGTAAAGTAAAGTTGTAGAATAATAATATTTTAACTGTCATTATATTAGTTATTATGATTCCCTTTCATTATTAAAAAAACAAATTGTTCAATATTTGGAATTTTATTATTTGTTAATGTAAAATATTTTTAAAAAGAAAAAAAGACATTGTTTAAGTGAGGAACTTTTGTTCGTTCAAATAAATTCTAAGAGCTTCATATTTATTTATCGTGGTCAAAATTATAATTACTATAAAATGTTTCTTGTAAAAAATAAAGCTAACTAATGATGAAATAGAATTTTATTAGCACTAATTTATATTACTTTTGAATTAAAATCTTTATCATGCGTCTCATATATATATAAATAAAAACTGCATAGAAATAACGTTCGTTTTATATTATAACGCAAGCCTTGGAAAAAGATTTATATGTAACAATTTATACATGTGTAAATAATATCTAACGATGCAATTTTGCTAATTAAGTGTCAGGGGATTTTTCTATCTCCTTGGTGTCATTGGCAGGTGATGGAATATAATATTCATTGGTATGTTTAATGTTTAAATCAGCGTGGAATGATCTGGAGATGGAATTGGAAAGGTGATGGCTATAAAATCAAAAGCCCAGGAATTTGATTTCGTCGTGGGAATTGTTAATGCTTGGAATGTTTAATATAATTTAATATGTGTGAATAAAACAAAGATACTATCTGCTATGAACACTGAAGCAACTTTTGAAGATTTAACTTGCTATTATTTTAAAAGAATTCCGAGATCTCATTTAATTTAATGCTTTAAATAATTTAAATTTTGTTTTTTTTAATGTATACTGAGAGTTGGGTTTTAAGTTTTTCTCACCCTTTAATTCATCTGTAGCAAACATTTTTTTTAAAAAAAGAACCCATTTGTTTAAATTTTTATAGGGAGAGAAAAATACAGATACACAACTCAAGGTATACATAAGTATATTATATATGTTTGTAAACAAAATATTAGCATAATTGAATGCCTAAATTAAACTGGACAATGACTTAAAAACAAAAGGTAAGATTTTACACATACATTTTAGTAAACAATTATATCCTAAGATCTAGGGGGAGGGCTTTGATCCAAGGGCTCTTCTTTGTGGAGGGCAAACCCAAAAAAAATTTGGGGGGGATTTGGGGGGGGGGGGGATTGGGAGGGGTTTTTCAAGCCTTCTTGCTTCTTTTTCTTTTTGTTGGTAAAAAATGGCACTACTTTTTGGAGAGTGGTGTTTTGTTTTGTATTTTTATAAATATGGGGTTGTGGGGGATGGTGGGGGGGGTGGGGGTAAACAATTAATATGTTAGCATTAAATATTAATTAGACTTACTAATAAGTAATTTTATATAAATACATTTTTTTTTATTTGCATGAATAACAGTTTATGAATGAACTATATCTACAAAACACAATTTAGCAATTCATGGACATAACCTTGAGATACATTTAAAGGACATAAACAAAATGATAATTGTTCATCTAGTAATATAGTTCCATATGTAAAATAATTGATATTTTATTGTACATTATGCACTATAATTTTACAATTGTTATTTCAATTCATATTTTAATATTTAAATCACATTTTACAATTGTTATTTCAATTCATATTTTAATATTTAAATCACAGCTAGTCTTATTGTAGTAAAGACAAATCAATATTTTATTACATCCAGGTATATAATAATATAAATTTAACCTAGATTTGTTAATAAATATTTGTGGTTTGAAGTTAAAAATCTTTGTTTCTCTGGTCTCTAGATTATTAAGCATCATTCATACTTCACTCACAAGAATAGCTAATATACATATATACAGATTTTTTTTAAAAATATATTCATTAGTAAAAACCATTAAGGATCTATATAAAGGTCATATTATTGTCATCCTGTTTAAATCCATCTTTGAGCAGAGTTAAAGGCAAATGTCTACACTGAGTTAGAACCTCGAGTCGTAATAGGACCTGTAAGTAAAAGGCTCTGGGTGTACCATCCTAAAGGGTTTTTCTGGTCCGTTACATATTTTGGTGCACATTTTGGGCCTGAAAATTTAAGTTCACCACAGATACAAACTACATACTGTTACATTTTTGACACCATCAACAGTGAAGCCTGAATAATAGGTACACCAGCATATATTGACTTAATGAAAGTTGATTATTACATTGCATTCATAATAGCCAATAATTAAATTCATTCTAGTTTATTGTCTGTTACATTTTTGGCATGCAGTGTGGTAGACTGAATACTTAGGTTCACTGCATGTGAATAGTTATGTCTATTACATTTTGATGCACAATGTGTTGAGCTTTAAAGAGTTAAGTCTATCATATTGTACTGTATATATTTAGTGTGACATAAATTGAATTTATGAGAAATTGTCCATAATTTCAGTATAACCTGATACATCATATTTTAGTTAATCACTTAATAGACTATATATTATATAACCCTATGGATTAAATGGTGTGGCAACTTAATGGTATAATTAACTTAGTCAATCAACAATAAGTTCAAATAACTCTGAGTGAAAGTATGAATTGATAAATAGAGACCAAAACTAAATAGATGATTAAGAATCTAATAAGAGTAGGCAAGTGAAGCAGATAACGGGCAAAATATAAAACCAGCATTAATACCAATGAGATAGAAAGTACTTAGGTAATTAAAATACTCACACAAGATGACACAGGTTGATAGGAGATCTTATGATATATTTTATAAGTATTATATAGGAAATTAAAAAAAACGTTACATTCATAGAGTAAATATTTTAAAGTAAAATATTAATTTACATCATTTGTTGCTTAGAGTGCAATATATAAAGTAAGTATAGATAAAATATTAAGTGTAAAGCCACAGGATGTTAGTGGCAATGAAGCTGAGCATGATCCTAATATGGAACAAGTAGGATCAGTAGACATAAATGGGTCTGGGGGGTCAATGGTTGGAAATGAAAATTCTTTCTCAATGCAAGAGGAAAAAACAAATGATATCTCAAATTCAAGGAGACTCAAATAAACAGTCTGCTCAATCAGCTGGAATTGGACTAACACAGATTGCAGAAGATACTGGAGCCATGATGCAGATGCTCCAAACATTATTGGGTTGGATGGATAGCATGAGTGGTCAGATGAATGGTAGGATGGATAGCATGAGTGGTCAGATGAATGGTCAGATGAATGATATGAATGGTCGGATGGATAGCATGAGTGGTCAGATAAATGGTCGGATGGATGCCATGAATGGTCAAATAGATACAGTCAAAGCTGAAATAAGCAACATGGTAACCAAGGTTGATATTGACAAAATAGAAACTGGATTGAAGAGAAGATTTAAAAAAAAATATTGACAAATTGGATGAGGAGGTTAAGAAAAGAATTAGTGGTGTTGAAATGAAATTTTCTAAAGCCATGGAGCAGTTATATTCAGAGATGAATGAAGTGCATAACAGTAGTATGGAATTAATGTGAAATGTAGAAGAGATGAGAATAAATATAGAGGTAGTGAACTTGCAGTGTCAAGAGCGATTTACTGAGTTTAAAGAAAGCATTTCCACCCAAATTGATAACAATATTAAGGAGATACACCAATCCCAGGAATCCACTAAAGGGGAAATGAGGCAGGGTCAAGAAAATCACAAGAAAGAAGTTCAAGGAGATTTGGAAGTCATACAGATGGAATTAGGCCAACTCCAGATTAAACAGAGTGCAGAAAATGGGGCTCAAGAGAAAATGATGCAATCTGTGAATCATCATTTACAACAGCTTGGGCATAAGATATCTTCTATGGAAACAGGTGCTCTGTTATGCAAAACAACGTTAGATAAACTTACGGAGAAAACCACTGAAACACAGAGTTGAATTGATAGTTTAGATGAAGCCATGAAGCAACAGTCATCGAGGTATAAGTCTCAAATTAACACAAAGATACCAATTCATATGAAACCACAATTAGGAAGTGAAAAGAAGATCCAGAATGACCATGAAGATTTGAACCATGATGTGGCACATTTGAAAATTGCTTTTAGTGATTTACAAGAAGTAATGACCCATATGAAGAATCCGCTTTTCCATCTCACATGATGCCTGAAGCGGTGACCTCCATGAATTTCATATAGATGAAGCACAACCAGATGAATATCAAGTTGATATTGATCATCTCCTCATGAATCCACAAATAAGTACAAAAGAAATGAATAAGACTCATGTAAACAGTATGCAAATAAATGCTATTAACCAATTTGTGAAACTGAAAGTTTTTAAAGGTTTCAATAATGAAGCTCCAATTGAACATTTGAGAAGCTTAAAGCTTTATTTCATGGTGAATAGAAGTTTGTCTGAAAGTGAAAAAATTATAATCGCATATAGTCACCTCCAAGGTGATGCTTTAATGTGGTGGGAGTGATTATTACAGACCCCATTCACATTTGACGATTACCAGACTCTATTGGTTAGGAATTTTTGGAACAGAGATAAACAGGAAAACATTTCTGTACCAACTTTTCCAGGAAAAATATAGGTCTGCACCCAGGGAAACACTTACAAAGTTTTTTAGGTGACAAGTTACCAAGCTACGTACTTTGAACACATATTGTTTTAGGGAAACGGAAATCATTTGAATAGTTAAAAGGAATTTACCTTTACATATAGAGCAATCACTGATGTGTGCAAATGCTAGGAATATTGAGCAAGTTTCTGAATTGTTAAACAGTATTGATATGAATAATACTAGTTTATCCATCAGGTCAGCAGAGAAGAGGAAAAATGAGGCAAATGTTAACACCTTATTTTATCATAAGAGAAAAAACAACAATGATCCCAGACACTGGAAAGGGAAAGCCAACCAAATCGATGCACCAAATATGTGGTCACCCAAGAGGAATAGATTCAATAATGGCAAATCATTGAGAAATTTCCCCAGTACTCCATATGGTTCACCAAAACCAGGATGCAGTAATCATGCATCCAAAACTAAGCAGAAACTAATCTAGAAAGGTGCTTGAGGATTAGTTCCTCACCTCAAGGAACCAAAAATACAATGAGGAACAACGTACCAATAATAGATGGAAAAATCACCAATATGATGTGTTCATGGGATGACAAGGCACCCAACTTGCTTTGCAGAGCTGTCCCATGATAGAGGCTTTGTTTGAGGATTTGCCAATTAATGCTTTGTTAGACTCGGGTAGTCAGATTTCTGTCATTTCAGATCAACTGTATCAGAAGATTCTGAACAAGAAACCCCAGGTTAAAATCTTGCCCCTGAAATCTGTACAGGTTACCATGGCTAACAATAGGAAGGCAAAGCTTGTGCAGAAACAAGTTTGGATTGAAATAAAGTTTGGTCAAGCAGTCCTCTATCATGTGTTTTTGATATTAAATGGTTTGATCCATGATGTCATACTAGGGGCAGACTTCCTACACTTACACTCTTGTATTATTGATTTCTCCAATAAAATAATTAGGATTGATGATGAGGTCTTGGAGATGACATTGCTTCCAAGATATGGCCTACCTGAGTTGCTTACGTTGTATCAAATATTGCAAAGCTCTTATAGACCCTAAACTCGCAGAGTCCAATCTATTAGATAGTGAAAATGCAGGAGAGTTATGATCTATAATTAATCAGTTTAACCTGATTTTTTCAGAGATTCCAGGTGTTATAGCTGGATTCCAACAGAGAATTAAATTGAAGGATGACCAACATTTTAATCCAGATCGTATCCTATCCCATACCAATATCGGCAGGAAATATCCAAACAGATCAACAAAATGCTGGAGTGGGGGGTCAGTTCCAAATGCTCTTCACCTTACTGCAATCCAGTTGTAACTGTGAAGAAGAAAGATGGGTCGATGAGATTTTGTTTGGCTGCTCAGTAGCTAAACAAAATTACTGTTCCAGACAGAAATATTCCACCACCCATTCATGAGTTGTTCATGAGATTTGAAAACAAGAAGGTATTTTTTACCATTGATCTGACTTCCAGCTATGGGCAGATTGAGCTTCATCCTGATGATCGCCAGTATACTGCTTTTCGGTGTGAAGGTTTTACCTATCAGTTCAATAGGATGCCATTTGGGTTGATCAATAGTGGTGCTGGTCTAATTAGATGTATACATAAGACCATTTCTCTTGAGATTAAGCAAATCATAACCATTTATGTGGATGGTGTGATTATCATATCATCCACCATTGAAGAACATACTCACAACATTTTTCCAGGAGTGCTTTCACAAAGGAATAATAATCAATTTCAAGAAAAGTACCCTAGCATCTGATCAGGTAGTATTCTTAGGTCATATCATAGGTTGTAATGGGATAAGACCTCATCCAGATAAGATCTCCACCATTCAAAACTTTCCTAGGCCTCCTAACAAAAAGCAAATTTGATCATTCTTAGGTTTGTATAATTTTTACCACCGTTTCTACAAGACATTTGCTGACCACATTGAACCTTTATTGAAACTAATCAGGAAAGAAGAGAAATGGAATTGAACCAAAGAACAGGAGAGGGCATTTGAAAATATCAAAATGGGGTTTTTACAACAAACAATTTTGGCCTTCCCTGATTTTGATAAACCATTTGTCATTCAAACTGACAGTAGTGGTTTTGGGTTAGGGGTAACATTATCCCAAATCCAGGAGAATGGTCAACCAAGCATCCTCTACTTTATCAGTAGACTCTTGTAAGGTCCCTAGTTGAATTATACAGTAATGAAGAAGGAGGCACTAGCTATAGTGTGGGCCTTCCAGAAGTTCTGACAGATGCTTCTTGGATCTGAAGTGATTGTGGACACAGACCATAAAAGCCTCGAATTCCTGAACCACAGCTATTTGACCAACAATCACCTAGTTAGGTGGAGCCTGCTGTTGCAGGAATTTAATTACACCATGAGGTATTGCAAAGGATCCAATAACATAGTAGCTGATATACTTAGTCGGAATCCATGTTGGTCAGATCAAAACCATCTATCTGTGGAAGATGCCTACATTACGAATGTTGACTTAAAAATCGATAGTAATGTAGAGAATGAGTTGGAAAGATTACCCAAATTACAATTTGAAGATCCAAATGTAAACTTAGTCATAAGAGCCCTAAAAGGGAAAGGAAGTTTTGAATGTGCACAAGAATCTTACACTTTATAAGATAGAAAATCAGGTCTTGTTCTATCAAATTGATTTAAATACTGTAGAGTGGAAGGTAATGATACCTACAATTTTATGCGCCCCACTCATAAAGTATATTTACTGTTTATATGGGCACTACAGTGCCTGTAAAACAGAACATACTGTGAAAACTTGGTTTTATTGGCCAGGCATGTATAAAGATATCTTGAGAACACTCCAGGATTGTCTAGTATGCCTAAAAGCTAAGCCAGTAAACCAAAATTATAATGAGGCATTAAAATCTATAATTCCTGAAAGAGCAAATAAGATCTTGGCAATCGATTATTATGGACCATTACGTCCATTCAATAAACAAAGGTATCTCTTGGTCACCTATGATCTCTTTTCAAAATATGTCTCTGCTACCCTATACTCCAGGCTAATACCAGACACAAATTAGAGTATTAGACACTCTTCTATTCCGCCAAGATAGGAAAGCCTAAAACTATTTTGTCAGACCATGGAACACCTTTCATATCTAAGGAAGGGAAAAGGTGGGTGGAGAAACTACAAATCAAACATGTGCTCACTTCCATTAGAAATCCACAATCGAACCCTTGTGAATGCATAATGTGGGAGCTTGGCCGTTTTTTCAGGACTTACCTAAAAGATGACCATAGGGGGTGGGTGAAGCAGACAGAACGGGTAGTGAATTACATAAAGTGAGGTGTAAATGAATCTACTGGATTCGCACCCATCCAATTACATTTTAACCAACCTATTCCTTTGTTATTTGTAAAATACCAACCTCCAGTTGAATGTCATCACTATGACATAGAAACTAAAATTCAAATGGCTCACCAACAATTAATTAATAAATCTAATTTTAGAAATAGAAATATGAAGAAAGGTAAACATCACTTTAAGATTGGAGACAAGGTTTTTGTGAAAACACATAACTCAAGTAAACCAATGGATAATGTTTATCATAAATTTTCTCAACAGAATGATGGACCATATGCTATTGTGAAACAAGCTAGCCCAAATACATTTCGGTTAAATATTGATGGAGAAATATTAAAGCCATACATTGGTTGTTAAGAACTGATAAATGCAGAAGCTTAGTTATTCATAAACAGATGATCATGATTAAAGTAGATTTTGTGCAAATATATTGTAATGAGAAAGATAGCATTGTCCATGAGTAAAACGCTAGAGTAGATAGATATGATGAGGATACATAAAATTAATGTTGAAGCATTTCATTGAAGTGTCTTAGAATTGGCTTAGATGTGGGAATTGACGCATACAATGTGGGAATCCCATATTTTGTTCAGATCTTATAAAAATCCAATAAGACTCCTAGGGAGCAGGGTATAGGCTGACAAACCCAAATATGTGCCTTCTGGAACAGAGACACATAACCAGTCAAAATTCAGGATATTCAACCATCATATAGTTAGTAATCTGGTAATGATGGTAGGAACAATGTTAATGATGACAGTAATTCAATGTTAAGATGAAAGAGATAAGGATAGGAATCTAACAAAAATGAGTTATATAAAAAGCAAATGTATATTAATGAGTAAAGTAAAATAAATACGACAGCATTAAAACTCTCTCTTATTTAAAAAAAAGACTAAAATTATCCAACACAACCATCCAAACCTTTGTTCATGTGATAAAATTTTGACAATAGTCTAAATTTTAACCTTTTAAGGGTGGGGGAAATGTAAGGTGATGCTCAATTTTTATAAAAAAAATAATGGTAAGTAATTGATGTTTTGGAGTAACATGTATAAAGTTTAGATAGGCAGTCAACTTTTAAAACATAATTTTAAAACATTTGGTGACCGACACATATATATACAAACATAACCTTACGTTCATGAAGGAATGAACTGATTTATTTTTTATTAAATGTAGAATAAAATATCTACATACACACATTTATATATGAATATTTAAGATTTTAAATCATGACGTGACAAAATTAATAAAGAAAATATCTTTTATTTAAAAGAGAAAAAAAAGAGTAAACCTTTGTTGATTTTGGAATGTGAAAAAAAACTAGGCAACAGTAGTTTTTTAGTTGTTGGCTGGTTTTTTTGTTCAAATGGAATACGTAAAGTAAAGTTGTAGAATAAGAATATTTTAACTGTTATTATATTAGTTATTATGATTTTCTTTCATTATTAAAAAACAAATTGTTCAATATTTGGAATTTTATTATTTGTTAATGTAAAATATTTTTTTTAATGTAAAATATTTTTAAAAAGGAAAAAAGACATTGTTTAAGTGAGGAACTTTTGTTCGTTCAAATAAATTCTAAGAGCTTCATATTTATTTATCGTGGTCAAAATTATAATTACTATAAAATGTTTCTTGTAAAAAATAAAGCCAACTAATGATAAAATAGAATTTTATTAGCACTAATTTATATTACTTTTGAATTAAAATCTTTATCATGCGTCTCATATATATATAAATAAAAACTGCATAGAAATAGCATTCATTTTATATTATAACACAAGCCTTGGAAAAAGATTTATATGTAACAATTTATACATGTGTAAATAATATCTAACGATGCAATTTTGCTAATTAAGTGTCAGGGGATCTTTCTATCTCCTTGGTGTCATTGGCAGGTGATGGAATATAATATTCATTGGTATGTTTAAATCAGCATGGAAAGATCTGGAGATGGAATTGGAAAGGTGATGGCTATATAATCAAAAGCCCAGGAATTAGATTTCGTTGTGGGAATTGTTAATGCTTGGAATGTTTAATATGATTTAATATGCGTGAATAAAACAAAGATACTATCTGCTATGAACACTGAAGCCACTTTTGAAGATTTAACTTGCTATTGTTTTAAAAGAATTCCGAGATCTCATTTAATATAATGCTTTAATATAGGGTATATGAGCACAGACTTTCACATGACCCACCACTCTCCACTCCATCTAATAACACTGATACACTCAAGCACATATATGCTGAAAAGATAAATAATCACCAATATACGTATTTCATGCTAAAGCATTTTGTTTTTTTAAATGTATTCTGAGAGTTGGGTTTTAAGTTTTTCTCACCCTTTTATTCATCTGTAGCAAACATTTTTTTTAAAAAGATCCCATTTGTTTAAATTTTAAATGTATACTGAGAGTTGGGTTTTAAGTTTTTCTCACCCTTTTATTCATCTGTAGCAAACATTTTTTTTTAAAAAGAACCCATTTGTTTAAATTTTTATAGGAGAGAAAAATACAGATACACAACTCAAGGTATATATAAGTATATTATATATGTTTGTAAATAAAATATTAGCGCAATTGAATGCCTAAATTAAACTGGACAATGACTTAAAGACAAAAGGTAAGATTTTACACATATACATTTTAGTAAACAATTAATATGTTAGCATTAAATATTAATTAGACTTACTAATAAGTAATTTTATATAAATACATTTTTTTTTGTTTGCATGAATAACAGTTTATGAATGAACTATATCTACAAAACAGAATTTAGCAATTCATGGACATAACCTTGAGATACATTTAGAGGACATAAACAAAATGATAATTGTTCATCTAGTAATATAGTTCCATATGTAAAATAATTGATATTTTATTGTACATTATGCACTATAATTTTATAATTGTTATTTCAATTCATATTTTAATATTTAAATCACAGCTAGTCTTATTGTAGTAAAGACAAATCAATATTTTATTACATCCAGGTATATAATATTATAAATTTAACCTAGATTTGTTAATAAATATTTGTGGTTTGAAGTTAAAAATCTTTGTTTCTTTGGTCTCTAGATTATTAAGCATCATTCATACTTCACTCACAAGAATAGCTATTATACAAATATATAGATTTTTTTTTAATATATTCATTAGTAAAAACCATTAAGGATCTATATAGAGGTCATATTATTGCCATCCTGTTTAAATCCATCCTTGAGCAGAGTTAAAGGAAAATGTCTACACTGAGTTAGAACCCCGAGTAGTAATAGGTCATGTAAGTAAAAGGCTCTGGGTGTACCATCCTAAAGGGTTTTTCTGGTCCGTTACAATATATATATCGAAACAGGGCTGAGTTCGATCCCTGTATATATATAATAAACAAATACACTAGAATAACTCTACAAAATTAAAAATGCTTATATAAAACTAAACAATAATTTCTTTGCTATAGCCAGCTTATGACTTCTTCCACTATCTTGAAGCTATAAGCTGGCTATAGTAAAGATATTAATGTTTAGTTTTACATATGCATTTTTAATTTTATAAAGTTATTCCAGTATATTTTGTTTATATATGTGTGTGTGCGTGCGCGCACGCGTGTGTATAATGAAAATGAGTATTTTAATAGCTTTTAATTAGCCCACTGCAGGATTGTGAAAGTCTTTCTAGCAATCCTCATGGATGTCTATTTACTGACTAATATTAAATGGATTAGTTGGGATGACTATAGGCTGGCTATTTAAAAAAGAGTTCTGAGACTGTTAAAAAAATTTGAACTCAGCCCGGATTCAAACCTAGATTATAATAATGGAGGCAGATGCACTATTATTGCATTAGGATGTTTTTATATTCCCCCTCTCCTAAAGAATATATATATTTAAATGAGATCCAACATTTTATTAATGTGAATTTTTAATTGAATATACTCAATTTTATATGTTTAATAAAAAAAATAAAAAAATTTAAAATACGAACACACAAATATATAAATAGATAGTATGTTTTTGGATTCGCCTGCGTATGTGTTTATTTGTTATACGTCTATTTAGCACTGATGTTTGGGTTAGATCTTACCTGCTATCATCTAGATAATAACATTGACCCAACAGCTGTTAGCAAAGACACAGATAATAGAAAACAGACTTACATGCCACATGTTTTTTCTATTTCCTCTTTTTTTAAAATCTAAAATAAAATTTAGAAGTTTGATTAAAAGGGGGTGATGGTGGATAAGTTTGACCAATTTTGCTTCTGATTAGCATTTTTTTAAAATTTGCTGTATTGTCTTGTTTATTAATCCAATCAGGTCTTTTCAAAGTTCAATGGCTTAACTGATAATTATGATAAAACTGAAAAAATCACTTTTTTATTAAGCCTTTTTAAAAATAAAACATGTTAATCAGAAACAAAAATTATTATATTATTCATACAATGCTCTTTTTTTAAACGAAACATCTAATTTTGCATTGGATAAAATAATCAATAGCTAAATTATGTGTTAAACAATCTGTAGTTCGTTTTCTGTTAACAGCATCTTTAGCAACAACTAGTGGGCTAATTTTTCTGCCCAGATTATGGCAGATGAGATCCAGTTATAATGGTGATGCTATTCATATCAATAACAAGCAACCACACACATGAATTAACCTGAAAATTATGTTCACATATTCCGTCTTTGACAATATCTTAACACTCATACAATATATATTAAAACAAAAATATTTACAAACTGTGTATGTGTTTCTTACTAATATCATCAGCGTTATATTAATATTTTTAGGTTCAGCATTTTGGCAACAACCCTTTGTTTGACTGCTGTTATCTTGATCAAGTAGAAGATGTGATTTGGTCAAAACGTCAGCATAACATTGATATTGACAATAAGCATTTACACTAACATATATATATATATGTGGGTGTGCGTGTGTATATATGTATGGGTGTGTGAAATTATTATGTCACCTGATCATAAATAAAAATATTTGCATATCAGTGATACTAACAACAAGCAAATATATACAAAGATGAATTTAAAATATATGTGTGCATATGTATACACTTCTTGAACTTAAATAAAAATGCTGCAGCTATTCCAATTTTTTAAGAAAAGAGAGCAGAAAATACTATAGCATTTATCAAAAAAAAATTACCAGAGTCTCAGAGTAGTTTTTGAAAATTAAGTAACACTAAAGATATGACTTTTGCTGTCAGACAAATGCAGAAAAAGTATTGTGGGATACAACATGATTTAAGTTACCATGTTTGTTTTAATTAATCAAAAAGTTTGCAATATAACCTCTAAAGATGGCATGAGAGGAAGTCTTGTTGTTGGCACTGAAAATGTATGATATTTGAAATGAAAACAATGTCGATAAAGAAATGTGTTAACTTCAAGTTTGTTTTTTATGTCGAAAGTTTTTGAAAAAGTTTGCAGGATGTTTTGTAAAGCTAGTATCAAGATTTAACAATGGTTTAATAATTTGAGGCACTTATTTTGAATGTCATTTATAAAGTAATTAATGGTCAAAAAGGGCAGCTACTTTGTCAGCCATAAATTAAAAAAGGTCTTCAGAAACTTTCAGTATGGATCTGCTTGAAAATGTACAATCAATTTAAATATCTTAAATAGCTTTTTAGGTAGAAAGGTGATTTGAATACTGAAGGCAACATGAACTCCAACAAAGTTATGCATTCAACAGTTTAAGAGATATGGTATTATGTAATAGTGTTATAAAACAAATAAATAATTTTTCCTTTCTTTAATTATTTTTTCCATGCTATATTTTATTTTTTACTTGATTAATGTTGCAGTTTCGACTGCCAGCCGTCTTCTTCAGAGCTAAAATATATAACTGTATAAAAATATATAAACATAGATTATCAAGTAAGAAATGATATAGCAACGTAAAAGTGATTAAAGAAAAGAGGATTTATTTATTTGTTTTATAAAATTAATCAATACAAAATTAATTAATACATAAAAGATATATAAGAATAAAATACTTCATAATAACGTTTTAACTAGCTCAGCAATAGAAATACAATTTTGCTACATTCCTTAAATTGAATTAAGACATAAATTCTATTAATATAGCATAAGCAATTGAAATTCCATTTAATAGAATGATTTATAATAATCTGAAAAGATAATGGTGCATTTACTAAATCAATCACTATCTATTTCATCTCAATCTATGTTATTATGACATCACGTTTTCATTGGTTTTGGATGTGTAAATAGAATATACATCAATAAACTTCCTGAAAAGTATTTTATGGTGAACTGGAGTATAGTTTTCTTAATAATGGATAATTTGATTAGGGTTTCCCAAATTTTTGTAGGTCGAGATTTACTTTCAAAAATGATAATTTTTCAGGACTTGCTTACAAAATATATTTTAAAGAAGGAGAAAATTAATTTAAAAAAATACATTTTATTACTTTTAATTTTTTACTGAATACACTTAAAAGTAACATACATACACATTTTTTACTTACTAGATATATAATGAGACATATAAACATATATATGAATTATGGGTTTGTTTTCTATAAATACACTTAAAATTATATTTACATTTATAGTCATAATATTTTCTTTTTTTTTTTTACTAAATATGTAAAATACTTTCATGTTTTAATATTTAGCTTGACTAGTGGGTAACATTTCCTGTACATTTTTGATTCCTGGCAAACGAAAAATTCAAAATTAATATTCCCAGGAATCTCGGGAAATTTAAAAAAAGTTAAATTGTAAGGAAAAATTATAAAAATTTTGAGAAAAAGTAAAATAAAAATGTTTTCAAAAAATCAAATTTAATTCAAAATTTAAAAAAAACATACAGTAAATGCAAAAAACATACAATAAAAATGTATTTCCTGTTTTTATTATAATATTTAAACCATTTAAATGTGTATTACATATTTTTGGTTTTTCATATTCAAAATGAAAAGATAAAATTAAAAAAAAAAATCAAGTCAGTAGTCACATGACCTACTTTAACAAGCTTGTATTACAAATGTTATATATAGAGCTCGCAAATAAGCTCTTAACAAACTTTGCAAAATATCCCCAATCCCAGATTGTTTTCTGCTACTGGCATTATCAGTGAGATGCTAGGATATTCAAGCATTAGATTAAAAATACCAGGACAAGCCCAGCACTTTATCTAATGGATAACTATTAAATAGAAAATCTGAAAATTTCAGAGATCCATATGACTTCCAATCCAGCTATCTAACTTAAATAGCCATATGGGACTGAACTAAGATCAGATACACTATATATTAATAGCTTTAATAATATAAAATCACCAAAGCCTTAATAACAAAAAATAAAATTACAAAGAAAAATCCAAGTCAGATGTCACATGACCTAATACAAGCTTGTTAAATTAGGTCATGTGACATCTGGCTTGATTTTTTTTTGTGTAATTTTATTTTTTGCTATTAAGGCTTTGGCGATTTTATATTTGCTAAAGCTATTAATATATCGCGCGTCTGAACTTAGTTCTTCTATAATGAAAACTCATTGGGGAAAAATAATTTTTATTTTCATCAATATCATCAGCAACAAACATTCATAAATGAGTAAGATCATCCCAATTCCAGAAATTTTATTTTGGAGATGAATTTGACAATGACTATACAAACTGATTTTTGAACCACAAATATGTCCACATGTAAGAACATTCTTTTTACCATTTATTTGATATTTTATGATGGTATCTTTTAATTTCTTCAGGAGAAAACTTTTAATTCTAACATTCCAACGTACATTATTATATTCCTTACTTTGTTCAATACATTATTTTAAATAAGTCTTTGCAATAATTTTGTACATTTTTTTAAAGTGTGTCTCATGGTCCAAGATTGTTTGTTCAGGTTCTGTCGCATATATATATATACTGTAAATATATTCCAACGTATTTGCATATTATTTGACATCCACAATAATCAATTATTTAATTTCAAAAAAAAAAAAAAAGATAATAATCAATTAAAGCTAACTACAATATATTTAAAATTTTCATGTAGTTTTAATTTTTAATAAATTACTACATTACATATATATCTTTTTAATAAAATAAATAGATTTTTAAAACAAAAAATACAAATCACTTTATGAATTTTTTTATAATTGAAATTATAGTTAAGAAAATTACAATTACTGTATTATAAAATAAGTTTTTAAATTCAAATTTCTATATAGTCTTTAAATTAAAACGCAAATTGATACACATTTTATGAAACATTTAATCAGCAAATATAAATGTTAAAAATTGCAACGCAAAATCTTTTAAATTATAACGAAACATATATTTATGTTTGAAATCAATATTTAGAATTTTATTAATATGATTGCTGTAATTTCTTTATTTATTGATTACTTTTATCTTTTTTTATATCTAGTAAAAAATCCTCAGGATATCAGAAAATAATAACAATCACGTGATTACAGTATAACTAAAGCTTTTTGAAAGTCTTCCTGCCGTTTATTGAATTATATTGTATAATTTTTACTCCCTCCTCCTCGTAATATAATCATAGAACTAAAATTTAAAGTAGTTTTGATCAAAACAACAATGTGTCGATACCAAAATTTGTACTGATTCATGACATTCCTAATTAAAAAAACCTACATATAGTTTAAAATAATTTATTTATGGCCCAGCATGTATGTTGGCAGTAATAAGAAGGGGATGAAAGTAAGATATTTGGACAAAAAAGAACAAACACATATCAGTAACATCATTGAAAAATTAAGAGACCGAAATGGAGCTAGGTTGAACATACTGCTAAAAGAGATGATAATAGCGAGTTGAAATCCCAAGAGATTATAAAAGAAATAAAAAGAAACTGTTAGGTAGATAGATGAAATAAGATGTTTATTGATCTGATGTGAAAAAAAACAAGCTTTATTTTGAAGAAATTGGGTTAAACTTGGAGAGACTTTTATTCCACATCACATTGATAATGGTTAAAAATGAGTAAAGATGACAGTGAAGTTACAATATGCACTATTTCAATATACATCTTTACTCCACTTAGAGAAGATGATTGGTTCTCCAAAACTCTTTGCCAAGAAAGAATATTTCTTAAAAGACCAAGTAGTTATAAAGGTTTCATATGGGAAAAAAAATTGTCTGGTCCCTCCAGCTAAAAATTTACATTATAAACTGTTAATAAACAGCATAATTTAGTATACATAATAATTTTAGAAAACTCTTAATGTACATTATATGCTTGCATAAATTGAGCGATGTTGATTATGCAAATATACACTTAAGATATATATGTATGGACAATAATGCAACTTAAATCTATGTAAAAAAACTTAAGGTTATTCCTTCCTGTGATCCATTCATCAATCACAATTATTCAGCTTTCTGAGTCACCAATTGCTCATTCTAAGGTCCACCATTATGTTTTAAATCCTTTGATCTTGTTTTTTTTTTGTTTTTGGAGGAGTGCACCAGATATCGAAAAATGAGGATCTTTGAAAAAAAGTTTAGAATGAATGTTTGACATACTTCCTGAATTTTCTTTTTATATGGGATCCTGTGATTTAATGATTTTGAAACATTTTGATGCACCTAGATGATTTGAGCACTTTATTTTGTTTTTAAAAATAGTGGTGGTGGTAAACATTGGTAAATTCGTAAAACAATGTCATGATTTTCTTCTCCTATTTCTACTTGATGGAAGATATCCATTTCGGTTTCCAAGCTGAGTTTTTATTTTTTTCATGGTCATATTAATTGCTGCCATGATTTTAGTTGAAAATAGATATAGCTTTACATTTTTAAACACAATTTCTAGATAGAAAAGTATCTTTTAACTGTCCAAAAATGCAGCAAAATGGACAAGAAAGTGAAAGTAAATTAGCATTTAACAATTTTTTGTGTTTTTCTGTGTAACTATTTCTTGTTGCATTGAAAAAAGTCCATACTGATGTTTTATTTTTTAAAATCTGTATTACTATATTATATTACTTACATGAAATTATTTAAATTAAATAAAAATGTTTAATAACTTATTTAATTGATTATAAAGACTTATTATTTTTTATTAGTGAAGAATAGCAAAAATTGCATGCGTATATTATCAAAACTTAACTGCAGTTAACACGCAAAAAAATACTCTGACGTAATAAAAAAGAAAAATGTATCTAATGCATTTTGTGTTTGAATATTGTAATCATTATTTAAGCCTTTTTTAAACAATATTTAATATGCAAATTTAAACAAACAAATCTAAATAGCACTTTATATACAAATATGCCAGCTGTCGCATTTTTTTTTTTTTTTGCCATAAGATTGTCGATTTTTATTAATGTGATATCTATTTTTTTGGAAATAACTAAATTTTTTTTAGATAAGAACAAGCGAAGTCAAGATATGAACTATTTAAATAAATATTAAAGATATTATTTTTTTTCCAGTTTATTTGTATTGCAGTTTTATCTTACAAAATTTATTATTAAACCTATAATGTATGCAGTTTTGCTCATATTTTTTTAAAACGAAAAATATGCTAGCAGTACAATTGTGATAATGTTCACAATTTTGAACAAAGATATTTTAAAATTGAGCAAATAAATTAAGTGGTATTTTTAATTTAGATTTAATAATTTTTGATCATACAAAGTTCATTATTATGAAATAATTTTTTTTTCAAAGTAACAATTACTATAATAAATTTTAAAACAGTGATTGTAATTTTTACAGCAAGCAAAGTATGGCTAGTAACAATTTTATTCCATAAAAATAAATACAGTGAACAGTTGTTAAACTAATGTACACATTTTCAAACTTAGTACTATATTAATATATTTGGTTGTTGCACCATTAAAATCTAATTTTGCTTATTTATTTTTGTTTTTGTAATTGTTAGCAATGAAAGTCTTTACTTTGGATATGTCATTTACGAAGTACTGATTGGCTTGCAAGAACATTGAATGAAAATTAAATACAGTACTGTATATTCAATAATCATATTTTAAGTTTATAATCAAAATATTATATACGGACAGCACTAATATTGTGTACCATATTGTGTACTATGAATAAACTATATTGTATAACTTCAGTATGAAAGTTGCTATTTTGCTTTTGGATGGCATGACTTTAATAACTATCCTATGACATCATCAATCTTACAAAATGGCTGCCAAAATTTTTTTTTGAAATTTTTTTACAGTCATTTTAGTGAATAATTGATTATAAATCAAAACAGTGGGTAAAAATTGCTGAGTACCACTATTATGAATTTTCACATAATGGCCATGCACTAAGTGGGGTATAAGTGTATTTCAATTATATGCTATTCAAAAAATCTAAATTAACAAAAAATAAGTTATTAAAAGTCATAAATTTAATAAATTTTATAATACAGCAGCAGCCATGTTTTTATGTCACAGTGCTGAATGCAAATGTGATTATTAATAACATTTTTCCAACTTACAATGAAACTGCATACATTTCAGTCTTCATTATATTATTCTTTCTAAATTTGGTGTGATATAATATTTGTATAAAAATGCTTTATAAGTGTAAAGTTAAATTTTATTTTATAAAATTTTAAAAAAATTGTAAAAATATTTTTCTTAAATAAAAAAATGAACGTTATTGATTTACTTGTGGTAGGAAAAAAAGAATCTTAAAACATCGTTGTATTTTGTCAGAAAGCTTAAAATTTTAAGAGTTTAACTAATAATTTTAAATGAATAATATTGTGTTTATATATACTTAAAATAATAAGACTGCTATTATGTTTCCATAGAAACATATTTTAAAAACATTATATTCATCATCATCATTTTCCACTATTATCAAAACACTACAGGATGAAGCTCTCTCGGAGTTCAATCCATCTTCTCTGATCTCTAGCCTCTCTTCTAACATTATCTTATATATATATATATATTACAAAGAAATCAAGTCATATGTCACATGACCTAATTTAACAAGCTTTTATTACAAATGTTATATATAGAGCTTATTAAGAGCTTATTTGCAAGTTCTATATATATATTTCTTTACAATTATTATAAATCAAGTCAAGAATGATTCTTTTCTTTAACATCTTTATTTATTTTGAATGAGAATTTTCTAAAAAAAAAACATTCAAAAAAATAAAATATATTTTTTTTGTAATATGTGTATTTTATTTTGTTTACTCAAAACAGAGTTGTACAAATTAATGCTTATAATATATAAATAATTACTTATTTATAAGTTATAAATATGGATTTGTGATTTTATTGAATGAATATTTAGGAAAATAAAATACATATAATGTAAAAAAATATATTTTTTTGAGTATTTCATTGCAATTCCATTTATTTTTCTTTGCAAATTCTGATTCAATAGATAAAAGTGCTAACAAAGAGAATCATTCTTGACCTATGATTTCACATTAACATGACCAGAATATTGTGAAATATTTAAGCACACATATTGTATGTAACTGAAAAATCTACATTTCCGCACAACTGTTGCATCTACATTTGTATTATTTCGATGCAATAGAACTTCAAATTACAGAATTTTGACAGAAAAAAAGAGAAAAGTAATTACATTTAGTAATATAATTTTCTACTTCTTCTTCCTTTTCTTATATATTGATTTCTATTTTAACATATCATACCATTTACACCTTTTTTAAACACTTTATCAATACTTTTATTTATATCAAACTAACAGTTTCGACTGTCCTGCAGTCATCATCAGAGCTACAATATTCAAATATATAAGTTGATTTTATAATATAAGTAAAATGACAATAATATGTATTAAATAGTAGAATAAATGTTAAAGTTTATAATTACTATAATAAATAATATTAAAAATAAATAAATAAAGTGATATAAAATAAATTGATATAAAATAAATATTGATAGAATTATTTAAAGAGTAAAGTAATAAAATGGCAAATGATTATTTATAATGGTCAGATTAAAATGTATATTTATTTTTGTTTATATTGTGTATTTAATTATGTATATGAATATGTGGATAAGTATATTAATTGTATAATTATATATTTGAATATTGTAGCTCTAATGATGACTGCAGAACAGCCAAAACTGTTAGTTTGATACAAATAAAAGTATTAATAAAGTGTTTAAGAAAGGTGTAAATGGTATGATACATTTAGTAAGTAATAAAACATTTTATTTTCTTGGTTTTCACAGAAAGCATAGATCATGCAGGGGTGAGGCCTTGACAAATGTGAGACCTAATCTGGTTGCACTATTCACATTGATCTCATGCCAGCTCTGTGGAAAATGGATAACTAGAGCAGGTATAATTGCAATGAAAGTCTGACACCTCAGTATTCATTTTATTTTAAAAAATAAAGATATGATACAGTAAGTTTGTATTATTTTTATTTTTTTGTGTGAATATGAATGACCAAAAACACACAGTAAATATATATGTAAATGTGTTCATTCAATTTATTATTAATAACTACATTATTATTATTATTTGTTTTGTTTATACTATAATCTTAATTATACATGCATATAAAAAACATCTGTGTTACATATATATGTTTATGTTGAAAAATATAATACATGTGCAGTTAAGTAAATACTATATATTCTGTTGTAATTAAAACTTATCAACAAAACTGTCAAGCGTTGGTGGCCTAGCAGTTAGCATAGCTGCCTTTCAAGCAGCTGGCCCAGGTTCACTTCCCGGTCAATGCTTTGACATATGTAAAAAACAACAACTTATCAACAAAACATAAGTTATAATATATGATATTACAGTTAAATATCAGCCTTTCACGCTAATTGTGCATATGCTTTGCGAGTGTTAATAATAAATGAATACTTTCTCACCAATACAAGATATAGTATTTATGCAGGAATAAAAGGAATCCTCTTATTCCTATGACTCAAACGCTTATATATGAGCAAATCTGAAGTACTGGCAAAGAAATCATGATGATGAAACAGTCACTTTAAATTACTATATATAATGTCTGAATGAATGACATCGGTGAAATTATCTAGAATTTACTAAATGTCATTCCAACTGAAAATTAATAATATGTAAATAAGCATTTATTTTATATAGCGTATGTAAACAATTGTATTACAGTTAAATATAAGCCTTTCACGCTAATTGTGCATATGCTTTGTGAGTGTTAATAATAAATGAATACTTTTTCACCAATACAAGATATAGTATTTATGCAGGAATGAAAGGAATCCTCTTATTCCTATGACTCAAATGCTTATATATGAGCAAATCTGAAGTACTGGCAAAGAAAGCGTGACGATGGAACAGTCACTTTAAATTACTATATATGATATATAATATGTGTGAGGAGGACTTGGAACAAAATATAGCAGTTATTGTGGCTCAACTGTATATATGTTGATATAAAAAATCATTTATTATAATAGCAGCAAAACTATATGTAGTATTATAATACAATCATATATTATATACAGCTTTATAATAATTTTTATTTTAGATTTTTTTATCCCTTTGAACAACATGCATGTATTCTTCTGCCATTATTACAACCTGAGTTTGAATCTAGTCTGGGTAAAACATTTTTTTCAGGTTCTAATAAAGCCTTAAAATTTTTCTTTCAGATATTGCACCCACTGCAATTCTTAAACATTCAGTTTTGCCAAAGCATAAAACAAAGGCAGAAAATAACTTAATTTCTTTTATTGCCTAAATATTAGCAAACCTAGTGAGCAGAGTCTTTTCTTTATCATTCCCTATGAGGAAATAATGGAAAGCCTTTGACCTGCAGTGGACATTTAAAACAATTTTACCGTTTTTATATGTTTAGCAAAGAACAAACAATACTCATTTGTTTTTAATTTTTATTGTCAATATACTGTTAGTCTGTGTTTTAACCAAATATATTGTATTCCAACCCATTCTCATGAACATCAGGATCACTATAATAGCTCATGTTTTGTTTATAAGCATTGATTACAATAGAGTATATTTTATTTACTGAACTGCACATGTAATACTTTTCAGCACACACACATATATAACACAGACACTGTTTTATGTAAATAGTATAAATATATAAATTCAGATTATAGTATAAACAAAATTTTTAAAAAACAATTATTAATAACAAATTGAGAGAGCACATTTACACACATATACAAGATGTATGGACATTCATTCATTTGAAAAATAAAAATAATAAAAAACTTACTGTACCGTGTCTTTATTTTTTTAAGACTAAAATGAATAGTTAAGTATCAGATATTTATCAAAATTAAATATGCTCTGGATGATATTCTTTTTCTTCAATAACTTTCCCCCTATGAAAACAATGCAGTCTTGTTATAAGCAGACAATGACCTTTCTAATTAATTTAATTCTTTTAAGTCCATATCAACATCAGAATATATATGTATAGTCATTCTTATTTCCATTTTTCATTTCAGATTCTTAGTTAAACTCTTTAAACTTTACATTTTTGGTCACACTGCAATACCATTTTACCGTTCCTTTTTTTCTGCCATTACTAAATTGATAACTTTCATTTTATCATTTATGAAAGATATTTTACAACTTTTTAAAATTTTTATAAAACTTTATCTTTATTCTTAGAAAAGATTTTATTACATGATATACTGTACTACATCAAAAGTGAAAGGAATTGAAAAATAAAATATATGCCCTTTTGACATAATCCAGAGAAAAATTATAGCACTCTGAGTTGGAAAAATGGTTGCTGTTGTATCATAAGATTTATTAAATTTACAAATTTTAATATATTTTTGTCTATTTACATTTTTTGGATAATATATAATTAAAGCAGCATATAATGATAAAGAGCATATCGCCACTTCATTGTAGTACTAATTGGATTTTCAATTCTTGTCATTCTGAAATTAACATCTTTAATGAGCAAACTATGACCTTTCCAAGACTTGCATGTCAAAATAAGTCAAATATTTTTTTAATCATAATTTTTTTATTTATTCATTGTTAATAAATTTATTTATTTATTTTTAAAAATGAATTAATTAATTTGCTTAAATCTTATCTACATATATTCTTTATTCACGACTTTTCCTTTTTGTTACTTTATAAATTATTAGTGGATATGGAAAATAATTGAAATTATCATTAAAATAGTTAACAGGTTTTTAAACTAACTAAAAATTATATATATAATAAATATACACATTTTATAAATATAATAGTATAAGCAAAACAATTAACTATCTATTTTTAAATTAAAAATGTAAATTTTTTTAGACAGATATATTCAGGGTGAGATAATGAAACAACTTTCTTAATTGCTTTGGAATAAGTGCTAAAATGAGGCACAATATTTAGAAAATTGTTTTTATCAGTTAATTAAATTAGTATAAGAAAAATTTGGAAAAAATAGGGGTATTTTAATGGAAAAGTCCCCCCCCCCAAATAAAAGTAAGTCAATTTTATAATTGAATTTTTTATTCTTTTATTAAAATTTTCAATAATTCTTTAAGAAAATCAAATGGATATTAATAGAATTAGACAATTTTTTTGCTTTATTTCAGCTATGAAATAAAGTATTTCTCAAGTAATCTAAAGTCACTTTTTCTAAACAGAAAATTAAAAAAAAAAAAATGTATGTACTACAATGGTGATGATTAATAATTTCTATAGAAAATATTATATCTAAAACAATAAATTATAGAAAAGTTATCAAGCCAAAAATGATTTTTTTTATTATTCTGTGAGTTTTTAATATTTATTCATCATCATCAACCATTATCAATCCACAGCAGGATGAAGGTCTTTCCAAGTTCAATTCATCTTCTTCAGTCTTTAGCTTCTTTTCTCCACATCACCCCTGCACACTTTCTTATTTCATCCATCCATCTTACATGTGGTCTCTTTCTGGGTCTTTTACAATCTCTTGGAATCCAGTTTAAGATTTCAATTGTCCATCTATTATCATCTCTCCTAGAAATATGTCCAGTCCAATCCACCCCAGTTTTTAAATTTTTTCAATGTGGTCAGTAACACCTGTTTGTTCTCTTACCTATATATTGCATTTCCTATCTCTTCTTGTTACTCTCAACATGCATCTCTCCATATTTCTTTGAGTGGTCTGAAGTTTCTATATTGCTCTTCTATTAAGTGTCCACATCTCAGATCCATAAGTAAGAACTGGTAAAACACATTTATTAAAAACTTTTTTCAAACACATAGGCATATTTCCTTTTAGTATCAATTATTTTTACCAAAAGCACTCCAACCAAGTTTAATTCTAAGATTAATTTCATCCATTATGTTTCAATCTGTATTAATAATCTGACCAAGGTATTTGTAACTGTTAACTTCTTCTAACTCATCATAATCAATTTTTATTTTCATATTTTGAGAAAATCCATTAAACATTACTTTAGTCTTTTTAACATTTATCTTTAATCCTACTTTCATCTAATAACTCCTGCAACATTTTCCGCAGCTCTAAAGCACTCTTTGTAGAAATAACTACATCATCTACAAAATTTAAATGACATAAATAATCTCCATTTTCTTTCACTCCTTTAGCTTCCCATTTTAATTCACAAAATACTTCTTGCAGCACTGCTGTAAAAAGTTCTGGAGGTATGGAGTCACCCAGTTTTACATCCCTTCTCAATGTTGACTTTCCCAGTATCCTTATGTAATATAATTGTTGCTGATGCATTTTAATAAATATTCTTTAAAATATGACAATATCCTGGATTGATACCTTGATGATCCAATGCTTTAATGACTGAAAAAATGTTTATAGAATCAAATGCCTTTTCATAATCTACAAATCCAAAACATAATGGCAACTCATATTCATTTGTCCTTTCTATAACTTCTCTCAATACCTGGATATGATCTACTGTACTAAAACCACTTTTAAATCCAGCTTGTTCTCTTGGTTGGTGGAAATCCAATGTTCTCTGAAGACGAGTTGTAATCATCTTGGTAAAAATTTTCTATAAAACTGATAAAAGGCTGATAGGTCTGTAATTTCTAATATCTTCTTTATCATCTTTTTTAAATATTAATATTACTACTGCATTCTTTCAATCATCTGGTACATCCTTATCATTTAGACATTTGATATATAACTTTGCTAAAAAAATTCTATTTCTTTATCTGCTTCTTTTAATATATCAATTATAATTCCATCATCACCTGGAGCCTTTCCTTTCTTCATACATTTAATTGCATGTCTCACTTCTTCATTTAAAATTTTGGGCAATTCGGAAGATGTAATAGATATAGGAGGCACTTGTTCTCTATTACTATATAATTCTTGATAAAAGTCTTCTACCCATTTCATGACATAATCTCTCTTTTTAGTAATAATTTCATCTTTTTTTCTTATTGCAGATATAAATTTCCTACCAATACCAAAATGTTGTTTTACATTCTTGAGATTTTTATTCTCTTCTGCAGCTTTTCTTACTAGTTCACAGTTATACTTTCTTATATCACATTCAACTCTTTTCCACACCATTTTACAACATTTGAGATATTCAATCCTTTTTAATGCACCATTTTTGTATATCTTTATATTCCTTCTTTTTTTCATAAATTCTCTATTCTCAGTAGAAATTTTATTGGTCAATTTCTGCTTTTTTCTACCAGCTATCTTTGTTGCAGTTTTTAAAAGTGTATCAGTTATTTTTCATATTAATTTCATTCAAATCTGAATCATGTTCAAAATGTACTAATGCTTGAAACGGATTTGTAAGTTCTAATTTAAGTTTTTTAGAATGTTTCTGAAGATTAGGAATATTAACTGTAAATATTTTTTTTCTTAATAATTTTTATCTCTAGTTTTGAATTAACATGTATCTTACATCTTACTAATCGATGATCACTTCCTGTGTTAAAGTTAATACAGGATTATTTATTATACTTTATTATATATAGAGCTCACAAAATAAGCTCTTAACAAGCTTTGAGAATATCCTCAACCCCAGACTGGTTTCTGCTTCTGGCTTCATCAGTGAGATGCCAGGATATTCAAGCATTTTTATCATTTTATTATACTTTAATTTATTTTCTTCCTTCAATGTAGTTTTGTAAGTTTTTATTTTTTATTTTTTCTCAAAAGATATGTTTTTTTAAAAAATAATTTATTTTTATTTAGTATATAATTTTCATTATAAGTAGACCATTTTAAATAAATAGGTAGATCAGCTGTTTGTAATAAATAATTCACTCCAGGACCAAGACTCTGCAACAACCCTTCCGATTCTTAGGTGGAAATAATTTGATTAAATTTTTATCCTTGTTTTATCTCTTATCTAAGGATAGATAGTTATCCATTTACAATAAATACTGGATTAGTTAGGATAATTGTTGTTATAACTCAACTTACCTTCAAGAAATGGATTTGTCCAGATTCAATCTTATCTTGATCAGATTTGGCAATCATGACTATAAACCAATGGATATATGTATAGATAAAATATAGCTAGTGGCAGAAATAGGCCAATAGGTAAAGATGCTCAGTGAATCCAATTGCTGCCAATTAAGAGATGGGACTTGGGGTTATAAATTGGCAGTCCATTTGGAGGAAGTCAGACAACTAACTGAATAACTGTCAGAGCAGATGACAGTATTTACATTGTTGTCAATATTGTATAGCAGTGAAGTAAGTTTACATAAAGTGGAAACATCCAGTATTTAATCCTGATATGAGGCAAACTTTCACAGTACATCTGGAAGGGTCAGTATATCTGGTCATGAGGCAACTGCCATTATATTTCTGGAAGGATTAGGCACACCTAGAAAGGAATCCGAAATCCCTTGCTTCAATAGTTGTATGGCAACTTGATGTTATTCTTAAACAATGGAATTAGGTGAATCTATACTAGTTATTTTAAGTATATGTAAATAAAATTTTTGTACATAAGTCAAATAAATATTTATGTGTTTCTGAGTTTACATAAACATAACAAATGTAGCACAGTCACAAAGACATTTCCCCTCATGACTGAAAAATTTTTTAAATGGCTAAAATTGTCTCATTAAAAGAATTTGATCCAGGATATATTGAAAATTAGTCAACCTATATGGATCAAGTACTTTTTTATCCGTAAAAAACCAGAATTAAAATTAGCTGTGAACAGACATGAAATTTTGGATTCATTCATGGCACTGTTGTTTCCAGATGATCTTGATTTAGACAAAAAACTGACTTTGCTATTAACATTTTTCTGTCCACAACTCCATACAATAATGCAGATATATCACTTCAATATCTGTACTCAAAATGGAAGGAAGAAAGTGAAAACTTTCTCTGCTAAGGTCAGAAAGCTTACCTTTAGCTGTGAGTTCAGGGATTTTTTTAATGAACTGCTAAGAGATCATTACATTTGTGAACAGTATAATTACAGGCTTAGGATCAGACTGTTTCAAGCAATTCTAGTTGAATCTATGGTGATTCAGGCTGCCCCATTAAACAAAAGCAATTTCAGCATCAATGCTATGGTTCAGAAAGCCAGATCATCTAAACACTTTCCTGATCAGAAAAAATTTAAGATATTAAGAAATCAACTACTGATAATAATGCTATGAATTTGTTACAAATGTAACAAACCATTTCATGCACAAACTGAGTATCCATTTAGAAATACAGTTTGCAAATTTTATAAACATATCAGACATATTGGAAGCTGTTTGTTTTAAAAAGAAAAGCAAGTGGGAAAGGAAAGAATGGAGAAAGTTCATTCTAAAGAACCACAAAGGCAAAGTAAAGACAAGTCAAGTCAAACCCTCATATGTAATATAAGAAATATTGTTGAGCTTTCAAATACATAATTATAATTAAAGATACACCAATAACAATGAAATTGGATACTGGGTCTGCAGTGTTCATTGTATCAGAAAATACATGAGCTATTATTAACAGAAAAAAATCAGTAGCATTTGCATTCTAGCAACACTGCAGACACAAAGACCAGCTAATATAAACTATAGGTTGCCAATCACCAGTGAAGAGTCTACAAGACTTGCTAATGAATTTTACTAGACCAGGAATGAAAATACAACACCTGCTGATGAAGACACCACACCTATGGTTGAAGACACCACATCTACTAGTGAATAACCTGAGGATTATGAAACTAGACCTGAAGAATCCAGGAAGCAACAAAGGTATCCACTAATATATCTGTCTTCATTTTCTAGAGGTGATTTTAAGCAGGAAGTGAATGTTATAACTTAATTTACCTTCAAATAATGGACTGGTTTAGAAAATCTTATCTTGATTGGATTCAGCATTCAATGTTATAGACCAATGGATATTTATATGAATGAAATACAGATAATGACAGAACCAAGCCAATAGATGAAGATACTCAGTGAATCCAGTTATTCCCATTAAGCAAAAAGAGCTGGATATAAATTGGCAGTCGATCTGGAGGTAGAGTTAGACAACAAACAAATAATTCTCAAAGCTGAATGACAGTATGCACCTTGTTCTTCATATTGTATAACAATGAGGCAAATTCACATTGAACTGGAAGGTTCTAGAATTTAAAAAAACATGAGAGAAACTGTTATGATGATCTGGAAGTGTGACTATATCTGAACTAAAGACAAGCTGCCATAGCACAACTCCAAGTTAAAAGCATAGTTGAAATAATTTTAAAAGATGCAACTTTTAAGATTTTTCCTAGATGCTAAACCTAATTGGTTAAACTTTGGATCTTCTTCATCATTATCATGATTTTTCAAAAGGAGTGAAGAATGTGAAAATTTTACAAATTCTTATAATTTTCAGATATTATCACTGTGTGTTTTATAAGAATACAATACAAAATTCATGACATAATTACAAATTGTGTTCTGTAATAGAATGCTTTAAATCCATTTAAACAATCTTACAATTTTTTTCTTTATGTAAAAAAAAAACTCGATGTCTTTTATAAATACAATAATATAGATAAAGCACTGCTAATACAGATGCCTATAGCACAATCATTTCTACCATTTAAACAACATTGCTTATTGTGGCACACACACACATTAAAAAATAATTAACACAGTATAGTAAATAAATTTAATGTTTACATACATGTTTAAAAATATAACTAAAGAAAAAATATACTTTAGTAAATGCCTGTACATTTATAAGTCCAATGATTTGAATATTATGTTCTATCTTTTAAATCCATTTTATCATTTGCCCAGGAAAAAAAACTTTGTTTAGTTATAATAGGAAATATAAAAAAATAATCTAAAAATCAGCAGACATGAAGTTTGCTACAGCTTTTAAAAATAGATTTTAATGATTAAAAAAAGAGTAGGAAACTAATTAGTATATGTTTTTAACGTTATAAAAATAAATATATAAATGTATGCACATATATATCAAAATTGCAAATTATTAATGATATTTAAGTATTTGTTTAAGTTTTCAGCAAATATTTTAAAAATAAAGGACTTCTATAATAGGAAGAGGGAGACAAGAATGTTAATTGTTTTTTATCCAGCAAAATCAGAAGACTGGAAAAGCTTGGAGACCAAAAATGTGTAAGCAATGTTATTATGTATTTTAAATTTGAACTCTATACCTATTTTGTTAGCAAGTCAATGGATTCATAAAAATTCAGCTGCTTGCCAGAATAGTCTCTTTGTTATAAGCAAGTTTTTTCAGCTATCTAATATTTATATGTTATAATGGTAAAAGGGGCTGAGAATTTTGAAATTGAAAATATTAAGAGAGAATGCTCAAAAAAGATTATCAATACTGGCTAGCTGAATTTATATTACAAGATTATCTACATTTTAATGTATTAATACATACTCTGATTCTGGCCACATTATTAATAGAATAGAATACAAACTTAAATCCTCAAATGATAAACCAAGTGCTTTTAAAATGTAAATCGATTGTAAGCAAGTTCTTTAGAAATTATTGGTTATATTCCCCAATTATCACCACTACTCAATAAATACTAAAAAAAAATAAAAAAAATAGAACCTATATTGAGAAAAGATCTCATTTGCTAGAGATTGCTATTATTTATTTGGTCTACATTATTGTTTATCATGCATCTTTATTTAGAGGACTATCCTGCAAGTCAAGTATTGAATTACTAGGTCTAACTGAATTTTTACTGTTTAGCATTGATTTTTAACTCACATATGCAAAGACTTTAGTTATGATATCACTCAAACAGACTATGTTAATATTGTAACTATCTTAGCAAAACATTACTGTGAGAATGAGAATAGGTCATTTTAAACTTAATTATCTTTTGTTTTCCTGAAGGTTTGTGATGATGGTGTTCTAGTTGTATTTTTATATTGGACTATTTTTATCATCTAATATGTGTATTGAATGTCTTTAGAAAAATTTAAATTTATTTAAATATTTCAATACATTCAACTGTTAGTAATAGCACATCAAACAGGTTAGTATATGCATAATGTTTCGAGAGATATTTCTCTCCCCTCTTCTTCAGGTGTAGCTGGCCTGACCAGTGGCAGTATTAGCATGGGATTTGAACTTGGACCCTTAGATTCTTAAGTATTGAATTTTAAAGTAATGCTCTAACCCGGGGGGGGACAAATAGTAGCCCAAGGGCCACATGTGGCCTTCCAAGACAATTAGAAATATCCGCCTTAAACTGAGATTTCCTTCCCGTGCACAAATGAAGATTCGTCTCATATTTTCCACTAGGATGGCCACGTCAATACAGATGTGCAGTGTATATATGATGTACAGTGCTTTTCCAGTTGATCTGGTTAATTTCAATTTTGTCTTTGCATTAGCAAATATATACATTTCCAACTTTAGTGAAACCATGAACAGTCTGAAAAAATGTAAAATCAATGATTTGTGATGAATGTTGTGTGTTTAATAAAGAATGGACAAACAAATATTTCTTTGGTAATACAGGGAATAAAGCAGTGTGTTTATTGTGTCATGAAAAAAAGGTGTGGCCCTCTGATAAAGTTCGCTCCCATAAAGTACCCCCAATGTGGCCCTCCGCCAACCTTTGTGGCTTTCAAGCCAAAATAATTGCCCACCTCTGCTTTAACCAACTGAGCCATCCTTTGGTAGGATGGCTCAGTTGGTTAGAGCATTAACTTAAAATTCAATACTCAAGAATATAAGGGTCCAGGTTCAAGTCGTGTGCTAGGACTGTCACTGGTCATGCCACCAACACCTGAAGAAGAGGGGAGACTAATACCTCTCAAAACGTTGCGCATATACTAACCTGTTTGATGTGCTATTACTAACAGTTGAATGTATTTGGAATATTTAATAAAGTTAAATTTTTCTAAAGACATTCAATACACCTATTAGATGATGGAAATAGTTCAATATAAAAATACAATTAATTATTTTTTGTTTATTAAAAACAATTTTAATTATTTCTAATTTGTTCTGAAAATTTTAATAACTTAGTTATTTAATGTGTTGAGGATATAAATATTATAGATACTACAGTGTACAACAGATATGTTATCAATGAATATATCTTGATTTTGTTACCCGAAATTAGTTTTAACATAAAACAATCCAATATTTTAAAATACTATATATTTAATATTTACAAGTTAGACTGACGAAACATAGCTCTATAGCTTGCAACGGCTATCCTTCTTGCCCCCCCCCCTTCATAAGGGTTAATTTTTTCAATTCAAACCACTTTTGCAATTTTGGGGTACAATGATAATTTGTATTATTCATTATTTCATTTATTTTTTTGAAATAAATGACTATTTAAATATCGCCAAATTATATTTGTTTGCGTGCATATACTTTCCATTACTTAACTGAATAATCACTTTTTTACTCTCTTTATTTACATTTTTTTTCCAGTTGTGTAAAAATAAACTTACCAAATTTGTTTAAAATGTTAATAATTTTTTAATTTCTTATAATTTCTCTATTTATGTTGACCTATACGATGGCCATCGCAATATGAAATAAAAAACGATCTATGTAAAAAAGGTGAGTCAAATGGCTTACTAAAACTGCTACCATTAGTTGCCTGAATTAACATATGTTATGTATTGACATAATTTAGTTTAGCTATTTGAATAATGAATTATGACATGTAATATGACATCACATGATCATCATTTTCTATGCTTACCCAAGTTGTTAAAATAGTAACAAACACTCCACACAGTAGTGTCATCCAATAAAATCTTTTTATATCCATTGATTACTAAGGTTTGCACTGGGTGGCACTACTGTATGGAGAGTTTGATACTCTTTTGGCATAAAATGTGGCAATGTGTTTCTTATTTTAACCCAAAGTGAAATAACACACTAACATTAAATTTTGCTTTAAATTACACAAAACTGTTACTGAAACATTTGAAATAACTCGCCCTGTTTATGGCAATAAAGCTATGAATTTGTCAAAATGTTTTCAAGTGGTTTGCAAGATTTTATGATGACAGGGAGAGCAATGATCAATGGAGGGATGACTTGCGGTCACATTTCATGTTGTAACTTATGATCCAAAAATGCTAATACTGTACTTATGAATTTGTGCGGCAAGTAGCTAAACTATGACATTACATATGTTTTGATTCAGAAATGTCATTACAGGCAGCTTGGAGACAGAATCACTTTTATTGGAATATATTGTGACTATGTTAAGTTCCTTGCACATTATTTAGCAACCATAACCATAATAAATAAGTTTATTTAAATACATTTTATGATACTTATTTATAATTTTTCTGCTTGTACTATTAACAGAAGAGTCCCAACTCTGTAAAACACCTACTACTTTCCTGATTATAGGAGGTTGCTTTGACAACAGTTTGAAATTGTTGATTGTTATCTATATTGGGATTGACTAAGTACTGACTGTTTTCTAATAGTTACATATATGGATGTGTGTGTTAGAATAGTAACAATTGTTTGTGAATCTACTGCACATGGCAGAATCTTGCCAAAGAGTCAGGATAATAAATAAATAATTTTATGGAGTAATGCAATCTGCATTTTAATAATAACAAAAAAAAAATCTTTGCTAATGAAATTGATTTCAATTTAAAATGTGGATGTCACATTGCAGTTGTTGCTTATTAATTTATTCACTCAACTTACTCCAGTAGATAAGATTATTTCTCTATTATAGCTCCATCATGGTTTCCAATGACAGTGCAATTTATTATTTTTTACTCACATTGGTTTTTTACTTTATTGATGAGGACTTATGATCAAAGCTGAAATCAGTGTTGGACGCATAACTGCAAAGGAAAAATCCTGGATACAGTCTATCCATAGTATTTTTAAATAGCACTACCATCTATAGGGCATTAGAGTAGAATAGGAAAAGTACTTTTAGTCTTATTAATACATGGGGAATCGAATAATAAGGAAAGGATGCAAAAATAAAATAAATTTTTTAAAATGGTTTATGATTTATTGAGAGATGAATGGGACAATATTAAATATTTATTTTGGAGTGAAATTATTTAGAGAAAATTGTATGAAGAATGAGAGAATTATAAAAATGAAGACAGTAAAAGAGATTTTGTTTTTGTTTAGAACTCTTATGACAAAAACCAAAATATAGTCAAGCGTTGGTGGCCTAGCGGTTAGCATAGCTGCCTTCCAAGCAGCTGACCCGAGTTCACTTCCCGGTCAATGCTGTGACATATGGAAAAAAAAATGAAAACAGAATGTTGAAATCAATAATATTGCTTTAATTAAAGTGAAGAAAAAAAACAAATGCTTTTTTATTGGAAAAATGATTTGATGATTGCAAATTGAAAGTATATAATCGAGGAAATAGAATAAAAGTAGATGAATTTTTTTGTGATATATAATGTTTTCAAAGAGTTTGAGCATTTAACTTTGTTAATAGTTTTCCTGGATACATGGACTATACACACGAATTTACTTTATTAAAGAAGACAGACTTTCACACGACCCAGCACTCTCTCCACTATCTCATAACACTGATACACTTGAACACATATATGTTGAAAAGATAAATAATCACCAATATACGTATTTCATGCTAAACCAGCAATCATCAGTTGTTTCAGTTATTACATAGTAGAGATGTCTGCCCATCCCTTGTATTAAATGGATTATGCCTTGTGTGTGAGGGGTTAGACTGATCTTAGGTCAACATGGGTGT
This sequence comes from Epiperipatus broadwayi, assembly GCA_028023455.1. Classification (NCBI taxonomy): domain Eukaryota; kingdom Metazoa; phylum Onychophora; class Udeonychophora; order Euonychophora; family Peripatidae; genus Epiperipatus; species Epiperipatus broadwayi. Next base: position 114,387 of record JAQFVV010000058.1, on the reverse strand, counting down.
GACAAGAATCTCGGCCTCAGGGTGGCCTTTGAGCATTCCATCATCAGATTTTCAATTGGATGGATGGTTGAAGAGTTGGAGTGTGGAGTAGATTGAAGCCTGTCCATTAAAGTATGAGGATTGGCTATCTTAGTATATATCTGAGCACTTATAGCATATATGTGTAGAAATGGCAATCTGGACCAACTGATGATTGCTGTTTTAGCATGAAATACGGATATTGGTGATTGTTTATCTTTTCAACATATATGTGTTCAAGTGTAACAGTGTTATGAGATAGTGGAGAGAGTGCTGGGTTGTGTGAAAGTCTGTGCTCATATACCCTATATATTACATATATAAACACAGGTATATAATAAGCCTGTGTGTTTCATTTATTAAAGAAGACATTTTTACATCGCTTCACATGTACGTATGCTAAATTCTCTGATTAGGTCAATTAGAAAACAGGATACAATGACCAACTAACTGATAATACGTAATTGTCATCAATACCAGTTTGGCATACTTATGATTTCTTTAATATAATTTATTTTAACGTTTCAGATTAAAATGCCATGTTATAACTGATTATGTGATTAATACATTGAACGGTTACATTTTGCACTATTATAAATGAAAGCATTTGTGTGTCCTCTATTAGTTCATTATTTAATTGAAATATAAAATGTTATACTAAAGTCAACTTCTGAATTGTGAACTACGATAATGCAAAACTAAGAGAATCAGTTTCAGGTATTCATCGCTGTGCCGAGCCCCAAACATCATTAACTACAAATCAAAATAAGTTATTCCAATTTATGGTTAGGGATGTTAAATTTGGCAGATCTGATGAAGAGGTTTCTCTGAAACCAATGCTTTGTTTGAATCATCATCACTCACTATTCAAAGTTTGGCTATTATGTAACACTTTATATCTCAATTTAAAATGAAAAATAAAGTATGCTTAAATAATCTCATTCATAATACAAACAAGGAAACGCTTAGCTCTTAGTTACATCATATGGTTACACACATGCACGCATGTATACATACTAATTTTAGCTAAAGCCTTTTGCAGATGATTTTGGATAAAGGGCAAGCTGCATCGAATTGTAAAATAGCTTTTACATTATTGCTTACAATTTTAAAATTCAGCCTCTTTTAGCAGCCATCCTCATTTTAAGTATAGCATTGATGGTTATTTTTTTAAAAACAATATGAGTCACTACTAGATAAAACAAAAATGATTTGATGTCAGGATAAAGTGATAGAGGGGTAGATATTCTGGAGCTTCATGTCCAAACTTTTTATAAATTCTCCAGCAATAAACCACTCAATTATTTATGTATTTTTATCTTATACAAATTTTTTCTCCGGAAATCGGGTGATGAGAAAATTTGTAAGTTTGTGTGTGTTAGTAAACAGGTGTTAGTAAACAGGAAAAAACTCCATATAGTAGTGCCACCTTGTGATAACCAGAGTAATCAATGGATGCCAGAAGGCTTATGCATAAAATCCCTATCTAGTGCCTACTCATCCAATATGCCCAGACTAGTTTCTGGCTTGTGGCCTTTGTCAGTGATGAGCCTTGGATCTTAGAGCACTGCACCTAGCCTTCTGGCATCCATTGATTACTCTGGTGAGCACAAGGTGGCACTACTATATGGAAAGTTTTTGCCCGTTTACTATAAGTTATGTGCTAGCATGAGATGGTGATCATGTGATGTTTTGTGTGTGATGTTTAGCAAAATTAAGCCTTTGTTATTTTGATGAATATTTATTTAACAAGTTCTAAAAATAATAATATACTTGACTCACTATGCTTTATGGGAAATGTTCACTCAAACATTTTTCCGCAATTAATTTTTTTCTAAAAGGTGAAGATTGGAGAAATTTTGAAGTATAAAAAGTGACATGGCCAGAACGTACTGAAGATAAACAGGGACTACATGCCGCTTTTGATCAGACTACTGTTTGTTTCACTGATAATTCATCAAGTAAGTATTTTTAAGTCATACAGGAGATAGTAGTAATAGTGAAAGGCTTCAGAGCTAAAAGTCCCTGATCAATTCTCAACCCTATTACCTCTTGTGTTCAAATATCACAAAATCTCCCTTTCGGTAAAGTATTTGCTCATCATTCAGCCCACAAATGAAACCATTCCATTTCTAAATGCTTTATAATTGAACAATGACATGAGTGAGATGTTTAATTAAATTTAATATAGATACATTTGGAGATCTCATCACCCCATAGAATATCACAAATTAATTGATGCCATTTGATTATTCTATTGCATATTTATGATGAATTGGTAATTCACAATGATATTAAAATTAAATAGAGATATTAATATGAGAATATTATTATTTCAAGCCCAATTTGAATCAGTCTGTAGAAATATCTCCTGTAATTTGAGTTTGCTCACAAATGTTTTCTATCTCTATTTACTACTCTAATAAACTCGGACCATAGACGAAATTAATTCCATTTTTGTGTACTTTGTAAACAATGGTGATGTGAAATATTTAATTAAATTTTCTTTTATATATATATATGTAAAGATTTTTTTTTTTAAAATAAGGGATTGAAGTGTTTTCAACTGTAAACTATTTATTAATAATCATCAATAACTAGATATGTTTTGGTATTATAGGATTTTTATTTAAATTTTATGTTTCATATCTGACGTATTTAATTTAAATAATGGTTTATTAACTAATTAAATTATCATTTCATTTCTGATTAATTAATGTTTTAAATCAAAGATATATTTAAAGATAAATTTAAAGATATAATTTTATCTCCAAATCTTTAAGTTTTGTTTTAAAATATTTCTATTTTAATAAGTTTTATTTAATAATTTTTATATCTGTATTTAATATATAAGAGTTTAAGATGATATTTAATTTCAATTTTAATTCTAAAAGAAAATTTTTAAATGGAATTTTAATTTATTATTTTAATAAATAAAAAACAACAATTATTTAAATATATATATTAATAAAAAATAATAAATATAACAGTAATTAACTATTATATACAGTCTTTGCAATCCACAAAAGTATTTTCAGTTAATTCCGTAACTCTCCTCAACTGCCATTAAATTCAAAAAACATAATGGAAGCAAACATCATCAACTCTGGTGCAGAATTGAAAAAAGATTAAAGGAGCATGAGTTGTTATACAAGCATGTGAAAAGTAAAAATAATAATGATTGCTTCAGTTTTCTTGGATCATGAAAGGACATGTAAATATAAATTTAGGTTTGATATTAAAAGTGTTAAGATTATTCATGAAGAGGGAAACCATAATAAAATAAAAATTAAGATGGCAATTTTAATAAATAGAAATAAAGTGAATATAATTAATAGACAAGCTGCTAATGTTAAATTCGGGATTTATGGGATTTGAGTTGATGATGTTTGATTCTGTTATGTTTTTTGAATTGACTGGCAGTTGAGGAAGATTAAGAAATTAATTGGATGTACTTCTGCAGATTGAAAAGACTGGATATAATATTTAATTACCATTATAATTTTTATTATTATTACAATAGTGTTTTTAATTAATGGACATTTTATTTGTATATATATATGTTTTTTGACAAGATACCTCTGTTATTCAACCAGGTTCTGATAGAGTATATGTATCATATTTCACTTTTAGTGATGTGGGAGTGATCATGGTGGAAACAATTGTTTTCGTTCCAGATTTTTTGAGCATCCAGAAATTCTTGATTTCTATTTGGCTTTTTTTTTTTAATAAATGAAAAAAGTTTTAATTTCATTTAGATTGCACAATTTTTTATTACTTAAGGAAGTAATATAGAGTTTATACTCGAAATATCTTATTTCTTTTTCGTTTTAATTTTTTGTTTATGAATCGTTAATATATATACTAGTAACCCCTAAGCAATATTTTTAATAGTTGTAGGCTTATACAAATAGCTAAGTTTATTTATTCAGCTTAAACAATTTAATTATTTAACATTTATGAGAGAAAAAATGTTTGAAATTTAATTTTTAAATTAAATTTTATATTAGCATCAGAACATTAAACTTTTTTTTTTCTGTACTCTTATATTATTGGAATTCCGTGAGTATTTTTAATTGTTGTAGATTTACAAATAGTTCAGTTTCTTTTACCTAGCTTTAATACATTTAATTATTTAATATCTATTAGAGGAAAAAATGTTTTAAATAAAAATTTAACAATGTGGAATTGCTAAAAAATGTTACAGTACACAATCTTACCTGCAACAATTTCTTCAGTATAAGCATGGTAATCATGTGATAGTTATAAGTTTTACCTGTGTGGTGTTTTTTTTTTTTCACTTCAATTTTTAAGATATTCAAATTAATAACTCAGACAATCTGCATAAAAGCATTTTTGTGAACTGAATTAAATAGTGATCTGGCAACCACAGTAGATAAATAACATTAGCATCTATTTAAAAAAAAATTTTTGATTAAAATTTTAAATTGACGTGTGATACAAAAATTAGCTTTTTGCAAATTAAGAAGTAGTAATAAGGCATAAAATTCAACATGTGCTATTTGGTAAATTTCATTAGTTTTAAATAGCATATTTATTTCAAATACATACCAAGAATTGATATTTCAAATTACATGTCTAGAGGTTGAGGCTGATGGAAAGCATTTGTAAAATAGAATGTTCATTTTTTATAATGCTGATATTTTTATTCATGGTTCTAACTCAAATCTTCAGTACAATTAATATTGTCAGTTTTCAGTGACTATCTATAATAAAATGGGAGGAGCTATATTGGCAAATTGCAATAGTTATGCAAGATCATGGTGTTTAATGCATAAAAATTTCATTGCCACCTAAAATATTACAGGAATCAAAGTTATAAAAAATTAATGGATATATGCTCTATGTAAATCAAGTTAGGCAATTGTAATTATGGTTTTTTCCTGTAGTGACTATTTACCATTTATGCACAACCAAATTTAGCAGACATACAGTATAAGTGAAATGTTTAGACCAGCCTCAGATTATATTAATGAGAGAAAGTCTTTAATATACAGATTGAAAACAGCTTATAAGTATTGCACAATAAATTTAGCATAAAAGAACACATAACTCAAATTATCTTTAATAAGCATGATAATGGAATTTTTTCCTACATCATTCTATTTCTTTTTTCAAAAAAATCACTATATATTTCACTATAATATATAGTTGTTAAAGTGTTTCTCCTATTAAACTATAAATGTAGAAGTGCATATATTCAAAACTTTAAAGGATCAAGATAGATAAAGCTAAATTATCTAATCTGAAAGACAATATCAGAAAGAGATCATACCCAGAAATTAGTCTGATGCTAATTCTAGATCATTTGAGATGGTTTACTAGATATAAGCTAGTGTTTAATCTTGATAAATTTGATCCTATTGCCTTCATGGGGAAAAAAATAAAACAGACAAAAACAAGAGATGAACTGATAACCTCTGAGATCATTTTCTCTATCACATTGAACTTGTTGGATTTAGACTCACCATGTCCCCAAACAATGGTAGGATGTTCCTAAAAGGGGAAAGAGAAGAATAAAAGGGTAAAGTCCGGCAATTCCAAATGTAGGAAAATGAAACCATATCAAATAAAATATATTCCAAAGATCTATACAGCAACTGCACCAATGGTGAAGAAATAAAGAGGCTGATGATTAAAAGATAACATGATCAGCCTGGACAATTAAAAACAATATGTAAGAATATCATAACTGCTAATGTTATAACGTAATTATAATAAATTATTTGAAAAAAAAAGATAGAACATTTCTCTATACAATTTAATATCGAGTAGACAAAATCAATAACTAAAAACTCTGATTGAAATGCAAACGTATTTTCCGATACTCAAATGTCACATAACCTCTGAAATACTAATCATTTGATTACTCTATTTAGAGCTTTATTCGTAAAGCCTATTAGGTAATAATTAGTGTGGGGGTACGTTTGACTCTAGCTTTGATATTCAATGACTATTACATAGAAAGTTTTGTATTAGGATATTTATTTATATTATTGCTATTAGAAGCATAATAGATTTAAGGTATTGCCTATGGTGATGATAAGATTCATTCTGTCCATGCTGATATACTTTAGTTTGATTATCCAGTAGGGTTTCTGACATTTGTGCTGATACAATGGCAAATATGCTCCATACTGTGTAAATGAAATGGAGGCAATTTTGTACAAAAATGTATTTATATAGGTATGAGACAATTTTTTTACTTGAAATGAAATCTATACATTAAAACATACTGTCATTTGGAATAACCCATATATTAAAATCAATACACAAATTTATCGATCTAAATTAATTTAAGAAAAAAAAAATTGCAACATACTTTCTTAAAAGTTTATTTAAATTCAACAATGAAAACATTTTATTTACAAAATGTTTAATATTTGAAATTTAAATTCAGAGAAATTAATGAAAAACATTTTTTAAAATTGAGAATGTCTTTAACTGTGAATTTAATTAATATTTTAGTGACGCTGCTTAAATAAATATTACTTAATGAGATGTCTTTCATGCATTACTAATCTTTTTATCAGTTTTAAAATTCATAAGCAGTCAATATATTTTTTGAAATTTAAAAACAATATCAGCTTTTAGATGTAATAGTTAGAAAAATATGTCTCTTCTTTATCAACTAATTAAATAACCACCACCAGAGGATGCTACTTACATCAGGCAGGTTTACTGCCTCAGGCTTACACTAATGTGTGGGGACTGAAAGCTACAGCTCTATGGTTAAACTGGTTATGAGAAGACCAATCTTTTCCTTCTTGTCTTCATAATACAGTACTTGAGTTTAATCCACTGTGTTAATACAGTTTTAGGGCTTTTCTGGGTACATTATTGCTAATGCTGTTTTTGCCTCTTCATCTATTTCCTCTCTTTTTTTCTTCTGCTTTTTCTTTCTTTTTTCTTTTATTCTCTTCCTCTCACTTCTTTCTTCTTTTCTCTACTCTTTATTCTCCTTTTTCTCTTCCTCTTTTCCTTCTCTTTCTCATTATTCTTCTCTTTCTCCTTTTAATCTTCTCACTTTTTCTCTTCCTCTTTCTTTTCCTTCTTCTCTTTCTCCTTACTATTCCTCTCTTTCTTCTTTTATTCTTCTTCATCTCAATCTTTCTCTTTTTTATCCTCTCTTTTTCTTACTTTTTATTCACCTTCTTTTTATTACCACTATACCAATATTTTGGATGGATAACACAATTTTCCTGAGTAATATGAATACTTCAATAGCATTAAATAATACTCTAACATGGCTGAGAAGATCTGACTACAACCATCAGGACTATAACAGTAATAGTAAATCAAAAGGTTTTGAAAACTATATTCACATTTTTTTGTCTCTAAAAGCCTTCATTTTAACGCTTGTACATGCACCATGTATATATGATATGTGTGTAAAAAGGCAATAAAATACCTTAAAAATCACTTGATAGTCATCAGTGATTGCCTGTTATTCACCAAACCTTAATACAATTTGTTCTGGAAATCTTTAATTGATTATCTGAAAACAGAGATGTGATTCTTTATATATAGGTATAACCTACACGTTGGATTCTACTCAGGTGGTTAGAAATGAGAAGAGCAATTTTTTATAATAAAAATGTTTTTGTATAATGCATCATGGGTTCAGGCAATATCAATCTAACATATTTTTGTCTTTTATATAAATCTCTTTTTTATTTGTACTTGGTTCTATATCATCCTGTATAATTGCAAAAGAATAGACTAAAAATTTAAGCATAAAATCTTCAAATATTATTTAAACGGTACAAAAAGAATATTGTTTTAAAATGGAGTCTTTTAATGAATATAGTTTTTTAATCAAACCATGTTACAATAATATTGTTTCAGCAATCTGTCTGCCCTCAGAACATCTGAGTTTGTATTTTGTAGCATTAAAAAAAGCTAATTATCTCATACTTGCTAAACTAAAAGAAAGTTCTTAAACTTTCTTGTTAAAAGTTTCTAAAATATTTTATATGTATATTGGTGATTATTTATCTTTTCTACATGTGTTTGATCATGTGTATCAGTAGTATGAGATGGTATGGATAGTTGAAGATTGCTTGAAAGTCTGAGTTCAAATCCCCTATATTCAAAGTACCTGTAGATAATTGAATATATATTTTTTTAATTTCAAAATTGAACTATTAATTTCAACATATAAAAATTATAGTCGTCATATTCATTTTCCTTACAAATCTTATTTATTCTATACATCAAATTTCTCTACATTTACATACATTAACCTATAATTTTTCCTATAGTTTGATAATATTCTAAAGTCATTTTCAAGGTCTATTAGGTAAAATGAAGTGCAACTAACTGTGTAATCAAATAATTAAAAATAGACATGAAAAATGATTATAAAATATAGTCAAAATAGAATTGGAATTATAGGGTAATATATAGGAGATATGAAAGAAGGGAACAAACAAGATTAGTAATATTTATCTATCTATCTATCTATCTATCTATCTATCTATCTATCTATCTATCTATCTATCTATCTATCTATCTATCTATCTATCTATCTATCTATCTATCTATCTATCTATCTATCTATCTATCTATCTATCTATCTATCTATCTATCTATCTATCTATCTATCTATCTATCTATCTATCTATCTATCTGTCTATCTGTCTATCTGTCTGTCTGTCTGTCTGTCTGTCTATCTGTCTACCTACCTACCTACCTACCTACCTACCTACCCATCTACCCAGTTGAAGGGAAATGTTATTTTTTTAAACATGAGTACTTGTTTAATATTTTATATAGATGATTTCGAGAGCTGAAATGAATTTTGCTGCATACATAATAATAGGATGAAATACTTCCAACAAAACTCAGAATTGTTCTTTGGTGGGAAAGTGCATTATAGTAGATGCTTCCACTGCTAGATGCCTTTGAGGGATCCTCTCCATTATTCTTCCATCCAGCATCACCAAGTTAAGTCATGTTGTGAAATAATTTTTTTTCTTAAGTGCATCTCACATTTTTGTGATGTCTGAAAAGTTGGAACAGTATGAAATTCTGTTTTCTGTTAGAAAAAATGATAAAGGAAATGATTACAATGCTTCAAACATGTTGCTCTGGGGAATTTCTGGTTTAATGGAAGAGTTTAATTTTCCCAATGTCCCCAAAAGCCAGCAAGTGAAGTCCAATAGTAAGATGATGCTTTTTAGACATAAATAGCATTATACACTCAAAATTCATTTGTAATGGTCAGGCATTTTACCTACTAATTATGAAATATTTGTGAGATGCAGTAAAATAATCATGTTCCAATTTGTGGCAAAGTGAGGAGTGCAAGCTTCTCTATGATAATGTTTGACACACAAAGCCTTGACTGTGAAACAATTTTTAATCAAAAACAGCTTTCTCCAGCTTATTTATCTGTGATGTTCAACTGATCTCACTCTGTGTAATTTCTTTTATTCATCTGAATGAAAAAATGCCGCAAAAGAAAACATTTTGTAGACTTGAAAGTGGTGAAGAAAAAAATGGAGACATTAAAAGACATCACTTTGCAAGAGTTTCAGAACTACTTTGAAAAGTTGAAAATATATTTAGACTGGTGCATTACATCAAATGGATAATACTTTGAAGAAAATTGAATTTGTAATGCCTAAAAATAAATATAGAATTTTTTATTAAAACATATTTTACTTACAAGCAGCAGTGTTTGACACCACTTTAAATATAAACATTTTTTTAGCAACTATAAGTAAAATAATGTTACTATTGTTATATATTTATGTAATGTTTATTAATTTATTACATATTTAAATGTTTATTTGAAAGCAGTTATTTTAAAATAAGTTTATTTAAAGGCACTAATGTATTAAATAAAATTAAACTAATACAAACAAGGCTCTAGAAGAATTATTGCTAGGTTTGAATTCTTTAAAAACAATGTGTGGCTGATGACATTAGGTTTATTGACAGAAACACATGCCCAGCAAAAAATTAGGTGAAATATAATTTTTTTTTATAGATGGCTTCAATAAAAAAAAGTTAATATTATTTAATTGAAATTTAATTTATTAATTACACACATATATATATATATATGTATATTATATATATGAAGTTCAAAGTATATTTTAAAAAAGTGTATATGAAGTTAAAATTACAACATTAGCTATGTATGTCTTACTCACCTGGAAAAAAGTGAACCAAATGCTTAAAAAATACATCCAGAGTGAGAGAGATTGATCTGATTCCTGGGCTGATGGATGATTGTGATATGACTAAGCTAAAGTAAAAGATGCATTGAGATAAGAATACAATTCAAGAATATATATATATATCTTCAAACCATTAGTTGGAGAGCATCATAGGTCTTCAGCTTAGAATTCATATTCATTGTGATTCATTAGTACAATATCTTATTAATGAATGCATAGTTATGTGATAAAACAATAAGCTCTATATGAAATTTGGGATAATATAATTGAACTACAGCATCTATACAATTATTATTTTTTATTAAAATATTGTTTAAATGAAAGGGAAATGTATATAGCTAAGTATATGATTTAAGAAGCCAAGTAACTGTAATATAACCAGATCTCAAACAGTATGTTCAGAATATAATTTTTTCCCTCAATTCTATGTTTGCACAATCATGATTTTATCTAATAATTGTATTTTTTGATGAAATATTCTACTATTGACTATAAGGGCTTATTGTGTCATAATAACATCTGCTTACTATTCTCACACCTGAGTTTGAATCTAGACTAGATAAAATATGAAAAAAAACGTTAAGTTCTAGCCAAGATTAGGGTTTTTTCTTACAAATAGCTGGTCAGTAATTAAGTTTAGCTCATCTGATCGATCTCACATTTAGAGTTAAAAATAAATATAGAAGACACAAAGCACTGATATTTTGTGAAAAGCCTGGTATTTTCTTATCTATGAAAGTCTGTTTAAGAGGTCTTGTATGACAATAAGTTATTTACAGGCTGTTTACCCTTTGACTCTTATTACCATCTTTTGTCAAGCCTATTTTAAATTGAATATTAATGATGTATAATTGCCAATTGAAACTTTTTATATATATTTAAACATTTTGTTTTAGGCAAGCATCTTCAAAGAATGTAACCATTCTCTATAGTATTATTTTAAAGTGTTTACAGTTTAAATGCATTTGTTGGAATAATAAGTCATTGTCAATTTGCGTTAATAGCAATAAAGTAACATAGAGAAAAGAGCATTTTAAAATTATATTTTTGAAAGACTATGTCTGGTATGTAAATTATTCATTGCTCATATGGTTTTTGCTATTTTACAGTGAATCATTCAATATATTTTCAAATAAAGTATAAAGAAAATGTCAACAATCAAATAATGTTGTTAGCCGAGATGTCAGCGCAGCCGCCTTGCAAGCAAGCAGTTGGTTGCAGATAGTTGTTGCGGGTTCGTCTCCCGGCCGATGCTATCACATATGGAAAAAAAATCAAATGATGTTACTTCTGAACTATTTCCTTCAAGTAGACTTCTAATGATTTGTTTTTCATTTTATATCTAGCATACATTTTATTTTCATAGATATGCTGTGTTAAAATAGAAGTTATGAAATATTCATAAGACACTGGATTACAATAATTGCATGCCATCATACAGATATAGCAGTACACAAAGTATAACAAGTCATTACATATTGCAGTAACCATTGAGGGATTATTTAGTTAGGGTCTTCTTTTAGAAGCACTTATGAGTTTGTTTATTAAAAAAAATGGCTAAGGTATTTTGTTAATGCTTCAATAAAATAACCCATAATTGCCATAAATATCATACATAGTTTAGCATAGTGATAGTTCTGAAAGGTGGAGTCCTAGCATTTCAGGGAGTGTGAAATCGTAGGATTGATTTGGGTGTCAATACTTCCAGAATTTAAACTTTTTATCAACTCTCAAGCACCAAAATATCACATGAAATCATTTCCTAATGCATACACAAGCTGTTAATAACTATAGCAAACTCTCAAGCAATAAAGACCTTTGCACATCACATGATCACCCAAACTTCCTGCATCTATTGATTACTCTGACTTGCACTGAGTGGTGCTACTGTATGGAGAGTTTTACCTTTAGCAACAATAGAATATATACGTAAATGGAAAAATATGGGTGATTTAGTGTGCAAATTGTCTAACGAAGGCATAGAAAATATTAGGCATCTGCTAATTCAATGTAAATGCTTGAAAGCAGAAAGGGTACAAATAATGAAGTTATGGAATAAATATAAACAAAGTGATTATACAGAAAGTGGGTTATTGATTTTTATGCTGGGTTTGGGAAAGGATAAGGGGGATTTAGATATGAAGGCCATAGAGTTGACAAAGATTATGTTGTAGAAATGAGATAAAGCAGATTATGGAAAAACTTAGGGTGGGGAGTGGAAAGGGAAGACAAAGTGGCTAACAAGTTTCTCTGAGCATAGGTGCTGAGAGATTCCTGACTCCGTTTAACGAGAAGTCACAGTGCATCACATCACATCACCTCTGTGCAAAGGCCTTTGAATATATACATATTATTAAAATAAATAAAAAATTCGTTATAAACAAAGAAAAAATCATTTCATATTATCCAATTTTGAATTTACACATTAATTTCAATAATATTTAATAACATAAAATTGTATTTTTTTTATAAATGATAAAATTCTATTAAGTCACCAGACAATTTTAATTCGCCACAAAAAAAAAAAACCAAGGTGACTTAATCATTTTCCTTCACATAACAATAATTATTAATTTTAATTAGTATTGATTTATATATTTTAATTATCTAGATTTAATTTTATTTATAGTAGAAATTTGGCGAACCTGTTCATATGATTCAGAATTTTAGAAAAAGTTATATAACTGTTTTAATTACTACTTTATACATTAGTAGGTATGAAAGGTTTTTTTTATATGCACAGATATATATTAAGCATTAAATCACCCCACATGGTTAAGAAATCCAGTACTGCCCTCTGTGAACTAATATATAAATACATTAGAGTTCGTATTTATATATTAGTTCACAGAGGGCAGTAATGGATTTCTTAACCATGTGGGGTGATTCAATGCTTAATATTTGTATATTTATTTCAGAATAGCGTTATGCACTGGGATTATTTTTTATACAGATATTATATATATATTATTTCTTTAAACACGATATCACTGTTAACATTACTGTTTAAATATTACAATAACACATTTTATGATTTGAGTTATTATATAAAAATCAACAATAACTTTTAATGTGCTCACTTATTTAAACTTTCATTTCTTTGATTTAACACATAATTTTTTATTATTATTTCAGTTTCCATGCCTTTTTCCTTTATCCAAACTGTATATATTTTTTTCTACCTTTTTAATCACTAGTGTTTTATCATTTTCCTCCTAAAAATGGGAATAAATTTGAGTCATTTCTACTAAAACTTTCATTCTATTTTATTATCTGACTTATTATTTTAACTCATTCTAATATTTATTTGTTATTCTATATAGCATTTTAATATAGGAATTTTTTTCTACAGTACAGGCTTTTTCATACCTGCACTCCAATATGTAATATATAGGGGGTTTGAACTCAGATGTTCACACGACCCTCAACTATCCATGCTATGTCATACTGCTGACACACACTTGATCACACACACATGTTGAAAAGATAAATTATCACCAATATACATATTTTGTGCTAAAACAGCACTCATCAGTTAGTCCAGATTATCATCTCTACACATATATACAATCAATGCTCAGCTATACTCACACTAAACATCTTTTATAAACCCACTTATTAATGTTCAGGTGTTAATTAAACTTAAGGGCTTTTGATTATTTTAATATCTTTTTTAATTTCATTTATAAATACTCATAGATTTCAATTTCAATCCTTAGTAATATAATACATCTGCATTATGCCTGTTTGATCACTTTTATGGTCTTGGGTATATATGCAATAATTTTTATCTACCCAAAGCTTTGAGTTAAAGTATTATCCTTCTATATTTTTTATATTGGTACTTTATAAAAAACTTATTGTAGTTTTATGGGTATTTGTTATTCTACTGTATAACAAAATCCAATATATTTTATATTATTTCATTATTGATAATACCATCATCCATGCCAGAAACATTAACAAGTATTTCATTATTCTTTGGTTTTGTATCCATAAATATCAGACCATGTTTCCTTTGTCAATCAAGACTATCTCAGGATTATATGCTAAGATTATGCATAGTATTTATTCCTGGTGTTGTTCTGTAAATTTTGGTAAGATCCAAAGAACTATTCCAGTTAATTAAGGAGTTTTCTCTAATAAATCGGGGTCAGATTGAAAGAACCACTTCTGACAATTTTAGTTTTTTTATTGCCCAACTGAGATTTGGACCTAAATCATAAGAAAGATATTGGTTAAAATTATCCCATATTAGATATGAGTGTGACTATGCTATTGAGCTTATGATATAAATTTGTTAGGTTGGCCATGCATCAAATTATATTCAGAGTATTGAATGCCATATTCTGTGGTAAATGTCCTTAATCATAAAAAAAAGTTGTATTATAATATTTAATTGAAAGATTAAAGTTTTAAAAGTAAGCAAATTAATCCTTGGACACTTTTTAAATAATTATGTTTTTCCACTATGCATGTGGAAAAATAAAAGATTGGAGAAATAGTTTTATTGGGAAAAAAAAGGAAAATCATAAATATATATATTTTTTCCATATGTCAAAGCATCAGCGGGAAATGAACCCACGACAACCGTCTGCAAGCAACTGCTTGCTTAGCAAGGCTGCTGTGCTGACCTCTCGGCTACCAACGCTTGACAAGGAAAATTATATTTGTCTGAGAATTATAATATTTTGTGATGAACTATTGTTTTGTTATTGGATTAAATAGTGGGTTAACATCTTTATGGGTAATATTGTCGGTTCTGCATATTTATTCCATAAATGATGGCAGTGTAGTGGTCATTATCATCAAATTAAAGAAAATATTTTAAAATTTATTTAAATATAAGTCCTGGTCTATTTCCTGATGTTTATTGCCAGGTGACGCCCTAATCAGTTATACAAATGTAAACATGTATAGTCTGACCATTACAATATATAACTAAGTATCAACAGTTCAGCTTCCACAAGATTAGATAAAAACTAATCCTTATCTTGTGAAGATGGTATAGCAGTACTACAATATCAGCATGACCATGAAGATTTAAAGTATTTCGTATGTTTAGCTCACCTGGAGAATGAAGATTGTTCCTAAAAGATGGCCTGACTTTCTGTTCTTGCTGTATGATAAAGTTGAGGTGAGAGGTACTGCTAAAAACAAAAAGACAACAAAAACTTGAAAACTCTGAATATGTATTTTCTAATTTACACACGCGCATACATATATATCTAATTATATTGGGGAAACATAAATATTTAGAATATTTACATTTGGGAAAATTTTTTAAATTTTGCTTAAAGAAGAAATATAATTTCGCCAAATCTACTCACATATTTAAAGAACTTTATGAGTAGAGAAAAATATTGTAGACCTGAATTTTCTTTCAAATTAAGCAAAATTTTATCAAAATGCAGTAGATAATTTAAAAGAAAAAAAATTTTTTTAAAAGTAAAAATAGTAATAACATTTAAAGAAGGAAAAAAACACTCGGGTTTTTGATGACGTAGCGGCGTAAAAAAAAACTTTATTTAATCTTTTTTTCGGTCATCAATTCTCAAGATATTTTTTAGAACAAAAAAAAATCTACTTTGTAAAAGAAACCAACCGCTTAAAAATTTCCAGTAGGTTTTATTTAATAATTCCACATGGGGAAAAATATATATATATATTTTATAAATGGATTCGTAAAGCCGGGATTTAAAACATTTACTGCACAGCACGAAGATATTAAATAAAGAGCAATGAAATATATTTATTAAATATTGAATGTATACAATCATAAAGTTTTATGTTTAATATAAAATTTATTTCTATACTATGTGCGTCTCTCATTAGGCACGTTTATAAAAGAATTGTAAAAATTGAAGCGCTAAACTAAATTAAGAGATGGCAAGTTATGACAAACTAATAAATAATAATTGTCGTTTGGTCGTTATTGAACCGGTTTCTAAGCAAAGAAGTTAACACATACTCTCTCTCTCGCGCACTTATACATTTATAAATGATGGATAAATGAAAATATAAATACTAAATTTGTAAAATCATATAAATTCCCAAGATCCCTCAGCCATTATTTTCACATCGTATTTTAAATAACAGTGAGCATTTGATCATTTGTATAATCTACTTTCTGTAGATATTTTTTAATAAAGTCAGAGTTGATTCTACAAATTTAGTTTAAACGTAAAATTGAATTTTATATTAATCAGTTTATTTAATATTTAACTACATGTATATTATCTATACTAAACTTAATGTAATTAGAAAAACATTGAACTCAGACTTTCCATAGTTATCCACTCTATCTAATACAATTGATACACATGTATATGTATTTCATGCTGAACCTGCACTCATCAGTTGTCCATCAAAGTTTGAAGATTTGCTATCTTAATTTAAGCTGAGCACTGACTGTATGTATGTGTGGCAGATAATGATCTGGACCAACTGATGAGTGCTGTTCAGTACGAATACATGTGTATCAATTTATAAGATGGAGTGGATAGCTGTGGGGAGCTTGAAAATCTAAGTTCAAGTCCTTCTAATTAATCAATTTATTTATAATAAAAACCATTCTCCTACATGACTGTTGAATGTGATATTATTCTTCGCTGGATGAGATCCTATTACATCTTCATTGGATTACAATTTGAAAAAAATGAACAACACAAAACTTTCTAAAAGGTATTTTATGGCAAACTTAAGTTTTTGTGGAAGAGATACTTGCCATCTGCATTATAAGAATTATCTCAAAGCCATTCCAAGGAAGCGTGATATTAATTGTATTCCAGAAAGAAAGGTTGCAAAATATTAAATAAACCGAATCCAACATTTTCTATATGCGAACATAATTGTGGTTTACAGATTGATTTGTATAGTCATTGAAAATCACATCTCTAGAAATCTTATTGTTGTTGTTGTTTTCTTTTTTCTCTTGGAGTTGGAATGGTCATACTCCTTTGCTAGTGACTATGGTTGACGATGTGTTGATGATATTTTATAACACCATATAAAAATTTAAATATCAAAATGGAGTTGGGAATATTTCTTTAAGGTCGACAATAAGTGGGCAATTGGAAGTTCTAACTGGATCTATAAAGATTGAAAAATACCTAGAAAGAGATTATTGTCTCAAGATAAAAATGTTTGCTAGAGTAGTGATGAGAAACTAATGATATCGATCAGTGAATAAAAGTCAATGAGAACTTCATCCTGAGTAACTGATGATCATTGAAAATGATGCTGGTAAAGATATTTATTGTTAATGGTAGAATTTGCTTTATTTGTTTGTTATTTAAGCTGGTTACTGTACAAAAATTATACTATTATTAAATGTTAAAAGAAATACAGAACTCATTGATTATATATATGTTAATTCTAATATTTTCATGGATAAATGATGATTTCATATTATTATTATTTTTGGGATATTCCATAATAGCTAAATAGCTGATGTTCGAAGAGGATGCTCTGAGAAAGGTACTTGATATTGTACTGAAGCATCAACTATTTAGCTATTTTACTACATGGAATATCCCAATAATAATAATAATATGAAATCATATATATTCCTTTAGGATTTTGTTCTACTCTTCAATAGAATAACTTTTTCCTTGATGGATTATTAAATTACATTATATAATGTCAACATTTTGATTTCTTGTTTGTTTATCCCACTTATTGTATTAGTAGTACAACCATCTTAATTATTAAAGAAATTTTTGGGTGAAATTCAAAGCAAGATATAGAAATTGTTCAATTCTGAAGAAACAGAAAACACAAATGATCATTGGTAAGAAATATAAATCAACAAAGATATTATCCAATCAAATACAAACTTCAAAAGATATGTGAACAAATGATTAAAAACACTGATAACTCATGTAGCAGCAGTGTTACAACTGAATAAATCCTTGAAAGTCTAATAGTCTGTGTTGTCATCAATCTGCTTGATACATACTGTTAAAAGCATCTTAGGAGCATTTTATTGCAAAAGGGAATATTTTTGATAACAGAAGTTACAGCAAGTCCAGTAGCTAACTGTCTTAGAGATATTGGTACAAACAGGATTAGTACATATAGTGGTAAAAATGGAAGATTTATAAACAAATATAAATAGCATTTGATGATAAGTACATATACTAGTATATATTTTGTATGAGTTGGATGATAAACTTAAAATCATGGAAAATTGACTTTCTGGGACTTAAAGCATCAAACTTGCCAAAAATATGCTCTCTAAAGCTGTTTATGTTCGACAAGAACACAATCAGTCTGAAGCAATTGCTTCAAAAGTATGTAAAGCACTTGCCACATCTATAGTAATTCACACACACTCAAAACTATGTGGTTTGCATTCTGTGCCATTACATTTGATAATAATAATTACAATAATCTCAAAAGAAACAACAAAAACATATGAAAAACAGACAAAACTCACTATACATATTGCCACACACTGCAAGCTAAAGCTTGGATTGAAAATATGGTGCTTTCAATTTAATACTCATAGTTTTGTAGTTAAGTAGAGATAAAAGATGGCTGCTGGAAGGTTGCATTACATACTAAGATCTAGGTGCAGTGCTCCCAGATCCAAGGCTCCTCACTGATGAAGGCCACAAGCCAGAAACTAGTCTGGTAATATTGGATGAGTAGGCACTAGATGGAAATTTTATGCACAAGCTTTCTGGCATCCATTGATTACTCTAGCTTGCAGTGTGTGTTAACACATATAGTAAGTTTTGCCTGTTTTAATAACAGTTATAAGCAAACATAAGAAATTATGATCATGTGATGTTTATTGGCTTTGAGCACACATGCTAAAATTTGTAATTGAATCACCATGAAAATACACTTGAGCAATAATATAGCATAGGTTTCTTTTTCAAAATAAAATTTAAATTTAAAATAAATATTCCACATAACTTTTCATATAAAAATTGCATATAAACAAGATTTTCAAAAACAAATATTTATGTATAATATAAGTATATATTAAAAAAAAATCTATAGTCATTCTTTTGGATAATATGTTTTTTTTGGATAACATGATTAAAAATTACATTCTGCATGTTTTTGTATAATGGTAAAGGGCCAGATTGTGGAATGAAAGGCCCTCAGATCAATTCCAATTCTGGCTCTCGAACTTCTTATAAACTCCAGAGAAATAAGGCCATTTGACTATTTTATAAAGACAATAAAGACAATTACTCAAGGCTTTAATATGTTTATAAGTATGAATGACAACAATCAACCCTTAAGCTATTAAAAATTTCAACCTGTTGTCAAGGCAACCTTGACTACAGTTTTGCCTTGGCTACAGATTGAGATTGTTGTTAGCTTAAGGGTTGATTGATATGATTATTTTATAAAGGTTACTATGAATTCATATGTCATTTAAAGTGTAATTTGTTTTATAAATATGAGTATTCTATTATCAACAACAACAGAAAAGATTGGAAGATGTGGATCAAGTGGCACATCTGTATATGTTGACAGAAATGAGTCCATGTTATTTTCAGCAATGTTAAAATATTGTCTAGATATTGATAATTCTTTATTCAACCATGAAATAGTTTGGTGTCACTCCTATATAATCATTTCTACTCACATCAATAGACAACACTGCTGGCATATCTCACATCTAATTAGCACATCATATTGATAATCCTTTATTCAACCATGAAATAGTTCGGGGTCATTCCTATATAATCATTTCTAACCATATCAATAGACTACCCTGCTGGCATATCTCACATCTAATTAGCACATCATATTTTAAAAGCCATTTTATTAATAATGTTAGCAGTATTTACCATAAGCTATGATTTTTTGATTTAAATATTTTCTTTCATTTCCCCCTCACTTCTTCACCTGCCTTGTTTTTTTAATACTTCTGCAAACACCAGATTCCATTTTGAATATTGTGTTCTTTTTTAAATTTTCATTTGGGAGACTTACTACTGATAATTTTTCTTTGTGATATTTATTTAAATATATATCAAATTTCGTGCAATAATTATTGAAGCTTTTTATTTCTTTAAAACAGGATGAACAAGACATCCTTCCAAACACACCACACTCTTATTGTTGTAACACAACTGCAGTGGATTGGGAAACTGAAAGACTGTTAGAAGCAATAACACACACACACACAAACATATTTTTGGATGACAAAATAGTGTTTTTTGATGACAAAATAGGAACTGCTGTCACAAATAGAAGAACCTTTAGACCTGATCCAAATCATAACATGTCACCATATTAGTTTGGATAATTGGTTATTATTTATGAAAAATTCAATATCCAAATGAAGTCTTGGAAGTGAAAATAAAGTTATTTGCATTTCTAAATCTAATTCTGATAACAAAAAAAAAAGTAAATGAAATGTATTTTTTTGAATAATTTATATTTTTACAATGTATCTCATTTTCATACAATTTATCATATATTTTTAGTTTTTGATACTTTCTTTTCAAAAATTGCGAACCCATGCAAATGCATGGGTTATATTCTTATAGAACAAGAACTATGGATGATTTGACTATTATATGTGAAAAGCAGGCAAAACTCTGCATACAGTAGTGCCACCCAGTGCAAGCCAGAGTAATCAATGGATGCCAGAAGGCTTGTGAATAAAATCCCTATCTAGTGCCTACTCATCCAATATTTCCAGACAACTCTAGCTTGTGGCTTTTGTCTTTGAGGAGCTTTGGATGTGACAGCACCGCACCTAGATCTTACAATCTAATGCAACTCCCAACAGCCACTTTTTATCTCTACTTAACTACAAAATCATGAGTCTAAAATTGAAAACCCAATAAATTCAAGCTCATTAGCTTATATAGTCATATAGGTCTGAACTCAGTTCAGTACCCATACATTTTGATGTCTTTGGTTCTTTAATAACCATAACCACCACTATTCTATTAGGTAGGATTGGTGTTAAACCACTAAACATCACATGATCACTATTTCTTATGCTAGCTCATAACTATTATTGATACTGAATTGAGTTCAGACCTATATGACTATATAAGCTAATGAGATTGGATTGAAAATATTGGTTTTCAATTTCAGACTCATAGTTTTGTAGTTAAATAGAGATAAAAGATGGCTGCTGGAGGGTTGCATTAGATCCTAAGATCTAGGTGCAGCATGCTCAGATCCAAAGCTCCTCACTGACAAAAGCCACAAGCTAGAAACTAGTCTGGAGATATTGGATGAGTATGCTTTAGATAAGGATTTTATGCACAAGCCTTCTAGCATCCATTGATTACTCTGGTTTGCACTGAGTGGCACTACTGTATGGAGAGTTTTGCCTGTTTTAGTAACAGTTATGAGCAAGCACAAGAAATGGTGATCATGTGATGTTTAGTGGTTTAATGTGAAAAGCATATTAAATATTAAACATTAAGTATTAAATATGGGGAAAATACTCTGTTCCTCTGCCAAGTATTTTTGTATGGAATGCCATCACCCAATTCCCTTATGAATCATCCATGCAATCATACAATGAATACAAATGGATATCACACTGCTATTCAGATATGAGCAATTAGTGAAAGTGCAGTCAATGGATAACCAAGTTTGTTTTAAGATAATAGTTTATTTCTTTTTCATATGTCATAGTATCGGCCAGGAGGCAAACCCGCAACAACCGTCTGCAACCAACTGCTTGCTTGCAAGGTGGCTGCACTGACCCTCTGATGAGCAGTAAATATTGTTGTAGGGGAGGGGGTAACATCAGTATTGGGTAATGCCAATCAGTCTTTCCTTCCTGAAATATGATCATCAGGAAATAAATCATCATCAGAGGGGATGAAAACACCAGTCCGATTACAATATGTTCATGGAATAACTAAATCCAAATATATAACTATGATTATTCACAAGTAAGATTCTCGAAGGATCATTTAAATAGACTTGCAAATAATTCCACTTTCTAATTATTAATATATAGGGGTTTGAACTCAGACTTTCACATGACCCTCAACCATTTATGTTATCTCGTACCACTGATACACTTGATTACACTTTATACCAAAAAGATAAATAATCACCAATATATATATTTCATGCTAAACCAGCAATCACAGATGGTCCAGATTATCATATCCACACATATATACAATCAAAGTTCAAATTATATTAAGATAGCCAATCTTCATACTTTAATGGTCAGGCTTTAAATCACTCCACCCCACAACTCTTCAGCCACCCATTTTCAACGAAAATCTGATGATGGAATGCTCAAAGCTCACCTTAATGCCAACCTTCTCATCCTATTTATGTTGACCACAAGTTATTCTGACCCCTCATCTACAGGACATAATCCATTTACATACATATACAAGGGATGGCCAGACCTTCCAGCACTTTATTTTGGAATATGATGCAAATTTATTCATTAGATAAAAAATGACCAGTTTTATCAGACCTTCACTTTATAAATAAATAATTTAAAAAAATCATTTACTTACATGCCTTTTTATTATTTATGGAGGTAATCATGTTTAACCTTTCAATTAATATGATTTTTACTTATAAATTTCTGGGTGTTCTAATTATTTGGATTTAATATGAAAAGATAAAAAAAATGGAATAAACTTTTTTTTTTTTTCTCAATGATGAAATGTTTATTCATCAAAAAAACCCAAACCGATACAGTAAAATAAATGAAATTTCAGGAACAACATGGTAAGAGGGGAAGGATACATGTAAAAAGAAATGGGAAGTGGAGAGGGGAAATGGTGTGTAGTCCAGGCCTGCCAGAAATGCATGTCTTTGCGATTGAGTCCTATGACAGAGGTTGAGAGGATGGGAGTTGGAGGATTGCCCAAGTGTCTGTGAGGAGTGGAGGTGGGGCTAGTTTGGTATCTCGGGTCATATTTTTGAACTATTCTTAATTTTATTAAGAAAACTTTTGGCAACGAGATTTAATTCAAATAAAAACATTAAAATTCCCCTTTTACATGTTTGGTACTCACAAACTGGACCAAATAAAAGCTATTATTCATAGACAACAATTAAAAAAAATCTCATTATTCATAGACAACAATTAAAAAAAATCTCATTGATATAAAGTCACATTCAACAAAAGAAAGGAAAGTCCAATATATCGAATTGAAGTACGATGAGGTTAATAAGTAAAATTGTCTTCAGATGAATTATCTGATAATAAGTAAAATTGTCTTCAGATGAATCATCTAAGAAATAGAATGGGAGAACACCAAATGTTGAATAGGAATTTTTGTAGTTAAATAATAATTAATAATTGATTGGTTAGATGGGATGGCTATGGCAGATTACTTGTCAGAAAAACTAAACTTGCTTAAAAAACGTTATTTTCATAATAATTAATAAGATATTTTAATGTATATCTCTGCTTGCTAAAAGTTTACTTTATACTAATGGTCCCTTAGAAGCTGACTTTCTCTGAGCTAGCATGCCAAACCGATTGATGTGCAACAAAAAATATATATATCTAAGGACGTCAAAATATAGTATTTAGTTGCACGTTTACATATAAAAGTTTATACATGCACATAATAATGGCTACGAATATGGAATTAATACACTCAGAAAACAGTAAGCTAAACACTATTTGTGAAAATTTTTATTAACTTCACCCATATAAATTTAAAGCATCTTATAAGTATAATGAAATATTGTCGAAAATAACTTAGAACATAATATTTACTAAGGCAATAAACCTAAAGCATATGCGATTGAAAATGCGAAGGTAGGGATCTCTACAGGTCTTAACCACAAGCTTATGCATTGGAAGAAAAGAGGGGAACCCCTCTATACTTCAACGTACTTTCTATATAAATAGGTGAAGCTGAAGCGCGTGAAGCTATTCAATACTTCACTAATTAAGTCCACAATTCCTATTATACATTAGTACCCGCGAAATCTGTTGATTTACAATGAATCAATGGAAAGATCTTATAGTTAGAAATCTATTACGATAATTTAAAGTTGTAATTATAAATTTATTTAACGCACATTGATTACGTAAGTAATATTTACTTAGGCAATAAACCTAAAACATGTGCGGTTGAAAATGTGAAGGTAGGGACCACTGCAATGCGTAAGCTTGTGGTTAAGACCTGTAGAGGTCCCTACCTTTGCATTTTCAACCGTACATGCTTTAGGTTTATTGCCTTAGTATATATTACTTACGTAATCAATGTGCGTTAAATAAATTTATAATTAAAAATAATAACAAACTCAATAATAACAATTAATTATTTATTTTTTTAGTCATTGTTTATGGTTTATTCAAATTTTATAAATTTTATCTAGATTTATCTGCTTTTAATTTATTTTTTATTAAATTATTCAAATGTTCATTATCTTCTGTTGTGGGATTTTGATTTTATTGCTTTTGTTAAACTAAAACTACGATCACAATTGACATTAGATGCTTGAAAAGTTGCACAAATATCAAAAAATACAGAAAGTTCTTTATATTCTTGGTCTTTTAAAACATATGTAACTAAATTATCATATAATGCGATTATTCTAATTTTACATTTTTTTATTTACTAAAAATGTCAAATTACCATATTCTTCTAAAACTGTATTTGAGTTTATATTATTTATATAAATTCATATTTTACAAATAAACATTTGAGACTATCTTTTCCATGCTCTATGTTTAAATTATTTTTCATTACAAAAGGATCCAAGGCATTCCAGTCATGTATATCTTCCTCTGGAAATCTATTATCCAAATAATTATAAAGGAGTTGAATAATTGGTGAAGAACCTATATAAAAATTGAATCTAAAATTATTTGACCATCCAAACTCCAACAGAAGTTATCAAGTTATTGTGCTCTTGATTTAGTAATTTTTGTCTATGCCTCCATTGAATGTAAATTAGCCTTTTGCAAAGTTTGTTTAATGCTAATAATTCAGAAAATACATTTTGAAGAATCAAATTTTTTTAAATTTTTTTGGGTTTTTTTAAATTCTTCAATGTGTTCCATGCAGTAACTTTTTAAAGTATCATACTTTCTTATAAGAGCATTTAATATCTAGATACTCATATTACTTCATTTAACATCAATTTTTGAAAGGTTTGCCAATCTTTAAGTTGTTCAATTCTTGTAGATGATCTACTAAACGTTATATATATTATTCTTAAAAAGAGTTTCAATATCCTTAAAAATGGAACCTATTTTTATGCATCATCTACTTTTGAGATCTTCTCTGTGAGACATGACTATACTGTTGAACTAAATGTGAAATACATTGAAAACAAGCAGTAACACTATTTGTTTTTTCTAACATTACAGAAATAAACATAACCTTTTTTTAGAGTTACAATTCTTTTTTAAGCACACAGAAACTATATGTAAATACTTTTAAGAAAGGCTATATGTAACCTGTATCAAATGCACCTTGAAATTTATAATAATCAAGCAATACCTTTATTCTGCCGATAGAGGGATCTCTCAAACCATGACACAAGATAGAGACTTTTATAAAGATAAGATTGGCCATCTTATCTTTAACCTAACTTTCCACTTATATAGGCCAATCTAAAGCATCTTGATTTGGAAGCGTGAAGCTGTTGTTCTCTCCACTGTTTGAGTCCACTATTTCCTATACAAATTAACATTCATGAAATCATGAGCATTAATATTACTATCTTTATACTGGAAATATATAAACTATTGTAGAGTTTATAAATAAAGGTTATTCTCTCTACAAAACTTTTGTATCTCTATTACCATAGAATGACTATCATATGCAATAAGCATAATAAAATGGAGGATAGAGAAGGTTAATAGAAGAGAATAAGATCTGATGAAGACTGCATGGTACAGTTGAAAAGTGTAAGATTTTTGAAATTCAAGCTTAATAATGCTGACAAATTTTGTCTGCAATCTGGACTTAAATTTTCATCCACATTTCAGATGTATTAAATTTTTTCTACCAAAATATATGGATTTTCATCAACTATCAAACAATAAAATGAAGGTGTTTGAACTTCATCAATAAACTTCTTATACTAAGCCATATTTTCATACATCAACATGCATAGATTGCACAGAAAACACTGACAAATTGATGGTAATTGCTAGGATAATATGGTCTATTAGAATTTTAATCATGTTTTTGACTGTTTTTTAGCGTTCAGCCTTTTCTTAATCTCAAATTATGATCTTCCAGATTTTCAGTTAAAATTCTCAAAATTCCTCCAATTATTTTTATTTCAAATGGCTTTAAAATGAATTAGAATAAACTTTTTGACTCCAATATCACTTTAAATAGTCTATTTTTCTTTTGACCTTTAGTGGTAATAAATTTACCTTTTGAATTTAACTGACAGTAAATTATACAAATTACATCATCTGTATTGCTTCAATAATTAAAAACATCCTCAAGTTTAATACAGTAGCTATAATTTTTGATAATGATGGCATTGGGAGAGCCATTCATATTTAAATTCATTGTTTTTGTTTTCAGATTGATTTTGAATAAGAATTAGATTGATTTGCTGAACTTTCAATATTTGTAGGTCCTAAAATAAAATATTTATATGTTGGATGATTTTTTTTTTTAAAACAATACAATAATAAAAAATGTCTCAAAGAACTCAAACTGCAGTCTCAGTTACATTGATCCTGCCATGGCAATGTCCAGCGGAGGAAAGGCAGTGCTCGATCAGTGCTATTATATATCAGCCAAAATGTACTAGTATTGGAATCCTTTTTAGTTGTTTCAGGCATGACACAACACTATTAAACTGAAATCCCTATAACAATATCCTTGCCCTCACTGGAAGTTCAAATCGTCTCTATTTATTAATCGTTTTTATCAAAATTATTCATCTGGATTCAACTTTATATGAACATAAAAACAAATGGATGAATACTTCAAGTATTGAAATGTCCAGTATTCAGACTTTCGGCTTTCAAAATCGCTGTGCAATTGCACAGTGTGCAGCTTAGAGCTTTGTACGTAATAATAATTATAAATCATGAAGTTACATTTAGACTAAAATAATTTAAATTTTGAGTTTTAATTGGAACAAAATAAACAGTTTTTTTGATCATCTCACTTTTATTCTTTTTTATTAATTAAATATTATATAAAACAGGCCCAGATCATTTCTGTTGTCACAATTTTATACATTTATATACAGTAGTCTATCGTGTCTACGATAATTAGTTCTGAACCATAGCATAGAGAACAAAATTTACATATAGTAACAAATTATACTATAATATACAGTGTATATACTTACTGTATGTACATACTGAAAACACATATAACATATGTATATAAAAATGTGCATACATATATATATATATATAATTTTTAATGATTATTACTTTACTACAGGATGAAAGACTTTCCAAGTTTAATACAGTTTCTCCAATGCATAGTCTTTTCCATATCATGCTAACAAACGTTCTTATTTAATCTATTTCATGTGTGGTAGGTTTCCAATCTTTTATAATCTCTTGGAATCCAGCTTAAAATTTCAACTTTCTATTTTTATAATATATAATACAAATTAAAGATTTTTTACAATTGTTTTTTTTTTTCATGTGTCATAACATCAGCCGGGAAGTGAACTTGCAAATCTGGGACAACTGCTTGTAAGGCAGCTATGCTGACCACTTGACCACCAATGCTTGACTTTTTTACAATTGTTATTGCTTTTTTTATTAAGTTTCTACTTTCTTCTATCTAGACTTCCCTCAGGTTTCATATTTTTATATTCCTAGTTTTGGTATTATCGTAAATAATTCTCATTGTAAGAAGTGTGTTGATGGACATGAGTCATTAAGTAACACATTTTATCTGGCGTTTTTGCTGACACTTTTCAGCTTGAAAAACATTGATATTAGTTAAACTAGTATCAATATAGACTTCAATTTTTTCAAAGAATATAAAACTCTTTGACTGCAAACAATAGCATTTTAATAAGGTGGTGAATCTTGTGGAAAGAATTTTCAAAAAATTGAATGAGAAGAATATTGTCTATTTTAAAAATAAATAAACATGCAAACAAACCGTAGGCCTTTCCCCCGATAGTGAAAACATCAGCATACTACAAACAATAATAACATGATGACTTTACTACTTAGCTAATAATAGCTATATACCAACTATTGTAAGGCTAGCTATTTATAGACTTGCTATCTGAAAAAAGCCCAAATCAGCATGTGATCTGAAAATTTTGATCCATGAACTGAATTTAAACCCCAAGTCATTACATGAGAGGTGAATGCACTGTACATTAGGCCAATAAATCTTTTTAAAAGTGAATATCATATGAAACCATAATTAATATTTACTGAGGCTATAACCTCGATAATATGCATGTACCAATGCGATAGTAAGGACCTCTACAGGTGTTTTAACCACAAGCTTACGCTATGGAAGAAAAGAGGAGAACCCTTCTTTACTTCAACCTACTTTCTATTTAAATAGGTGAAGTATCGAATAGCTTCATGCTCGCAGATCTAACCGCTTCAACTTCACCTATTTAAATAGAAAATAGGTTGAAGTAAAGAAGGGTTCCCCTCTTTTCTTCCATAGCGTAAAATTGTGGTTAAAACACCTGTAGAGGTCCTTACTACCACATTTTTACACGCATATTATCAAGGTTATAGCAGTAAATATTACTTACGTAATCAATGTGCGTTTAATAAATTTATAATAAAACTATAAAATGTTTTCGCTCATTTATATCCATTCTTGAATAAAATTATTCACAAAAAGAGTTATTTGTTTAATCTTTGATTTCCATTTCACCAAACCGTTTTTTACATTTAATTAAAGGGGATTTGAATACAGATTTCCAAGTTCCCTTCAGCTATCCACTCAATCTTATATTATTGACAGACATGCCCATATGCATGTGAAAAAGATAAAGGATCTCTAACCTACCTATTTTGTGCTGAACCAGCACTCATCAGTTGGTCCAGATCATCATTTCCCACATATATATAATCAGTGCTCAGATTATATTAAGATAGCAAATCTTCAAACTTTAATGGACAGACTTTAATCTTCTCCACCCTCCAACTCTTCAGTCATCCATATTATTAAAAATCTGATGATAGAATGCTCAAAGCTTTTGTTAATGCCAGTATTGTTGCTATACCAATGTTGATTTTAAGTCATTGTGAACCCCCATATATAGGACCTTAATATGTCCATTTAACTACACAGAAGAGGGATGGGCAGAATTCAGGCTGAATCCGTAAATCAGAATCAGCACTTTAAAATTATTTATTATTCGTTAACATATATATATATACATAACATTTTAAGTTAACAACTAACTTATACATTTCTGACATTTTTTTCTTGAAAGACAGTTTTTTCCCCCTAAATTCAGCTAATTTCCTTTCTTATGCCTTTGAAAAATAATTCTCTGGTCAAATTTTTTTTTAAAAAAAAAAAAAAAATCATATACATCATATTGAACTAATTCGCTCTCTGACACATGTTTAACCCTCTAGCTTCCATTACTTAGTCTGCAAAATAATATTTTTTTTAAAAAAAAGTTTTATAGCTGTAACTTGTCTTACATAACCGATTTTTATATGTACGTGTAGTTTAATGCAATGCTAGGGTGACGAGATAGAGGCTGAAGAGCCATGAAAATCAACCTAATATTGCCATTTCCGATGCTTGAATACCCCATGATTGACCACGTGACAAATCATTCAATTACTTTTTAGGTATATAGTGTAAGCTCATAAATATGCGCTATGATAAGATATTCGTTGAAAGCAGATGTAATAAAGTGTATCTTCCAATAAACATCTAAACATATAACAGTTAAAAAGCAAAGCAGTCTTAATTAGTGTACTAAAAAGAAGGAGCTCCAACATTCTTCCACAAAAAAATACTGAAGATATTATTTCCAGGATTAGTCACATATTAAGTGGCGGTGTTTTCTTTCTTATTTGATCTTCTAACTAAAAATAGGTAGATACTTATTTACCAATAAGTACTTAGAGAGAGTTGGCCATGCACGGCTATCTAAAAAAAATCACAAGTTTAAATGAAAATCTTAAGCTGCCTATAAAGAATTTCTAAACTCTAACTGGGTTTGAACCTAGAATATTTGAACATTAAGTTGGTTGGTTATCCCTTACACCATAAATCTTTTTTGTTAATATGTATTCTAGTAAATAATTTATCTCCATTCACATAACTTTTGTTTTGATTCATAGATGCAATTTTATTTGAAGAAAGAGGAAGGGGTTGTATTTTTTTAAAATAAAGTTAATAAATATTATCATGCTAAAGAAATATGGTAGTAAAAATAAATAAATAATAGAACGTAAAGTAATCATCAAATTAATACTTTACTTAGATGAGAATATATACAAAAGGGAATCGGTCAATATTAATCTGATTCCTTAACATGTGTATTGTGGCAGGTGTAGATAAAGGTGATCCAAATAATAGAAAAAATGTGGTAGTGATATTAATATTTAAACAAGGCAAAAAAAAAAAAAAAGACATAAAAATTACAGTTATCAGTCATTGATAACAATATTTGACTCAATCCAACCAAAAAAATAATAAAATAAATAAGTCGAATTTAAAAAAGATTTCAGCACAATGGATCACATCCAGATATTAAAAAAAGTTACAGAAAAAATTAGTGGGTGTAATAGCCATTATGTATCAGATTTATTGATTATGAAAAGGCATTTGATCCTATATGCATTACCATAGTGATTTATGCTTTGGATCATCAAAGTATAGAATAGGATAATTTTATACTTAGAAGAATATCACATGATCACTATCTCATACTAGCACGTAATTGTTATTAAACAAGGCAAAACTCTCCATACAGTAGTGCCATCCTGTGTCAACTAGAGTAATCAATGAATTCCAGAAGGCTTGTGCATAAAATGCCTTCTGGCATCCATTGATTACTCTAGTTGGCACAGGGTGGCACTACTGTATGGAGAGTTTTGCCTTGCTTAGAAGAATATTCAACAAAATGCAATAGCACTGATTGTGATATTAAAAAGATTAACATTAATAAGAATATTTACCAGTATGATCTAATATCCAAAATTTTTTACATTAATTTTTTAGGAAGTATTTTGTGAATTAAAATTGAACGATACAAAAAGAAAAATAATTGAAGATTTCTTACATTATCTAGATTTTGTAACCTTCCTTGAATTATTATTTCAAAATTTCATAAAATATTGCAAGAGCTATTATATAAAAGCAAGAAAGTATGTTTAAATATACTGGCAAAAACAATCTTTAGATTATGGACGAATTACTAAGAAAATCAACAGCGATAAGGGCATATAGTAGTATCTCCAAATATACTGGCAAAAACAATCTTTAGATTATGGACGAATTACTAAGAAAATCAACAGCGATAAGGGCATATATTAGTATCTCCAAAACTTTTGCAATAGTTCTACATTAAGAATTTTATAAATTAAAATAGAAAGAAAGGAAATTAAAATAAATGAAGATTAATTAAGTTCTGTAGAAAAATGGAGATTATTTAAATCATGTGATAAAT
This sequence comes from Epiperipatus broadwayi, assembly GCA_028023455.1. Classification (NCBI taxonomy): domain Eukaryota; kingdom Metazoa; phylum Onychophora; class Udeonychophora; order Euonychophora; family Peripatidae; genus Epiperipatus; species Epiperipatus broadwayi. The sequence goes on along the minus strand of JAQFVV010000058.1, from coordinate 82,609 downwards.
GAAAATTCTTTAAGTCATGTGATGAATAAAAATTATTAGAGTCACATGAATAAATGGAGATTATTTAAGTCATGTGAAAGATGGAGTTTACTTAAGTCACATGATAAATGGAGGTTATTTAAATTACATGATAAATGAAAATAATGAAGTCATGTGATAAATGGGGATTACTTAAGTCATGTGACGAATAGAGATGATATAATTTTTTATTTTTTATTTTTAAAAAAATAATTCTTCTAAGCTTCAGGAAATGTAGGAATCATCAGATGAAAGCAAAATAATAGAATTAAAGGTAAATACTAAAAAGTCTAAAACAATGGTTACTGGCTTTTTCCAAAAAAAAAATAAAGATTGATAATCCTGAATTAAAAAGTTAACAACTACCAACACCTTAATCATATTATTAATACAGATGGAAGCATAATGGATTAAATTAATCATAGAATTACACTTGGATGGAGTGTTTTTGTTAAAATTATCTTAATATTTAAAGAAAGTATTCTTACACATTTGAGAAAGTTTTTAAAAAATGTGTCTTATCAGTGCAAACATATGAACCTGAGACTTGAGTACTTTTTAAAAGAGCAATATGGAAATTTTACACCATCCATGGAATTATAAAGAGATAAATGTTGGGAATAACAAAAAGAGATTGAAAGAAAATATATAGGAGAAAATATTAGATATTGACAAAAAAATTAAGTGATCGTAACAAAACAAGACTGCACATACTATTATAAAAGATTACAGTAAGAAGATAGTTGAAAATCTTAAATTGGATTTCATGGAAAAGACTTAGAAAAGTAATATTTGAGATGAATGAATAGATAAAGGAGTTTTCAGTAATGAAATGGAGAAAGTAAACTATGATTGGAAAAACTGAATTAAACATGGAGAGAATTTTATTATGCAAGTAATGAATAATGTTTGAAAATTATGATAGGGATAAAGAAAAGATGCATCTAATGTTCAAAGTTTAGATGTTTGATTTTTGGGTATGAATGGTAGTTTTAAAAATGATAATAATTATAAGCATCTGAAGAGCAAATTAAATCATAGGAAGTGTTTGAGTTAAACATGTGGAACTTGTCTTTAGGCAGATAATTTATAATGATGATGATCATAAGATTGGTTGCTCAAAAAATCAATTTTATATTCCATTCAGCAGATTGTGCTGACAGATCTTTTCTCTTTTTTTTATTAAAAGAAAAAAAATATTCATGACATTATTTGTAATTACATGCACTAAAGGAAAACAGTCAAATATCAATTTCAATAGAAATGATGTGAAGAAGCAGAAAATCTTGAGAAAGTTATTCATCATCTGGAAAGGAATATCGAGACCAGGTTTCCTGATGTAATCATTTTGGAACCAAAAGTCTGTTCGGTTTTTAAATTTAGTAATAATCTTTGTATATACCTGCTGGACACTGTGACTAACTTGAGTAAACAGAAAATTGCACCTCGTAAGCCAAAGTGCAAATAGTATGAAGATGGTCAATCTGATAGTAGAGAAAAAGCCATTTTCAAAAGCTCTCTTGATAGAGAACACATCTTTGTGGTCAGCTAACACACTATCCATGATCAGATATCTGAATGGCCCAAGAAAAGGACAGTTGTAAAATAAGTGTTCGAATGTCTCATCATGGATTTTACATAAATTGCACTGGGAATTGAGTTCCTAAAACCTCTCCTCCATACCAAGAAATGGCTTGTAGACAAGGAGGTGACATTAAACTTGAGCATAAAGTCAATGTATTTAAGCTCATAAACCCAGTTCTTTGACTTTTTAATAATTTGTTTGTTATTTATGGCCAATTGAGATTGCGGTGGGCTTAGCTTCGAATATATGAGTTTGTAAACCTCCCAATAGGACTTTCTGCTCTCCAATATTTGTTCAGAGATAGGGAAAAGGCTGATTATATAATTCATCATATCACAAATCCATTTGCTTGCAAATGGAGAGGGAGTGTCAGTAGGTTCAAATGGGAAGCTTAATTTAGCCTAAGACAACTTGAAGTAAATTGATCTTAAAATGCCAATGGCTTTTTGTGCATAGAAAATATGCACAGAATGTAACCCAAACCCATTTAATTCTCTGGGTCTCTGCATTTTGGCCAAGATGATGGCCACACATTTGCCTTTCCAAAAGACTTTGGAGCAGATAGAGTTGATACTGTTCTGAAAGTTTCTGGTAGGATTAATTATTGGGAGGAAATAGTTTATCCTTGAAAAGACTATCATATTGAGTAGTGTTGTTTTACCAGGAAGGGATAGATATCTTAGATAATAACTACTTTTCTAGTCTTGTCCAGAATGGAGAGCTGGATTTGTTTTCTCATTGAGTTCCTGGACAATGCAATAGGGAAGTCTAGAAACTTTTGAGGTTTTGAGATATATTTTGAGAGGATTGTGGCCCCTGTACTGATCTTCCAAACTGACAATTTAGCATAGTTTAAGTGGCGATTGAATTCCAATGCACTGTCAAGGATCTGCTGAAGACAAGGTATGTGCTTCTTGGATGGAAGGAAGACAGTAACATCATCCACATAGGACATGTGATGAAACACCTCCCTCAAAGCAAGAATGTAGATTCCAGGCAGGCAATGCTCAAACCCCTTTCAACAAAGCATTGATATATGTGACAAAGCATAGAGTGCTAAGTGGGACTCCAGGGGAATAGAGAGATGAGGTCTAAATCCAGGGGCCAGACTGGCACCCAGTGATGTAAATATTGACTGATTGAATAGCAAATTGCCGATGACTCTGATATATACCATCGGCACAGAGTATTTACTAAGAAGTTGTAATAAGGTAGCAGGGATGATGACATTGAAAGCATAATAAGGTAGCAGGGATGATGACATTGAAAGCAGATGCAAAATTTTATTAGACTACTATAGTCATTAATTTTCTGTGCTGCCTAACATGCTCGACAAGGAGCATGAAATGACGCACAGCCTTGATGGTAGAGGATCATTTGCAGGCAAATTGGTGAGCTGAGATGTGGGAGAATTGTTCATTGATTCTGTCCTTGATAATAGCCTTTATGGTTTTGATAAGTAATGGAGTCATTGAATATGGGATGGATGTTGGCAAGGCTGGAGGGATTGATCTGTTTTTTCATGAATGGAACTAGTGCAATGGGATAGAGGCTCAGAATGTTTTGGAAGTCACCCACTAAAACATCACTTACCTTCTAGATTATGAGAACAGTGAATTGGCTTAAATGAAGAAGCACAAACCATGAGATATATATATGCAATTCAGAGTATGTACTCTCCAGATAAGTTAGCAGCCATTGTATTATATGTGTTTCAGAGATATTGTGATCTTCAGACTCGCTAATGCTGTTCAGATGTTGCCGATTTCAAAATTTGTAATTCTGCAATTTAGCTTTAAAACATTCATGTATCTTCATGAGCATATTAGGCCCTCCATAATTGTTATTATAGATTGTAATCATTGAAGGAGTGTGACACTTGGCAGCACCATTTGCCCAAAAAATTTAACTACAAGTCCAATTATGGTGATTGGTTAGAAAAAATTTTGCCCTCTTGGTTGTGACATATTGTGCAAGCACCCTCTGTTTATCACAATATTGATTTTTGAGATCCAAGATCTCTCCAACATTGGCTTTAATAGACAAAAGTTCACAAACCATTCTGCCAATGTGGTCAAGCTCTCTAAGTAGTCAGTTAAGTCCCTTGGTTTTTTTGGTATAGGTATTAATGAGAGAACTCAAGATTCCAACAAAGGCTGACCATGCATGCAGTGGGAACAGCAATAAAATTGGGATTTTTATTAAAGAGGATATAAACCCCAGAGAAAATTTACTCTGGTGTATCAGCTTTATTCAACAACCTGATGGGCTTGACATGTTGTGTAGGTGCCTGGGCCAAAGGGTTAAGGTGTAGAAATATCAACAGGGCAAGGTGATCAGAAAAAGTTATCACTTGGAGTTTTGCCTCAATATCATAATGTAGCTCTGAAGTGTAATACAGGAGATGAATTAATGTTTTATGTTTTGTGTGTAGAATGAGTATGAATTCACAGGAAAACAACCCTCTCCACACAAAAAAACTTTGTTGAAAAAGTGCAAATATTTTATATTAAACTGATGATATCCCATGTTGAAACCAAACCCCCCAAAAAAATTATTGGTGACACTACTGAGGAGATTAATGCATTGATTCTGTTAATTATTGAAAAAAATAACATTAGAATCCTTTGGGAAGTAAATATAAATTATGATTATAGACATGTTGCCAATGGTAATATCTAAAATTAGTAATTCTTTACTTAAATAAAGTGTTTCTGCATTTATCATAGGCTAATTTTTTACTAATTAGAAATGCAACTCCCAAATAGCTGAGTTGGATGGGAAGTATTGAAAGATCCCATATTGATTAAGTAACTGATCAATTCTATAATTGGATTGCCAATGCAATTTCATTTTAGATAAGACCTACTACATGTAAATCACTTTTGTCTAGCCATCTCCTTATGGCAAAAACCCTATCAAGGGAATTGAGTCCCCTGACATTGATTCCACCAATTTTAAAAATCTAAGGTTAAAACTGATAAGGATAGACTGGACATCTAGGATTATTGCTCAATTAGCAGGTTATGGATTAGTGCCATTTGATCAACCGAATATAGTGAATCACTAGACTGTAGGTTTCTATGTACAGGCAAGATGGCTGATTGACTCAAAACTGAAGATTTTAACACTTTGCTTTGAGTTAAATTAAAAACAGTTTCAGTTTGGGTGTTTGTGACCAGCCCTGGATTAGAAAGATTAGGATTCACCTTCTACTTCAGTTATTCTGGATTGTTTCTTGTCCTTTTTGGACTCAATGGTTTGTTAACTGGCTGCTGATTATGATTATTTATTGAGTCAGAATCAATAGTAGAATTATTGGTCTCTTTAGTCAGGGAGTCTTCTGTTTTCCTTTTAATCCTACTGTTAGCTGATTGATTAGTAGTCTTCAATTAAGAATAATCATGTTGCTTTTGAATCTCCTCATTGAGAACTGCTTATTGTGAAGATTGATCATTATTGCTGTGGGTATTATCTAAGCAATCATCTGACAATAAGCCAAACTAATCTAATATTTTCATGTGTTGTAGTAGTGACTATTTCATGTGCATTAATTTCATCATTAGATGTCACCTGTTGTTGTGACAGTTGATTCCAATCCATGTTTGAATCACCAGACCATCCCTGCACAACTTCAGAACCAATTGACTGGGGCTGTAATTTTGAATTTGTAGCAACTGGAATACATTTATGATTTCTGGTATTTTCACATTACATATCCAAGAAGTATTGATGAGATTAGTCCACTATCCACAAATAAAGCATTGGGGTTGAACTCCCTGGACAGATAAAAAGATTGGACACTTTCTTTTCTTCTAACATAGAAGGAATATCCAGTGGAGAAAAGATGCCTGAGCAATTTTAATGAAAAGGCTGCACTGTTAGACATTAACTTGATTCTTGCCCACTTTTCTGACAGGTATCTGAATTGCGTTATCATGCCACACTTGACCAGGAGTCTCTGTAAGTCCATTTGGGAAACATTAACATGGCAGTTATGAGCAAGACCCTAAGTCATTCTGGGTCTGTTCATATCTATTTTAATTAAATCTCTGCTTTAGGAACATTTAGTTCTTTTGAAGAGTTACTTCTGCATTAGATTATTAAATTCTATGATGAAGTATCTTCTCTTTTCTTTGTTTATGAATTTAATGAATACTTCTGAAAAACAAATAACTTTAAATGTCTTCATTTATGTTATATATCTATATTTGAGAGGACAGAAACTAAATTGCTTAAGTGGAGTGAGTAATGGGGGACTATTATTGATAATGATTGTTATCATTTAGCTATAATACCCTATTGCCTAATTATAAATATTTTCATGGCCTTATTGATATTAATATACGGATAATTTCAAACATGCCTACAATTTTTATACGTAATCATTCAAAAACTATCCCTAATTACTTTTCAATTACTTTATCAATAAATAGAAATCTAGCTACTCTTAACTAGAATCTGTGTTAGTAATATGAGAGTGATGGATAGATTATGATTTTGATTGTAATAATTGGCCAAACAAATCAATTTCCAATAAATCACAGAGCTAAACAATCTGATCATCATTTTTACAAATAAGATAGTGAATAAGGTTAAACAAACTAATTTGGACCTCATTTTTATATGGAGATTTGTAACAACTAATATCCAGAAAAGCACATCTCCAGAACAATTATTACCATACCATCACAGAGAGTTAAACTCATTTACTTAAATCATGAAACAACATAGCAACAAATATTACAAATTATAATGTAATGTAAACATAGGGTAATCAAAGGCCATCAGAATAAATATCGTGAAGCGACATGGTGACTGAAATTGAATTTGAAGTTGCACCATGGTGACCAAACAATTAGTAAATTACTAAGTTATACCCTCTGTTACTTACTTCCAGCCATAGATAAATCCAGTTATGCTAAATCTTATAAATTAAAGTTAAACAAATTTATAATATTAGACTTGCAGGACACAACAAACTCATAAATTTAATCATATTATTCTCTAAACTTAATACTGATAATAAAACCATAAACATCTGTAAAATGTCATATACTATAAATGCTGAATTTATTTATTTTTATTTATTTATTGAAAGTAACATCTCAAGAAATGAAAATTAAAGCAATATTTGATTTATTTTTAATTATTTATTGAAAGTAACATTTAAGAAATGAAATATTAAAGTGATAATAATATATTATAAATATGTTAAATATTTATATATCAGATAGGAAATTACAAAATTCATTTAACTGACTGAATATAAATAATTGTTAATAAAAAAATGTTGCCAAATTATTCCCTTAAGTTCTGTAAAAATAAACTAAATCTATAATCTGGCTAAAAAGTAATTCAACGAAATCATTCAGTATATGTATTTGAAACATTAACATAGTGTTAAAAACTGAGTAAATAAAAGAGAAAAAAAACTATGGGGCGCCAAGTCAAAATAAAATGTTCTATGTTTAGAGTGACATTTAAATATATAAAAAGGACTTTAGACTAAATAAAAAAAAATTGCATAATTAAATATTCTCTAAATCAGTAATGGAATTGCTATCCAACCATTGCATCAGGACACACGATATGCAAAAACTTACACTCCTCTAAACTGAATTTACAAAGAAAAATTGATGAGCAAAAATTAGATGAAAATTTATTATTAAAAAATTTATTGAAGAAGAATGCAAAGAACAGTCAGAGGTAGAGAGAGAGAGGTCTTTAATGAAGAATAAAAATATTAAATAAATCCAACTTTCTTTTATCACTATATCAATGCTTGTTTTATACTTGAACAATTTATACTTTCGACTAACCAGCAATCTTCTTCAGAGCTAATATGTAAGTGTATATGAATATATATATAATAATTCATCTAATTAATACAAAATTACAAAATAATGGCTTATTGTAAATTGAATACTTTTTTTGTATTTTATCACATATATTACAATTTATACCATAATAAAGTTAAAGGTATCAAGTCCTTATCATTTTAATATACTTTGCTTTTTATTTTTTCTTATATTAATTAATATAAAACCACTAAACATCACATGATTATCATCTCTTATGCTAGCACAAAACTGTTATTAAACAGGCAAAACTCTCCATACAGTAGTGCCACCCTGTGCCAACAAGAGTAATCAATGAATGCTAGAAGTCTTGTGCATAAAATCCCCATCTAGTGCGTACTCATCCAATATCCCCAGACTAATTTCTGGCTTGTGGCCTTTATCAGTGAGGAGCCTTGGATCTGAAGCCTTCTGGCATTCATTGATTACTCTAGTTGGCACAGGGTGGCACTACTGTATGGAGAGTTTTGCCTGATAATATTATTGTAAATTATAAAAATATAGCTAACTTAAAAAACTTATAATCCTTTATCATTTATTAATATTTTTTATTATTTATTTTGAATTTGCTTATTGGATTTCTATTATTAATCTAAATATTAATGTTTAATATTTATTATTAGACATTTTATTAAACTAATATTATTAATTATTATTATTATTATTATTATTATTATTATTATTATTATTATTATTATTATTATTATTATTATTATTATTATTATTATTATTATTATTATTATTATTATTATTATTATTATTATTATTATTATTATTATTATAAAATGGTTTTTTATATAATAAAATGTTTTTTTATAAATACTTTTTGAATTCGTTCTAATTAGTATTAATACCTAATTTTTTATTCCTATCTACTTTTTTAACTGCCAAAATTTTAATTTTAATTTTTTATATCATATAATAGCTTTCTCTTTTTATTTTTTCTGTAACTTATTTTACATTTCTTGAAATATTATTGTTTGAAATTATCTCAATCCTATTTATATTGGGAAATTATCTCAGTTCTGTTTATAATATACCAGTCAATGCCTACCCTATGGGCTCATAACATGTGCACAGAATCGAACATGGGGTTACTGTCACGCATCAGAATATGGCATTCTAATAAACTCAATATTAAACTCTAAAAACAAATGAATTAAAGCTGTTTAATTGAAGTTTTAAATAAGAGAGATCAAACCAAAACTGGTTATATTTCCTGATCTCTCCCTTACCAAAACTTTATTGCGATGCTAAATTGATATCATGAAGTTGGCCATAGCATACCTTTGAGAGGCAGAATTTTACTTGCATTTATGTGCTATTTTCAGAAAAAAAAACCCTACCGAAAGAATATACTACTATCAACAAAACATACAAAATCAAACTAAAATAAAGAAAAAATATCAACATGATAAACTTTTAATAACCAGATTAAAGAATCATCCCATAGGCTTTGTTCAGTCAATTACTTATCTCGGGTAAATAGTGGATTATGAGATGATGGCAAAATTTGTATGATCTCATTGGAGAAAGAAAAATAAAACGAACACTCGCAAATGAATAAGTTAAAGAAAAAAAAAAATTTTGCTCAAATAACCCATTATCATTTACACGCACACATGAATAAACTATATTTGATTACCATAAGCATTATAATAAAGAAAAATCTATGAGTAATGCTGATTTAATTTACATATGGAACTCCTCTCCCTATTTTCATCTAAATACCCTGGAATAACATGGTCTGAGTTTCTATCCACACACACACATGTTAAGCATTACTTTTATTACAGATAATAGCAAAAAGAAAATATACATATATATCTATCTATGCATCCTTCCATTTCTTTATTAAACATTTTATGTACACAACCTAAACGCACATGGAGACAAAGCAAAATAATAATTTCATGCAATTTAAATTTTTTTCTACTATGCGCATATATGTATTACAAGCAATATCAAAATAAAAAGATAATACACATATATACGTGTACACATCTATGCTTTTTAGTATTAACGTGAGAGGATGATTTAAAGTAGACAAATTCAACGCTTTGTGGGTAAATAAGATAACATACATGTAATGCAAACAAAAAAATATATATGCATCAATAAAATTCATCTTATCAAAGTATACAGACAATAATAAAACAAAATAAAAAAAGGATCATACTGTATGGCTTTTACTGGTTTTTCCATCCAGACTTTAAGATTTCTAAGTGTGCTATAAAACATGGTAACAAGGACATCCTTTCTTTTCAGCAGAACATAGGCTTTGGGGTGTTTATCATCATCAGCTGGCATTGGTGGCTACATGGAGTGGCATAGAAGGAATCAGTCTGGTACACAGATATGGGAAGTTTACTCTATTATACAGACTAACTAGGCATTTTCGTTTCTATTCAGGTTTCTACAAATGAACTGCTAACAAATTCCACAACTTTGACTTTCATTCATAGCCAGGCTTGGCTCTGTTCTTTTTACCAATTTCTTTACTGTTTGATGACCAGCATCTTTTATCTTTAATCACCAGATGAATTCTCAAATATGGTCTTAATAGAACAGCCTCAGTAGTCTACAGTGAACAAATAACATGTCAGATGGTCTTCCTATACCTGTGGTCAAACACTTAACCATCTTGAGCACTTCACACCAGACCAACAATGAAATGTAGCAAGGTGGACAAAATACTTTAAATAAGACCAACAAAAAGAGACCAAGAGAGCCAAAGAAGCACCCGTTGAACAGTTTTTATAGCACACTCGTCACAATAAACTTTGAGTACACCCCTCGCTGTCACCATTGCATCAGTTGCCTCTAATTTCATGGCTAATGGATCACAACAATGAGTACAACTTTTTACACCTTATTTTTGTTAAGGTTAAAGGGCATTATTGGGTTATAAAGTTGTAGGTGGTCTATTAGGGAGGCTATCCATGAATTGGCAGAGGGCGGAGGACGATCTGTCAGTGTAATTTTTTTAATAATGTTGGAGTATCCACAGGAGAGGATCAGATTATGTAGAGTGTTGTGGGTTTTCTGTAAAATTATTGCTTGTATTGAGTGGAATGACAGTCCATTGAACCTGCGTGGTCGTTGGATGCCTCGCAAGCTAATAGCAACTGTCCTTCCTCTCCAAAGGAAAAAAAAACACCTTATGGGAAGCATACAATATAATCAACTATAATCAACAACCCATAAAAACCAGCCTAAAAGTAACCAACCAAAGACTCATTTCACACTTTAAAAGATGGAGTCTGGAACCCAAATTCCTTGACTTCATCATTAAAATAAATCTTAATGCGCTTCCCACGAATTGGTTCCTTTATCACTGAAGAGGTTTTACCAGCATTGACCCTATATGTGGTCTGTGTGCTTGTGAAGATGAAACCATAGACCATATTATACACCGGTGCCCAAGACTTAAAACTCTGAAAGATATAATTATAATCAATTCCAACATAAGACCTGATATGATTTTCTCACTTGAAAATGCCATTCATAATGGGTTTTTTTCAATAATAAGGCTTTCTACCTTTGTCCTTTATTCCATATGGATAGTGAGATGCAAAACTCTCATGGAATTACCCCCGCCACAAATCATACCATTGTTTTATCAAACGCTCAAAAAAATCAAGAAACGTGACCAGCTCCTGGCCTCCAGTAAAGTCTTTGATGACACCTGGTCTTTAACTGCTCTTTCCTTTTCCTGATTATCAACTCCCACCTACCCAGCATTATAGAATAGGAAATTCTAAAAGAAAATATTCATGTTTATATAAAAAATGCTTATTCCATTAATCAAGTTCTTAGAATCTCATCACTATACCTAACCACATAAGAGTATAACAATTGTACTCTCATAACAAAATCTAGCCAGATAGCAAATAGAACATTATACAATCATATTATTGTACAATTTATTCATTTATCTATCCTTTATTAGTATGTAATCACTATTTATTGTTAATAAAATTTTTGTTGAAATGAACTTTTTACACCTTATTCTTTCTTATCTTTTATTTTTATCTTTAATTTTCCACTCAGACCATCTTAATTGATCAAGAAGTACTGATTACATCAATTTTCTAAATTTTAAGACGATGGGACAAGTTTTTTCACTTTTCCCTCTTACAAAAAATTGAAACAAACAACACTAAAATAGAATCGCTCTAGATTTTTCACTGCTGATATTGGCATTTAATTACTTTACATTTTTATTTTTAAAAATAAAATACAAAGCAGGATGACCATTTCTAGCCATTAGTGAAAATTAAAAATTTGTCCAAACAATAACAACCTGCATTTGCTTTGACTTATTAACAGAAAAAAAGGTAAACATAAAAAAAATACCATGTGTAGAACATTTATAATCAGTTTGTTCATCCCTTTTTCTATATATATGTTCTCATGCATAAACAATCTAAAAATACAAATTGGAAAAATTTGTAATAGTTAAAAATAAAAATATATAATCATACACAAAAATTGATTATTAAAACAACTGTAACATAAAGATTGCTGCATGAGTCATCTTGTTAATGCACAAACCATTATTATCAACACCCATAATTTTCTAGAATTAAATCATAAAACAAATTTTCAGATATTTAATATTCCAAATAAGCTCAGGGTTATTTTTCATATAGTAAACCTAATGCCAATCTAATAAACTACTTATATTATGAAAATTTAACTAATAGCATTTTCCCCATTATTTCCTGAGTATTCATCAAAAGTTATAGATAGTTATGAATTCACAGATAGTGTTTTGAAATCATATTTTAATCACTTTTTAAAGCATAAAAACTTTCACTCCAATTTGTACCTAAGATCATGTGATTAAAAGCGTAAGAATATATAAAGGAACTGTACTTTGAGTAATATAATTATATATATATATATATGATAAACAAAACAAGTTACAAATTTCATAACTTGCTTATAGCTTGCATTTTATGATCACTAGATGGAGCTTTACCAATAGCCCACTATCAAGCTTTGTTTACATAAATGCTGAAAGAGATATAATTCAATCTCTCTTCAAGGTTGGAGACAATTTGAAAGAGATATTGAATTCTATCTCTCTCAGCGTTTATGTAAACAAAGCTTGATAGTGGGCTATTGGTAAAGCTCCATCTAGTGGATATATATATTATACTAAAATGAATAAATAATTGTCTTCTAGGAGGGGTCATAAGAAGTTTGAATACTGGAAGTATCAGAACTGGAATCAATCCGAGGACCTTGTACCCCAAGTCATCTGACATCTTATTATTGAATTAAATCACTCAGAACTATAATCCATAAAAAAGTAATTATAATAAAAAGCTTTGCAACTGATAGTGTACATTATAAAAGCTTTGATAATCCTTTTTGAGGAATCATTCATATGAACCATACAGTAAATACAAATGAACTGTGACAAAACAATGTAATCATAATGCCATTGGTATAATTGTGCATAATGTATCTAGCTGATAATATTTTATAGAATGTTACATTATATCTAATGGTAAAAGGGTTTAGTTTCTCAGAAAGTCATGTAAAACCAATCCTGCCTAATAGGATAGTAGTGGCTATGGTTATTAAAGAACCAAAGACACCAAAATGTATAGATATTAAACTGAGTTCAGACCTATATGACTATATAAGCTAATGATCTTGGATTGAAAATATTAAGGTGTTTTCAATTTAAGACTCATAGTTTTGTAGTTAAGTGGAGATAAAAAATGGCTACTGGAGGGTTGCATTAGATCCTAAGATCTAGGTGCAGTGCTCTCAGATCCAAGGCTCCTCACTGACCAAAGCCACAAGCCAGAAACTAGTCTGGGGATATTGAATGAGCATGCACAAGCCTTCTGGCTTCCATTAATTACTCTAGCTTGCTGTGTGTGGCAATACATGTAGTGTTTTGGCTGTTTTAACTTAACTTCATCATAATTGGAGATACATGTTTGCATATATATAGCTAAAAAAATATATAGAAAAATAAAAGCCAAGAAAGGGAAATCCAATATGCTTACTTTTTTTCTGACTTTCCACATACAGAGTATAATCACAACATGCTGCATATACATATATTATAAATACCCTGCATACACACACACAAGTAAAAGTGCATCAGATGACTAATAGCAAGATGAAAGCTTCTTGAAGATTCTTTTTATCAGAAAAACATAAGATATATATTCAAGAGCCATTTTCATTTTACACTAGAGCCCTCTATTATGAGAAATATTTTATTTCACCATTACTTTGTAATTAATAATACGCTGATGCATTGTAGTGAAACTTTACTAAAAATTCAGACGCAGCTTTTCTAAACAATTTTTAAATAATAAATATAAAAAAAAAAGCCCCGCGAAATATTTAAGGGAAAAAAAGGAAAAACCCCCCCCAAGGGGTATATAACAATGTATGTAGACTTAGCACTTTCAGAGTTTTGTTATTTCATAATCATAGTCTCTTTAGATTATCAATGTTGTTATATGCAAATGTATGCAAAACTATTTTTTATATTATCCATTTTCTGAAAATGGCAAAACAAATGTTTTTCTATTTATTGAGTTGATGTCACTGGTAATAAAACAAGATTCCTTGATTTTTCTCTTGATGTCATTCCTCTCCGTGCATAATATATCAGCCTTGGAGGTTCAAATCTGTGTTTGAGCTCCTGCTGATGGTCAGCAAAAGGGGAACTGCCCTCTTGTTTGGTTATTGCTCATGTATATGTGTATTTGGGTTAAGGTAATCTATTGCCAATTGTGGCACGAGTCTCACCATAATAAACAGCCCCACACTCCATCTGAGGGCATACAATTCTATATACTACCTGGAGGGTTGCTTCAATGTTTCTTTTATCTTTAGTATTATAAGTTTGAATAAACAAACAACACCATATGGTATAATATTATAAACTCCACATCTCCAGACCAGTTTTTGGGGTTTTGGCTTCAGCAGCCACTTTTTATTTCCTTATATTAGCCAAGCTAATAATTCCAAAAAAAAAAAAAAGCCTAAGTTTGCTCAAGCTTGCATTAGCTGGCTCTAGAATAGGATAAAGATAGCTGCTCTTGGAATCGTATGATTAAGCATATGAGAGGTCATGTGATTTTGTTGTGATGCTATTGATATTACTTATCAAAACTATTCAGTGATGGGAATTTTATAGGTTTCCCTTTTTTGTTTAATCTCCAGCTAAAAATAATTGGGTGCCTGTTTATTGATTAATAATTGAACGTTTATTTGATTAGCTATGAATCAGCAAGCTACAAATAATCATATATTTATTAGGAAATTGTTAAGCTCGGATTCGAACCCCAAGTAATGGACAAGTCTAGCATGTATATTTATACATTACAATGAATACTTCATATATATGTTTGTAAGTGTGCGCATGTATCTGTCTCTGTGTAAGATAAAAACATTTTTTTTTTAAAAAGAAAAAATGTTTATAAGTTGGTTTTCAGAGCTAAGATGAATTTAGTTAATCTAACAATTGGATTCTATTATTAAGCAACTCATCATTACTTCCCGTCATTGTCATAAGTTATTTTTAAATCATTTCAATTACCGCATATCTCCTTGACTGGAAAACATATGCAGTCGGACATGCCTCATAAAATTCATTTAATAAAGAAAAATGTCTTCGCCAAATCAATAGAATACATTTTATTTTTTTTTAAAGAACTTTTCATAAAAAAAAAAGAATAATAATAAATCAAACTTTTTAATATATATATTTAAAAACAGAGAATAAAAGAGGAAGACATCTTTATTATATTTTTATATAGTACACTATGATTTCCTAAGAATGGCAGGTTTTTATGCTGAGTCCGTTACTATGGCAACATCTTCAGCAGCATTCCTACCTCGATTTAAATTTTATTTTAATTGACCTAAACTTTCCAAAAAGATTAAAAACTTACTCTCTCCTTTAAAAAAATGGGAAATTGATGAGGGAGGGGTGATTAATTACGGAAAATACTTAATCTATGCTGAATTATCCATGAGAATTTGATAGATGTAATTAAAAATAATCAATTCAGGTTTGATTGCTTTTGATAAACCCTTCTTTATCCACAAACCTCGCTTTAGGATATTTATTTAAATGTCTTGCTAATAACTTATTTTTTATATAGATTATTTCCAATGCAATTAATTTAAAAAGAAGGCTTTTATACTATTATGTGAGCTATAAATAGCAATAAAAAACAAACAAACGACTGAGCGATTATATTATATGATTTCGCTGCTGCCATAAAAATGATAAGCGGGCGTTGACATACAGAATTAATGTCACTTTAAGTTGTATCTATGAGGATATAACTATATATTCTTAGGAATGTATAATTTAATAATCTACTATGCAACATTCTGCCCATGTTTATTGCTTAAAGACCTTCAATCATACATTTATAGCTTTAACTCTGAAAAGCTGATCTAGCAGAAAAAAAGGTTTGCTAGAGAGCTAAACTTTTGGGGGTCAATTTTTGAATGAGAAAAGATCTGACTAATGTTGTGCATTAATTGTCAATACAGCGTGTAACATTATTTGACTTACTGATGAACTGCCTCATAACAAAAACAACAACAAAAAAAACCCCTTAGTTCCAATAACAGTAAGGTTTCTGCTATCCTAAAAAGTTAAAACTTCTTTTAAGTGACTCTTAAAATTTCGTCAAGAGTGGTGGTCGAGAGTCACCACAGCTGCCTTACAAGGAGTTGTCCCGGGTTAGCGGGTTCGCTTCCCGGCCGATGCTATAACACATGGGAAAAAAAGTGACTCTTAAAATTTTGAGCTCCAACCATCTTAAAAGAAACTTCTATTAATCTGCAGATATTAATCCATCATTTTCTATTATTATTGATTCACTGCAGAATAAAAATCAAGTTTAATGCAGTTACTTCAATTCCTACTTCTTTTCCACAACATATTTTAACAAACTTTCTTAGAGCAGCCACTCATCTCGCACGCGTTCTCTTTCTAGATCATTTAAAACTCTTGGGTCCAATTTAAAACTTCAAGATCCATTTCAGTATCATAATTCTTTTAATAATAACCATAATATTTGTTTATTCTCTTACCCATCCAGTATACTTAATTGAAAGATCTAAAGTTTCTACATTGCTCTTTTGATGAGAACCCAAATCTCACATCCACAAGTAAGAACTAATAAAATATATCTATTAAAACTCCATTCAAGTTTAATTATATGATTAGTTTTATCATCATGTTTCCATTTGTATTAATAATCTGACAAAGATATTTACAGCTGAAATTTTTTTTAATTCATGATTATCGATCTTTTTTTTCTTCTGAAAAAATCCCTTGAAATTTACTTTCATCTTTTTATATAAAGGGGATACGAGCACAGACTTTCACACGACCCACCACTCGTCACTCTATCTCATATTACTGATATACTTCAACACATATATGTCGAAAAGATAAACAATCATCAATATACGTATTTCATGCTAAGCCAGCAATCATCAGTTGGTCCAGATCATCATCTCTCCACATATATGCAATAAGTGCTCAGATATATATTAAGATAGCCGATCTTCATATTGTAATGGAAAGGCTTCAATCCACTCCATACTCCAACTCTTTAACCGTCCATCCAATTGAAAATCTGATGATGGAATGCTCAAAGGCCACCATTTTTGTCACACCCATGTTGACTTAAAGTCAATCTGACCCCTCATGTACAGGACAAAATCCATTTAATACATATACAAGGGATGGGCAGACATCTCTCTTATGTAATAACTAAAATACAGGCTTATTATATACCTGTATCAATATATGTTATATATAGGATATATAAGCACAAACTTAATAATATGAGATAGAGTGGTGAGTGGTGGGTCATGTGAAAGTCTGTGCTCATATACCCTATATATTACATATATTGATACAGTTATATAATGAGCCTGTATTTCAGTTATTTCATCTTTTTAGCAATTATTAGTCCTATTTTCTTACTTCCATCTTGTAATTCTTGCATTATTTTTTTTTATGTGTCTAGCATCTGCCAGGATGCGAACCCGCAATCCGGGCAACTGCCTGCAAGTGCAAGGCAGTCGCACTGAGCTCTTGACCACCAATGCAAGACATTATTTTCTGAAGCTCTGAAGCACTATTTGCAAAAACAAGTATACCATTTGCAAAATCTAAATAATTTAAATAATCTCCAGCTACTTTTATTTCAGAATACTCTTCAATCCACAGAATAATTCTTTCAAAATGGCTGTAAAATGTTTTTGGAGATATAGAATCACTCTTCCATGCACTTTTTAAATGTTAATCACTTTAGCATCATCATGTAATCTAATCATTGCTAATGTATGTTGAAAAGCATTCTTCAGAATATGATAATATGCTGGGTTTGTATCTTTACGATTGCATTTTTTTAATTACCACGGAAATGTTTATAGAATCAAATGCCTTTTTATAATCTGCAAACCAGAGCATAATGCCAACTGATATTAAGTGATCCTTTCTATAATTTCTCTCATTACTTGGATGTGATTCATAGCACCAAAACCACTTTTAAATACAAGTTATTCTTTGTCTTGGTTAAAATTAGTTGTAATTATTTTGATAAAGATTTTGTATATAACTAGTAACTGATGAGTTTGTAATTTATGATGACTTCTTTATAAAAATTTTGTTAAACATCAATGTTGTTACTGCAATTTTCCAATCATTTAAACATTTGATATATAACTTTGCTAACAATTTTTCTAATTTTTTTATCTGCTTTTTAAGATATCATCAATAATTCCATCATTATCTGGAACTTTTTCATTCTTCATAGATTTAATTACATCTTTTAGGTCTTCATTTAAAATGCTGGCTAATTCGAAAGATATAATAACTGCAGGAGATACTTTGTTTTATTTTTTATTACTATATAATTGTCTAAAAAATTATTCCATATATTTTATGATGCTATTCCTCTTTTTAGTAATAGTTTTATATTTCTTCTTTTTACAGAAATAATTTTCATATCATAATTAAGATGTTTATACTTTAGAGTTTTATTTTTTTCTATAGATTTCCTCATCAACTCAGTTATCACTATTAACTCTTTTTTGTATAGCATTTAAAAAAAAAACTTTAGATATTTAATTCAAGAGTTTTTGTATTTCTTTTTTTTTTAATTGTCTTGTTTCAATAGAAAATTTACTGTAAATTGCTGCTTTTTTACATCAGCTATATTTCTTATAATTGTCAGCAGAGTCTTAATTATCTTCTTATTAATTTTAGTCAAGTGTAAACCATCTTCAAAGTCTGTTAATATTTTGAAATAATTTACAAGTTCTAATTTAAATTCATTACAAAGTATGTCTGAATATTATCAACTATTAATTCTTTCTTAATGCTTTTCATCTCTCTAGTTTTGCATTAATCTGTACCACACATCTCATTAATTAATGACCACCATTTTACTCAAAGAAAGAATTTATAGTATACAATTCTTTTTTTCTGCAAACTCTACAAATCTGTTTCCTTTCTCACACTCTCACTATAACCAAATTTGCATACAGTGCTTTCATCTTTTAATCTTTTGCCAATTCTAGTATTAAACTCTCCCATGACAATTTTAAAACTTTGTTGGATCTCATCAAGAGCATTTAATACATCCATATAAAAAATCTCTACTTCTTCATAACAATGAAAACTAGTTGGGACGCAAACTTGAATAGGCTCTTCCCATTATCAACTTACGTAATCTATATTTAGGATCTTCCCATCATTTTGTATAATTAATTTCACTACTCTAATATATCATCAATATCCACAATTCCACTTTTTATTTATAATAAATTCTACTTGACTTGTACTTTCAATATTTGTGCCTTTGAAATATAATACATTACCACTGTCAATTGTCTCTTCAACTTTTCTTTTAACTTGACAAAATTGAACAGTTTCTCATTCAATATTAGACAGTTCTTCCAATTTACGCACTCTTCCTTCTTTCAAAAGTGACCTGTGGTTAAAGGTACTTTAATAAAGTTATCTATTATTGAGGATCGACAACATCGATATTCTTAATATTTGCTGGAAACTTTATAAGCTTCCAGGAGTAGAACTATAATTTAGTTTTGTCTGCCATAATTGTAAATATTTATTTAAACAAAGATAAAAAGGTCATTCACACACACAGTTATCCTGACTTCAAGAAAGTTCAACTAATATTTCAGTTAAGAACTATTAAGTAATTAAGTAAAAAATATAGTGTTTCTTAATCTTAATCTCAGAGATAAAAAACACCATACATGTTGGTAGAACTTATCCATGTTTGTATAGTATATGAATAAACATATAGTAATAAGAATGGCAATTACAAGAATTTATGGAATTAACACTAGAAATTTGCCAATTTTATTTCCTTGATAGTCTGATATTGGCTTGCTGCTAGGATACAGTTTATATTTATTATTTTTATTAATAATCACCCAGATCTTTCTTGAAACAATAGACACTGCAGACCCTGTGTCCAGCTCCATTCTAACTGGCATATCATTAATTATAAATGTGTATAAATTCAGACTGGTCATTTTTCGTATGATTTATACAGGCAACTTGCTTACTTCTCTTATAATTGCCTTTACTGTTTTTTGGAATGGGTTTTTCCATTCTCATATTGGTCATCTGTCTTTTCAATTTAAAACATGCCACTTTTATATGTCCAACTCACTTGAAAAATGTACATGTTGTATAGCAATGTGGGAATTCTGTATGCATGTGCCTTTGTTCATTGAATCTATATTCGATGCTGAATTCTCTGAGCTGGCTGAGTATTTGACCACCCCAGTGTTATGCTCAATTTTTTGCACATCATACTTAGTAATTTTTTTTTAATGGGGTAGCTTGACTAAACTACTTGAGCTACACCTGTTTCCAAATCTAAATCTGGAATCATTTTAACATTTTTTAGCCTTAAATTGTGATCATTTATGCCACCAATAAAATGATCATGAAGTGCTTCATTCATGAAGTCTTTGAAATCATACTAATGTTCAGATTCTTGTTGCAAATTCTCTAGCTGTTTCCACGAGATCTTGAATTCTGAGATTGAAGTGATATCTTCGATTATTGTCAAAACGTTTTGGAGAATTGTCAATGCTCTGTCAAAATCCGGGTCAGCTGAAATTTCTGCCATAGATTGAGACTTGCGTATGTTGTATGTCTGCAGACCTATTATGGTCATTAGTGTGGCTAACTTTACCTCAGGCTTTCTTATCTGGTTAGCCTATAGGTAAAATATCAACGACTCCTTATAATTTGACCAGCCCTCAGGTTGAGCTGGGTCAAAAGATTCCATAGGACCGATTGCATTAGCCATAATTATTTATGTGAGATGCCATTTGTAATTCTTCTTATACTACTGTTTGTAGCTGTTCAAAATCAATTTTTATTTTTTTTATTTCAGAATTACCACCCTTAATTTTTTACACTACTGTTTGTATATAACTCAACAAAGCTTAAACCACTAGGATGAGTTTCTGTCGCTATGTTGCAAGTAAAGCTCCCATGTTTGGTTGTGGCTTCTAATTGGCATGCCTATATGTTTGCAGTCAATTTTTTATTTGAAACAATTTTTTAAGTGATTTTAACAATCACTCGCATATTTACTTTATACGTTTAACTATAATTTTTCCAGCAATGAAGGAAAAATTGTCCTTATATCGGACTGTTGCAGATCTATTATGTTTGTCTTGATTTACAGGTTTAGTTCAAACCAAGAGAAAAAGTAATGATAAACTACTTTACAAATACACCCACATTAGTTAATCAATAATAATCAATAATATAAATATAGTTTATACAATTAATGATGAGACAGTCACACTGAAGTAACAGAACTCACATCTAGCTATCTGATTAGCCTGCTTTGTGAGTTCAAGTAAGTCTTTTCTGGCTGTACAGAGCAGCTTGAGTCAGCTCTACTTCGAAATCTTCCAGCTGCACTCAGACGGCTTGCCTCAAGTTAATTGCAGTCATAGATGTTTCCAGTCCTAGGTGGACTTGCCTCACTGTGAAGACATATCAGTAGTGACTAGTGAAGACACCCTTGCTGTATGCAGAGGTTTCACTGCAGAGCATGCTGAATTGTTCAGGTTGACAGAAGTTAATGCTCTCTGTCATGCCTCCAAAAAGGCTGACTATTTATTATCAGATCCCCTACCTTACTGGAAACACTCAGATTCAGAGTGTGACCCACAATGAAGGATTCATCCCTATTGGATAGCAACCGGGGGCTAGCCAATCAGGCAAGGAATCTGGAATAGTCCACTTCTAAAGGCAAGGTCAGATATGACATTAATATTAATAATGTTTGTATTAATAAATAATGAATTACATATGTATTTTGTAAAATATTGATGAAAGTATTATTGTTTTGTATTAATAAATAATAAAGTTATAGTTGTATTAGTATAATAAAATAAAAGATACTATTTTGGTATTCAAGCATGTAGCAAATAAAGTAAAGGGTTGCTAATAATTTTACATTATGTAATTAAGATTATTAAAGCAGAACCAGATCATATGTGAACAATTTTGGGTCAAGGTCATAACATATATGGTCATTCCAACTGTATAGATGTTGCACATTCAAACTAGTCCATATATGGTCATGTTGGTTTAAGTTAATTCCATACTTGGTATGAATGATGGGGATTCCAGAAGAACAATAGAAAATAAAGGGTATATAAAGCTCTTCCCCCCTGTGGATTAACCAAAGACTCTTGCCTCTGGAAATATTGAAAACAAGAAGTCACTATGACCTTTTATTATTTTGCACATCTTTATGGCATTACTAATTGTATATATGTAAATACAGTTATTTCTTTTTCTCTTATTATTCAATCTAGCTTGTGACTCCAACCGGAAAAAAGTAATTGGTATAACTTCATAAAATTGACCCTGCCTCGACATAGCAGTAAGATTGCATCACAATTAGTTCATGATTTAAGATTAGCATAGTTTTGAATTTAGTGTTTATATGATCAGACTTTGCATCTAATGAGTAATGTTGAGATTTTGAAATAATTTTCTGCTTACTAAATATCAAAGGTTAGAAGTAAATATTAACAGCGATTTGATTGGTTGCAATATTTAAATATTGTCTAATGAGTGATGTTGACATCTTGAAATAATTTTCTGCTTACCAAATTTAACTTGATGTCAAAGGTTGGAAGTGTATCACCGATTTAATAGGTTGAGATATTTAAATAGTGCTTAAGTAGTAATTTATATATATTTAAAAGCTTGTTTATTTTAATAAATACAATAGATTTGTACATAACAACAAGTAAAAGCAAGGTGCTTCAAGGTTCTCACCAGAACTTAATACGCTATATTTAGTGGGATAAAATCTATGTTCTAATAGTGAATGTGATTCATTACACCCTGTTATTGTTCTAATGAAATATTTATAATTTTAATAAATTTTAAACTAATTTAAATTCTCTTACACATATTCTTATGGAAATAATAACCTTATATATGTAATAACTAAATTTATTTTACAATAAAAGTTAAACACTTTTCTTATGTGTAGATAGCATCACTTCATAATTCATATAGTTGGAAAATGTGATCTGCTGATGTGCACACACACACTGCTGCATATAGATGAGTTTATTATTGAATCATTACAATAATTGATTTTATCATTATACTTGCAAGATAATAAATTTTATTTTCATAAAAGCTCATATACGCATCTTTTGCTACTATTTTGGATAATTAAAACATTGTAGTCAGCATGTGCGCGTATGCATAGTTTGCTGGTTACGACGTAATTATTATTTTTTAGAATTGTTTGATTATTTAACAGTCTCACATTATTACTAGGAACATTTTTAACATATCTACATTACATATTTATCTTTTTCATATTTTTCTTTTTCTTTTTTTTACATAAAACTGAAAATAATTATATATATATAATTATCTGTTATTCACTTAAATTTCGATGTTTATTTAATAATATCTAGTTTAGATGAGACTATTTTTGCTGTTCTTAGAATTATCAAATGGGTAAAATAATAAATGTGATTTGAAATTTATTACTACATGATAGATCTTCGAAACAAATTGGTAGATAATAACGTCTCAAATATATGGGATCATAACAAATCAATTCTTTGACTTCTGAAAAGAAGTAAATTTTAGCCCTTTGATTAAAGAGCCTTTGCTTCCTGCTGAATTGCTTTGCATCACAGTCTGACTTTGATTTCTGGGAAAAGTGGGATAATTTATAAATAAAAACGACATCGTATAATACTCACTGAGCATATTTATTCTTCTTTGAATAGCAAACTAAAAAAAAAAAGAAAGATTAGTGACAAAAGATTTATTTCTTAACTCAGCAGCTGGAAGAAATCAAAATATATGTGTATATTTAAAAGAAATACAACCTTCAGCAAATCATTTATCCTTGGAAAAAGGATTCTAACAAAACACTTGCAAAAATAATAAAATACAACAAGAGTTTTATTCTACTGAAAATGTAAAATAAAATTCCATGTAAGTAATAATGCAATTAACAGATTTTTTTTTTTTTTACAAATCATCTACAAATCAAATGATAATAACCTCAAATAATTTTCTGGAACAAAGCCTTTTTCAGCGCGGTTTACCAGAGGAACAATGAAAGAGAAGACTCTCAAATCAATCAACTGACGATTGATAAAGGCTTTTACGAAGTTTAACCCTTTAGCTTCGGAAAGCTAGATACTTAATATCTAATCCTAAGATTTTTTCTATAAAATGGATAAAAAAAAATTTACTAAAAATATTTGACTAAAAAAGTTTCCAAAGTTTAGATTGATTCGAACTTAAACGTCGTGGGAAGAATGGATGGATGTATTGAAATGTTAATATTTTGCATTAAATAATATCTTTGGCCTAATTGTAGCTATGAAAGCTCTTAGTCCGGTTCCCCAGACATTTTCACAAATGTATATAGAATGGACCGATATAAAACTTCTATTTAAACACGCACACAGTGTGGTGTAAATATACTTGCAAATATTAATTAAAGAGTTAAATAAAATAAAATATTTTCTCAACTATATATTTTTTCTCTCCAACCTTTACAATAATTTTAATTCATTTTATCAGAGGTGCAATATTCTAACAAATTATCCAGATTATGGTCTATCTGACTAGGATTTAACCTATGATGCCGACGCAGAGAACATTAGGTTATATATAATAATTTTCGCAGACAAACATATAATTAACAAAAATAAAACTAGTAATTTATTTTATTCTTACTACCATAAGTTTAAAAAAAATTGGCAAAGAAAACCGCAACAAAATAATCGGTGAAGAGAGAAATATTAAAATTGAAAACTCAAGTGTTGTTAGCCAAGAGGTCATCACAACCACCTTGCAGACAGGTAGTTGGTTGCAGGCGGTTGTGGGTTCGCATCCCGGCCAATGCTATGACATATGAAAAAAAAAAAAATCAGAAAATTCTATGAGAGAAAATTATTGCAAAAAAAAAAAAGCAGAAAATTCAAAACCATTTTCTGAATGTGAATTTATAGAAGACTGCCTTCTAGCAGCTGTAGAATTAACCAGTCCAGAACATATGAAGAAATTTAATAATATGTGTCATGACTCAAGGTGAATTGGAAAAATTGTAAATAAATATGGAACAATCATTAATAATAATGATATTAGTTTATTATGGCTTTCATTTAAAAAGGAAAGTTGAAATTGGCCTGTAAGGTGAAAAGATTGCCCAAACTTAATGATTAAAGGATAAATTAATTAAATTTTTGGTGTAAGATAGTAGGATAATTTTTAAATCAATAATTTTTTATGGTGCATGAATCAGATTATAAACACACAAATGGCCCTTCACAAAAAAAAAATTATCCACCCCTGCTCTAGATGTGATGTGATGCAGTATGGCTGCTCTTTTCTCAAAATCAAGAATCTCTCGGCCACTATGGACAGAGAAGCCTGTTAGCCACCTTACCTTCTCTTTCATTCACCACCCTAAATTTTGCCATATTCTCTATCCTGCTCCATCCCATTACCGTTACATTATCTTTATCCACTATATGACCTTTATATTTAAATCCCTCATATTTTTTTCCGAAGCCAGCATAAAAAACAAGAACTCACTTTCTGTATAATCACTTTATTTATATTTATTCTCCCACAACTTCATTATTTGCACCCTTTCTACTTGTAAGCCTTTACATTCAATTAACAGATGACTAATAGTTTCTATGCCTTCCTTACATAATTTGCAGACCAAACCATCCATTTTTTCCATTTATGTGTATATTCTCTTGTTGCTAAAGATTCTGTTTGTCTTAAACAGTAAACTATTTTCCTTGCTATTATCATAAATTAATTCACACACAATATTCTGTTTACTTCTATATATATTTAACCTCTTTTTACTCTCCATACTAGTTCTCCGTCTCTCCAACTGCCAATTTTTTTATTAACGCATCTATTCTTCATCCCATTCCTTACCACTATAACACTCAACAATTTTTCTAACAAAAATATTTCACTTTTTATGTAAGTATACTGACATAAAGTCTTTATCCAAATTTAACCCAATTTAATATCATTTTAGCTATTCTCTTATTATCCATAAATTGCAATCTATCAAACAATTTCATCTTGCTTTTTGCATCTCTCATATAAAATTTGACCATCCCATTTCTCCTTGAATTACCTCCTTTGTTGTCCACACATCTGTATCTAATGCATATCTTCTATATTTTTCTAAGTAATGTGATACCTCTTTACTAACCCATAACACATTATTACCATATGTTAACTCTGTTACTGCCACTCCTTTCCATACAATTCTAGCTACACCATACTTATTATATAAGAACACTGTTAATTTCTTTATGAATCATTTTCTTTCTCCCATTCATGCAAGCAATTTCTATGATTACTTAAGATGATTCCTAAATAGTTATATATATTCACCACACTTAACCTTATATCCTCCAATAAAAATTCTTTGTCTTCTCTTTCCCCAGTATTATTCATCATTACTTTTGATTTTTCTTCACTAAATTTAATCCTCATCTCTTCACTCACCCTTGTGCATGTCCTCAGCATAACTTGCATATCTTTCTTTTTTCTGCACACAAAAAGACATCATCTGCAAATAAAAGACCTGACAATGTATATATTCCCTTGCCACTTATTAATGGTATCTCTACCCATCTTCCTAGTCTTTTTATTGCTCTCTCCATTAATCTCAAATATAACAAAAACAAAATAGGTAACATAGGGTATCCTTGCTCTAGATCCACCCTATTTTAAATTTTAAGTCTCTATTTCCTAATTGATACATATAGTTATTATTTTCATACAATCTCTTAATAATATTTACTAAAGCTCCATTCCCCCCAAATTTATCAAACTCAGCCATAATCTATTTCTATTTACTCTATCATATGCCTTTTCTATATCTATAAAAACCATGTATAACTGTCTATCTGTATTCCTATCTATATCTATAATTTGTGTGACTACAAATAAACTATCTCCTATACATCTATTTAATTGAAAATCTCCTTGCATTTCTCCGACTACATTATTTTTTTCCATCCATTTTGTGACCTTTCCAGTCACCATGTATGCAAAAACTTGATATAACACTGATGTTATCACTATCAGTCTATATTTGTTTAACTTTTTATGATCCCTTTTTTTAAATAGAAGTTTTACTCTTGCATTATTTCAACTATCTGAAAATTTTCTCTTCTGTGCTGTCTTATTAAAACATAATAATAGATTTAATTTTGTCGTATTTCCTAAATGTATCACCATCTCCGCTGCCCATCCATCTAAACCTCTTGTCTTTCCATTTTTCAATTTCTTCCCTGCCTCATTCAATTCATTTTCTGTAAATCTAATATTTCCATTACTATATGCTTTTATGTTTGTTATCACTCTGTCCTTCACATTTAACATCTTTTCTATATTCATTACATACTTATTTAAGGTTGTCTCTAATTTTTCTCTAGAGCTATACTCTATTTCCTCATCATCTAATAATACTATTTTTTTCTCCCCTACATTCCTTCTTTTAATATATTTCCAAAATGTTTTACTCCCATCTCTTCCATTTTTATTAATATCCTCCAATCATTTACTATTTAATTTCATTCTCTCTATATAATTATCTATTTTAGTCCAACTTCTTCTTTTAAATATTTTTCCCATTTAACATTAACATTTTTTTCTCTTTCTTTGTTTTTAATAGCATATTTATATTTTCTGCATGCTTTTTTCTTTCTTTTACACCTTTACTAATTCACTTTTTTATTTTATTCTTCTGAATATTCTCACCTAAAATCCTACTTCACCACACCAGTCCTTATATTTATCTCCAACAATCTCTATCATGATTTCTTTTATTTTTATTTTATATTCTTCTAACTTATTCTTCATCTACATCTTTCACTATCCTTTCTACTTTATTACTATTTTCCATCACATTGCTAACCATTTCTATTATAAAATAATTATGATCACTATTACATACTCTCTCTTCATTATCAAACACTTTAATTTTCTGTACTTTATTCATTCCCTCTTTCTCTACCAATATGTAATCTATTGTGTGAAATATTTGATAAAAATTCCAATGCTCAAATATAACAATACTAGTAACAGTACCCTCTAGTGTTGTAGTGCAGTACTAGCGATTCCATGGTGGTATGCTTGCAAAAAAATCAAATATTAAAAAAATGATATATATTATTCTTCTGTCTTTTGACTGCTCAGAATCTCTTGACAAAGAGCATTGTAATCTAACAGGGCAATCATTAATTGCAATCTAGAAATGCTTTCCAAATTCCAGGTAATGAATTGCTGAAATTTCATGCACTCTTAGGGCACATTAACTTCCTGATAAAAAAAGTTCCTTTAATGTGAAACCTGAAATAGTTTATCTTCAAGAACTAGGAGAGAAAAATCCCTTCTTTTCACATGTCACTGGTGTCCAATGAATATACAGGTCTTGATTTTTTGAAAAACAGTCAAGTTACCTGAGTTAAAAATAACTGCATTGATACCAAAAATACATCTCTGCTTACTCATATGCTTCATTTCTCTCTAGAGTCATCTCCTATAAGCTTGAGTAATCACTGGACTTTATGTGGTATAGTATGATCTCATACTAAGATCAGTTTCTGGCTTTTGTCTTCTTCAATGAGGACTACTAGAATTCAAAGCTGGATTTAATGTGCATTTGCACCTGAAAGCTACTTCTTAGTTGTTTATGATCTTCAAGCTAATAACTTAAAATTAAAAGAAAACATAAATTTTAACCCATCTATATTGTTGGAATTAACACACCTAGCCACTACTTTTTGATTTTTTATACAATTCAAGCTAATAGCTTGAAATTAAAAAAAACTCTAAAGTTTTGAATCCAAATCAATTACTTGCAAAGTTATACAGTTTTGTTAGCAGGTTATTTTATATATATATATATATATTAGTTATATCAGTTAAATGCCATTTGGTGAGAAAAACTAGTACCAACAAAATCATGCCTCCAAGTGAATTTCCTTTTATATTACTGTGTTAATGTTGAAAAGATTACTATTTTAATATATGTTACTTTCAATAAGGTAAATTATAAAAGTGACTTAATTTTCATTGATGTTAGACTTTTTTCTGGCTACTGATATAATGAAATCAACTTTAAATATAATAAAGTAGCTTTCAAGCATATTTAAGTTCATTTTTCCAGTTTGAAATGGCTGGAACAAATAAATTCTACTAACATTTAATTTTGAATGCATTACATTTTGACAGTTCAAAGAGTGTCAAAAAATATTAAAGCAAAATTGCTATCAAATTTATGAGATTCTGTCAGTATTTTGGCAACTGATAATTTTCCAAGTGTGATGTCATTTCAAACCTGAAAACAAGCTTTAGCAAGAGTTTGAGACAGCTAATCTTGGTAACCAGCATTGCATAGGATTAAGATCAATCTCACAGTCAACTATTACTTCAACTGTTTTTAGACAATTACCACATTGAATTACAGAAACATGAGCTGATCAAGACAGAAAAATATGTAGCCATGTTTATAGTTAAATTTGTTGTTGTATTGAAATTTTATAATAAATTGCTAAGAATTTAATTAAAATATAAATATTAGAAAAAAATATTGTGATAAAAGAAGCAATTCAAGCATTATTGAATAATATCATACATGATCCACATGTGTGATATCTATCAAAAAAGAAATATAAATGGTGTAATAACTTATATTTTCAGAAAATTAATTCTTGGTATCATGTTTGAAATTTTCACTAATGTGCCTGGAGTATCTCAATTAAATAAAATAACCCTCAGCCAATGAATCCCTTCACCCATACAATTCTATGAGTGAGTCTCAATTAATGTAAATTTTTTTAAAAACTTGATATGGATTAATTGAAAGAAACTGTTAAATGCATAATATACAATTGAGATGCTTAAATGTCACAATACTTCCTGAAAAATTTACAGTAGTTCTCTTCCTACACTACAACATTAGATTGCTCTCTTAATTCTCCAATTTCTTACTTTATTTATTTATCTGGTACAGTTACCTTTGTATGTGGATATGAATCCCTTTTAACTAATATTTTCTTTTTATCAGCTTTGTTTTCTAATATAGTTTACTCTGAAAATTTCTGTATTGCATTTCTATGCTTAATTACAATTTTATCATCAAACTATTCTCTATTACTTATATTTAATATTAGATAATATTTTTAACATGAGAGATGTTAATTATTTATTTACACATACAAATTTTCAAACTATTGCTTAGTTGAAGTTTAAACATATCCTAAATAACACATGTATCCATTGCTAGTTAATTTTAATTTGATAATACATTTACATCATATTAAGAGATGGTAATAGATGAACAATTAAAATCTTAAACTGGATTCCAAGAATTTATAAAATACCTAGAATGAGACCACATGTAAGATAGATGGATGAAATAAGAAAGTGTGCAGGTGTGATGTGGAGAAGAGAAGCTAAAGATCAGAGAAGATGGATTGAACTTGGAGAGACCTTCATCCTGCAGTGGATTGATAATGGTTGATGATGATGAACTCATTATCTCACACTGTGAAGCAAGTAATTTTTACTAACCATTTTTTTTCTTTATTAAGTGAAATAATGTCTTGAAATTGTATATGATTGCCCCAAATTATTTAAAATCTATTCAAAGGTCATGTTAAATTATGCTAGGTTAAATAATTATTATGTCTAAAATACTTACTTGTTGTATTTGTAAAAATTCACACATTTGTGTTTAAAAGTGGTGCTAAAACAAACATTTTTTGTTGATAATTGCAGAGATAATTAATCCTACACATTATACTAATCTGCTGATCTCTAATTATATCACTGATAATGTAACCTCCCATTAAATGACATATCAGGATTTCAGTTGACTGAATTTTAGTTAAAGTTTATAAATCTCTCAATTATATTGCTAATTTACATATTTACTTATTGTTTGGGATTTTATAAGAAGTTTGTGTACCAGAAGTGCAGGTGACTTTATCACTGACTTAAATCATCCAGGATATGTTTGCTGTAACCAGATGTAATCTGATACAATTATTCTAGCTATTATTTTTTGCCTTAAAAAATCCTTTAATAATTTATACTTTTTTGAATGCATTATTATCCCTAAGAAACTCAATGAATTAAATTTAACTATTTTCCATCATGTTTCAAAATAAGGCAGAACTCTCACAATACAGTAGTGCCACTCTGTGCCAACCAGAGTAATCAATGGATGCCAGAACGCTTTGTGCATAAAATCCCTATCTAGTACCTACTCATCCAATATCCCCAGACTAGTTTTTGGCTTGTGGTCTTCGTCAGTGAGAAGCCTTGGATCTGAGAGCACTGCATTTATGTGCTAGTATAAGAGATGGTGATCATGTGATGTTTAATGTTTCAAAATGTCAACTTACTTCCCAAGCCAAAAGGTGATTATTTTTAAAATGAAGAAATCATGGTCATTGTTTTTTGACATATAGACTTCCTAGTTATTTTTGATATGATTTGGTACATATATATCCATACTTCACTTATTTTTCCCATAATACTATATTAGTACTTACTATTTCCAATTATTTTGCTAATAAAGTCCGTTTAGTCATAAATCTGCTGTATATGTATTCTATGCAGAGATATTTTTAGGATTTATTACCAGAATCTCTATTGTTTGTGATTTTTTTGGATCTATTGATTAGATAATTGGATCAAGTGCTTCCTATATATATATGATTTTTTAATGAATTTGAAAGATTTTCTGAATTTTCTGCTTGTTTTTAATCTACTAGTTAATTTTTAATCCCTTGTGGAATCTTATTGTTCAATAAATTATCACTGTGAAAAATTCTTTTATGATCAAACTATTGATATAGAAATTCTATTCAACCATAAAAAGATTAAACAAATACATCACTTAATTCAATTATTGCTTAAATTTAATGAGAGATCTTAGCTAGTTGTTCTTTTTAAAACCATTATACTCATCATGAAAGTTTGCATCATTAATACCATTTTTGATTATTAAATAAATAAATAATCAAATGGGTTTACTGCTTTTTATCATTTGGCAGTTCTCAAAAGTTTGAGTGTGAGAAGTTTTAAATCTGGAATCAATACAAGAATCTTATGTTCTGGACTCTAATTATCACCACTAAACTACATAGGGAAATCTGGTTACTTATTTGAGCTATCAGATGCATTTAATGAATGTTATAATAGATTAAGTTAAACTCATTGGGAAAATCATAAAACTGGGGTTTCCATTGTATCTGTTACTAGTAAATACAACTTACTACCCTAATGTAGAATGAGTCTTAACTTAGAATGATGCAAGCAGGTCTCGGTGAAAGAGGAATGTCTGTTATTACATTTAGACATCATTCTTTTAAAGTTATATTCACTTCAACTAACTGTATATTAAACATAATAACTTATGCTGAAAGAACTTTCTTACAGGTCTTGCTCTTGAGAATCCTGATCTAATTAATCAGTTAATATTAGTTCATTGACAGGTGGCATTTAAAGCTTAAAAAACCCATCTATCTTAGTATAATCACTGGACATCACTTTAATTATTAAAATTTTATTCAGATATAAAAAATTTTGGGTCTCATAATCATAAATAAAATTTTTATTAAATTTCCTCTAAAGTACTATATCTATTAAATAATAATTCATCCCTATATTTAAGTTTAATTTTGATCTTATATATGTTCTATGCAAAAGTGCTCAAATGCACATTTTGCATGAGTTAAACTATCATTATTTGATAAACATTCAATACCCTCAACAGTGCTGCCACCCATGCATACCAAAAAATTAAATAAAGTCTCTCATGTTTGTAAAGTTCTAATAATGTTAACAGTGCATTGTATCTTTCTATTTGACAATAAAAATATAATGTTCTAAGGAATGATTAAAACTGATTTAATGCACACACATGTAATGAATTGACTAATGTGTCTGGTAAATATTTGTAGCCAATCAAATCTTTGGGAGCTGTGAAGCCCTCTGTTGATAGTTATTATAAATCTTGAACTATCACACAGTATTTTAAATATTCACACATTTAATCTAAATTTTCAAGTAGGCTGTGACTTGAAATATCTGAATGTCTATACTGGTTGGATTTTTTTATCTATATGTCTTAATCACAACCAGTTTATTTTGGAGATTAAAGGTTTTGGTAATTAATTGGATACATATAATATATTTAACCCACCAATGTTTCAGTATGCATATTTCACAACAAGTGTCATGTAGCAAATGTAATTACCTGGGAATGGCATTACAGGCAACTTACAAACCAGACACTTTTTAACAGGAATACATTGAATATGCATAGGCTTTTAAATTTTTATCCAGATAAATCTGCATAAACTATGCATAACCCACCAATGTTTCAGTATGCATATTTCACAACAAGTGCCATGTAGCAAATGTAATTACCTGGGAATGGCATTACAGGCAACTTACAGAACCAGACACTTTTTAACAGGAATACATTGAATATGCATAGGCTTTTAAATTTTTATCCAGATAAATCTGCATAAACTATGCAATTTATTAAATTATATTCTCATTCTTCCTTCAGGTTTGTATTAACATTGCACTCTTTATAATGTTTCTTGTTCATTGTGATTTGTAAACTAATATTTAAGTTAGATAGCTGGGTTGAAAACATATTGGGGTCTGAAAATTTCAGATTTTCTTCTTAATAGTTAAGTATTAGATAAATGCTTTTAGTTGGTAATTTTAGATCTAGTGTCTGAATATCCTAGTGCCTTACTGATGAGAGCCATTGTCTTAAAACCAGTTTGGGAATAGAGATAATTCTAGATAGAAATTTTAAATGCTTTCTCTTGTGGCAAATTATTGGAAAAGCTTGTTGAGAGCTAGTAATATGCTCATTATATTAGATTTGTAATACAAGCTTATTAAATTAAGTCACATGATGTACGACTTGATTTTATTACTATTATAAAATGTAAACAATAGCAAACTCTCCACACAGTAGTGCCATCCAGTGCAAGCCTTAGTAAGCAATGAGTGCAAGAAGGTTTGAGCATAAAATTCTTATCTAGTGCTTACTCATTCACTATATAAGCTCTAGATAGAAATTTTATGCACAAACCTTCTTGCATCCATTGATTACAAAGTTTTCACTGGGTGTGACTACTGTAGAGAGACATTGCTACTGTTTTAACAGTTTGTGTAAGCATAAGCAGTGATGATCATATCTTATTATTATTTCTGTTTTCTTGTACTTTGTCCCTAGACTATCTGCCTCATTGCAAATTTTTGTAAATATTTTCCAGTGTTTTATGCAAAAACATAAATATCTTATTCAATATTTATTTTAAAGCAATGATTTCAATACTATAAGATACACATTTCTATAGATTTGATTGTTTATCCATCATGTTCTGGTTTATGCTAAAAAAAATTTCTTTTTGTTTCTTACAACACTATAATTAATAGTTAAAAACATATGGTGAATATCCATTAAAGCTTTCAAATATCATTTGTTGGAAGCCTATTTTATTATTAGAAAAAAGGATCCAATAGCTTACAGTTAATTCGTTCAATTGATGTGCTGAAGTTCAAATCTGCCTGGAGTTGGAAATAGATAGTAATATTTTTTACAGCAAGATTAAGGTTTTTAGAATACCCATTCTTTAATTCATTTAATTAGTCATCCAGTATTGGTTGATAAATTAGTATTCTGTCATTCTTATCAGGAGAGCAATAGTCTTAAAATAATCTGGGATGGTCTGATAAGGAACAATGTAAAATGTATTAATCTTAGCTGAAAGAACACAATCATGTCAAGCGTTGTTAGCCAAGAGGTCAGTGCAGCTGCCTTGCAAGCAAGTAGTTGGTTGCAGATAGTTGTTGCAGGTTCACTTCCCGGTCGATGCTATGATATATGAAAAAAAAAGAACACAATCATGATAGAAATCAGTTTTCATATATTTGAGTTTCTAAGCCATTATACGGCTTTATCTCTGTTAATATTCTGATTGCCTAATAACATTAAAAAAGTTTTTATTCTTTTGGTTAATAATTATTAATAGTTTATTAGACAGTCTTAGAAGATTCCATTGCTGGCTTAGTTCTCAACATTGCCCTAGCTTGCATGAATAGGTTTGTATAAATTTACATTTTTCGGCAAGAAGCAAATAATCTTTTTACACTCTAGCAATCTATTCTGTCACTCAGTCAACTGTTTATCATAATTGATCAGCAACGAATGTAAATTTCAACATTATTATATACATCCATATCCGTATATAATACTTATGGTCTAGTGCTCAGTGAACATTTTGTTTATAATATGGCATTAAATCTGATAGTGTTCAAAAACCATTTCAATTAGATGATGACTTCTAAGAAAGCTTAAAAATATCCAGATTGAAGTGTCTATAGTCGTCTATCTAACAATCCAATCATTGTTTTAAAAGAATCTAGCAATGATCAGCTGGCTATAAAGTGAGGAAAAAATCTATATAAATTCATTGTTAAAGAGGGTTTGAACTCAAACTTTTAAGCTCTTATTAATATTTAAATACAATTATATATACTTAAACTAGATGTAATAATTAGCAACTATTATCCTAACAAATAATGTCTTTTTCACTGTTTCTTTTAGAGAGACCTTCACTCTGCATTGATAAATTTTAACTATATATAGTGAAGTTAACTCAATAGTAATATCTACTACTGTTGCGTAAAATCTATAGTTATAATAATAAATATTAAAAAGAAAAAAAAAGGGGGTGGGGGAATGTGTTTATTCACATAAATGTATCCAAAACTAAAAAAGTGCATTAAAAAAAATATTAAATTTCTTAAGCAATGAGCATTGCCAATTGCTCAACAAGCTTTGTGATAAATGCTTAGCCAGAGAAAGCATTTAAAATATCTCTGTCCGGAACCCCCCCCACCTCTGACCATGGTTTTGTGCTTTGGCACTCCTCAGAGAGTAGCTAGGGTAGCTTCAGACACTAATCTAAAAATACCAACCCAAAGCCAGCATTAATCTAAAAGTTATCTATTGAGTGGAAAATCTAAAATTTTCAGACACCTACATGTCTTCAAATCCAGCTAGCCAACTCAAATAGCTATATGGGGCTGAAAGATCTTCAGCCATACCATATATTAGTTGGATATTTGGGTTTGAAGACATGTAGGTGTCTGAAAGTTTTAGATTTTTCATTCAATAAATAACTTTTAGATAAATGCTGGCTTTGGGTGGGTATTTTTAGATCTAGTGTCTGAAGCTACACTAGAGCCTCTCTGAGGAGTGCCAAAGCACAAAATTATGGTCAGAAGTTGGAGGGGGGTCCTGACAGAAATATTTTAAATGCTTTCTCTGACTAAGCATTTATCACAAAGCTTGTTGAGCAATTGGCAATGCTCATTGTTTATATCTTACAAGCTTAAGATAATTGGGTCATGTGATCTATGACTCTTATTTTTAAATTTTTTAAGCTTTCACAAATAAAAGCTTGGGGCAATTATGATTAGGAATAGTGTCAGTAGCAATCTGTTTGTTAGATCATTTGCAACAAAAGCCCACTTGGCATTGGTACAAGAAAGTGCATTGGTTGCAAATGATCTGACAGATTAGGGTTGATAAATTTTTAAACATGATCACCCTTGACTGCGAAAGCTGGAGATCATTTTTTACTTTTTAGTGAATTTATGTGAATAAAACTGCTTCATATTTAAAATTTTTTAATACATAGTGAATTTGAAAACTGTGGTTTATGTAAGTTCCAAGCCCATCTCATGCACAAATGTATATAGCATGTAATAGCTGACATTTTGTTGATAAACATTGATT
The DNA here is from genome assembly GCA_028023455.1 of Epiperipatus broadwayi. Lineage (NCBI taxonomy): Eukaryota > Metazoa > Onychophora > Udeonychophora > Euonychophora > Peripatidae > Epiperipatus > Epiperipatus broadwayi. The sequence goes on along the minus strand of JAQFVV010000058.1, from coordinate 45,677 downwards.
AAAATAGATATTATTTATTGAACTGCAAGTGTACATTCAGCACACATACATACACATTACACATAACACAGACACTTTTTTATAAATACAATATGCTTATATAAAGATTTATAGTATATATAACAATTATAATAATATGGTTATTAATAACAAATTAAGGGTACACATTGACATATTTTATTGAAAGTATGTTCACTTATGCATTTACTAAAGCAATAAGAATAAGAAAAAAAACCTACTGTATTTTTATCTTAAAAATAAAGTAAATAGCAAAACATCTGACATTCATTACTATTAAATTCACTCTGAGCAAAATTCTTGTTTTTTGATATCTTTTTCCTCTTATAGAAACAGAACAGAAATAAGAACCTCTCTAATTAGTTTGATGTTTTGAAATCACAACCAATTTTTAGAATATTTTAAATTTTTGTAAAACTTTAGCATAATGCTCAGAAAATGTTTTATTATGCAAAATACTGCACATAAAGAAAGGATAATATAGTAAGAATAAAATCTATGTGGTTCAACATAAGCAAAAAATATTAATATATATATAGTGATATACTGTACTTTGGGATAGAAAATGGCTACTGAAATATTGTAAAATTTACGAGTTTTATCTTTTTTAAAAAAAATATGATCATGTACGTCACCCATAGAAGGCAAATATGGCTGCTTGATTATTGTGAAAATTGCTAATTTTAATGGTATTTTTGTTTGTTTATTTACATTTTTGTTTGTTTGTTTACATTTTTCTTTGGATTGCATATAATTGAAATCATATAGTTATATACAATGTAGTTTGTGATTTGACTATATACTTTTTTTTTTTTAAATTTTATATAGTTTCATAAATTATGAATAAAAAAACTTTAGATAGACTGTAATTTAATATTGCTACTTAGCAGTACTGTAAAGTGTATGAAAATTACATAAAATTAAAAATTTAAATATTTTGATTTTTTAAAAAAAATAAAACTGTTTGCAAATTCTAAAAAAAAAAAGTATTGTTATTAGGATTATATATATACAAAGTTTTGACTAAATCAGATTGAATTATAACATTTTTCAGACAGACAGAGGGATAATAAAATGGTATGGGTTAAATAAAAGCATATAAAAATTAGAACTATTGTTAATTGTTTCTTATTGAAAGGCAAAAATTAATAAATTAACTTTTGCATTAGATATCACTGGAAATACATTTCTTGGTTTACTAAGGATTGTCAATTAGATCATAAAGCCTGAGCTACAAATCATATATAAAATATGCATATAAATTATATAAGCAGATAAGATTTTATGAAACAGTGCCTACAATCCAGGATTTGAATCTGAGCGGAAATTTGAAATTTTATTATATAACAGATTTTTAAGCTTTTCCCTCCCAAATAATTAACCCACAGTTAATGCAGATATCCATCTAATACTTTGACAAATAAATAGATATCAAACAAAGGAAATAAGGGTGGAAAAGTCCTTATTTAACTGACAGTGTCCACTTCACTGTTCCCTCTAGAAGAGTGCCGAAAGGTTTTTGTACACCATGACCTATTTAATTCTGTATTGTCACTTATTATATATATAAATGATAGGGTAATAATATAAATTATGTGTAGATTACGTATTATTTGTTACTGACATTTAAGTACATTTTAAATAATAAATAAAACAAAAGAAAGTTGTTTATTATTGAAACATATAGTAGGAAATAAGCCTTCCGTTTTAAAAAAGGTAACTTCCGCAAGATCTAGCCAATTGAATGGTCTTCCTCGGTTATTATTAGGAACTCTTTAATAATGAATGTAAACAATTTTTAAAACGTAATAATTAAAAAAAAAACACTGCGATATAAATAAATAATAATAGCTTTAAAACATTTTTATTTTAAAACATTATAGTTGTTTTTTTGTTTTTGTAAATAAATTTGTGTTACTATAATAAACACACACACATTCAATATATGAATACGCTGTACTAATTTTGTTAAGATTTGAGCGAAAATCATTTGTAAACAGAGATACCTCAGGGTTTTTTTAAAACTGTTTAACTCATATACATAATTCCTATATATACCCGTCCAACTGCTTTAACCAATATATAAAATATGATGTTTTGTTTATAATCTGTGTTGGAATATCTACTCCAACAGCTCTTAATTCACACACACATTAAATGCATTATGTCGTTATTTACTTACTGTATTGTTTGTTGCTTGGGAGTCAAGTGATATTCAAACCTAAAAAAATTCCTAAGCTGCACCACATTTAAGAACTTTAGATTCAAGAACTTTAGATTCCTGACTGTAACACTCTTATCATTAAGCTTGTGGTTAAGACCTGTAGAGGTCCCTACCTTCGCATTTTTCAGACGCATATTCTTGAGGCTACAACCTTAGTAATTATTACTTAATCTGTATAATGTTTTATCAGTAGTACCAAATGTAAATAAGACAATAATAACCAGTTAAGTTGGCAGAATTTTAAAATGACTATATATTTACTCATATTAATGATACAAAGTTTGGAAAATTCACTTATTATGGATTATTAATACTGGGTTATGGCCTATAAATATTTTTATCTATTACATAGTTAGAGATCAAGAATAAACAAAACTATGTTAATGATGGCTAGTGTTAACAACTGTACGAACTGTAGGTTGATGTAAGTAGGCAAAATTATTGAGGGATTACAAAATAGATGCATTTGCAAGGGTAAAATTTCTTTTTGTTATAATATATCAAAAACATTAAATAAAAATAAATAAATGGATTATTGTGCAGGGATTCATAAACACTTTGATTACCAGAAGTAACAGTGCTAGAGCCATGATCCATGTTTTATGAGCACTAGATCTTCTATTCTGTCACTGCAGTAACTATACAGAGCAACACAGATACTGCTTAATAAAAGTGCTATAATTCTTTTTAAGCACATCATTTCAAAACTGATTAAAGCAAAATACTTTAATCAACATCAAAAAGTCTTGGAGATGCTAAAAACAAATAGACTGTAACATATACGCTTCATCTAAAGTGGAAATGGGACCTTCAGCTCAACAAGTTAGCATGTGATTACTTGAACAAACAGCACAGGGCTTGTGTCGTTATATTTGCTCAATATAATAATGCAAACTTACATTTAAGTTATATTATGTAATATAATATTTATTATATTGCAATGTGATGTGCTATGACTTCTCCTTTATCAAAGTCATGATTTTCTCAGCCTCTCTGCCCAGAGAAATCTGTTAGCCACCTTCCCTTCCCTTTCCATTCCCCAACCTAAGTTTTTCTAACTTTTTTATCCTACTCCATCCCATTTCCAAAAAATCATCTTTGTCCACTCTATGGTCTTTATATTTAGATATGCCTTATCTTTTTCCAAACCCAGCATAAAAAACAAGAATCCACTTTCTCTTTTGCATAACTATATATATATATATATATGTGATTTTTGTCACATGCGTTAGTGAAGCTGTAATTATAATATGTTTAATATGCCTGCTTAGTGCTTTCGAGATTTAGTATTAATCTCTCATACTCATAGCTTTATGAATGTTTAATATGCCCACTTAGCACTTTCGAGATTTAGTATTCAAATCTCATACTCATAGTTTTACGAATGAAGACTGTCTTCATTTGTAAAGCTATGAGTATAAGATTTGAATACTAAATCTTGAAAGCACTAAGCGGGCATGTTAAACATTATATTATAATTACAGCTTCACTAACGCATGCGAAAAAAAAATCGCATATTTATAATTACAATTTGTATTGGTGAAGAGAAAAACAATTTATTACATAACTATATATAGTAATGATATCTATATTCATTCAGAAACTATGGGCAATCGAGTAATGCAGAAAACATAAGCTAAGAGATAAGTTACTTTATATATTATCTTTCTATTAAAAGTCAAGGATTCTGAAATTATGAAAATAGTTTCTGAACTAGTTTTAGATTTATACAACAGATCAACTCTATGGAATGAGTTCTAAATTTTAAGATATTACAACTATTAGATTGTATAATTTTATTAATTGTTTCTACTAATCAATTAGTGAAAATCAGATGAGAATTGGTGTTTACTTAAAATTCATTGTTTGTGCATAGTGTAACTAAATGTAATATCAATAAATAGCATTACTATAAATATTAGGAAAAATCATAAATGGCTAGTATAACCACTTGCTGTGCTTGGGTTTGAATCCAGATGAATTTTAAATGCTTCCAGATAACTGATGATATTCTAAAACAAACTTAAAAAATTAGCAAGTACCTGATATGTTGACCACTTATTTGGTAATCATATTTGTCAGTAAATTGGACTCTAGCCAGTCTCAGCTGGAGGATTTCAAGATATTCTGGGTTAGTCATTTAAATAATGGCACGCTGAAAATAAATTAATCATATGATTACAATTTGTTGCAATCATTACTATTATTAATGGTATGTGGGAAGGAAATCATATGTTTATAGGTAAGCAATAAACTTAATATTTTTTTAAAAAAACTTAGTTTAAAACTTTTGGTTTTCTAAAAATTTACAAAATGATTTGGGAGAAGATAGAGAGGATTAAAAAAAACCATTTAAATAAATTTTTAGAGTTGTTCTTTATAAAATGTTTATATAGATAACATCAGTATCACGTGACTTTTCCATATTAGTTACGTAAATGTTTCTCTTTATGCGAAAAAAAGTACATTAGATTGTGAAAAGTTTCGTCTCTTCTTTTCCACCATGACTAACATTTCCTTTCCCTCCATAAATTCTATATTATAAACATTTTATGCATGTTATTATTATATAACTTTCACAACACTTTTTTTGCGTACTTCAATTTTTTTTATTTATTTATAATTTTTAATGATTGAATTGTCTTTTGTTTTTGAGCAGGTTTACTCTTAACATTTTATATGCTCAAGAGATCATGTGATGTTTGATCACAAGAAGGCAAGCTTTGATCAGACATCTTTCGCTTTCAAGTTCATTATCTCATCACTGCTAAACTTAATAGAACAATAATTGGATGGTTAGTTGCTTGGTAGGTCATATGACAATTAACAGATTGAACTTTAATCCAATAACTTTAACTTCAGAGTTCCTTATTCTATTATTAAATTATTTTATATTTATTGAACACTGGTTATAACAAAAAAAATTTCTAATGAAAACAAGCAAACAAAACTTCTTAAGAGTTTTATAACTTAGACCTTAAAAAAGGTTGAAAGGTGTTGTCTAAATAGAGTAACAAACATCATGTAGACAGATTAAATAAATCATGTTGGTGAACATGCTAAGACATATTGAATAAAATACATAGTAGAAAGATGATCTCTATGGCAAGTTACAGAAATATTCAGAATAATGTAATATAATTTAGAAAAGTAGCGCAAATAGAAAAACTGAAAGAGTAAAAATTCATGAATAATACTAAAAGCCAAAGACTACTAGGTAGGAAATAAAATGTCATAAAATGCTACTCTTAAACAATTCAAAACAAAACAACACTCTCCATATAGTAGTGCCATCTTGTGCTAACAAGAGCAATCAATGGATGCCAGAAGGCTTGTGCATAAAATCCCTATCTAGTGCCTACTCATCCAATGAGTAGTATGAGATAGTGATCATGTGATGTTTAGTGGTTTAATGCTACTCTTACATAAGACTGAGAATATATATATATATATAAACATTTAAAATTAAATATTACATACTTCGACAACATGTAAATAACTTTTACTACTGCTTAAATATGTTATGTTTGGAATTATAATCATATCACAGAACTCTTGTTCAAATACATTATTCAGAATTAATTTCAAGCAAACTTATAACAAATCATTTTAATAAACTTGCATTGATAAATGAAAAGTAAAATTGTATTTGCAAGTTTATTAAAATGATTCATTATGAGTCTGCTTGAATATATATTGCTTATAGTACTTCATTCATATACACTTTAATGCAACTAATTTTTTTAAAAACTTCTTTATTTCTTACAGTTTCGACTGTCCAGCAGTCTTCATCAGAACTCTATCTTCCTTTCTGCTTTACTGCTTTGATGAAGACTGCTGAACAGTCGAAACTGTAAGAAAAAACTTTGAAAATTAGTTGTATTAAAGTGTATATGAATGAAGTACTATAAGCAATATATATGATTATATGAAGATATGCAAAGAAAGTGAAGAAGAAGAATAAGAGAGTCTGTTTGAAAATAATTATGAGTGACATATTTGAACAAGAATGTTCTGTGATTTACCACTAAACATCACATGATCACCATTTCTTATGCTTGCTTATAACTGTTATTAAAACAGGCAAAACTCTCCATACAGTAGTGCCACTCAGTGCAAGCCAGAGTAATCAATGGATGCCAGAAGGCTTGTGCATAAATGGTGATTATGTGATATTTAGTGGTTTAATACCAATCCTGCCTAATAGGATAGTGGTGACTATAGTTATTAAAAAACCAAAGACCCCCAAATGTAAGTTACTGAACTGAATTCAGACCTATATGACAATATAAATTGATGAGCTTGGATTGAAAATATTATTGTGTTTTCAATTTTATTCTCATGGTTTTGTATTAAGTAGAGATAAAAGATGGTTACTGGAGGGTTGTATTAGATTCTAAGATGTAGGTGCAGCGCCCTCTGATTCAAGGCTCCTCACTGACAAAAGCAGCAAGCCAGAAACTAGTCTGGGAATATTGGATGAGTAAGCACTGGTTAGGGATTTTATGCACAAGCCTTCTGGCATCCATCGATTATTCTGGATTGCACTGAGTGGCACTGCTGTATGAAGAATTTTGCCTGTTTTCAAATGTTCTGTGATATAAACCTTTATATTTTATTGCTGCGTGATAATACATTCATAGATTGGATTGTAATGGAGAATCATAAAAACATCTTTATTTATAGTACTATAATCATAAAGATTTATTAACTTTTATAATTGATATAGCTGCAGATGTGAAATAAAAAAATAAAGATAAGCATGAGGTCACCACCCATAGAAGTATAACACTTCTATTATAAAAAACCGGGACATCATGTTACAAGTATATTTTTGTTTTTATAATCAGCATATTGGTGTTCATCTGATTAACTTACATTCATCTGGTAACTTTATTTTTTAGGTAATAACAACTAAATGCTTATTCATGGACAAATACTGCTTTGATTATGTAGATGCCATTGTCTTCTCTATAAAAAAAGAAGATAGAATTGCTTGTGATATAAAAAAAATTTCATGTTTCATTTAACTTGGATTTGAATCCTAAGGCATGGGTATAGTACACAGATGTGTTAAATATTATGACAGAAATATAATCTCTTAAACATAATGGAGTGCAAAATTCTGCTGTTTATATATCTCAGTTTATCTCTATATAGATAATTTAATGTAAAGCTGTTTTGCATATTACCTCATGTTTGTGTGTGTGTGTGTGTCTCCCTTTTCTCTAGTTTTTTTATAACATTTCTTATTTCTTCTCTGTTATCATTATCACATTCAACTCTTGGTAGGCAACTACAAGGTGAAGACTTGTCCAATATATCTTCTTAAACATCTTATACCCCCCCCCAATCTTCATAATTCCATCATCAAACATCATTATCTTATCACTTTACCTCAAAGTAAGAGATTTCTGGAGATTCTGCTTATTATATTTTTTTGATTCCATTTAAGGTTTTTACTTCCACAACAACATTCTTGATACCAATCCGGAATGAAATCTCTTGATGTTTATTCCCATTTTTTCTCCTTATTTGAAGCATCTTGTCATCCTCCCATAATCTTGAATTAATATTTTATATAAACTTTCTTTATATGTATGGGATATATTACCAACTTCATAGTAGTTGAATGGAACTGCTAAATGATTCTGCCACTAGGGTGCTCAAACGTTGCAAGACATTCTAAACAAATTACAGTAATATTTTTATATGTATATAATTACCATTCTAAAATTAATTAGAGAAATATTCACACCGAAACAATGAATAAAAAGAATGCAGTTTCTAAATCAAGTATTGATTATTTTATCAATACATGTATATTTTCTGTACTAAACTTATTGTAATTAGAAGGAATTTGAACTCAGACTTTAAAAGTTACTACAGCTATCCACTCCATTTTATACAACAGATACACACGACTACATACGTGAAAAGATAAATGATCTTCAATATACATATTTCATGCTGGATCAGCACTCATCAATTGTTCCAGATCATCATTTCCCACACATACATATAATGAGGTCTCAGTTTATATTAGGATAGCAAGCTTTGGCACAATATCAAACTTTGAATCTCAAGGTGTAGGTTTATGAATTGTGGCCCAGCTTTGTCACTTCTGCTGTATGAACTTTTTGTTATCCCCTGATTAATAAAGCATTTAAATATTTATTTATCGAAAATAATGCTATAGTGAGTTACTTGGGTGGTCATGTGACATTCACATGTTCAAATGGGTGACTGAAAACAGTGATTTCATTTAATTGATCTAAGTGAGATTTTTATTTTACTAGGTTTTTAGAACCATGTTACTTGTGTATTAAATCATATTGGGTAAACAAATTTCCTAAGATAGATTTCAACCATCAACCTTTCATTTAATGGCGAATGAAACCATTTTTACTTTATTTAAATGAAATGTTGCTTAGAAAGTTAACAGACATTCGGGATAGAAATAATCCAGAAACATTTGGCTTTAGAATTACACTTCATTAAATTACAAAAAGCAAATGATAGCTTATCAAAGAACATTATTACACTTTAAAACTATTTATAGTGTCATATATTATATATCGTAATGATTTCTTATATTTTCAGATTTTAAGATTTTATAAATTCTTGATAAAAGTTTTTTTTCCTGTTCTTACTGAAGGAAATCTAATTGGGTTTCCTCTAGAAAATGATTCATGATGTTTAATGAGTTAAACAAAATTCGTTCAATATAATAAGTTAAATAGATTTTTTTTATATATATATTAAAATAGATGCTTAAAATTTTTCATAGAAAGCTATTAAAAATTATTCACCATTTAATAATTACATTATAGAAGTTAACTGAAATAAATGACTTAGCAGTATTTTACTTAATAAAAATCTAAGAAATTAAATGATCAAATAATTGAATAAATCATACAACCGCTATCTTGATAAATGGAGAACTTCCTGATATTTATTTCGTAAATAACTGCATCAAGCATTTGATAAAAAAAAACCGGCAAGGAGTTTGTAATTGCATATGTTTGTGTGTGTGGGAGGGGGGGTTCTTAGAGACTATGAATTTTGGGACAAAAAATATATATTAATTTATATATAAGATATTTTAAAAAAATATTATTTTGATTGTTTTTTTTATTATGTTAAATGCGTTGTCCGGGAAGCGAACCCGGGCCAGCTGCTTGGAAGGCAACTATGCTAACCGTTAGGCCATCAACGCTTGTTTTGACTCTTTATTTCTTCAATTACAACATTCATCTACAATTTTTTTTTTTTAATTAGAAAAGATTTAAACTCAGACTTTCGACTCCCTATAGCTATCCACTCCATCTTATACAGCCGATATATATGACTATATACATGTGAAAAAGATAAATGATCTCTAATATCCATATATATAGTGCTGAACCAGCACTCATCAGTTAATTCAGATCAACATCCCTCCCCCCCCCCCCACATATATATAATCAGTGTTCAGTTTTATATTAAAATAGCAAATTTTCAAACTTTAATGGACAGGCTTCAATCTTTTCGACCCTCCAACCAATGATATGGATGGCTGAAGAGTTAGAGGGCGGAGAAGATTGAAGCTTGTCCATTAAAGTTTGCTATCTTAATACAAAACTGAGCAGTGATTCTATATATGTTTTGGGAGATGATGATCTGGGCCAACTGATGAGTGCTGGTTCAGCGCAAAATATGTATATTGGAGATCTTTTATCTTTTTTATATGTATGTCATCATGTGTGTCAGTTGTATGAGATGGAGTGGATAGCTATAGAAAACTTGAAAGTCTGAATTCAAATCCCTTCTAATTGCGTTAAGTTCAGTATAGACAATATATTCGTATTTAATTTTTTTTTGTAAATCTACAGGTTTTCTACACAATAAGTGACAGCATTGTCTAAACTAATTTGATTAGAGGGAGAATTGGGGAATTATAAAAAAAGTTAGATGTTAAACAATTCAAAACAAAGCAAAACTCTCCATATAGTAGTGCCATCTTGTGCTAACAAGAGCAATCAATGGATGCCAGAAGGCTTGTGCTAGTATGAGATAGTGATCATGTGAAAAATTAGATATGTTCACAACAGCAAAGACATAAATGATAGACGTTTAGAAATATGAATAGATGGAGATAAATACATATCAGGTGATAAGAAAGCAGGAGATGTAGAGTTTATTAAGGATACTTTAGTAAAAAAAATTATGAGAGAAAGTGAGTTAGATTGAAAATGGCTAAAAAGAAGTAGTCATGTAGAACAATATATTTAGCTACTGAAAATAGGGGAAGTGTAAAAAGGATGATAAGAGGGAATAATTGTTAAATATTGGGTGCAACTGATATGTAATTAATGAAGTAGAGAGAATATTAAAACCAGGATAAATTTGAAAATCTGACTAAATATGCATTGGAAAGTTTACATGGCAGAGACAGAATTTGAATAAGTTAATAGATGGAATCCAGGGGGGGGGGTATAAGTATTTGATGATGAGGAACAAAGAGAGTGTAGTAATGATCATAATTTTAGATTGATGCAATTAGGAGTATCTGAAAGATTAGATCCAGAATATTATAAACATATTAGTAGGAATAAATGAAAAATAATAGAAGCCTGAACTAAACACATTCAGAAATATCTTGGAAAAAAATGATGAAGACTTATATATAAGGTGAAGAAGATTGAAAATGAATGTTCATTGAAAACTAATAAATAAAGAAGAAATGTTCATACCTTAGAAATTGGGGGGGGGGGGGGATCAAGAGCATAAAGAGAATACAAAGGTTTATAAGTTGTGAGAATGGAGAAAGTAAAAACTAAATTGTGTGTGAGGGGGGGGGGCAAGAGCATGAAGAGAATACAAAAAGTCTTAAGTTATGTGAGAGAAGAAAGTAAAGACCAGATGATATAATTATTAAAAAGTAAATAAGGAAAGTGGGATAAAAGGTATAAGTTAACCGAGGAACTGAAAAGTATAGAAAAAAATTAAGAATTACATGAAGAAGAAAAATAAAAATAGGCTATTACAATGAAAAAAAAAAGAAAATGTGAGAATAGAGAATTGAACACAATCAAAGAAATCAGATTGCATAAACAGATGGCATATGAGAGAATAGTAAGAAAATTTAATGATTACTCTAATCTTAGTTCATTCTATTACATAGCTTGACTAATCTAAGCAATAGATGACTACCAGATAGAGAGAAAATTAAAGAATATATAACTTTTAAAAAATTGGCCAAATAAGGGAGAGAAAAATAGTATTACTAGATGACATAAAAGCATGTAGCAATGGAAATATTAGGTTTACAAAAAATGAATTGAATGAGGCAGGGAAGAAATTGAAAAGTGGAAAGGTAAGAGGTTTAGATGGTTGGGCAGCAGAGATGGTGATGAATTTAGGAAATAGGACAAAATTAAATCTATTATCATGGTACAGAAAAAAGAATTCCCAGATAGCTGGAATAATACAAGAGTAAAGCTACTATTTAAAGGAAAGGGTAAGGATGATAGAAAGTTAAACAATTTTAGACTGATAGTAGTAATATCAATGTTATATAAACTTTTTGCATATATGATGGCAGGAAGAGTTGCAAAGTGTATGGAAGAAAATAATATAGTGGGAGAAATGCAGGAAGGTTTTCCATCAGATAGACATATAGGAGGTAGTTTATTTGTAGTCATACAACTTATTAGATTTCAGTAGGAATACAAGTACACAGTTATATATGGTCTTTATAGATATAGAGAAGGCATATAATAGAGTAAATAGAAATAGATTCTGGGTAAGTTTTTTTGGTAATAAATGGAGCTTTAGTGGATGTTATTAAGAGATTGTATAAAAATAATTACTATTCGTATCAATTAGAAAATATAGCATCAGTTAAAGTTAAAAATTGGGTGGGACTAAGGCAAGGATGCCCTATGTCACCTATTTTATTTTTGTTATATTTGAGAGAAATGGAGAGAACAATAGAAAAACTAGGAAAAGGAGTAGAGATACCATTAATATATGGCAAGTACACACATTATCAGGTCTTTTATTTTATGATGATATGTTATATGCATAGAAAGTAGGAAATAGAAGTTATACTGAAGATATGCACAAGGGTGGGTAAAGAGATGGTGATTACATTTAGTGAAGAAAAATCAAAAGAAAAGATAAAATGCTGGGAAAGAGAAGAAAAAATTTTTTTATTGGTAGATATAAAGTTAAATGTGGTGAATAGGTATAACTATTTGGGAATCATCTTAAGAAATCAGAGAAATTGCTTGCATGAATGAAAGAAAAGATTGATAAATGAAGCAAAGAAAAGAAAGGGACTGATAAAGAAATTAACAGTGTTTTCATATAATAATTATAATGTAACTAGTATTGTATGGAAGGAAGTGGCAGTAGCAGGGTTAACATATTGTAATAAGGTGTAATGTGTTAGTAAAGAGGTATTAGTTTACTTAGAAAAAGTACAAAGATAATTAAGAAGACATGCATTAGATGCAGATGTGTGGACAGCAAAGGAGGCAATTCAAGGAGAAATGGGATGGTCAAGGTTTTATATGAGAGAGATGCAAAAAGTGAAATGAAATGTTCAGTAGATTGCAATTTATGGAAAATAAAAGAATAGCCAAAATAGTATTTAATTGGATTATAAGTAAAAAATAGTCAATAAGAAGGGTCAGAAAAGTAGTATGGTATTCAGAAGATTTGGATAAAAATTTATGTCAGTATACTTATGCAAATGGTGGAATGATTGTGTTAAGAGAATTATTGAGTGTTGTAGTGGGAAGAAATCGGATAGAAGAATAGATGCATTAATAAGAAATATGGAATTGGAGAGATGAAGAACTAATATGGAGATTTAAAAAAGTTTAAATATATATAGAAGTAAACAGAATGTTGGATGTGAGTTAATTTATGATAATAGCAAGGAAAGTAGTTTACTGTTTAAGGCTAGAACAGGATTGTTAGCAACAAGGGAAAACATAATAGGAAAAATGTGGGTGATTTAGTTTGTAAGTTATGTAAGAAAGGCATAGAAAATATTAGGCATCTGTTAATTGCATCTAAATACCTATAAGTAGAAAGGGTACAAATAGTAAAGTTGTGGGAGAATAAATACAAACAAAGTGATTATACAGAGAGTGAGTTCTTGGTTTTTATGCTGGATTTGGGAAAATATAAGGGAGATTTAGATATAAAAGTCATAGAGTAGACAAAAATAATATTGTGGAAATGGGATGGAGCAAGATAGAGAAGAATATGTGAAAAATTTAGGATGATGAATGGAAAGGGAAGGTAAAGTAACTAACAGGTTTCTCTGGACATAGTAGATGAGGGATTCCTGACTTTAATAAAGGAGAAGCCATCTTTAATTAATATAATTATTTTACTATCTTAAATCTGGAACTATATCATATTTCATTACATTATCAAGAACCACATTGTATTACTATTAATTAATTGATTTTTATTGTATTAAATAAGATATGTACGTGATACCAAATTGTTATTGGTCGTGATTGAAATGGATTCAATTAAAATACATGACGTAATGTGAGCTGAAATAAATAATACGTGATAGTTTAAATTAACGGCTAATGATAACGTTTGGAATTTTTAAGCTAAGTTGAAGTTCGTTGTAAATACGACATCTGAACGTGTAGAATTTAGTCTAACTCCAATGAAGATTTATTGAAAAATGATAAATCGAAAGTATGATATTTTCTTTTAAGCCTAGATCAGATACTATTTAATTAAATTACAACTTTAAAAAAAAGTTTAACTTTTTTTCACTTTGAATTTTTTATATAAAGACTTTATTTAATAAAAATGTTGGCACTACCTATTTTTATAGAATAATCATTTATTTCCCAAACAACAATAAAATTAAACTGCATTACGTTTGTTCAAGATTAGAGAATATTTTCTATTGCTCCTCCGGGACTTCATCACTTGCTCTACGAAGCTCTACACAAGAATCAACTGAATCGGAGTGATAAAGCAGCTTTATTACATATTTTCTCAATAAACTTTTGAAAGACACCTTAACAAGGGGCGAACATTTGTCAAAAATTGTCATAAGAAAAAAAAAAAGATTAATGTTAAAATTTCGAAAGAATACATCCGGAATATGAATAAAAAAGATAAAAACACCTGATTTTAACATATTGTAAATATATATACATGTACGCACACAAACGTAATGTATAAGCCTGTGCACTGGCATATTCAATAGAAGTGTCTTGACTGAAAAGTTAAAATGTGATTGAAAACATGACCTAAATTTTAATGAGTTCCCAATCAACATTATTTTCAACCATCATTGTTCCACTGCAGGATGAAAATTGTTCGAAGTTTAATCCAGTTTCTGTGATCCACAACTTCATTGTTATACCAACAAACTTCCTTATTTCAGTCATTCATTCATCTCACATATATTTTTCTATTCAGTTTTGATCTGTCCATCTATTATCATCTCTTCTAGCAACATATTCAGCCCACGTCCATGACAACCTCTATTCTTTTAACTATGTCAGTGATACTGTTTGTTTTGTGACTTATATATTTCCATTTCTGACTCCTTATTATTCCCAACACTCACCTCTCCATATTTTGTTGGGTGATCTAAAGACTATTGTTTTTCTATTAAGTATCCAAGTTCAGATCCATAAGTAGGAACTGAAACATTATTAAAAACCTCCCATTTCAAACACAAAGGTATACTTTGTTTTAATATTAAATTATAATTACTAAAAGCACTCCATGCAAGTTTAATTCTATGCTAATTTCATCCATTATGTTTCCATACGTATTAATAGTCTCTTCTTATTCACGATTATCAATCTTTATGTTTTGCTCCTGATAAAATCCATTGAATATTAGTCTTTTTAGCATTCATCTTTAGTTCTATTTTCTTACTTCTACGTGATAATTCTTACAACATTTCCTGAAGATCTGAAGCATTATACGCAAAAACTATTTCATCATCTGCAAAATCTAAATGACTTAAATAATCTTATTTACATTTACTGTCTTAGCTTCTCAGTTAAATCTACAAAATACTTCACATAAAACTACTGTAAAAAGTTTTGGAGATATGAAATCTTTTTGGCATACACCCTTCTCTATGATAATTTTTCTTAGTATCACCATGTAATCTTAATCATTGCTGTTGCATTTTGATAAATATTCTTCATAATACAATAATATCCTGAGTCTTCATCTTGATGATACAATGCTTTAATCATTGTAAAAATGTTTATGAAATCAAATGCCTTTTTATAATCTACAAACCAAAGCTTATTGACAGCTTCTATAACTTCACCACTTCGTTGATTTTTTCTATAACTTCACCACTTCATTGATTTTTTCTATAACTTCACCATTGTACCAAAATCACTTTTAAATCCAGTTTATTCTTTTGTTTGTTTAAAATCCAATGTTTGCTGCTGACAAATTGCAATTATCTTGGTAGAGATTTCTTATTGAACTAATAAAAGACCGAGAGATCTGAAAATTTTTAATATTTTATTTATCATCTTTCTTAAATATCAATATTATTACTAAATTCTTCCAGTCATGTGATACATCTTTATCACTTATACATATAACTTTGCCAACATTTTTCCTAATTCTTAGCTAGCTTTGTTTAAGATTTAATTGTATGTTTCAACTTATTCATTTAAAATGCTAGGTAATTCAAAAAATATAATAACTATAGGAAATACTTTATTTTCTTGGCCCTAATTACTACATATATATATATGTTTTCACATTATATGTGTAACGATATATAAATATGTCGTTACATTAATTTAAAATAAAAACTTAAAAGTTCGCAAATAAAAGTAAAAAACTAAACGCTAAAATTAAAACGTTTGTTAAACGTATATACATTCGCACAGATGCTAAACTTTAAAAATATTTTTATGTGTTAAAAAAAAAAAAAATTATAACGATCGAAATGCAAGTGGAGATCGAATCTAACCGCAAAACGGTATCTGCAACTACCAGGGCGCTATCTAGGCATTTAAACCTAGAAAAATTTATAAAGTAGGCAGATACACGCTGTTAAGATTCCACTTTATTTAAATATTCCGATCGTTAGCCCAAGTCACTAACTCAGCGGAGACGCAGAGATAAAAATCTATAAATTTTATATCTTAAATATAAGAGAATAAAAGCCACTGCCAGAAATTAACACATAAAAAATATTTATTTACGCACATATAAAATCATTCTAAATTCGAGGAATAGGTTTAACATTTTTTAGATTTTTAGATTACTCTTTAATTGTACATTTACATAAATTTCAATGAGTTTAATATTTTATTTAGATGGTCAAGTATGAATAGACTACATAGATTTGCATCTGAAAATAAAACATTCTATCCCTATTTAACCTTAGGCTAAAATTCGCAGTCAAACTGGCATCAATCCATCTGATACACTTATGTATTCAATGTAGCATGAAAATACAACAGCACAAATATACTATACTGTCAGGAATGGATATCTGAACAGTATAGTTAGAGAAAACATTGACTCTTGTCCAATACAGGAATATGACGTCTGTATAGCAAGAAGAACAATAAAATAAAAACTCCATAGGAAGGGACCACGATCCTTTTTGCCGACTTACAATCCAATCCATAGGCAAAGGGTTGGTGCAGTGTATACAGCGATTCTGCACGTAGTGAAACTCATACTACATCTACTAATTACATAAATATATCCAATCCATTGACCCAATTCAACAATGACACAAATAACCTAAGATTACCCTCCCCTAATATAACTTTACAAATCTATATAACCATTCACGCCCGACTTAACTTTAACATTTAAATACGTTCGCACAAATGAATTTTATAAAATTTGTTTTAAAATGTTGAGTACAGATCAGCTGCACAGATTCCACGGTCAAAAGCATTCCAAATTAAACACAACCGATCAAAATACAAAGTCATCGATAAACGTCACTTGCATAGGGAATATACAAATCCCATTAGCATTCATCGTAAGATGCTTGCAGTGATATCGTTGACATATATTCTAATCGAATGTGAAAACCACAACATTATCAACCGCTAACGAATCTATGCAACGTCTATACCCAACCTTAAATTTCCTCATTTAAAATTTAAACAATAAATATTAATACAAATAAATAATAAATGGAAATGATTTTTTTATCAAACGCAAACATATATAAAATTACACATTATCAATTGAGTTGACACATAAGTCAGAGAAAAGTTCTTTTTATAAAATTTAAATTAACTTATCAATCTTTAAAGTTCTTAGTTAATATTATGATTTTAACAATTGTTCAGTTCTATTGCTTACGGTAGAAGAGTCCCTGTTCCCGTTGGCAATTCCCACGGAGACTTTCCTGGAAGATCGGTCTGATATTTTGGAGGTAGCATTTTTAAAATAAGTGAGTGAGGACGACAAGTGCGTCTTGTCGCTCGACTCACCAAAATCAAGTTGGAAAAAACTGACTGGAACTCAATATTTTTTCTTTTTATAGTCCTCCTATGGATTCCATGAACAAAAACGTCACTGTTCTGTTTTTTCATTATGGTCCGGGCCTTTATTTGCTTCCATTGGTCAAGCTAAAATCTCTTTCTTCTCTTATCTATCTTTCATCAGATCATTTTAATTATACAAGAGCCCGAAGCTAGCTTGCTTAGCACAGATGTTCGTTACAATATGATATAAACAACGTATTTCTTTAATTAAATAGTGTATTATTTTGTATTATTTCCCAAATGCTTTGATGAAATAACATCCGCCATTATCAAGATCAAGTTTTTAAAGAAAAACTGGTAGATCTCAAGTAGCAATGAGATTGAGTATGAAGTAGTTGAGTATTCAGAATACACAGATTAACAAAACGTTTTTTTTTTCAGTTTCAACATTAATTAATTTCAAGTCAATATTAGAAGAAAGTAATAAAATAAGTGGTCTCCACAAGGCTAGAATATATTGAAATTCATTGGTCTTTTTAATATTTTAATACTTCCCTCATGGGTTTCAAAACATACTTTTCCAAATAAGCAAGAATTTTAGCCTTACCCAAATCAGATTTGTGACCACTTTCTAAAAAAATGTAAAGTAAAAGTTGGTGTATTTAATTTCTGATTGAAGGCATTTTTACATTTCTTAAAACTTGACCTTGACAATAGTGGATGTTACTTCATCAAAACATTGAAATGTAATTCAAAATAATACACAGTTTAATCCAAAAAATACTTTGTTTATATACAAGGAAGAAGCCAAAAATAACTGGAATTGTTTTCTGGTAACTGCACTTGTTGTCATACATGCTTCTGCTGTTACATACCTCTTGTGGAGACCTGTTTGCATTAATTTGCTAAATTATGTTACTGTGTGAAATTGTAGTGCTACGTAGCACATTTTTTTGTGTAGTACATATTTGGTGACATTTTGTAATGGCTGAAAAGTTGAAATAATGTGAAATTCTGTTTTCTTTAAAAAAATGGCTGGGAAAACAGTTGTAATTTTTAAAACAGATTAGAAGACAGTTGTTCTGGGTATAACACAAGTTTATAAATGATTCAATGAAATTGTCAAATTCATCATGTTCCAAAAAGGCTTTGTGAGTGAAGCCCCATGTCAAGATAATGCTAATATCTTTCTATTGATGCAAATTGAATTTTCTCTCACATGTAATTCTTAATGGTCAGATGTTTTATCTATAAGTTCTAAAATGTTTGCATGATGCGGTAAAATGGAAACATCCCATTTTGTAGAAAAGAGGGGTGCAAGTTTCACCATGACAATCCTTCTGTGAGTAGTCAAGTGTGAAACAATTTTTAATCAAATTCAAGATGGTCCAGCTTATCTATCAGTCACATTTGTTTAATCTCTAACTGTGTGACTACTTTTTATTCTCGTGAATGAAAAAATTCCCCATTTTTTTTTTCATGCGTTAGAAGTAGGCATTAAAAGGATTCACTTTATATTTCCAGACAAGTTTGAAAAATGAAGAACATGTTTAGACCAGTAAATTATATTAAATAGACAGTACTTTGAAGGAGATTACATTTATAACACTTAAAAATAAATAAACAATTGTTTATTATAAATTTTTTATTATTTTTGGATTCCCCTTCATATATTTATATATATATATCTTCCATATATTTCATGATATCATTTCTTTTTTAAAAAATAATTACAGCTTTTTTTTATTGCAGAAATTATTTTCCTACCAATATACCAAAATGTTGGTTTATATTGTTAAGACTTTCATTCTCTTGTATATAATTCCTTGGCAATTCACAATTACATTTTTTTAAATCTAAAATACAAGGACTAAATCCTTTATGTTGCTTTTGCAAATTAAAAATAAATCCTAGATATGGTATAGAATAAAATATCTTTATCTAACAACAAAATAATATATGACAACAGTTGTAATATAATCATATATAATTATAACATATAAAAGCTCTTTTTGGCAATTTTTAAATTTTTGCCCTTTTCAATATTTCTTGGTTAACTACAAAAATAACCTATATTGCATACACAGTGACATCTACCGGCTCTATATAAAATTAACACAAGCCTATAATTTATGCATTAATATTTTTATAACAACACATATTATATAACCCTCCATCCATTTTTCATTACCCAATTATTAGTTAAATTAATTGATGTTTTTATAATTGGTCATACAATTATTAATTATTAATTAATCTTTATTGCAGTTCTTAATAGTATATCAGTCATCATTTTATTGATTTCACCTAAGACTGAACTATCTTCAATATCTGTTATTTGGAAATTTTAAAATGATTTGCAAGTTTTTGTTTAATTAATAATTGTTAATTAATTATAACAGAAATAATTGTATGAACATTTATAAAACATCAATTAATTTAACTAATAATTGGATAATGAAAAATGAATGGAGAGTTATATAATATGTGTTGTTATAAAAATATTAAAGCATAAATTATTGTTAATTATATAGAGCCGGTAGATGTCACTGTATATGCAATATAGGTTATTTTTGTAGTTAACCAAGACATATTGAAAAGGGAAAAAATTTAAAAATTGCCGAAAAGAGATTTTATATGTTATAATTATATATGATTATATTACAGCTATTGTTATATATTATTTTGTTGTTAAATAAAGATATTTTATTCTACATCATATCTAGGATTTATTTTTTAAAATGTAATTATTAATTCTTTTTCATACAATGTTACGAAGCCAAAGATATTTAATTCTTTTTAATGGACTATCTTTAAAAAAATTTATATTTTTAGTTTTTTCACACATTGTATTATTATTTCAATAAAAAAATTATTTGTATATTGTTTTTTTTTTATGCTGGCTATCTTTATTGCAGTTCTTAATAATATATCAGTTATCATTTTATTGATTTCACCTAAGACTGAGCCATCTTCAAAATCTGTTGTTTGGATATTTTAAAATGATTTGCAAGTTTTAGTTTAAATCTGCTGAAATGTTTCTGAAGGTAAGAAACCATCATCACCAACCATTGCCAATCAACTTCAGGATGAAAGTCTCTCCAAATTCAATCCATCTTCTCTAATCTCTAGCCTCTCTTCTCCACATCACCCCTGCACACTTTCTTATTTCATCCATCCATCTCACATGTGGTCACTTTCTGAATCTTTTACAATCTCTTGAAATCCAGTTTAAGATTTCCATTGTCCATTTGTTATCATTTCTTTAGCAATATGTCCAGCCCAATTCCACTTCTGTCTTTTAATTTTTTCAACAATGTCAGTAACCCCTGTTTGTTCTCTTACCCATATATGGCATTTTCAATCTCTTCTTATTACTCCTAACATGTATCTCTCCATATTTCTTTGAGTGGTCTGAAGTCTTTGTATTGCTCTTCTATTAAATGTCCAAGTCTTAGGTCCATAAGTAAGAAATGTTAAAACACATTTATTAAAAACCTTTCTTTTCAAACACATATACATATTTTCTTTTAATATTAAGTTATTTCTACCAAAATCACTCCGACCAAGTTTAATTCTATGATTAATTTCATCTATTATATTTCCATCTGTAATAACAATCTGATCATGGTATTTGTCTTCTTCTAACTCATCATAATCAATCTTTATTTTCATCTTTTGAAAAAATCCATTGAACATTACTTTAATCTTTTTAATATTTACCTTTAATCCTAATTTATTACTTTCATCTGATAACTGTTGTAACCTATCCTGAAGTTCTAAAGTATTATTTGCAAAAACGGCTACATAATTTGCAAAATTTAAATGACTCAAATGATCTCAATTTACTTTTACTTCCTTAGCTTCACATTTTAATCCACAAAATACTTCTTGCAGCAATGCTGTAAAAAGTTTCAGAGATACGGAGTCACCCTGTCTTACACCCTTCTCAATGTTGACTTTCCCAGTATTATTATGTAATCTAATTGTTGCTTTTGCATTTTTATATGCTTCAGAATATGACAATATCATGTGTTGTACCATGATGATCGTATGCTTTAATCACCGAAGAGATGCTTACAGAATCACATGACTTTTCATAATCTACAAATCCAAAGCTTATTGGCTCATATTCATTGGTTCTTTCTATAACCTTTCTCAATACCTGGATATGATCTACTGTACTAAAATCACTTTTAAATCCAGCTTGTGCTTTTAGTTGATTGAAATCCAATGTTCTCTGTAGATGAGTTGTAATTATCTTTGAAAACATTTTGTATAAAACTGATAAAAGGCTGTTAGATCTGTAATTTTTAATATCTTCTTTATCATCTTATTAAAATGTTAATATTAATACTGTAGTCTTCCAATCATCTGGTACATCTTTATCATTTAGACATTTGGTATATAACTTTGCTAAAATTGTTTCTATTTCTTCACTTGCTTCTTTTAATATATCAATTATAATTCCATCATTACATGGAGTCTTTCCTTTCTTCATACATTTAATTGCATGTTTCACTTCTTCATTTAAAATTCTGGGCAATTCAAAAGATATAATAATATGTAGGAGGTACTTGTTCTTTATTATTTTATAATTCTTGATAGAATTCTTCTAACCATTTCATAATGTAATCTATCTTTTTAGTAATAGTTCTGTCCTTTTTTCTTATTGCAGATATATTTCCTATCAATAAAATGTTGTTTTACATTCTTGAGACTTTTATTCTCTTCTATAATTTTCCTTGCTAGTTCACCATTATACTTCCTTATATTATTGTCAACTCTTTTAATATAATATATTCTTAATAGTTCTTATCCTTATAGGTTTACATTAGCACATATCTTACATCTAATTAATCGATGATCATTTGCTGTGTTGAATCTACTAAAACATTATGATCTTAAAATAAATATTTTCTAGTAGCAAAAAATACTAATCCAATTTTATAATAACTTAATTTGGATGATTCCAACTCCATTTCCACCTACTTTTTTCTCAAAATAAAAAAAGATTCATAATACACAGTTTTACACAGTTTTTCTTTTTTTTGTGAACTCATATGTGTCTCTCTCATTTCTACCACAATAATCAAATTTATCCATAGCACTTTCATCTTTCCACCATTTATCAACTATAGTATTAAAGTTTCCAATGGCAATTTTAAAATGTTGTTTGGTCTGATCAAAAGCCTTTCATACATCCATATAAAATTCTGTTTTTTCATCACAATGAAAACTTGTTAAGACATAAACCTGAATCATTTGCAATTGATATCTTCCATTAGATTGAATAATTAATCTTTCCAGTCTCCACAATTTTATACTCCCACTTTTTATTTATAATGAATCCCACACCAACTTATATTTCCAATATTTGTGCCTTTGTAGTGTAACGGTCAGAAAACGTGTGACTCGTAAACATAGTGCAGAATTCGACCACCATACAGAACAGCAGCACCATCGAGTAGCGAAGCCACTCGTGGTACTGAGTTCGAACATAGTTTATCGGTTCCACAATACAATCCATGAAACAACGCATCTGATGCGACATTAGTAAATATTTCCTTAGGCACAGTGGTCAGGGATATGCAAGAGACTCATGATTTTATTCTCGAGTTAGCCAATAATCAAACTAATATTAATTAAACATTCATATTTACATAATCGAGGAAAAATATATAGAATATTAATTAAACATTCATATTTACATAATCGAGGAACAATCTAATAATATTTTATGGACTAACAGCTACAGTAGCGGGATTTGCGACATGATTACATTTTAAAGAATACATTTATTTATTTAGACATTATTTTATATTGATGATTTCAGTAGCGGTATTTCCGATACTGTAATGTTTACAAAATGAATACATTTATTTGAAGGCGTAATCTAGCTACCTAAAATTCTCGAGTGAGTATTTCTAATGCATGCCTGGAGGGATTTATACCTTTGCAATGCAAGAGTCTAAAGTATGGGTTATAAGAGTAATGGCAGACATATATTTATTTAATTAAAATATTTATTTATAACTAAGGGCAAACATTTATTTGAGAGTGAATTATGCAGATAATGCAGAGGCGGAGTGATATGTTTAGAATAATAAAACTAAGTAAAGGAACACGTGGTACGCTTTAGAAAGGCGATATGGAATGGCAGTATATCGAAACTGCAATGCCGCGAATGGGTTTATAAGAGTATCGGGCTGGTCTCTGCCATCGGCCCGACGAAGTAAGGTGTCTATAAGCATAACCAGGGACAAGCGGTCCATGTCGCAGTTTTGCCGGCTGGCTGCATGACATTGTCAAGTCCTACGGGAGCATTTATTATGTCCGCTTGTGTAGGACGACGGGGGTTAATTTCAACCCTGAAGAATCCGGAATATTTATGGCGGAATAGATCATCGCGTCTCTAAAACGTAACACATGTATACTTATAAACGATTATGATAAGATTTAAATGGACTTCCAATTCGGCCCGACATTATTAACATTTACTAAACCCTGGCGACTCTCAAAGAAATGGGATTTTCTAGAATTATTCATTAAATTTAATAAATACAAAATATATATAAACTGGGAGTTATTACAACTAATATGCCAGCCATTTGGAAGTAGTAGACCCTGCATTACAATAAATGATGCACTGAATGCGTGTCAATTTATATGAAAGTGAAGTTATTAAGGAAAGTAAATATTAATGAAAATTGGACACGCATTCATTGTTTTAAGCGATCATAGATTTAAACTTTGAAATTTGAGACGATTATGAGCATGCAATAAGTAAATAATAACTATAGATAGAATGTAGATTTGAGAAATACGCACCCAAGAAAGACAGAGTGAGGTACGCTAGATTATTAGAGAAATTTACATATTAAATTAATTATTCAGTTTTAGTTATATATATGGTAGTTTTACATTTTATAATTTAGATAAGTAGTATGAAGACGAGCTATAGCATATTATTAGAGTACTCTAGAGTTTGAACACAGACAGGTACCTGTTTTATAAGAAGTTTTCCGAGTCCATTAGTTTAGCAGCAAAAAGTTCACGAGTGGCAAGTTTTCTTGTATTTAGATATTTCATTTAATTTCACAACAGCAGCAGCTTTTTCATTTATTTCAGGCAGCAGATCTTCATGGTGAATTTATGACGGGCAATGGAAAGTTCAGCATCTGGTGGGCCATAACCCAATGGAGAATAATCTAGGTGCTTTACGGTCATACCTTGGCAGGAACAAATTATTTTTATATTTTTGGAGACTCTCAGTGATCGAGAGCAAAGCTAAAGTTTAAGTGAATGTCTCCAGCAAGTCTAAGATGGCCTCTTTTTTTATCTTGATCTTTCACATTTTTGTTAAGATATTTTTAGGTTCTACTTAATCTGCCCTGAGAATAATCAATGCATTTAGTTGGTTTTTAATTAAAGAAAGCTGCCGTTCTATTGTTTACATTTTACATTTACTAATTGATTTTGGGGAATTTTTCTTTAATTAATCTATTATCTATCACTGACCGATGCTTTTAAATTTCAAAAACAAAAAGGGAACATAAGATTATTTTAACTTTTAATTAAATATTACATCAGATATTTTTAGAATTATTATTAAATGAAATTTAAACAAAGCAATAAATAC
This sequence comes from Epiperipatus broadwayi, assembly GCA_028023455.1. Lineage (NCBI taxonomy): Eukaryota > Metazoa > Onychophora > Udeonychophora > Euonychophora > Peripatidae > Epiperipatus > Epiperipatus broadwayi. The sequence continues at coordinate 20,317 of JAQFVV010000058.1, read as the reverse complement.
GAACTTTATAATCCAAAATAAATGATTAAAATTATACAAAATTATATAACTAAAAGAAATCTAAATTATATTATTTTATCCCTATTTATTGCGTTTAATTTGAGATCGAAATGTGTGCGTGTTTTTGCTGAATTCTACATATATTTATACATTTTTAATATTGTTACACACACAATTCGATATCAAAAAGTTTAAATTTGGGTGGGATAGACCGGTCAGTGAGAGACGACAGAAAAAGTTGAAACTTAAGATTCGAATACGAATCTTACTGTTTCATTTCCCCGTACTTCCCGTGAACAATTAAGGAAGGACTAAGGAGGCAAGAAAGAGAAGAAAAAAAAATTTTTACATTACATAATTTAAATACGAAAAAAATTATTATTATTATTATTTTTTTTTTTTACAGATATATTGAAATATAGAAAGCAGAGATTACATGAAGCAACGAACAATTTATATACCCGGATCTAGAATTTATAGTTTAATTAAAATGGCCTAATTTGGCTGTGTCTGGTTAAAATCATAGAAATAATTAGTTAAACTGAATATATATATATAAAACAAAATTCTTAGAATAGGATTAGTTAGTATAATATAAAAAAAAATTTTTTTTAGTAGTAATAGTAATTAAAACAACAATATATATAATAAAATTTCTATCTAAAATCCTATTTGACTAAAGTACAATCCATTCAACCAAGTTCATTATATCAAGTTCATTTTATTATTTTCATATACATTTAATCCGTCCTAATAGTCTAATATTTTTACAACCCCGGGTCAGGTGGATAATACCTACATGGTTTGAGATTACGGGCATTGTATGTCCCTTTTATGGTATCTCCATCTTTTAATAAATATGCATTTGGGCCACATGTGCGATCAATTATAAAGGGTCCCCGGTACAAAGGAAAGAACTTTTTATATATTCTTTTATCTCGGTTACTTTGTTGAGAGTTCCGTACCCAAACATAGTTCCCGACCTGGAAATGTTGGCTTCTCCGATCTGCTCGTAATTTCCATCCTGCCCTTTCTGTAAGGCGGCGGTGTGCCTTGCGTCTGTCAGTTTCAATATTGATTTCACGTTCATCCATGGGTAATGGCGTCTTGATCAGTAATGAGTCCGCTTTACCAAAATGCAAACGTGTTGGCGTCATGCCAGTGTCCACCTTCGTCTCTTCTTTAATGCTTACTTCCTTCTCCGGTTCCTGTGGGCCTTCATCGGCTGGAATGAGGTTTCTTTGCTCATCACACTTTTTCATATTTACTACACTATCTGCTTGCCCTTCTACTATCATCGGCTTGTCAAGTATCTCAATTTCCCTTTCCTTTTCCATATCTTTAATCTCGTCTTCCTTTTTACTAGCTGGGGATATTCCATAATGTTCGTTGATCATTTCAAGATATATCAACATTTCCCTATCAATTTTCTGATGCTCCCTAACTCGTATCTCCTCTTCCTGACTCATTTTTGGTTCTTCATATCTTCTTCTCGCTTCCTCACGTATTTTCCTCCATCCTTCTTTACTCTCTCTAAATATTTCAAGTAACATTAGACTGAAGTTCATTGATGCTATTCTATCATTTTCTGCTTCCATTTTTCTTGATATTATTTATTTATTTTATACTATTAGCATTTGACTACTGCCCACCGGTATATTGGCCCTATAACACTCTTTCGCTGCCCTCACCTACTCTACATTGCCCTATCTCTATATTGCTGCGTTTAACATATTTAACATATATATTATAGCGAACTATTGGTAACGCGTATAATAAGCTACTGCTGTCTATGATATATATATTTGTACTTTAACAAAATGTTTACTATTAAGATATATAACAAGCTTCTGCTGTCTATGCTATATATATATATAACGGTGTTTTAATAAAAAAAATTTCAATGCTACTTGCTTTCTCATTTAACGACTGATTACTTTTTTTTTCTTGACATATATATATAAAGCAAAATATTTCATTAGATCCGAGTATTTTCGTTCCTTCTTAAACTACACACACATCCCTGCTTTCCTTAAATTTGTTATTACGCCTGCTGTCCTTTCATTCACTCGACCCACATTATTTCACTCGATTTATTTTTTTTCATTATTTTTATCAAAACAAAATTGTATATATATAGAATAATTAGCTAACTCTAGTAACGAACGCTAAAAGAAATTTATATGCGTTATATTTTGCTCAGGGTATATATGGGTTTTTTGTATCGAAAGCTCCATGTTGGAAAGTGCCAAACGCTAAAAAAAAAATTTAACTATGTAACGGTCAGAAAACGTGTGACTCGTAAACATAGTGCAGAATTCGACCACCATACAGAACAGCAGCACCATCGAGTAGCGAAGCCACCCGTGGTACTGAGTTCGAACATAGTTTATCGGTTCCACAATACAATCCACGAAACAACGCATCTGATGCGACATTAGTAAATATTTCCTTAGGCACGGTGGTCAGGGATATGCAAGAGACTCATGATTTTATTCTCGAGTTAGCCAATAATCAAACTAATATTAATTAAACATTCATATTTACATAATCGAGGAAATAGTATATAGAATGGGTATCAAATAAATGAAACGTAAATGCAGACATATAGTTTAGAATTATTTATTAACACATTTTAATAAAACAATCTAATAATATTTTATGGACTAACAGCTTCAGTAGCGGGATTTGCGACATGATTACATTTTAAAGAATACATTTATTTATTTAGACATTATTTTATATTGATGATTTCAGTAGCGGTATTTCCGATACTGTAATGTTTACAAAAGGAATACATTTATTTGAAGGTGTAATCTAGCTACCTAAAATTCTCGAGTGAGTATTTCTAATGCATGCCTGGAGGGATTTATACCTTTGCAATGCAAGAGTCTAAAGTATGGGTTATAAGAGTAATGGCAGACATATATTTATTTAATTAAAATATTTATTTATAACTAAGGGCAAACATTTATTTGAGAGTGAATTATGCAGATAATGCAGAGGCGGAGTGATATGTTTAGAATAATAAAACTAAGTAAAGGAACACGTGGTACGCTTTAGAAAGGCGATATGGAATGGCAGTATATCGAAACTGCAATGCCGCGAATGGGTTTATAAGAATGTCGGGCTGGTCTCTGCCATCGGCCCGACGAAGTAAGGTGTCACATAAGCATAACCAGGGACAAGCGGTCTGTGTCGCAGTTTTGCCGGCTGGCTGCATGACATTGTCAAGTCCTATGGGAGCATTTATTATGTCCGCTTGTGTAGGACGACGGGGGTTAATTTCAACCCTGAAGAATCCGGAATATTTACGGCGGAATAGATCATCGCGTCTCTAAAACGTAACACATGTATACTTATAAACGATTATGATAAGATTTAAATGGACTTCCAATTCGGCCCGACATTATCAACATTTACTAAACCCTGGCGACTCTCAAAGAAATGGGATTTTCTAGAATTATTCATTAAATTTAATAAATACAAAATATATATAAACTGGGAGTTATTACAACTAATATGCTAGCCATTTGCGAAGTAGTAGACCCTGCATTACAATAAATGATGCACTGAATGCGTGTCAATTTATATGAAAGTGAAGTTATTAAGGAAAGTAAATATTAATGAAAATTGGACACGCATTCATTGTTTTAAGCGATCATAGATTTAAACTTTGAAATTTGAGATGATTATGAGCATGCAATAAGTAAATAATAACTATAGATAGAATGTAGATTTGAGAAATATGCACCCAAGAAAGACAGAGTGAGGTACGCTAGATTATTAGAGAAATTTACATATTAAATTAATTATTCAGTTTTAGTTATACATATGGTAGTTTTACATTTTATAATTTAGATAAGTAGTATGAAGACGAGCTATAGCATATTATTAGAGTACTCTAGAGTTTGAACACAGACAGGTACCTGTTTTATAAGAAGTTTTCTGATTCCATTAATTTAGCAGCAAAAAGTTCACGAGTGGCAAGTCTTTCTTGTATTTAGATATTTCATTTAATTTCATGGCAGCAGCAGCTTTTTCATTTATTTCAGGCAGCAGATCTTCATGGTGAATTTATGATGGGCAATGGAAAGTTCAGCATCCGGTGGGCCATAACCCGATGGAGAATAATCTAGGTGCTTTACTCGGTCATACCTTGGCAGGAACAAATTATTTTTATTATTTTTGGAGACTCTCAGTGATCGAGAGCAAAGCTAAAGTTTAAGTGAATGTCTCCAGCAAGTCTAAGATGGCCTCTTTTTTTATCTTGATCTTTCACATTTTTGTTAAGATATTTTTAGGTTCTATTTAATCTGCCCTGAGGATAATCAATGCATTTAGTTGGTTTTTTTTAATTAAAGAAAGCTGCCGTTCTATTGTTTACATTTTACATTTACTAATTAGATTTTGGGGAATTTTTCTTTAATTAATCTATTATCTATCACTGACCGATGCTTTTAAATTTCAAAAACAAAAAGGGAACATAAGATTATTTTAACTTTTAATTAAATATTACATCAGATATTTTTAGAATTATTATTAAATGAAATTTAAACAAAGCAATAAATACGAACTTTATAATCCAAAATAAATGATTAAAATTATACAAAATTATATAACTAAAAGAAATCTAAATTATATTATTTTATCCCTATTTATTGCGTTTAATTTGAGATCGAAATGTGTGCGTGTTTATGCTGAATTCTACATATATTTATACATTTTTAATATTGTTACACACACAATTCGATATCAAAAAGTTTAAATTTGGGTGGGATAGACCGGTCAGTGAGAGATGACAGAAAAAGGTGAAACTTAAGATTCGAATACGAATCTTACTGTTTCAGTAGTAAAGTATATATCCAATTATCTCTTCAACTTTTCTTTTAACTACACAAATTCCAATAATATTTTATTTAAAATAAGAAAGTTTTTTTCAATTTATGAAATCATTTTTCATTTGAAAATAATCTGCAGTTGTAAGTATCTAAATAAAAAGTCATCATCAAATGGCAGCATGGCCCTCTACTTCCAGTCACCAATTCCTGCCGTGACTGATGACTTTACAATCTTCTGTAAACATGAGCTAGGATATTAGATTAGATTCAGAATCCATAAAACTTTTTCGGTTGAAGAGTGAATTTGAGGACATATAGATGTTTAAGAATTTCAGATCTTCTTTTTAATAGTTATGTATTAGATAACTCCTCACTGAAGAGAGCCATAACTCGAAACTAGTCTGAGGATGGGGACAATCCAAGATAAAGAATTCCCAATCCAAATCTAATTTGAGGGGATTACCTAAGGACCTGTATCCTTTTGAAAGATTAAACTATAAGTCTTTTATATGCTTCTCACCACTTCATTCTCAACCCTGAAGTCTTAACATATCTTACATAGTAGTATATATCTATATAAAAAGACAAAAAAAATGAATCATGGTCAGAATTATAAGCATGTTTTACAAAAAATACCATTATTACAAATAGTGCAGAGAGATGACTAATAGCGTGAGAATGCATGATTTTTAGGTAATGTACTAACTTAAGAGATTAAAACAAATAATTTAAAAAGAAAAAAAACTAATAAAAAAAACCCTGTATGGGGAAAGAAAATATTATTTGTTCCAGAAACATATTTAACCTTTGATGAACCAGTTGTCATATCCAGCAAGCTTGCTGTTAACAATCATATTTTGTAGTCAATAAAATGTTCATAAACTACACACACACACACATGAAATCCAATAGTGAAAAAAATTAGAAATTGGTCTGATGTTGAGATTTAAATGCATTACCATCAAGTATTCTTGATTACTCAAGCTTATTATAGGTGAAGCTAGGGCAGTAAGTTACTCTTATTAATACTATACTATGTAAACAAAAAATCATCAATATCATATTAGTATGCACACTCTTAACTGGGAGGAGTGCCTATAGTTAGAAATTAATATATAGATATTGACTAGAGTAAATTTAATAAAACTGCAAAACCAATTTCACCTGAGTTCAAAATCTTAGAATTTTTTTTAAATTTTGTATTTTTAATTTGGTAATAGACAAGAAATTGAAGATATCGCTAGATACATAACTGTGTTAGTTTCATGTGTGATTTAGAAATGGTGTTTAAATGCACTAATATTTTGATAATCCCAGCTTACTGAAATTTATTATAGATGGCACTAGAGTAAAGAGCTATTCTGTTGATAAATAAAATCAAATACCAATGTTATTTTAAATATTAATAAAGTGAGATTTGGCTTAATCAAAGTGACTTTCATCTGATGTTAAAAATAAAAGGTCACTCACAAAGAATAGTCATATAGTTTAGAGCACTGGTAAAGTATCAGATGGTTGAGGCATAAGGTCTGTGATCAATTCCATTCCTGTCACTTCTGGCTCCCAAATTTCTTATGAAATTTTTGAGAAACAAAGCCATTCAATTATTTATTTTGCTAGAAAAGAATAAACGGTGAAATAAATAAAAATATTTTGGACTGCTATGAATAGTAAAAACAGACAGCTATAGAAAACTATTAAAGTAACCTTTGCCCATTAATAGACTACTGATGTAAGATGATCTAAATCACCAAAAACATCACATGATCATTTCCTATGCTTACACAAGCTGCACAGGGAGGCATTACTGTATGGAGAGTTTGCTAATGGATATAGAAAAGATGTTAGATGTGAAGGACAGAGTGATAACAAACGTAAAAGCATATAGTAATAAAAATATTAAGTTTACAGAAAATGAACTGAATGAGGAAGGAAAAAATTGAAAAGTGGAAAGGCAAGAGGTATAGATGGATGGGCAGAAGAGATGGTAATGAATTTAGACATAGGGCAAAATTAAACCTATTATCATGTTTTAATAAGATGGAATGGAAGAGAGATTTTCTGGATAGTTGAAATAATACAACAGTAAGGCTACTATTTAAAGGAAAAGGTAAGGATAATAGAAAGTTAAGCAATTACAGACCGATAGCAGTAATGTCAGTGTTATATAAAGTTTTCACATATACGGTAGCTGGAAGAGTCACAAAATGGATGGAAGAAAATAATGTAGTGGTAGAAATGCAAGGATGTTTTTAGTTGGATAGTCATATAGGAGATAGTTTATTTGTATTTACACAACTTATTAGAGGTAGATAATTATATATTGTTTTTATAGATATAGAGAAGGCATAGGTTAGAGTAAAGAGAAGTAGTTTATAGATAAGTTTAGCAAATTTGGGAATGGATGGAGCTTTAGTAAATATTATTAATAGATTATATAAAATTAATTACTATATGTATCAATCAGGAAATATAGAACCAATTAAAGTTAAAAATGGGTTGGAATTAAGGCAAGGATGCCTTATGTCAACTATTTTTTTGTATTTGAGAGAAATGGAGACAGTAATAGAAAGACTAGGAAGAGAGTTAGAGATACCATTAATAGATCACAAGAGAGTACATATGTATTATTGAGTCTTTTATTTGTGAATGATGTCTTCTTGTCACAGAAAGAAGAGAATATATGGAAATTATGCTGAGGACAGGCATGAGGGTGGGTAAAGAGATGGGGATTAAATTTAGTAAAGAAAAATCAGAAGTAATGATGATTAATACTGGGGAAAAGAAGAGAAAGAATTTTTATTGGGGAATATAAAGTTAAGTGTAGTGAATAGGTATAACTATTTGGGAATCATTGTAAGTAATCAGAGAAATTGTTTGGGTGAATGGGAAAAAATTTGATAAATAAAGCAAAGAAAAGAAAGGAACTGATAAAGAATTAATAGTGTTTTCATATAATAAATATGATGTAGCTAGAAGTGTATGAAAGGGAGTGGCAGTACCAGGGTTAACATATGATAATGATGTGTTATGTGTTAGTAAAGAGGTGTTAGATTACTTTAAAAAAGTACAAAGAGAAGTAGGAAGAAATGCATTAGATGCAGGTGTGTGGACAGCAACGAAGGCATTCAAAGAGAAGTGGAATGGTCAAGTTTTTATATGAGGGATGCAAAAAGCAATATGAAAATTTTCAGTAGATTGCAGAGTAAAAGACAGGCAACAAGAAGGATTAGAAAAGTAGTATGGTATACAAAAAATTTGGATAAAGAATTTATGTCAATATACTTATACAAAAGGTGGGATGATTGTGTTAGGATAATTGTTGAGTGTTATAGTGGCAATGAATGGAATAGAAGAATAGATGCATTAATAAAGAATAGGGAGTTGGAGAAATGGAGAACTAGAATGGAGAGTAAAAAGAATTTAAATATATAGAAATAAATGGAATATTGGGTGCAAGTTAATTTATGATAATAGCAAGGAAAGTAATTTACTATTTAAGCTCGAACAGGATCGAGCAACAAGGGAATATACACATAAGTGAAAAAATGTGGGTGATTTAGTTTGTAAGTTGTGTAAAGAAAGCATATGTTAATTGAATATAAATGCCTGCAAACAGAAAGGGTATAAATAATGAAGTTTTCGAAGAATAAATATAAACATAGTAATTATACAGAAAGTGAGTTTTTGGTTTTTATGCTGGATTCGGAAAAAGATAAGAGAGATTTAGATGTAAAGGCCATGGAGTTGATAAAGATTATGTTGTGGAAATGGGATAAAGAAGAATACAGAAGAATATGGGAAAAACATACGGCGGGAAATAAAAAGGGGAAGTAAAGTGACTAACAGGTTTCTCTGGGTATAGTGGCTGCGAGATTCCTGACTTCGAATAAGGAGGTCTCAATGCGTTGCATGCCGCTAACGTAGGATAATACTGATGTATGTATATAGATTAATTAAAATTATATAATTCACATTAAATTTATTTGTCTCTAAAACAATCGATATTTAAAAATGAAGTATTGACTTTTTTTAAATTTGTTTGCAAAACAAAAATAATTTTTTACTTCAGAGATGAATTTTTAAAAATTAAAAAAAGAAAACAGCTAATGACATTAATAAAAAGAAAGAAAGAAAGAATGATTTCAGTTAATTGTATTTTTATATTGGACTATTTCCATCATCTAATATGTGTGTTGAATGTCTTTAGAAAAGTTTAATTTTTAGTTAAATATTCCAAATGCATTCAACTGTTAGTAATATCACAGCAAACAGGTTAGTATATGCACCAACTGTTAGTAATATCACAGCAAACAAATGTTAATAATATCACAGCAAACAGGTTAGTATATGCACTAACTGTTAGTAATATCACAGCAAACAGGTTAGTATATGCACAACGTTTCGAGAGGTATTTTTCTCCCCTCTTCTTCAGGTGTTGCTGGCCTGACCAGTGACAGTACTAGCATGGGATTCGAACCTGGGTCCTTAGATTCTTGATTATTGAAATTTAAGGTAACGCTCTAACCAACTGAGCCATCCTGCCAAAGGCAACAGTATGTAGTAATTTCATATACTTATCTATGAGGTTCCTCCTGATTTCTCCACTTTTTCCTCAGAGCAAAGTTGATTAGTGATTTCCATACATTATGTATAGTCACACTAGGTTGGCTTATGGGATTTTTTGCCATTGTCATGTGAGCAGCTTCTTTAAATTTTCTTCTTTGTACCTTTTCTTCTTTATCCAATATTTTTGTATTTTCCCAATTGAACGTATGTTCATTGGTCCATACATGGTCTGCTACCTTAGACACATCTGTTTTCTCTCTTCTAATCATTAGTTTATGTTCTTGCAAGCGCTTTTGAATGGGACGGCTGGTCTCACCAATATATGTTCTTCCACATTCACATGGTATTTCATAGATGCAGTTTTTTCTTTGCAGCATTTCAAGTTTAGGCTTTGTAGATGTTAGAATTCCTCGTAGTGTGGTATGGCTCTGAAAAGCTGTTCTGATGTTATACTGATTGCAGATTTTCCTTAATTTGTCTGCTATTTTTGGAATGTATGGATACACTACAGTACCAATAATTGTCTTTTCTCTTGATGGTTCTTTTTGTTGTCTGTTTAATGTTTTCTTAATAACAGCTGATGGATAACCATTTTTCTTAAGAGTTTGTTCTATATAGATCTTTTCTTTTTCCAAATCACCAGTTTCTGAACAAACTTCTTTTGCTCTGTTCCACAGTGATAGTATAACTCCATGTTTTGTGTTTCTGGTGTGATTAGATGTATAGGCTAGGTATTTTCCTGTATGTGTAGGTTTCCGGTAAACTGTAGTTTTGATTTTGCCATGAGGGAGTCTTGTTACAAGAACATCTAAGAATGCCAATTTTTGTTCTTGTTCTGGTTCTATTGTAAATTTAATTGAAGGGGATATGTTGTTGATGTGTGTCCAGAAAGTTTGTAGCAATGCTTCACCATGTGGCCATACAACAAATGTATCATCCACATAGCGAAGCCAAACTTTAGGTGGATAAGGAATTCTAACATCTACAAAGCCTAAACTTGAAATGCTGCAAAGAAAAAACTGCATCTATGAAATACCATGTGAATGTGGAAGAACATATATTGGTGAGACCAGCCGTCCCATTCAAAAGCGCTTGCAAGAACATAAACTAATGATTAGAAGAGAGAAAACAGATGTGTCTAAGGTAGCAGACCATGTATGGACCAATGAACATACGTTCAATTGGGAAAATACAAAAATATTGGATAAAGAAGAAAAGGTACAAAGAAGAAAATTTAAAGAAGCTGCTCACATGACAATGGCAAAAAATCCCATAAGCCAACCTAGTGTGACTATACATAATGTATGGAAATCACTAATCAACTTTGCTCTGAGGAAAAAGTGGAGAAATCAGGAGGAACCTCATAGATAAGTATATGAAATTACTACATACTGTTGCCTTTGGCAGGATGGCTCAGTTGGTTAGAGCGTTACCTTAAATTTCAATAATCAAGAATCTAAGGACCCAGGTTCGAATCCCATGCTAGTACTGTCACTGGTCAGGCCAGCAACACCTGAAGAAGAGGGGAGAAAAATACCTCTCGAAACGTTGTGCATATACTAACCTGTTTGCTGTGATATTACTAACAGTTAGTGCATATACTAACCTGTTTGCTGTGATATTATTAACATTTGTTTGCTGTGATATTACTAACAGTTGGTGCATATACTAACCTGTTTGCTGTGATATTACTAACAGTTGAATGCATTTGGAATATTTAACTAAAAATTAAACTTTTCTAAAGACATTCAACACACATATTAGATGATGGAAATAGTCCAATATAAAAATACAGCTAGAACACCATCATCACAAACCTTCAGAAAAACATTTCAGTTAATTGCTTTAGATAGCTTTCAATAATATATATATATATATAAATGAAAACAGTTGAATTTTTAATTAAATAAAATGTCTGACTGTCACTAAAAATTTTGACAAATTGAATTATAAATTACAAATAAATCTAATCAATTCTCGCAAGTACGATTAAAGATGACATCTATATATGCATATTACTTAGATTTTAAATTTAAAATTTATTGAAAAATTATTACCATAATTTTTAAACGATCAATAATTCAAAAAGTATAGAATGGCGCATCAGAGTTACAGTTACGTACATGAATTAAAAATTCTGAAACCAATTTATTATTTATATTACGCGAATATCACATGACCTCCCAAGTAGCTAATATTTTATATAATTGTAAAATAAATGCCTTTTGAAGTTTATTTCTGCTCTTCCTATCCATAGCTCTTTCTCCACCTCCCCTCCAAAACAAAAACCCTTTAATAAATACATTTTTTTTTACAGTACATGCTTTTTCATATCTGCACCCCAATATGTAATATATAAGGGGTTTGAACTCAGACTTTCACACGACCCTAAACTATTCATTGTATCTCATATTGCTGACACATTTGATCACACACACATTGAAAGGTAAACAATCACCAAATCCATATTTCGTGCTAAAACAGCACTCATCAGATGGTCCAGATTATCATCTCCACACATATATACAACCAATGCTCAGCTTGTATTAAGATAGCCAACTTCATACTTTAATGGACAGGCTTCAATCCACTCCACCCCACAATTCTTCAACCGTTCATTTCATTGAAAATCTGATGATAGAATGTTCAAAGCCTTCATTGGTGACAACCTTCTCATCCTATTCATGTTGCCATAAGTCATTCTGACCCCTCATGTATTACATACATATATGAGGGATGGGCAGACCTTTCAACACTATATTGGGCAGACCTTTCAACACTATATTTTAATATATAAATTTTTTCTACAGTACAGACTTTTTCATACCTGGACTCCAATACGTAATATATAGAAGGTTTTAACTCAGACTTTCCCATGACCCTCAACTATCCACACTATCTCATACTGCTGACACCCTTGACCATACACATGCTGAAAAGATAAACAATTACCAATGGTATTCATGCTAAACCAACACTCATCAGTTGGTTCAAATTATCATCACCACACATATATACAACCAATGATCGGCTTATATTAAGATAACCAACTTCATATTATTGAAAATATGATAATGAAATCCTCAAAGCCTGTGTCATACCCATGTCGACTAAGTCAATCTGATACATCATATGTAGGTTCTTACTATGTCCATTTAAGATTCAGTAAATTTCAATATATTTGTATTTAAATATTACAGATTCAGCCTGGATTCTGCCCATACATGAATTTAAATGGACACATTAAAGTCCTACATATGAAGGGTCAGACTGACTTAACATGGATATGACAATATTGGCATTAACAAGATCTTTGAGTGTCCCATCATCAGATTTTCAATAGTATTGATGGCTGAAAAGTTGAAGGGTGTTCATTAAAGTTTGAAGATTTGCTATCTTATTATAAAATGAACACTATATGTTGTAACCAAAAAGTCCACTTGAATTGTAACAGGCAGAATTAATGATATAACACAAAACTGTTATGGTATAATCCGGTTGCGGCCAGGGTGCACCGTGAAGATCTATTGCAGCATTATGTGAAGATACATTACATTACCCAACCTAAATTGCATGGCTATTTAACTAATTATCATTCACACTAATGACTGTATTTTCAAACTACACTTCAAAAACCCAATTCACGATTTTTATTTACTTGAGAGCTTAAGGCCAAATATGAACAAGATGGTATGACCTATAAAACTATTAAAGATTACTCTTCCAAGATTAAATGTATGATCAATTACATCAATACCAACTATCACATGGTGGATATAATCCATTTAACAAGATAGTATAATGTTATAATTAGCCTCACAACATGATGGGCTGTAGTTCAGATATACTCAGGATTTTAGTACAGAAATGCCATGTAAGGTATTTGCTTTGCAATGAAAGGTAAACACATAAACTTTAGGTTCTTTCAACATTAATTTAAATGTCAAATTAAATCATTAGAATGAGACTCTTGTAATATGTAAATCATAAATTATAATATTAGAAAATAGGTTAAATCATCATACTGGTTAACAAGCTTATTTATTAATTTAGGTCCTAATATTACAAACACCAATAGAAGTAACAAATTCGGGATTATTCTCTAGAATTAACAAAGCCAAGTGGATGGTGATGTAGGAGGCAAATGTGATTTTATTATAACCTGTACAACACTAACTACCCAAGAACAAAAGCATTAAGATATTCTCTTATAGCTTCAGTAAACCTTGTATGCATCATCAATGCATCATCAGGGACAACATGTACTCTAATATGCGATCTATTTAATATGTTGAATTTTCTGGTTTTATGTATGACAAATATCATTGGTTAAATTATAAAGTCCACACAAAAATAGAGAGCGCTGCCATAAATTATGATTTCCAGAATATATGCCCGATAAAGGGATATAGTATAAAACTGGTGGCAGAGATTTATCACTCTCAGTTCCCGGGATGTTATCAGTACACAGCCTTCAGGATAAATGAAATCCGTAGTAAAGAAAACAGTAGGTAAAATGGCTACTGTAGAAACGTATAAAATAAGGATTGGTAAAATAAAACAATATTAAGTTTAATGTAAATAAACTGAGTGAAATCTTGTGTGTATATATTATTATATTAATTGTATGTTCGTGTGGTAGAAACTAGTAATTAAAATATATATAGAAATATTAAATGAGTTATTTTAATTTATTGCTATCTTACTGATTCAACTTAATTGAAACCTAAGACATAGCAGAGTGGCGCAGCTTACAGGATTAAAAGCCCAATATTAAAGTGAGGCACTTGTAATAAACGTTACATAAAAAACAACAACATGGCGGCCATAAACGCTATAATGCGCGAGTTCGACGTAAATGATGTTGACTCGTGGAAGAGCTATATTGAACAAGCGGAATATTACATGTTCATTAATAAAATTGAGGACGATAGATATAAGATTTCCACACTTTTATATCTAGCAGGAAAAGACATAATCCAATTAGCAAACAGGATTACCGACCCGAAGCGTCCCGAAGATTTTACGTATAAGGAATTTATAAAAAAATTAAATGAATACTTTCTACCGAAGCAGTCTAAATGGATAGCACGCCTTCGGCTGAGAAATAGAATGCAGTCACCGCAAGAGAAATACGTGGATTACGATCTTGCACTGCGAAAATTAGCCAAGGAATGTGAATACGGTCCAGAAATAAACGACGCTTTGTTGGAACAGTTCTTGTACGGAATGACGGACGAAAACTTCAGGAAGGTCTTATTGAGTGATTCGGAATTGACTTACAAAACAGCAATTGATAAATGTGTCCCTACAAGAGGCCATGCTCAACATCGCATCGGAATATACTAGATCAAAATCACCGGAAAAGATCGCGTTCAGTAGAGAAAAGAAAAAAAATGACTCTACGTCTTTCGGCGGACACACCAAACAACAAAATTGTACTTGCTGTGGAAAATCCGGTCATACAAAAAGTAGCTGTAGGCACAAGGATAAAACATGTAGACAATGTAACAAGAAAGGACATTTAGTGGCCGTGTGTTATTATAAAGACGGCGGGACACACAGAAAAAATGTAGATATCAAACCCCGAGTAGAATATAAAAAATCAACTATTAAGACTGTATCAAAAGGCGACAATAAAACAGATCACATTCTTCTGGATTTGCAGGTCTGTGGAAAAGCAATCACAATGGAAGTAGACAGTGGAGCTGGATTGTCGTTGATATCACTTAAGGATTGGACCGAGATCACTCGAGGTAGTAAAAATAAATTAAAGCTACGTAAGGCTGATACAATCGTAACAGATATAAACGGAAACAAAGTTGATATCCGAGGAAAATTAACTGTGCCTGTGACACTTAATTCCAGACATAAATCTTTGACATTGTATATAGTAAATAAAGACATTAGTCCATTATTGGGAAGAAACTGGTTTGCTCCACTGGGAATACACATAAATATACTAAAAACTGTCCGTATAGAAAAAGAAATAAAAAAAAAATATCCGGAACTGTTTACATCAGGTCCAGCGGAATTTAGAACAAGACCAGTAGACGTAGAATTGGTACCAGAAGCCAAAGCCATTGTTTGTAAACCCAGAAAAGTACCATTTGCAATGAGGGAGAGGGTGGAAAAAGCAATAATGGATTTAGTATCAAAAGGAGTATTAACACCCACTGAAGAATCATCGTGGGCAACTCCTATTGTAACCATAGTAAAACCAGATGGAAGTATAAGATTATGTGGAGATTATAGAGTTACGGTCAACAAATATATAAACAAAGGTGCATACCCGGTCCCCAGTGTAAAGGAAATACTGGCTTCATTACAGAAGGCCAAGTATTTTGCAAAAATTGACCTAAGAGCAGCTTTCCACCAGATCCCAGTAACAAAAAGTACATCTGAATTACTTACACTGACCACGCATAAGGGATTATACGCATGTAATAAATTGCCATATGGAATAACCATTGCGCCGAATGTGTTTCAGGCTAAAATGGACATGCTATTCAGATCTATGGAAGGAGTGATACCTTATTTAGATGACATTTTAATTATTGGTGCAACTGAGGCAGAACTCGAGAAACAGGTAGATCAGGTTTGCTCAGGATTGTGCCGGGCCAAAGCAAAGCTTAATGTGAATAAATGCATTTGGTCAGCTCGAGAAATCAAGTTCCTGGGACACATAATAAATGAAAATGGTCGAAAACCCGACCCCGAAAAGGTAAAGGCTATAAAAAATGCTACAAAACCCAAAAATGTCAAAGAATTGCAGGCATTTTTAGGACTTCTAAACTTTTATGAGAGTTTTTTAGAAGGAAAGTCACACTTGCTGTCACCACTATACCTGTTATTAAAAAAGAAACAGCGATATATCTGGACTGATGCACAGGAGAATGCTTTTAGAACTGCAAAAGACTTATTAATGTCAGAAGCACTACTGGTACATTACCGAAGTGACTGGGCAGTGAATATCACAACCGATGCACCTGAGTATGGTGTGGGAGCTGTCATATCACACCCATGCTATGAAGGGGAGCGTCCAATAGCATTTGCATCAAGAGTATTGACAGCTGCAGAGAAAAATTATAGCCAGATTGACAAGGAAGCATTGGCAGTGATTTTTGCAGTAAAAAATTTTCACCAATATGTGTATGGCCGCAACTTCACCATCTATACAGATCATCGCCCCTTAACAGGGATTTTTGGTGGTGAAAAGGGACCCATAGAACCCCCAAGTCAACGTATGGTGCGATGGACAAACTTGATGTCACAATACGACTATAAGCTAATCTACAAACCTGGGAAAACAATTGCACATGCAGATGCTTTGTCTAGGCTGCCAGACACCACAGAAAGAGTGTTCAAAACTAAAGAGATAAATTACATTGACACATTACAGTCAAAGGAGATAAATAGCATGACTATAAAGGAATGGACCAGAAAAAATGATGGTTATGTACAGTTAAAAAAATGGATCAGAAATGGGTGGCCAAAGAAATGCCCTAATGAATTGAGCAAAGCTATATGGATAGCTAGGGATAAACTTTCTGTGTGCGATGGATGTATCTTGCAAAATGACAGAGTGTTAGTACCTATTGAAGGTAGGCCACAAGTTCTAAACCTACTTCATCAAGGACATCCAGGAGTGGTACGAATGAAAGCCCTTGCACGGTCATATGTATGGTGGCCAAACTTAACAAATGAAATAGAGACCCGAGTAAAAAATTGCAGGAACTGCCAACAAGTGGCCAGATTACCACCAAAGCATTATGAAACATGGGAACCACCTAAGTCTCCATGGACACGTGTTCATCTGGATCACATTGGCCCATTGGATGGACACTTGATACTATTAGTGATCGATGCTTTTTCTCGATGGACTGAGTATCGAATAGTTAAGGATACTAGTGCAGACTGTACCATCCGAGTGTTAAATGAACTATTTGCCACACATGGTTATCCAGAAACTATTGTGACAGACAACGGTTCAGGTTTCGCTTCAAGAAAATTTACAGATTTTCTAAACAAGGGAGGAATTAAACACCTGCTTACACCCCCTTACCATCCTGAAAGCAATGGGATAGCGGAACAAGGAGTACAGCACTTAAAAAACACTTTAAAAAAACTTCAGAACAAAAACATATCAGAAGCCTTGATACAGGCTATGTATGCTCAGCACTTTACTCCAAACACTGCAACAGGTAAAACTCCAGCAGAGCTATTGATGTGTCGGACATTCAGGACCCATTTGACAAAGCTACTACCTGGAAACACTAGAAATAAAAATAATAATGCCAAAGTGGTTAAGTTTTTGCCAGGCGATTGCGTATGGGTGTTGGATGTTTTAAAACATAAATGGAGCCCTGGAGTAGTAAACCAGTCATTGCATAAACAGATTTGTCTAATCGAGATGGAGGGTGGAAAAGTGTTGAGAAAACATATAAACCACCTTCGTCATCGTGAAACAAAGGAAGACGAAGCTATATGGCCAGAAATGAACCACATCATGAAGGGATCGACTAAAGATGAATATAAAAAGAAAGATGAGTCAGAACTGACTGAAGATGAAGTGACAGAGCAAGAACTGGACTCACCAGGAGTACAAAGGGGAAAAATAAATGATAGTCCTAAAATTCCCCGAATACGGAAACCACCGGTTAAATTTAAGGACTATATAGTAAACTAGAGTAATATGTATTACTAGAGTGGGGGAAGGACTGCTATATATGTATGTAATATATGTTGGTTTGCACTTACTGCATAACGTGAATTCTTCTCCACACAAAAATAGAGAGCGCTGCCATAAATTATGATTTCCAGAATATATGCCCGATAAAGGGATATAGTATAAAACTGGTGGCAGAGATTTATCACTCTCAGTTCCCGGGATGTTATCAGTACACAGCCTTCAGGATAAATGAAATCCGTAGTAAAGAAAACAGTAGGTAAAATGGCTACTGTAGAAACGTATAAAATAAGGACTGGTAAAATAAAACAATATTAAGTTTAATGTAAATAAACTGAGTGAAATCTTGTGTGTATATATTATTATATTAATTGTATGTTCGTGTGGTAGAAACTAGTAATTAAAATATATATAGAAATATTAAATGAGTTATTTTAATTTATTGCTATCTTACTGATTCAACTTAATTGAAACCTAAGACATAGCAAAAGTTAACATTTATTTACGACTCAATCAATACTAAATAAATAATTGGTCAATACAATGTTGACAAAATTAAACAAACAAATAAATAAAATAAAAGAGCATCCATATACTTTTCTATACATTGAATAATGTACATGAGTTTCAAATAAACACAATATAAGATTTTATCACAAATGGGTTTGATTTCAGCCCTTATAGGAGAGAAGATGGGTTCAAACACTTAGCCAATAACATCTCCAACATGTCAAAACCAGAACCGATGCACCTATGCTCCAGATTTATAATAATAACAACAATTGGTATTAATGAATCTGTGAAAATTGGTCATGATGAGACAATGAATCAAAGAGGGAATTTGAACTTGAACTCAGCTGGAAAATCATATAATTGCCTATAATACATTTTGACAATAATTCACTTGAATACCCTTTTTTTGGCTGATAACTGAACACATGATACCAACATAAAGATGAGGGACCCAATGTAAGCATCATAATGTTCGGAGACTCTGCTCACACATACATTTACACAACAAGGAGCAATGATATACCTATGGATGTACTCATCCACACAAAGAAATAACAAAGCATTAAGTAGCCTCTGGGTTTTCTAACCATTATCAGAGCAATTAGTACAATTGCAGACTGTTCTGTGGAGTAACAACCAGTGCTGAAACAAACTTAAAGAATATACAAAAATAATGGTAATAATTATTTTGCAGATTAACCACAAGCACATATAAAAAATATGATGAAATGGCAAACAATTATTCTGTGGGTTAGCCCACCAGCACAGAAAAATGTCTAATAACATTAAAATAGTGTTAATGCTTATTTCCCTGATAAAAGAGAAATAAAATTACCCTCATTAATAAATCTGCTAAATCAGGAAATATATGCAGTCTTATTTAAGATGTAAAATGAATTAAGACTTTAATATAGAAAACTACCGAGATAACAGCCGACCCTGCCTAAAGCATGGACTAAACATTAATACATAGCAAATATAATATGAGTATTAACACAAAATCATGGGAAGACATACAGGTTTAAGCCATGTGGCATTGATGCATGTTATAAGATTTATTAAACAATCATTAAACCTTTACGCAAGTGCAGTTCTCTAATAATTGACTCTCTTTAATCCTATATCATATGTTAAATCCCTTGATTTTAAATTGATAAATAATTATCTTAGCCACAATAGGATATATATATATATATCAATATAAAGCGAAATAGTGCCTAAAGCTAATCTGGGATAATGATGTAATTAGTTTCCAACCAGTAACCACCTAAACATTCACAGTAAATATAGCAACCAATATTTCTAACTGCTGTCAAAGCAACCTTCACACCTTTTAATAACAAGAGCAAGAAATCCATTCTTGCTATTAAAAGGTGTGAAGGTTGCTTTGACAGCAGTTAGAAATATTGGTTGCTATATTTACTGTGAATGTTTAGGTGGTTACTGGTTGAAAACTATATATATATATATATTGTAACCAGTTGGCTTACATAGCATACACTAATATAGTGTGTGTGCATAAATATATACATAAAATAAAGGAAAAGTTGAAATAAACACAGACATATATTTTTGTAGATTTTTTTTCTATATTTCCTAAAATAAAATAATAATAAGTAAAGGGTTAAATGACTCTGGGTTTAAATAAAATTTCATTATGAAATTAATATTTTAAAAAGGTCTGAATAAATATAAATATTGTATT